>OZ010792.1:585060995-586260995 GCA_963932465.1 Maratus speciosus
ACAGTTATGAATTTAAAATTGTATTAAATTAATTAAAAATACAGCTTTTTATAAACATTCTTCTCCAACTCCGGTTATGGCGACACTCCGCTTATGACACTTTTTTTCTGGTCATTAGAGTGTCGGGATAACGAGTTTCGACTGTATAAATGGATTGAATCTGTAATTTTAAAATTATAATATGAGTTATGAAATTAATATTTGAAAAAAAATATGAATTGCAACCTACACTTTTTTTGATAGATTCATATTTATAATATCCTGCTTTATACGAATACTCGAAAAAAAAAATTCCAAGTAGTTTTCGAATTATGCTTATAAAACGTCAAAATGATGGTTTTAAGGGGCCGTCTACGATGTGCAGTAAAACATACTTTGAAAAATAATATGTTTCACTTATTTTAAATTTTTTTATTACTGGAAATAGTCTAAACATATTAAGCGAGTTGAAATGGTCCTATTGGCAAAAAATAATACATTAATAGGAGTGACAGAGTCATCCTGTAGCACTTCAACAAACGAGTACCGAACTTCAATTTGGATACAACCCTTAAAATATGCTCATTTTAAAATAATTAATTTCTCAGAAACTAATCGGACGAATTTCATGAAATTGGATTTAGGCTAATTAGAGGCTGTAGAATTTATTTATGGTGTCAAAGTTAGGTATTGCTGTTGAAAATAACAAAGTTTGGGTTCGTTTTGATATGTAGATGACCCCCTAAGCAAATTTTATATACACTGGTTTCCAAAGATTAAGGAAAAATCACAAAAAGAGCGATAACTCGTTTAAAAATTAACTTATCTGTATGAAATTTGGATATGTTGTTAACTAAAAGATGCTGATTAAAATTACAAAATGCAAATGAGTGGCGCAGCAATCGGATTGCGTCATCTGTGCGAAGCATAAAAATGCATGCTAGAGAGTACGGCTGCTGGTGTCGCTGTGATTATGAGATAAGAAAACTGAGATAGCCAATTCATTAGTATGACCTCGAGGTATCATTTGTCTGCATAACTGCGATATAGAGCTATTGAAAGAGTAGATGTAGGCCAAAGTCAGACAGAGGTGGCCAGATGGCTGAATGCGAATCCATCTGTTGCTCATAGGCTTTGGCAACACTTTCAAACCACTGGTTCGGCCCCCAGAAGGTTCATCGAAGGACGAGCAAGAGCTACGACAAGCACCGATGACCGATATTTGCGGTTATGTGTACGAAGGAATAGAACAGCAACCCCTCTCATCTTAAATCCGTCCTTTCTGCTGTCACTGGAAGGTTGGTATCAACGTCTACTGTGCGCAGAAAGCTTCATGAAGGTGGTCTTTACGCGATGCGACCAGATATTTGTGTGCCGCTCACCTCATGTCTCCGGAGAAAACGTTTAAGGTGGGCACGTCAGCATGTCCACTGAACGGCTGATCAATGGCGGCGTGTTCTCGTCACAAATGAGCTCCAGTTTAGCCTCCAAAGCGATAGTAGGCATTGTTTGATTTGGAGAGAACAGGGAACACGCTATCATCCATCAAACATTCGTAAAAGAGATTCGTATGGAGGACGCAGTGTCTGTGTTTGAGATGGTATCTCTTTGGGCGGACGTACAGACTGCCATGTTTTTCCACGTGGAACTGTGAATGCTCACGTCTATAGAGATGACATTCTTGATGCTTATGTGCACCCTTATTCCGGTGCAATAGGTAAAGATTTCCTGTTACAGGACGATAACTCTAGACCGCAGAGGGTTCACATCGTAAATTATCTTCAGCGCCAAACAATTCAGCGCATGGAATGGCCAGCACGATCACTGAACTTGAATCTCATTGAGCATCTTTGGGATGCTTTAAGAAGACGTGTCTCTGCTCTCAATTCCCCTCCTCAGAGCCTTGCCACGCTTACAACTGCTTTACAAGAGAAATGGCCCGTACTTTCCAGCAAACTTATCGATCGCATAATTGACATTATCACGCTTCGCCATATATGCTGTATTGCTTCTAGGGGTGATCATACTCCATATTAAAGACACTTTTCCTATACCAAACTGAGACACTTATTTTGTTTATTTTACAATTGTATTAATTTCTGAAACACCACAATCGTCTGGTAATTTATTTTAATGTTATTTTATATCTTACTATGTGTTGTAAATTGTGTCCCAGTTTTATTAAAATCTACTTGTAATATTTTGAGTAATCACTGCTTTTGTTGTTTTTCCTTAATTTTGGGAAACCAGTGTATATGATTTAAAAGTCGACTCTTTTTCTAATCGTTTGGTCTCAGTAACGTTCTTCTACAATACTTTGTAGCAGAGTTAGTAGGCGGTGTTTACTTCCCCCTCCCCCCCCCCCTTGATTGTACATTATAACAAACTTAAATTGAACGAAAACCCATATTATTTCACCTGTTAGCAAGTAATATGTTTAAAGCATATAGATATCCTAGAGGCCTTTAATTATTTATAATTAAAGGCTCAGATGATAAATGTGGTATGGGACACAATAAAAAATACTGAGTTAATTATATCATTGACGATAATCAATAGTCATCCGACATTCGATAATTTACTTCGCAAAATCCTAGTAGTAGAGATTTTCATGGATAAAGGAGGCATTTGACAACAAACGCAAATAAATATTTGGAACTTTACAGCTCATTTTCTCAAAAGGATGATTGTATCACTTACCACTGTTATCACCCGAGTTATGAATTATAATAAATTGTCATTAATCAATTATTTTTAATAATTTACATGTCAGAATCCTATATAAAACGCTGTACACTTACAGTAAATTTAAATTGAATTTAAAAACATTTTTTTTATTTCATCTGTTTTAAATAACTTAAGTTATATTGAAATTCCATAGAAAAAAGAACGCAGTCCTTTGGAAGTTTAGCTTTGTTCTGGCAAATTCTGTTAATTTTAAGAATTAACAGTCTTTTGCTAATTAAGGATAGCATATATTTTTTTTAACTGTGCTTTATAAAAGCACGTAGTTTAAGAAAACATCTGTCCAAAAATTCAAACCTAACTCTTTTTTGTCCTTTATTTAAGTCTATGTGGTTCTAAAAATTAAGTTTGGGGAAGGTGAAAAAAAAATCTTCATTTTTAATAACTCAAAGAATATTTTTTTTTAATTCTGCATCTCTGTTTTTAATTCCCTTATGAAAATGAATTTAAATTTAGTCTCAAGTTAAAGAATTTGTTCATTAGATTCTTCTATTTTTCTACAATGTTTGGCCAATTTAACATTGAAAAGTTAATTCCTGTATAATAAACAGTAAGCGTTCTGATTTTTGGCAGGTTTAGCAGAACGATATACCTTCTTGATTTTTTTCCACGCCTTTTTTGTAGGGGCCTTGCAAAACTCAGTCTTAAGGAAGTGCGATTTTTTGCCAAATATTACAAACATGGAAATGAAAGACGATCAATGAAAAATGTTTAATCTTATTAGTTTTATTTATATAGCCATAAATTATATATCAAATAAAGATTTTATAAATATATATGCAGGGTGGTCATAAAAAAAAACTTCCCCGATATATGAACCCCTAGCGGCCTAACCGATCAACCAATCGAAAAGAAATTTTAGGTATACCTATTTGAAGGTATGCGCTCGAGATCGTGATGATTTAAACAATAGTGCTCTCACGGTTACGGTGAAACAATTTCGAATAGCAACACCCATTTTTTTCATGCGCAAATTCATCAGCGCATGAAAAACCATAAATGGCGTTGGAATGATAGACGTACGATGAAAATTGCTGTCGTAAAATACTTGCAAAACAGGCCATTGCGAGAACGAAAAAGTGGCTACAAGACATGTTTTTCAATAGCCGATTTTTTTTTTCACTTGTGAACTGAGTAATGTTGTAAGATTTGTTTTAAAATGTGTTTTTGAGTTGTGTTTGTGTACACATTGTGAAAATAAACATGTAATAATATGTTTTAGAATGCTGAATATTATGTTACATAGGAACTGACTAGGATTGAGTGCCACGATATCACACCGGCAATTTTAGTCACACGTATATCGTTCCATTGCCATTTATAGTAAACTCTAAAGCATTTGCTGGGTTTCCCTGGGTGGCCATCCTTGCCATTTATGGTTTTTCAATGCGCTGACGAATTTACGCAGGAAAAAAAGGCTGTTGCCATTCGAAAAGTTTTCACTGTAACCCGTAACCGTGAGAGATCTTATTATTTTAAATCATTACGATCTAAATAACCAAATTTGAAATTTCCTTTCGATTGGTTGAGCGGTTAGGTCGCTAAGGATACATATATCAGGGAAGTTTTTTATGACCAGACCACCCTGTATATTGAACAAACTACTTCGATGTTTGATATATTGGTAGATATTTCACAAAAATCCAACAAGCTGATTAGGTTTTTAAATGTAAATAAGGAATGATACAAAGTTTGCTTTTGGAAATTTTATTTTTCTCGTCAAACTGAATCTTGCTGTTTCCCCTACTGTGTCAAGGCTCCTTTAAAAATGTACTTAAAAAAAATCATTAAAGATTAATCAAATGAAAAGATATTGAAATCTAACAGTTTTGATAAACAATTTTATTTACAAAATATAAATAATCATTTATGGAAACAGATACATTTATTCTTTCCATCTGTGACCACAATCACAACATTTGTAAAAAGTAGTCATTGGTTCATCAGCAGACCTGGTTTGTATCTGCAGGAAATAAGCTTTTGCATGACCACATTTTGGACACACTTCTTCCGTTGAATCAACATTTTCCCATGCATCTGCTCCACCTAATACATCATCAACTTCTTTCAATTTTGGATACATGCGGCTGCTAATTTTGCGTTTAATATTATACACATAAGGGAATGTGCTGCAAACAAATCTATAGCAACGAGGACCTTCTTCGGCAACTAAAATATTTGCGCAAGTTGGACAGAACATCAACATCTTGAAGCCTTTGATTTTTCAGTTCAGGAAATTGAAGGAAATAAATTTATTCATTCAGACACACTCTTAACTATTAATTCTATACTTTCTCTCCAATTGCTGATGTAATTCCAGACAAACCTTTAAAAGAAAAAACATTTTATTAAAATTTTCATAAAAATTACAAATATATAGATTTTGTCCATAGTGGTAAAGGAATAGTTTGTGAACATAACTATATTTGCTCAAAAATGCTTTTGAAAAAAAATTGCTAAACCTTACACAGTATAGTCTCTAAAATGCAGAATCTCTCTAGACATGATAATTTCGGACTTTAAATGTTATAGAATAATAATTCAAATGAGGGAATAAATACCACTATGATCAAAAGTACAAATTATAAATTAAACAGAAAAATTATTCCTATTCCCAGAAACATTTATTTTTCATTCATTTATACACATTTTGACCTGTTTATTTTCCATATTTATGGCTTATGCACAATAACCTTTTCTTTAATTCTGAGTAGAAATATTAATTCATGTATAGAAAAAAGTTTTCTCTATTCTAAGGTCTTCATTACTTTAATATATTGTCAGCCACAGATGATACCAAGCCGGGCTTAATTTCTAACCAAAAAAGTACCGGAGCCCTAATATTCTGCGGTACTGCCCGTAGTAATAACTGTACCCTTACCCTTCCACTCCAATCAGCATATTTATATTTTATAAATTATTTGTAAAATTTAAAGCATTTTTTTTCTTTAGCAAAATAAAAATTTTAAATATATCTATCAGCATACACTTAGCAGTCAAGTATCTACTTTTTAGTTATTACTCCTTCCGAACAGTAATCTTTGCCTAATTTTAATGTTAATTAATTGCAGAATTCTGCGATAAAAGGTAAGGATTATCATTCGGATATAGAGTTAACACAAAAAAGGGATACTTCGCAGCTATGCATTTTTTATGAAAAAATGAATGACATTTACAGAAATTAATATTTATACGCTCAAGAACAATGTTTTTCAATTTCCTATAAAAGGTGCATTCAAAAAGTATAATCGATTCCTTCCGCATAACAATCTTTTGTGGCGAGTCCCTGAAAATCAGATTAAATTAAAAATTGGACGCCGTTATCGGAAAGATTCGAGGCTTTTATAGAAAAAGAGTAAACACTGCCCGATTGCTTGATATCAGAATAACAATACATGGTAATTATATTTACTTACAAATGAAAGTGCCGTTGTAAAAATGCAGATCTTTGCATGGGCAGCGATCATGATACAAAATAAATAGAAAAATCACTGATGGAATTTTTATACTCGTACTTAATAGACGACAAATAACTTCAAACAAACAAAAACTCAAGCTGATGCGCGTTGGCTAAAAACAGGAAATATTCTTTTCAGGTTAGGCATCTAAATAAAAAATAAAATAGATCAGCCAATTAAAAAATATCATACTGTCACAAAAGAAAGTCGAACTGAAAGCAAATTCATTGTCACTCGCTTGAGTGGCGCCGTTTTTAACAAGTCGCCGCCATCAATGCCATAAATTTAGAAATATCAATAGAATAGAAAAACGCGATTTCTGTTTTCCCTTCATTATGATCAAAATAGCATTAAAATGATTTAAAATAGAATATAATACGTAATTTTAAAGGAGGAAAAGTTTTTCTTTTCTTCTATACATGAATAAATAAAATTTTGAATCTAAGACAGATTGAGCTTGAGCCAGTCCAAGCCCAAAAACTGATATAAATTTTGAGACCGTTTCAACCCCATCTTCTACGTGTGCTACGCATTACGTCACATATAGGGGAGAGGAGGGCACATGTGAACAATTTTTTCATTTTTGGCTATTTCTCAAAATTATTATGAGCTATTGAAACAAAAATTGATTCATATGAATATTTACACTTTGTTTATTCTTTTGGTGAAACTTTTAGATGCATTTATCAAGAATTTCTAACTGATATCATCATTCTAAAAATTGTTCACATGTGCCCCAGTGGAGGGGTAGTTGTGAACATACCCGGGGCACATGTGAACACATGCATAAATAAAAGAAAAATAATTTTTTGTGAATAAAAACTGTGATAAAAACTAATTAGATACCCTCTTTCTAGTTGTGTGAATAAATCAATAAAAGTTTCAACAAGAAATTATTCGTAAAATTATACACTAATATACCTACTCCTCTGAGTCAAGCATAGCAAAACTGTGTTACTTTTAAATATGTTATTGAATAATTCTGGTGTTTTTATTTTTTTTTTTCTAAATGTTATGCAATGTGTAGGGGAGGGTAGTACACAGTGAGACGAAAATTATTATTACTCAACAAATGGCGACGATTTTTATTCTTTTGAAAAAAATTTTCCTGCATCTTTAAGCTACACAAATGCGCTACACATTAATGTATAAATGGTTTTAAAAACGTTATTCATAAAAGCACAGAAGCAGCATACCGGAGTATCGAAAATTGTCTCACTGTGTACCACAAGTAGTACACAGTGAGACAATGTATATATTTTCATAAATCATACATTTTTACACTCTATCAATAATTTTCTGCAGTTTATGATTTCTAATTAATATTTCTAGATTTTCAAAATATAAAAAATATGAGCATCGGGTGGACAATGGCAGACCTTGGTCTACCTTCATGCAAATTTTCAGCCTCTTATGTTTAGTAAATTCCCCTAGCCATCGCACGCCCACACACACATAGAGAGAAAGAGAGAGAGAGAAAAAAAACCCTTCTTTTATTAATAAATAACGTTTTTAACATCAGAACCACATAATAGGTACACAATAAGACACGTTTCACTGTGTACCACAACTGTGTGTCTCACTGTGTACTTTCGTTACGTTATAACAAAATGGATGCCACATCTGTTACATCAATTTCATCGCTTTAAAAAGTTTATGTCGTTTTGCCGAAATAGTCCATTATTAGACAAAGCTAGGTTTGGTTAAGTAAATACATGTCATATTGAAGGAAATAATCTCTAAAATAGACGTTTATGTAACTTTAACCACTATAAAACAAGGAATTATTTACTATTTTCTCGGACGAGTAACTGAAGTGCCGAAACTACATCCACGTGTTGCATAAGATGAGGTCGTTATGTGTGTGTGCCAGCTTGAAGAAAAAGTTACAACTATATGTCAAAGTGACTACTGTCTCACTGTGTACTCCCCAACCCTATAACAAAATTGTGCATCGTGGTTTTAAAAATTAGTAAAATTGTGATATTAAACATTGGTGATTATCACAGTATACTACTTATCGCTTTTTATGGCCAACTATGTTTTACTTTCATAAAATAAAATATCTTACAAGTACTTTAATATGGGCTAAAAAACATAAATACGTTTAAAACTTGAAATCATTAAAGAATAACACATAAACATATTGGTTTTTACAGAAAGACACCACTTTTAATTGTTACCTTACTTCCAGTAAATTAAAACTGTGAAGCATTCCTAAAAACATTGAATTTATAGCTCAATGTTTGACAAGGGTAATTAAATTTTAAAGTAAAAGAAAAAAATGCATTCACAGGTTTAAAAAATATACTTGTGAACTGTTCACATCTGCCCCATATGTTCTGTTCACAAGTGCCCCATCTACCAACTCGAGCCTAACTTATATAAACTAGTTGGAAATTGCTCGTCAAACATGGCAATAGAGGTGCGTTCGTACAATAGCTAGTTTTATAATTATTTTTTGCACCCCATATTGTACTGAATGTATATATTTTTGCACTTCATAAGTGCAGTCTGTAACATCATTAAAATGCACTTGCAATAATTTTTTCCCATTCCCCGTAATGAAACGGAAAACTTTTGACTTTCCCTGTAATTAAACTATACATCCGATTTTCATAAAATTTGAAATGGCTCGACAAAATTTTGCAACAATTATATATTTAAAATTTCAGACCATTCGGAAGGCTGTAACATCACTAAAATGCACTTGCAATAATTTTTCCCATTGGCCGTAATGTAAAGAAAAACTTTTGGCTGTCCCTGTAATTAAACTATACATCCGATTTTCATAAAATTTGAAATGGCTCGACAAAATTTTGCTACATTCATATATTTAAAATTTCAGACCATTCGGTTGGGTAGTTTTTGCTCTGTTACACGCAGACGGACGGACAGACGGACAGAACAACGACTATAGGTGCTACGTATTTATATAATTACGAACGCACCTAAAAAAGGTATTTTAAATTAAAATAAGGAAACAAAACTTTTCGTAGAGTTACCTAATTAATGTCACCATAGAATGCAATGCTTATATTCTACGTTAAAAAATGTCTTGAATGAAATTTTACTTTAATAACTTAGAAGACTTTTTTACGTAAAACCTTTTAAAACACTAGGGGTCTCGCCCCCCTACGAGCTACGCTCGCCAACCCCCGTCCAGATACCGCAGGCTCTAAATGCACGCTAAATTGATCGGCTTTAAAAAGATTTCGAAAGATTGAATTATAATTTAAAAAACAGTGGCGATCTCCCTATAAACGAATTTCTATTCATTTCTCTTTGATTGGGGAATTTTAACGCCAAATCCGCTGCGGTACTACTTGATTATCCCGTCGACCAATTTCGCCAAATTATATAAATCGCCAAACCACTCGCCAAATTATACAAATTGACATAATTTTTATTTTAAATAACGAAAGAACAAATAAATTAGTACAACATTAATAAAAACGAGTTGGAACCCGTCGAAATTCGACGAACTAAAATGTTTTGCAAAAAACTGTTAGATCGAATTTATAATAAATCTACAGAAATAATTACAATAAAAAATTCATCTTACATTGGTTGGTCTAACTCTTAACACAAATAATATTTTAAACATAAAATTATCAAAATACTACTTCCACAGACTTCAACTGCTTAAATTATTGAAAAACTAAACTCTATGAGAATCAAGATGAGTAATTATACTGAAGTTATCGATTTAGGCTCTTACGTTTGTTTTTTACGGGATGAAAAATCGGTAAAAAGGATTTCGCTTTGTCACATCATAAAATTTTCTCCCATAAAATCTAAACTGAACGTTATTTTCACATTTGCAAAATTTATATACGCACCACTCAAAATCACAATTTAAAAGTATTTTAACGCACAATAGATTATTAATGAATGCATTTCCAAACATAAAGTCACGTTTGTCCGATACAACTTTGGATGTGAACATTCGCACAAACTTTAAGTACTTATCTCAGTTCCCTGGAATAAAAATTTCTGAAATTTGCCTTTAGTTGTCATAGTATTGGCCATTTACTATTAGTCAAATATTTAGTTCTATCAAAGAAAATGATCGTTTTGTTTTAAATATGACATCATTTTTACTCACTGAATCATTTTGCCTAGCGTCTCAAACTCAGTATCTGCGTAATGTAAAAATATTGAAATGTAACTGATTTATGAAGAATAATGCGTGTTTTTTTAATGGCCGACGTCATTTTCAGTTCATAAATTATAAAAAAGTTACTTTTATTTGTAATGTGAAAATGGCATCAATAAGGATATAATCAATAAAAATAAATAAACCATGACTATTTTCCCTTTACTTTTAATACAAATGGAGTACTTCAGATGCCACAATTACAAAATTGGTACTAAAAACTATAAAAAAATTAATATCTTAAAAATAAATTGAGATAGAACTTTAAAACAAATTGCATTTAAAAGTACATTTTTTTCTCTATACGACGGTGTAAAAATTTAAACTGTGCGATGTTTAGAAGTTTAAAAATTTGCAGTAGCGAAAATTGCAAAACCGAAATTTCATTTCAAATTTCCGAGTGTTGCCATTCGCAGAATGACGTATGCGTTACGCACAGATATGTTTGTCCTTTATAATATAGATAGATACAAATAAAACGCCAAAATAAAAATAACTTGATGATGTAGACACGTGTAACAACATTTCAAAATAAGCTAATATAAAAGGAATTAAGTAAACAGAGTCTTTGTCTCCTGGTATTTTTTAACAAAGCGAAAAGAAAGTTCTTTTAAATGAGACATTTTAAACTAATCGTTTTTAATCTGACGTAATTTTTACCAAGCTATTCTTTCTCTTTTAAATATTGTTAGAAATGAAATATTATTTGCGCTTTCCTAACAAAAATATTTGAAAAGATCCTCTCAAAATATGAAATAAATGTCTAGCGCAATTTCTAAATTTAAACTGTTTTGCATTATTATTTTGTGTTCATTTTATGTAATAACTACAATGTGATGTAAATATGACGTAATTTCTCCTATTTAAGACTTCTAACGCATGTTAATGAATTTATTATTTTACAATATCCTTTCTCTTTTAAAATTCACGTGTATACTTTTTATGACGTAAATTTTAATAAGTTCCTGCTTTTTGTACATAATTATTTAATTCTAATTCCAAATGATTTTCTCTGTTTATAATAGTCACGTGTAAAAATTTTTTAATTTGAAGCAAACATTATTGTTTGCGTTGTTTATACATTTGGCAACAGTATAAATTAATACGATTTTCTAAAATAATGTAAAAAATATCTCTAGAAATGCTGAAAATTTGAATTTAAAATAAAAATAAAACCTCAAAAAATGAGTCAAAATAAAAAAATAATGCAATCATGCATTCCGGCAAATTCTAACGCATAAAATGATCTAAAAATAATTACACTGCCATGTATAGATTTTGCTGCTATAAAACTTTTTTAGTGGAACGATTTTGTCCAACTTTAGCATTAAATATCTCTTGAAATAATTCTTCGATTTGAAAACTGTCTGCATCAGCATGTTTATCAAACATTTCTGTATAAAACCACCGATTTTCATATTTTTGTATGCATTATTTTTCTTAATATTAACGAAGAAAGACCTCCGGTCACAAAAAATTCAAAACCGGCGGCGGCGGCGGTGACAGCGGTAGTTACTTTTTTTTAGAATAGAGAGAAACAAATCACAGTTACCGGGAATCATAATGGCTCGTTGTTCTGAAAATTCAGCCAAAAGATGGTACCAGTACTGCCACATATTTGTAATTTTTTTATTTGAAATTAACTGAATGAAATATGTACTGTTCACATGTGCCCCCCCTCTCCCTTAAATGTTTTGATAAAAAAGACTGCAAACGCTTGGAGATGGAAAGGAAAGGGTCATTTAGACTTCGGGTTTTCGGTAGCGCTATTGCACTGGGCTTCGGTATTTATGAGCTCTGGTGAATTATGACCAATATTTAAATATTTACTAAAAACAGAGAAGTACCGGAGCTGTGCTCCGGCGCAAATTAAGTCCTGATGCCAAGTAAATATAGCCTAGGTAGTATTTTTCAAAAATTTTAAATTATTAGTATTTTAGCCATTTTACTACCAGAGTTTATATGCCTTAAGAGAAACTTGAGAATCAGAAAAATAACACAGAGCATCATTTTTGGGCATAAAATCTCAAGGAAACCTCAAGGGAAAAGTCCAACACCTAGGAAAATGCTCAGCTACTCTGGGAAATGCAAGCAATTACTGCTCTTTGGCGCTCTGCGATGCATAATGAAATCAAACTACATGGTCTGTCCATTAACCCTTTAAGACCCGATGAGATGTATCCTTTGTACTTGTAAACAAACTAATCATGCCGGCTGAAAGTAAAACATGTACTGCAACCGCCTGTTGATGAAAAATGATACTTTACTCTTTCTGCAAACCAGAACGATCATTCGATTCGGGTTTGTATTACATACGACTCAAAACGAAAATTTAAATGAATGTCTAACCCGCACGATCGTGCGGTTTGTGTCTTAAAGGGTTAAGTAATGAGACAGAATTTTTCGCGCCAAGCAAAAGGCCATAGGTACGGAATTCGCGAGCGATACGTGCCACAGATTTTACAGAAGTCAGTTGGTCTTGGGCCTTTGCAGAGCACAGATCGCTCATAAAGAAGACACGTGTTTGAATGAGGCGTTAGGTTTTTAGAATGACGTGGACTGTCCAGCAGAGATACGCCATAAACGTTTGTGTAAAACTAAACAAATCGGCTTCTGAGAGGCTTCCCATGTTACAAGAAGCCTAGGGGAAGGATTTTTTGTCCAAGGCTCAAGTGTTAGATGACACAAAGCCCTGAGGACATCAATGACGAAGAATGCGCTGGGCGTCCATCAAGTTCTCGAACTTCAGACAATGTGGCTAAAATGTAAGTGATTTAAGTCTCTGATAGGCGTATGAGTGTCCGAATGATTGCGGAGACATTGGGACTAAAGCTGCTATCAGATTTACCAACTTTTCGAGCAATTTTTGAGCCAATTCTTGATTTCCTCCAACTTTTCGCGAAATATTGTCTCCACACCCAGTGCGATAGTAAACAGCAACAGCCCCAACTTTTTATCCACAGCTCTAAAAAACCTGTGCAAGCCGCGACTACCCCCTCCCCCCCGCCCCAACTTTCAACATTTCAGCCAGTCAGAGATAAGCCATTGATACGAATAGGCGATAAATATTAACAGCTGCTACTAGTAGTATACTGGTTTTCTTTCAACTTTAGCGACGACAATTGTAACCTTTTTCTCCTTTTGAAAGGGAAAAAGTTGGGGTTAAAATCGGCTGAAAAGTGGGTTGCTCGAAAAGTGGGTGAATCTCATAGCAGCTTTACGAAATCGTGTTCATCAAACTGTCACGAAAGAATTTCAAATGCGGAAAATTTGTGACAAACTCGTTCCAGCACATCCTTCAAAGTGATCCAGTTTCTGGCAAAACACAGCATTGTAACGCTGCTTCAACCACTGTACAGCCACAATCCGTCACTGTCGCGCTTTTTCCTATTCCCTCGGTTAAAATCTAGCTTAAAAGGACATCGTTTTGACAATCTGGAGAGCTTGCAGAAAAACGTAACGCGCGTTCTGAACAACATTCCAATTGAAGACTTCCAGGGGGGCATAAATGAGCGGCAGAGTTGTTGGCAACGATGTATTAATGAAGGGAGGGAGGGGGGGCTATTTCGAAGAATATTAAGTGTCGGTAGAACTATCTTCAAATAAACGAATTTTGTAGAATCAGTCTCATGAGTTACTGGACAGAGATAAGACCTTCTAACATAGTTAGGCATCAAATCAGAAAGCCTGGGAATTTTAAATTAACTTAGATTGTTAAGTAGCAGAATTGAAGAACATAGTCTAGGTTTTTTGCAAGACAATCATCGATAGACATTTTATTTGACGAGAACACATTATCCCATTTATTTAGAATTTTGTTAATTCTTTAATATTTCTTCTGTCAAAGAATTTGTTTGACTTTTTAAAATATATAATTCTTTAATCTATTATAAAATAGGCAACAATAAATTTATAAAATAATTTTTTTTATGTTTGAGACGTGTGTATGTGCTTATAGGATGCAGCAGATTTTTGGGCAAACGCTTAGTGCTTACAGAGAATTTCTATTTTTATACAACTAAGATAAGAGGAACATTAAACAGTGTGATGTCTGCATCACGTCACGATCCTATTGTGAACGCGCTCTTCTTGCGACACCTAGCGTGAGAGAGAGTGTTAGGAACGCAGCCGAAAGCGGCGGCAGGTGGTACGCGGTTCTGTTAAAAATACATAGTAGTTATGTGCTGCGGGCACGGAAGTTTAGAGTAGTATAGTTAAAGATTGCTTCATGGGATTCACTTCTTATTCTTTTGTGTTCAGTGTCGTCAAATGTTTTGTGATGTCATCTGTCATGTATCGTAAACTGTAAATAAACTTAATGTTTTTGTTAAAAAAAGTGAGTGACTGCGTTGTATAACATACACGCAGGCGGGTACGCCGCGAACGGAAAATTCGGAAGTCTGCGGAAAAAAATTATAGAAAACAAAAACGTGATTTTTATTCTTTTAACTGTTTAACCCCTTCGCGACGGGAGCTTTTTACGAAATGTTTATTACTTTGCTACCGGTTTTAAAAAACAGAAGTTTGTGCCTATTCAATTCGGGAAAATGCTCGGATTAAATAAGGCAAATTTTACAGCAAAATTTTACTGGTGAGGATAAACGAGGATCCTTAGGCCTATTTCCGGCACGTATACGTGTCGCTCGTCCCCAAGGTGTTAAAAAAAAAATACCGAAAAATTGAAAATACTCCCCAATTTTACGTACAATTTATTTACTGTTTGCCAGGGGTGACTGATTCGAATCTTCCAAAAATTTAACGCATTCGGTTCCAAAAAAAAAAAAATTGGTTATCAATCCGAAAATTCAGACATAAAAAAATATCACTGAAAAATATTGCGAATTTTAAGAAATGGTCGCCGAGAAAACACCAATTTCGTCAAAGGACCGCGGAAAAAACGCCAATTTTATCAAAGAATCCCGAAAAAAAAAACCGCTCATTTCGTCACATAATAGCGAAAAAATGCCCATTTCGTCAAAGAATCGCGAAAATCGCGCATTTCGTCAAAGGAGAGCAGAAAAAAAAGAATTTCGTCAAAGTATAGTAGAAAAAACGCACATTTCGTCGTCAAACAATCGCAGGAAAATGCAAATTTTGCCAAAGAATCGCAAGAAAATGCAAATTTCGCCAAAGAATCGCAGAAAATACAAGTTTCGTCAAAGTAGCGCAGGAAAAAATGATTTTCGTCCTAGCGGAAAAAAAGGCGCATTTCGTTAAAGAATCGCGGAAAAAACCGCGAATTTCGTCAAAGAATCGCGAATTTCGTCAAGAAATCGCAAAAAAGCGAATTTCGTTAAAGAATCGCAGAAAATGCAAATTTTGTCAATGGATCACGAAAAAGACGTGAATTTCATCAAAGGATCGCAGAAAAAACGCGAATTTTATCTAAAAATTGCGAATTTCGTCAAAGGATCGCGGAAAAAACGGTAATTTTGTCAAAGGGGCTCGGAGAAAACTCATCAATCTTTTTAATGATGATATCTATGAATGGACCTCTCCCTGCAAAGTATGATTCAGTTGTTTTAGAAGCAATGTCACATTATTTCTGCAAGCAGAGTGACTGTGATTTTGTGGGAAAAGGTCACAATCACAATATTAAGATTGGGCTGTTTCTAAATGCATTGACAAAATAATTTATATAAGAAATCCCATTCTATCATGGATTTTTAGCTTTATTATTTGTTTTACCTAAAATAAGTATTCTTTAATTAATAGTAATTTTTAATTTAAATATAAATTATTTTAAACTACTGTTTTGAATTCATAACGTCAAAATAATATAACATGTAATTTTATTAGACATTAAATTAATTCGCAGAAAGTTTTTGACCCAATATTTATGTGTACAGAAAGTTTTCTGTTTTATACAAGTCTGGCTAAATGTATGTTTTTGTACATACATAAGCATTAGATATAAACCTTAATTGTAACACAAATGTTCTCTGAGTAAATGATTTATAATATGAAATTAATATAATTAAACATTCTTTAAATCAATAATTTAAAAGAAGATGGTTTGTTATTTTAAATATTTACACATACATAATATATCTTCGTTTTATTATGTTAATTTCAGTTTAATTATTTAGGGCCAGGGCTTAATTTGCGCCGGAGCCCACCGGAGCCCGGCTCCGGTACTTCTTTGTTTTCAGTAAATATTTAAATATTAGTCGGAATTCACCGGAGCTCATAAATACAGGGCTCCGGAGCCCAATGTAATAGCGCTTGCGAAAAACCGAAGCCTAAATTACCCTTTCCTGTCATTCCAATCGCCAAGCTTTTGCATTGTTTTTTACCAAATCACTTATACGTGACGTAATGTGTCGCACATGTAGGCGATGGAGATGAAACTGACTCAATTTTCATATCAGTGTTTGGGCTTGGACTGACTCGAGCTCAATCTGTATTACAATTAAACTTTTATTTATTAATGTACAGAAAAAAAAAAAAAAAATCCTCCTTTGAAATTACGTATTATATTCCATTTCAAATCATTTTAATGCTATTTTGATCAGAACGAAGGGGTAACAGAAATCGTGTTTTTCTATTTCATATTTATGTCGGTGACGACGCGACGTGTTGATATGGCGTCACTCAGACTGAAAAATGAATTTCATTTCAGTTCGATTTTCTTTTGTGACAGTACGATAACTTTTTATTAGCTGATATTATTTTTAAGATATCAATCCTGAAAAGAATATTTTCTGTTTTAGCCAATGAGCATCAGTTTGAGGTTTTATTTGTTTGAAGTTTTTTGCCTTCTATTGCGTACAAGTATAAAAATCACGTTAATGATTTTTCGATTTATTTTGTATCATGAACGGTACCCATGCTAAGGTTCTACTTTGCACATTTACGAAGTCACTTCAATTTGTAAGTAGATATAATTGCCTTGTATTGTTATTCTAATAGAAAGCAATCGAGCAGTGTTTCCCTTTTTTCTATAAAAGCATCGATTATTTCCGATAAGGGTGTCAATTTTTTAATTTAATCTGATTTTCAGGGACTCACCACAAAAGATTGTTATGCGGAAGGAATCGATTATAGTTTAAAATATGCATCTTTCATAGGAAATTGTAAAACACTGTTCCATTCTTCAGCATTCAAATATTAATTTCTGTAAATTTCCTTCGTATTTTCTTAAAAATGCATAACTGCGAACTATTCCCTTTTTGTGTTAACACTATTTCCTAATCATAATCTTTACCCTATTTAATCGCAGAATTCTGCAATTAATTAACTTTAAAATTAGGCAAAGATTACTATTCAGAAGGAGGGATAACTAAAAAGTGGAATAGTTGACAGCTAAGTGTATGCTGATTTTATTTTGCTTAAAAAAAAAAAAAAAAAAAAAAAAAAAAAAAAAGGCTTGAAATTTTGCAAATAGTATGTACGAAATATAAATATGCAGATTGTAGTGACAGAGGGGGGGGGGAGGACGGTACGGTTGTTGTACCTGTACCGCAGAATATTGGGGCTCCGGTACTTTTTTTTGTTAGAAATTAAGCCCTGTTTAGGGCAGAATGCTTGTGTTAAATTTTACTTTTATACATTATAAAATAGCCCCTATTTTTTTTTTTTTTGAGAATATTATTTCACGTTTGTAAAGGATGAACAGAGGGATGCAGCTCAACATGGCTGCTTCAAATAAAGGCAAATTTTCTAAGATTTGTCATCGCTTTTGAAGCTGAATCTCTACCATACCCAAAAAGTTTCTTCGCAACTCAGGATGTTCCAGCAACGGTATGGTGGAAAAAAAGGCTAGGGAAAAAAAATATATATATTGACGAAGTGAATTCATACAACTCATGGTGCTTTTGCATTTCAGCCCATGCAGTTCAGCATCAATTGAGCGGAGATTTTCAAATTTTGGATTTATCCATTCCAAATAGCGAAACAAACTTGCAGTACAAGAGGCATCTAAATTCTAAAGTAGTGTTTGGCTACTGCATGCTCCATAGAAAAAAAGACTAACATTAAAACAATATAAGACATGTATATTATTTGCAAGTAATTTTATACATTAAATTGTGCAAGTATTTTCACCACGTACTTTCATTTTTAAAAATGAAAGTATTTACTAGTTTGATTACTTTATATTTTTAATAAAACGATACTTTTAATTATTTTTTATTCTATTTTCATAGCTTACAATTATTTTCTATTTTCTAAGCAACTTGTTAAACCAATATCATGTTTTGAGTTTTATACAGGATATGTGGTTTTTAATGTCTAAAACTGTCAAAAAGTTTACTCAAATGTCTAAAACTAAAAATTATGAAAAATCGTAAATTTAATGTTGTAAAAATAATTTTAAACAGTTTTTGGACTCAATTTTAGGTTTTTGACAGGTTGTTAAAAAATATGACAAAAAGGGAGTTTTGACATGACGGTTAAAACCATGGTTAAAAAAACTGGATAAAACCATCACACTGTTAAAAACTTGCCAACCCTGGTTTGGATTGCTCATATAAAAGTTTTTAATATGGTAGAGGAAAATTTTATAATCACTTTTAAAAACTGTGATATGTCCTAGTTGAAATAAAATAAAAATAGAATAACTAAAACTTTAAGAATGACACAGATCTTTGTAAAATCAAGGCCAATGTTGTTGTGCAGAAATCTGAGTAGCAGTTTTGATTATATATTTTTTTCAGTATTACATTTCAACTAAATGAATAATTAAGGCATACATTACAAAGCAACAGGTTCAAAGTACCTTTCACATTTTTTACAGTGTGATAAATTGTTATTTTGAAAATGAAAATGATCAAGAATTACCCCAGAAACTCAGTGACCAGGAATAACCCAGGGTGACTCTATCTATACTGTATCTATGAATATAATGCATTAGAACTATATGTATGCTATGTCATATTATTTAGTTATACACTTATGACACTATCTCAAGGCTGTTCTCAAATCCAAAAGAGCAACTTTATGACATAAGTTTAAATTTATTTTTGGTCGGAAATGCATGAAACTAGCAGGTGTTGTTGTTCAGACACTATGTAATCAAGCTGTTTTTCCTTTTTGAACCGAAGTTCCCGAAGAAAGCAGAAAAAACAGTCAGAGAAGGGAGAAAAAAGTCTTTGTCACATGATCAAACTCATTTCTAACTCAATAGGTAATTAATTTATCAAAAAATGGAAAACAGTTCGATTCCAAATCGCTTCCATAGTCAGGCCTTCTAATTTTATATCTTTCTGTCAAAAAATGAATTTCTAAATGTGTCAAAACGTTTTGCGTTTGTTGAGCAGAGCAGCTGAAAACAGCCTTAATATGGCAACTACATTTATAATATTAATTAGTATGCACTTAACACGAATATGAATATAGCAAAAAAAAGGAGAATAAATAAATAAAAGGGTTACTGCATTTAATATTTTCATAGTGCAGTAAATATGATCTTGCCAGATAATATGTAAGTAGGGGAGAGTGGGGAGGAATGGGGCACTTTTTACAAAAAATAAGAAAATCAACTTTGTTTAACACAAAAACAAAAATTTCGATATATAGAATCAGGGTTCGTTGATATATATCAGTGGATATATATCTTGATATATATCATGATATATATCCGATATTTATTTTCAAAATATCAAGATTTTTGATATTTTCATATTACTTAGTGATGTCGTTGGACTTTAAAAATCCTGGGTCCCCGGGACCCAGGATTTCCAAAAATCTAGGTCCTTTTTATACAAAAGCGGGTCCCCATCAATAATAATTCGTATTTTAAAGGAATAAATGAAACTTTTTTCTTTGGAAAAGATAAATGAAGTGCATTAATTATTGTTTTAATAATAATTAAAGAATGAATTAAAACCAGTATTATTTTCACTCAAATAAGACATTTAAAAAATATATTACGAGTAATTTTCTTTACTTTTTTAAAAGTAAAAATGCCAGATACAGTCCACCCCCTGAATACATTATCAAAGTACACAGAAATCATGCTGTATTTTTAAGAATCTCATATAAAAATTTTAAATCCATTTTATGAATATTCTACCTATAAGTTTCGTTTGCACACTTTCCACCTCTTCCCCCCCCCCTTGTTTCAATTTTTTTATGCCTAGTGCAAAGTCTGATTATGCATTGAGTTGTAGGACAACAGAAAATTAATGTGGAAGGAATCTATAATAATACAGATAGAATCCGCGATCCTCTGACGAAATTCTCTATTTCTTCGCGATCCTTTGACGAAATTCGTTATTTTTTCCGCGATCCTTTGACGAAATCCGCATTTTTTCTGCGATACTTTGCCGAAATTTGCGCTTTTTTCACGATCCTTTGACGAAATATGGCTTTTTTCCGTAACTTTTTGACGAAATTCGCTATTTTTTCGCAATCCTTTGACAAAATCCGCTGTTTTTTCGCGACCCTATTACGAAAATCGCGTTTTTTCCGCCATGTTTTGACGAAATGTGCACTTTTCCCGCGATATTTTGACGAAATACGCTATTTTTTCGCGGCCCTGTTACGAAAATCGCGTTTTTCCCGCGAAATTTTGATGAAATTTGCGCATTTTTTTCGCGATCCTTTGACGAAATTCGGCCTTTTTTCGCGATTTTTTGACGAAATTCGTTATTTTTTCATATGAAAATCGCGTTTTATCCGCGATATTTTGATGAAATTTGCGCTTTTTTCGCGATCCTTTGACGAAATTCGACTTTTTCCCGTGATTTTTTTGATGAAATTCGCTTTTTTTCGCGATTCTTTGATGAAATTCGCTATTTTTACGATTCTTTGACGAAATACGCTATTTTTTCGCGGCCCTTTTACGAAAATCGCGTTTTTTTTCGCGATTTTTTGATGAAATTCCGCGATTTTTTGACGAAATTACGCGTCGCACGGGACGTGTAAGAGCTATTTTTTTGCGTCCCGTCTCCGATTTTTCGCGTAATTTACGCGCTATACCGCGTCTGCAGCATCGCTGTTACTTCATATTTATTTTCAAAATATCACTGCGCAAGTTATTTTTTACATTTTCAGTGAAAACATGTGTAAATGAAATTTTCAACTGTTATTGGCTGTGTTGTTCTGTAGATAAAGAACTTTAATCTCTGGTAGTGACTTTTTTAGCCAAAGAAGTAAAAAAATGTGTTCCAATCTGATGAAAAACATATGTTCAAATCTGCTCCAATCAATGTTTGAATCTTTTACTTTTAAATGTAGATTATGTAGGGCATAATTAATTTAGAACAGATATTGAAAGATAAACTGTCTAATTTAGATAATCAGTCATATACAGCTTCATTAGAAAAGAATCTGTTTTGGCTTTGGCTTAGTTCAGTTTAAACTGTATCATATGTTGGGGAATAAAAAATAAGATAAGCTTACATTTATCTTAAAATTTTTCAGTTAAAAAAAATATTTAGTTTTTAAAATTTAGTTTTATAAATTTCTGATTTCTGGATAGTTGATACCGAATCCTATAGTTTTATGTATAAAGTAAATTGTTTCTGTTTTCAATTAGTTGATCTTCAACTTTGTTTTAAATGGGGAAAAAAAAGAAAGAAAAAGTAGGAAAAAAATGAACTTTTAGTATATTGTTTAAGTTTTCCTCTTAAGTGCGATATTTTAGATTATAATTTATATTATGCTTGAAAATATTCATTATCAGCAGTAAGTTGACTATTTTGAAAATATCGGATATATATCAAAATATCGGATATTTTTTGATATTTTCGAAAATATCATGATATTTATGAACCCTGTATAGAATACAAAATGAAACACTTTCTAATGTCCTTAAACAATATGGAAACATATTTTGCAGAAGCAATTTTATAAATAAAGAAATTGTAAATTTCAAAATGTGTCCCGTGGGAGGTACGGGACAGCTATAAAACAATGTATGATAAGGCACAAATAAAGTAGTGTGGCTATATATACAGTCTAACAAAGATTGTAGGTTGATAATGTCTGTGCTACAATATCAAATTCCACTACCTTCATCACTGGAAGGAAAATTCAGGATTGCCAGTGAGAGATGACATTAAAAAATCATCATTTCAATTTATTTACATTTTGAAATAACTGAACATATTTATAATGTTATATAATTAATATACTACCACCTAAAAATATTTGCATATTAGCAATTTACATTCATCTTATTAAAAAGAAGGAATTAGACATGTCCCATTCCTCCCTCTACCTTCTTTTATGTTAAAATTCTTGTATAAACAAAAATGCTGCTTTTAGACATAGTTTAAATTATGGATAATATACAGTAGTATAATGTTCAATAAATAAGAAAACTATTACATCTACACATAAACAAGTCATTAATATACAGATCACATAAAAAATATATGAAGGAAATTCACTTTTGCTTCTTGAAATAATCTGTTTCTTTATACAATTGCAAGCTAATGCAGATCAGCAACTTTTTTTCAACTGAAGATTCGGGTGTAATTGCTTCATCTAATGTGTGATTGATGAAATGTTTAGAATGATACATAAAGAGAAAAACCTGCTGTCCCATAGACGCTATCAGTGTGACGTCAGTCATGATGTTTTGCTTGGAAACTGACTCCAAACAAAAGGTTGCTATGTTACATTTCTTATTAAATATAAATCGTAGAAAATGCTACCATTGCATATAAAGTATTAAAACACCTATCTGTGAGATATAGCTGTAATATATAAAAAAAAATAGAAAACACAGGATAGCAACTATTTGTTTGGAGTCAGTATCCAAGCAAAACGTCATATCTGACGTCACGACTGAAAGTGTCTATCCCCCCCCCACCCCGCTCTCCCCTACCGTTATTTTTCCCATGTTTGACAACTTACCATTAATTTGTTGTTGTTCAAGAAAAGTCAGTAAAGAAACAGTTGACAATTTGATGTTTACAATAAATATTATATGTTTTTATATAAATGAATTATTTTAAACTAAGAATACAACATGCAAACTCAAAAATACACTGTTATTGTATGATTCTCACAGTAAAAACATTGGTTAATTCACATAGTAAAATCTATGTAACTGGAACTTGTAATGTAACCTATGTAAGCAAAACGCCACCGCAACAATAATAATAAGTATATATATATATATATATATATATATATATATATATATATATATATATAGCAGACCCGCAGTACTAGCAGACCCGCCTGGCATCCGTAAATAATAACCTTAAACAAAACTGAAGTTTGTATGATTTTATATCATTTGAAATTCTTTTAAATGAACCTAATTTCGGAATCCCGCATTGCCTTCCGCAGCTTCTAGAGTCTTCCCAACAAACTTCTTTCCGAACGAACCAGTAACCTGTGTCCCCGTTACCTAAGGCAACATGTACCTGAAGTGCTCCGCACGTGCCAGAGACAATCGAAAACAAAGTTGAGTGAGCCAAATCTCGTAGTAATTAAAAAAAAAGAATGCATCATTAATGTTAGAAAATGTTGGTAACTGAAGTGTAAGGTAAAATTTAATAATACAGAAAGTAGCCGAATTGTAATCTAAGTTCAATGAACCAAATCTCGTTGAAACCGGGTCCTTAGAATCCGAGGAAAGAATATGCCCTCAAGCGGTGGAAAATGCCCCCTCCATTTATAAATTTCACGTAGTACTTTTAACATTAACGCGATATTTAATAAATGGATGAAATCCCTATCTAAAGTTACCTTTAAAGTAATGCGATCTTTAATTTACGGCTGTAGTTTGTAAACGTAAGTTGATGCTGAAAAAGGAGATTAATGTTTGAAAAAGTGGTCGCCGAGGTATAAAGAAAGACTGGGTCCTGGGGGCCAGGGAATGTCGGAACTGGAATGTAGTTTGGTATAAGAAAATCTTTTTATAGTTTTAAAGTAGCTGGAGGACGCTGGAACTATGTTAAAGAAAATTTTAATAGAATCGGATAGTTTTTAAAGAGGCTGCAACAAAGACTCCAAGAAGCAGATTAATATTCAAAACCTGTAGTAGCTGAAGTCTGGGAAATTTTTTTATCATTCATGTAGTAGCAGGAGGACTTAAGAAATTGTTTAAAAAAAGAAGCTAGTAAATTGGACTGTTTTTAAGGGACCTATAACAAAGGGCCCAAAGAGGGCTAACTGATAAGGGCCCAAACATGAAAACTTGTTAAAAGATCTAAGTTCTTACCACTTTCTTCAATTATTCAAAATTACGCATAGGGTATCAATTAATAATTAGAATAAAATTTTAAAGAAATGCTCAAAAAGGGGGGGGATGCTTAAATCAGGGCCTAATAGGATATATTGGTCCAGGGAGAAGAGTGCAAGAGTCAACTTTAAAATTTTGCATTGAGAATGCAAGAAAAATAGATGGTGAAAAATGCCTGCTGCACAAAACATGCAAGGGGCCCCGTACCAGGCCCTATGGAACCCTAAGGAGCCCCAGGATTTTAACTGGAATAAAGTAATGGGAAAGTAACTAAATAGAAAAAGGGTTCCACAAATAGGGTTGGCTTTTTACCGGTAAAAACTGGTTTTACTAGGACATTATAAAAACTAGGTTTTTACTGGTAAAAACCTGGGAAAAAGTGGTAAAAACCTAAGGATACAATAAACTCTACTAGTCATTAAATTGTATTTAAATACTATTTATTAAAGCTGTATTTTCATGTAACTGATGCATATATATATATAAAGAGATGGGAAATAAAGAATTAATTCTCTAAAGCTGCTGATATAGTACTTTAATCATAAATTTTACCATATTTTCTATTCCTCATCTATAAATAGAACAACAGATGTTCAGTATCGGTTTTGCAAAGCAGGGTTTCTATTTCACTTGTACTCTAATATGATTGTTTATGGATGTACAGCACATTGGATGAACTTACCGGCAGAAAATAAAGCTCCAATATCCATTACTAAAAATGTTGATATACAGAAGTATTTCCGAAATCATCATATGATAAATAAAACACCAGTTTCCAAGCGAAGTATGATGGAATAACCATATAGAATGTATCTCCACATTTATGAGAATAGTCCTGCATTGCTTGACATTTGCAAAAATCATGAAAAGATATTGATATTAGAATTCAACGATTAGTGAATGACCAATTTATTTAAACAAGTGAAGGATCTATTTCAACAGCTACAAGCAGCCAAAGCCTTAAATATTCGTCAGAGCAGATGCTTGTTCTGAATGGCTGAAATTAGTGCATTGTTCTGAATTAATTTCATATAAAGATCTTGTTAAAAAAACAAATTGGTTTGTTCTTTAGAGCCCTTTCACCTTTTAGCATGTATGACAGATCCAATGCATAAAAATCAAGATCTATTAAGTGAAACACAAAAGGAAATGGAAAGGGAATGGCTCATAGATTTCATGCCAAATTCTCTTTCATTCCTCTTGGCATATGAAGTTGGAGGACAACCATTTCCAAGAAGCTTCTTTAAAACAAAAGATGTAATAGCCAAAGTTTGGTGGAAAGCACTAAATAACAAAGAAATGAATCCTGAATTCATACATTTAATGATGAATCTCCACTCCATACCTTATAGTTCTTCATCCATAGAGCTAATTTTTTCGAACTTTTCACATATCCACAGTAAATTAAGAAATAGACTAGGGTGTACAGAAAGCTATAAAGCTTTTTATAAAATGCTAAAAGGCTTCAAGGGTATAGACTGGTAAAGTGTACTAACATTTGTACAAACTATATTACGTGATAATTAATATTGTAAGCATTTGTTTTTTATTAAAATGATTAAGGTTTTTAAATATGATAAAAATGTACTTATAATTTTCCATTTCCTTTCAGTAAAAATTAGTAAACTAGTCTCCATTAAGATAAATATAATAAAAATTGTAAATGTGCATTCTCATAATAATAGTTATAATAAGCATTAGATTTTAATAATGATAAATGTGCAATAATATCTTTAAAATTTTGAATTCTTGTAGCTGGTAAACATGGATGAATGTCTTCGGGGCTTTTTATATTCTTAAAAAAAAAAAAGCTATTTTCATATAACACTCTTTTAATTACCTAATCAGAAGCTAAATTAGGTGGATATTGCTGAGTGGAAATAGTGGTATAAAATACCCGGAAAACTTTCACCCCTGGGAAAGTGAAAAATTGAAAGATAAATTTTCATAAAAGTGACAAAAAACAGTCAAACTCATAAGTTTTTCAAAGGTGGTAAAAACCACGGTAAAAACATGTTTTTCTGAAGACGGTAAAAACCATGGTAATAACCGGTAAAAACCATCAGACGGTAAATACCGTCCAACCCTGTCCAAAAATGAAGATCGGACAGGATTGCCGGCTTTTAGCCAGGCCAAAAAAAGCCGGCCGGCTTGTTTTGGTTTTAACCACTTAAAAAAGCCGGCTTTTATTTTTTAAAGTTGATTTACAGTTAATTTGTTTTAAATTTGGATCAATTAATTTTTAATACACTTATAAATATTTTCTACTAAAAAAAATTATAGATTTCCATTTAAATTTTGTCAAATAAATAAGTCTATAACTTCTAGAAGGCAAATGTGAAGGCATTATGTCTGAAAAAAAAAAAAATATATATATATATATATATATATACATATATATATATATAAACATTGAAAATAATATAAGTTAGGCTCCAAACTGGTATTTTGAAATTCTATATTACATAGCTCCACATACACTACACATTCTAAAGATTATATTTAATTAATGACAAAATGTAACACATCAAAATGGAAACATTCTTGTGTGTCATATGGAGAGATTAAGTTATAAATGTTAAAAGAGAAATTAGAAACAATATAATATTTAAGGAGAGTGGTACATAAGTGTATAAAAAATAGAGCATTTAAACAAGAAGAAAAAATTGTCTAAATAAAATTTTGAAAAGCTAAGCATATTCATGCATATGCTGTTCGCAATGTTTTTAATAGTGAGAAATGGTGTTTTTATTAATATGACTATGTATAATTTTAAATGTTTACTAGAAATAAAAAAAGACTTGTATATTAATAGCTCTTAAAATTAAGTAATAAAACAGGTAACTAAGTAACCATTGTCCTCTTTAATTTTATAAAGCAGTAAAAATGAAAAAATTGCCAGTTGGTATGGCCCTTTTAAAATTTAGATGACATATTTGCAATTCTGACTACAAATCACTAGCAAAACCATCTAAATTTTATTCCAGTATTAATGTCCTCATTATTGAGAAATTGGGTTACTTATCTTATACTATAATGCGAGCAAAAATTGTGTGTGTATGTGTGTGTGTGTGTGTGTATGTAAACTTTATCTTGAAAACGGCTCTAACGATTTTGATTAAATTTTGCACCCTACCGTTTTCGGGTACGAAAAGACCATTGGGATGGGTCTCGTGTTCGGGTAAATTCGATTAGTGTGTCATTTTGGGTCATAATGGGTCGAGGTCAAGCTAATTGTATCTAAAGAACGGCTCAATCGATTTTGAATAAATTTTGTATCTAACCATTTTTGACCACGAAAAAACGATTGGCATGGGTCACAGGTTCGAGAAAATTCGATTAGTGGATCATTTTGGGTCATAATTGATCAGGTTCAAGCTAATTATATCTAAAGAACGACTTAATAGATTTTGATTAAATTTTGTATCTAACCATTTTCGGGTACGAAAAGACCATTGGGATGGGTCTCGTGTTCGAGAAATTTCGATTAGTGGGTCGTTTTGGGTCATAATGGGTCAGGGTCAAGCTAATTATATCTAAAGAACGGCTCAATCGATTTTGACTAAATTTTGTTTCTAACCATTTTCGGGCACGAAAAGACCATTGGGATGGGTCACGGGTTTGAGAAAATTAGATTAGTGGGTCATTTTTGGGTCACTGTGGGTCAAGCTATTTTTATCTAAAAAACGGCTCATCGATTTGCACTAAACTCTATATTCTACAGTCTTGGATTGCGAGAGGGCCATTGGGCTAAGTCACATGTTCGAAAAAATTCGATTAGTGGGTCATTTTTGGGTCATCGTGGGTCAAGCTAAGTTTATCTAGATAACGGCTCTAACGATTTTGACGAAATTTTGCACCCTACTGTTTTCAGGCACTAAAAGACCATTGGGATGGGTCTCGTGTTCGAGAAAATTTGATTAGTGGGTCATTTTGGGTCACAATGGGTCAGGGTCAAGCTAATTGTATTTAAAAAGCGCTTCAAAACATTTTGACAAAATTTTGTATAATACCGTTTCCGGGCATGATAAGAGCATTGGGCAGGGTCGCATGTTCAAGAAAATTCAATCAATGGGTCATTTTGGGTCCTAATGGATCAGGATCAAGCTAACTGTATCTAAAAAACGGCTCAAAAGATTTTGAGAAAACTTTGCACTACACCGTTTCTGGACAAGATAAAACCATTGGGCTGGGACGCATGCTCAAGAAAATTCTATTAGTGGGTCATTTTGGTGATAATGGGGTCAACCTAATCGGGGTCAACCTAACGGCATCTCAAAAAGGTTCAAACAATTTTGACAATTTTTTTGTTATACCGTTTCACAGTACAAAAAGACAATTGAAATAGCTGACATGTTCGAGAAATTTTGGTTAGTGGGTTATTGAATCAACGTGAGTCAAGCTTATTTTATCTAGAAAACGACTAACGATTTCCACTAAATTTTGTATTCCATCGTTTTCAGGCTCTAGAAGAGCATTGTGTTAGGTCGCATGTTCGAAAAAATTCGATTGGTGAGTCATTTTGAGTTACTATGTCTCAGGGTCAAGCTAATTGCATCTAAAACAGCAAGAATGATTCAGTGGGACTAATATATCGAGATAAATACAAAGCTAATTTTGACCGAGCATAGCTCGGTCATTCCTGCTAGTTAAACTCTAAATGAATTAAATGTCATTAAAACTAATTAAAAACACTTTAAAGTGTGTAGTTTATGATTACAATGCTTCATTGTATAAAAGCCAATTATGGCCAAAAAAAGCCGGTTAAAACCAATATAAGCCACCAGCCTGGCATTTTTTAATTTTAGCCGGCTTTTTTGCAACCCTGAGATCGGATAAAGAGGATGCAATTTATTAACAATTTTATGGTGCAAAAAATTTAAGGGGCCAGGGACTTAAGTAGCATGCAGTTATGTATAAAAATATATTTGAATATATTTTAAAGTAGTCAGAGGATGCTAGAAATATGTTAAAGAAAATTGCAAGTAATTCCGATCATTTTTAAAGAAGCTGCACCAAAAGCCCCCTTGGAGGCGATTAATATTCAAAATTGTTGGTAGCTGAAGTCTGAATCTTTAATTTTCTTTGTCGTTCATGTAGTTGCTAGAGAATCTAAGAGGTTATTAGAAAAAAAAAAAGCTAGTGAATCGGACCATTTTTAAGGGAGCACCAAGGGCCCAAGAAGGCAATTAATATTCAAAATTGGTCGTAGTTGAAGTCTGAGAAATTTTTTTGTCGTTCATGTAGTAGCTGCTAGGTCTAAGAAGTTGTTAGGAAAAAAAAGTTAGTGAATCGGACCATTTTTAAGTGCTGATAGTTAAAACAGGGCCTTAACATAAAAATACGTTAAAATGGACAGTATCTAGCGAGTTAGATCTTCAATTAGTCAAATTTAATCACAGTGTATGAATTATTCGTTATAATATTTTAAAGAAATGCAAAATTAAAAAAGGGCCCAAGGGCCCCAATAAAAATATGAGGGTGTTGATCCATTTTATAACAGCTGAACAATTCGCCGAATTTTCTTGCAAATTTGAAAATTCGTATAGGAGTATCTTTCAGTCTGGAAAATACTCAGAAGATGGCAGCACTATACAAAACAATCTTTTCTGTAAGGATAGTGTTTAATTTAGGATCAGTATATTCTAGTATGGAGATTTTTCGAAATTTTCAGTACACAGATACATGCAAGTTGTGACATTTAACGTTATGATTATTATTTGCACCCTTAATATTTATTTCAAGAGGAAATGTCTAATTTATATGCATATTTTTTTAATCTAATTTTAATAATTTTGACATTGGTGATTCATTTTTGAACGACTGCGCGAAAATTTATTTTTATTTTCTTATATATAAAAATTAACTTGCATATATAAAATTTCTTATATATAAAAATGAGACACATAAAATTTCAGAAAAAAATGAAATTTCTTTTATTTATAAAAGAGAAAATTTCATCCTTGGCCCTACCGAGTATCGATCTAGAGTCCTTCACTTTGGCATGCTGACGCTTTACCGAACAAACCAATGTGACTTGTGAAAGCATTCGAAATTTACATACAATTTCATAGGGATGTGTACTGGGCATGTGCGCTCATGACTGGAGATAAAATTGCTACTTTTTTATGGGAGTGATGTCCGAATATTAATTAATTACTCATTTAATAATTAGAATATTAAAATGCTGAAGCTATGGTGCATCATGAGACACTTTGGGCTAGCCTCAAAAACATTTTGAGCCTCCTACATTCCGTAGATTTTGCTAGCCATCGCAGATAGACAGAGCGATTTGTTCTTTTATTAGTATATATATATATAAGCTGCAGTGGCGTTAATACATAAGTACTGAAAATTTCATCTCCTGATATCTACCTGCCAGAATGGAAAAATGTTTCTTTTTTTTCGGTCTCTATCAGTTGCATTTTCACAGGTTTATTCTACTTTGTAGTTCACTATTAATTGTTTAATTAATAGAAAACTAATACTATACTAAAACTAATACTATACCTTCTGAAACTTAATCACTAGGGTCGAAGGAAAGTTCCTATTTATACAGGTTATTATCGTAACAGGTATAGTTATATGAAATTTCTTTCAAGGGAACAAAAAAGTTTGGTCTGTAGCGAAAAAACTGTATATAATGAAATCCTGCATTAATAGAAGATGCTCATGGATTTCGATATAATTATACCTCTGGCTAAATCGAACACAACACATTTTTGAGTAACAATATAATGTAGAAAGCATCAGACAGATAAAATTCCCTAGTTTGTAGCAAGCAACAAAAATGACATTTAAAAATTAGGCTGTCATCCTTAATCCTTTTGAGAAAAGTGCTGTGTTCAATGCTTAGTAAAGCACTGCATGACCCTTGTATGTTGAAAACTTCAATGTTTATAGGATTGTAATTTTGCTACGCAACTTTTGTTATCCTTGCATGATGCTGGATTTGCAGGGGTAAAAGCCTCAGCGGCTTATGCGTCATGGTCCGGGCACTCACGTCCCAAAACAACAACTTTTGTTAAAAGTGAACAAACACGTTTTTAAAGGTACAGATGTAATATTCGGCCCATATTGGCGCAATTTTTTTCTGACGCCAATGTCATATATGCAACGTGTACTTAACTGGCGCCAAAGTGTCGTTATTTTGTTTGATGTGGTAACCCGGATTATGTTGTTTATGCTGTTGATGTTTTCGCCAAATTGGCAACCGAAAAAAATCGCGCCAATATGGGGCAAATATGACATTTGTACCTTAATTTTTTATGCACATGATCACAATTAGGTTTCTTTTATCTTGGCCAGACCAGATATAAAGGTGCGTTTTCACTGGTCTACCCAAGGTCTAACTTACCTAACTTTTTACCTAAACACAAGATTTTAGGTCGTTAGAACGCGATTTTGTAGGTTTGATTCGTGATCAATCCTAAGCACGGCTTACCTAAGCGCAGCCAATTAAAATAGAGCTTTTGATAATAATGGCGGTGTTGTCAATTTACTAAGTGATATTTATGTTTTATATTGTTTTATTTATTTATTCTGTTTTACGTCAAAGACTAATCTATTTTTTGTGATTTAAGCAAAACGGTAAGTTTTATTGACATGTTGGATAGATATCATCCTTTATTATTGTCTTTTAATTTAATAAATTGTGGGTAATCCATATGGATTCTTTAAATTGTTGTTATTTTTGGTAATCATTCAGATACATTTTATTAATATTAGAATACTAATTATATAGTTTGTTTAAGGATTTTGTTGCGGATATAAGGATGAAGATATGTCCAGTTCTCAAAATTATTTTATTTTTATTGAACGTTAATAGTATACAAAGATTAAAATTATTTTTTAAGAATGTTTGTTTCTTAAGATGAATTACTTGCTTCATTGATTATACTTGGTTACTTGATAGGGTATTTCTGATCAATTTAGATTTAAATTTCCATTTACTCACTTAAAATAATCGTAATTGTTAAGAAGGATGTTGTTTACTGTAGCCCATTGATTTTTAAATGGAAAATTAGTTACAGGCAAACTTTAATCCAGTTTTGCTAATAGTAGGTATTTGATTATGCATGTTTAAGCGAGCATGTAAACAAAGTTTCTATAAAATAAACAAGCCGTTGTATTTTGTATTTTCCTGTTCTCTTTTAAGCAAGAAACATCTGATTGCAAAACAGTTTGCTCTTACTCCTTTTCAGATATTTACTTGTGAACTTTGTCATGTAAGGAAAACACTGCTAATCTATTTTTTATTTTAATTTTAATGCTTTTCACCTGCAGATGTGCTATTTTTCTTTTTGTTGTTAAGATTAATGCTGAAACTTTTATGAAGATTTATAACTTTGTATAAAATTTAAATCAGTTGAGAGATATTCAGACCATGTGTAGCTTTTCTATGTGCCCATTTTGAAGAATTTGTACACATTACCATTCCAATTCGATAAGCAGTTATAAATGCATATTCAATGTATTTTAAGTTAAATCTGCATGTCTTGTTAGCGATTATTTTCATTTATTAAAAAAGTATTGATACCAAAATAATAGGAGATTCTCCATTTGAAATGCATATTTATAAAATTTTGTTTAAATTGTTATTTAGGTGCATTTCTTTTACAAGTATGGCTACAGATTTATCTTACAGCATAGGTCATCGGTTTTAAATGTACCTATTTATCTATTAAAGTAAAGAACTATTTATTCATTTATTTATTTTTTTCAAAAATCATTACTTATTATTCTTGCTATTTTTGAAAATGGAATTCATTATCAAAAAATAAAATGCTCTCTGTGGGAGATTCTTTGAGTCTATGTTTGAGTGTATATTAAAGTTTTAGACGAATCATGAATTCATGATGTATATAAATTCAGTGGTCAAAATAGTAATTGGAAGTAATGAAACTATAGTAGGTCCTAGTTTTGTCATTGTTTGTTGTGTAATATGCTGTTTTTTGGAAAATATAATTTTGCGAGTAATGTAATTAAAAAGAAACTGTTTGTAAGAAGCATCAATATTTTTGATGTTACATCCAGAAATTGTATATATCAATCAATACAAAGTATACCAGTGGAGGTAAGCGTCTGGCAGATCAGCTGGTGCCGGGATACATCTTCAAATTTGAATGCTTTCAGAAAATCACAGGTGTGTAGTTTTATTGTATAATAAGTGACTACCATTAGTGATCGTCTGCAAGCAACTGGACTTCAGACCAAGCCCTTGGACTTCAGAAAAGAAGATTTTAAAAAATCTGTGAGTACCACTTCTATGTCAAAAGAGGAGACAGTAAAGTAAGTTTATTTAAGTAGCATCAAAAATAATATTTGTGCTCCCTACAAACTAGTCTTTTTTCTATTACATTACTCGTTAAATTACATTTTCCAAAAATAGCATGCTGCACTACAAACTATGAGAACACAATATATTACTCAATGAGTAAGTACAAAAATTATTTAGCTGAAAATATTTTTAAATGCCCATATTGCAAATATAATGTGAAATAAGCATTTATATGTTTCAGTCTGGGGCATAAATAAAGTCTGCTGCTAAGTAAAAAAAAAAGTGTGGGCCAACGTACATCTTCATTTTGTTTGTTACCAGAGCAATTGCACTATTTGGTTTTATTTTAAAAGATGAAAAAAAAAAGGCGAGGGAAAGGGGAGATATGTTTTTAGATAATAAAAGTTTCTAGTGTTTTCTTTTTTAAAGTAAAAAAGTGTTCTTAAAAGATGCAAAAATGGTTTTTTGTTTATATTCATATGAGACTAAGTGTTTTTGAAAGTAAAATAATAATAATAATAAAAAAGATAGAGAGTTTGTTGTTTTAAGACGACAAAGTGTCTTCTTTTTTCCTTATGTTAATTATATTTATTGTCATCACAGCAGTTACATGATATGGTTGGTATGATTTAAAATTAAGTATCGACCGAAACTGAAACTTGTTAAATTTTGATTCTTCGATTGCTTTTTAGTCTTATTGTTTTGTTAATAATTATGAATGCAGAAAAAAAAAAGAAAAATTTAAATGAGAAATCTTTATTTTTCATTAGGAAAATTTTAAAAATTAGATTGAAAACAGTGATTTATAAAGCATGCAACGTGCAAAAGAAAAAAAAAAAACCTAAATAAACAAACTGTCAACAACATTGCATACTTAAATAAATTGTCACATTGTATTAACCTAAATAAACAAACTACCCGTTGCAAATAATGTTTAAAAAATTAATGGTAAGGTAATCTTTCAAAAATTAAAGTTATGACAGAAACATTTTTATAATTAGAGGTTGCCACCTTTATGTGTATAATAAACTTAATCTTTTGTAGAAAGATTTTAAAGTCCACCAGAACAACTTTAAGTATGTGCTGGTAAGACAAATTTCTGCAACTTTTAAAATTAATATAACTGTTTTTGTATTTAAACGTAGCTTTATTAAAGTCTTCTGACAGTTGATAGAATTTAGGCCCTAATCTAAGTGGAAGCTTGTGTAATTTTATAAATCATTGCTTAGGGGTAAAATTCTTTTATGAAGTTTTTCTTAATGTTAAAAGTGATATACTATTTTAATAAATATATATATATAGTCAGCTATTTTCAGTTTCCCATACTTGATTTTGAGTAGTACTTTAATAAAAAATCAACATTTACCATTTGAATCAAATATTTATTTATATTTGTATTATATTTTGCCTTTCATTTTTTAAATATTAATATGTTTAAAGTGCTTTTATTTTTTTAAAAATATAATTATGTGTAAGATATTTTGATTTAAAATTTCTAAGGTGTTGAGATTTGCCTTTTGGGAATCTATATTATAACTTTATCTTAAAATTTGATGAAAATGTAATGTAAACAAAAAAACCGTTTTGCAGTATCATATCTTTTTTAAAATACCATGCAATAAATTTATTCCATAATTTATATAGTTATAATAAATTTATATTTATAAATATTTAAAGCATTTTAAAAGTGTTTTTTCATAATTAGCATTCTGTAATAAATATTTAGATAATACAGTAGCAGAACTGTTTTTGTCTAATTTTGTCTATAAGCGTACTTAAATTTCTTAGCTAATTAATAGTTAGTTAGGCTTAGATGCCTTATATTCCCAGGTGGCCGCTATCTTGGATGTTTTGAGATTTCTTGGTGATTTTATGTTGGCAATCTTTATTGATATGTGGAACCCCGTGTGAGTTCTGGCGTGTTGTGTTCTGGGAACCCCTGAGAAGCCCATTTTCGCTTAGGATTTTGTGGATGTGTTTTGATATCGTGTTGTATTATTCTGTCTTTTATTTTTGTTAAATTTATTGGATGTATTTGATTGACTATGGTTTCTGTAGTCTGTTTAAACACTCTTGCTGAAGTAATTAATAAATTTGAGGAAATTTTGATGAAAAAGGGAGGTTTGTTTATAGTGTGTCAATGCGTATTCATAAGCCTATTTTTGAAAATGATGGTGATGCTATGACAGTATTTCATGCTTGAGCTTTCAAGAAAGCAGACGTCTGTTAAGGTATGTTAATAATTTTATGTATATTTTGTTGCCTTTCGAGTTTTTTACATTTTGAGATTGCTACACAGCGAGAACTGCTGAATTTTGAGAATGCTACACAGCAAGAACTGCTGAATCCAGTGATGTTTTTTTTCAGTTAATGAGCACGATTACTGATTGGCACTTTAATGAGTTTCGTGCATTTTTGTGGTCGCGGCAGGAGTTTGCAGAATCCAGTGATTTTTTTTTCGGTTAATGAGCGCATAGCGCTCATACAACGTTTAGTGAATGCCACTTTAACGAGTTTTGTTTATTATTTACATTTTATTTCCGTTAAGCCTAACATGTGTATAAACCGGTGTTTGGCGACATTTACTACTTGGCAGAAAAGGGGTTTTCACTCCAAGAAGAATTCCAAGATGGTGGCTCCGGGAATTTATGACATCTGTTTCTATAGTTATGATGTCTTCATTATTGTTAAAGTAACAAACGAAAATTCAAGATTGAGTGAGATGAGATATAATGTATTTATGATGACTCAAAAAGTGGATTATGGTTTTCTGAACAAAAATTGTCTGTCTTTGTACCTATCATCAACCGCAAAAGTTTTTCCATTTTGTTAGAAATTCTTTTTTGTAAAAAAGCAAGAAACATATTATTTACTAAACAAAATTTAGAAACTTGTATTTGTACATCATTAATTCCTATGAAAATCCAAATTAATCATCATTTTAATCCTCATCATGGTTATTTTTTTTAAGTTACAGCAAACAAATAATCTAAAAACATCTTATTTTATTTAAATATGAACTTGTTTCTAATTATTTTAAATATATTTATAAGTTGACAGTTAAAGGTAGAAATTGTGAAAAGTTTTTTAAAATGTGTTTCAAAAGGTTTTTTTAAGTATTCGGTTCGGCTGAATACTTTGATATTCAGCTTAACCAGATAGTTTGATATTCAGTGCATCCCTAACCAAGAGTAGACTCGTGTTACCTAATACTCCAGAATTGTAAAAATGATGTACACCTGAGTGCTTCTTTTGGCAATAAATTTTAGTATCTTTAGGAACTTAATTATAAAGTGATAAATGAATTTTAATGCATTTTTCTGTTACAGTCACAGGTGATAAATCTCCAAATATTCTCTATGGTTAAAATAACAGGGTTTGCATCAAATCATGTCATTAAAACATGCCAACTGGCTGTGAAACTGTAGCAACGAAATATTAGGTAACAAATGAAATATAAATAAAAAATAAAGAGAATTTTTAATTACAATAATAAAGAAATAATTTTTTTAATCTGCTTTTATCAAATGATAATTTAATATTAAGTAAATTATAATTAAACTTCGAAAAAATAATTTAAAAATTCTCAATACATAGTTTCAAAAATGTTTTTTTCGCCTTTTCTGTTGTCATACATGAAAAAACGGGAGAAAAAATAATCATTTTAATAAATTCAGTAGTTCATGCTTTCTACCAAGTCGAAGTGGTGAATTTTCCATAATTAGAGTCATGCCAAATTAATGTATTGTAACAGAAGTTTTTTGCACCAACATGAATTATAGTCCTGAAATTAGGGATGATTTTTATAAACATTCAATGTTTATAAAAAAGTGGTTAAAAAAAAACTATTTTTACTTTTATACTTATTTAGTAGTAACTCTATCCTTTTTATCATAATTTAACATTTAAACTTACAGAGGCAACATAATGTGTTTCATTGGCATGTTACGGTTGGAGATATATTTATTAGTGAAATCATTGCTATGCCATTTGATCCAGTGAAATTTATCAAATTCACAACATTTTTGGGTAGGTACTTTATGTCAGCCAGGCACATGAATTAAACCAGGGCTGAAACTAGCCTTTTTTGCACCCAGCACAAACATAGATTTTGCCCCCTCCCCCCTGGCCTCCGCAAAGTAAATTTACGAAGAGAATTTTAATTCTAATCGCTGACTTATTTCAAATTTAAAATATGTAATAAAAAAATACATAATCAACTTTGTCAAATATTGATTCATTAAAACTTTGAAAACGAAATCCAAAGGAAGTCACATGAAGAAACTATGCAGATTCGCAAGCTAATGTTAAACTTATAGGAGCATTCTTTTCAAATTTCTCGCTTGCACTTTAATATTTTTAAATGATTTTTTCCGTTTGGGACAGCTGAGGTTGTTTCTAACAGGATAAATGTTTACTTTTTAAATTTTGTTTGCAGTTTTTTTTAATATATATATAAAATTACTTTCACTTTTTGAACCGGTTCTGAAAGTTTAAGTAGCCTCATAAAAAAACTTGAACCAAAATCGAAAACGTACAACCTAACAATGTTAAAGATCAAACTCAGCTATCTTAAGAAAAAAAAAATATTTAAAAATATTAAAATGCAAGCGAGAAACTTGAAAAGAATGCTCCCATATTTAACATTAGCTTGCGAGTTTCTTCGTGTTACTAGTGTAGCTTCTTAAGAAATCAAAAACCAAAATTCATTCGACATCCCTTCGTTTTCCTTATGGCGACCATGGAACATGCCTCCTCTTCCCCCCCCCCCCTCTAGTTTTGATCCTGAGATAAACCATTAAATAATGTCATCATTTGTATTCATTTTTTTTTTAATATAAACCTCTCATTCATTTTATTTGAAATACAAAATTTTCATTTAAAATACATATATTACATACATTTAAAATAAATGCCTTTCGCTTATTTCATTAAAAAAAGGGAATAAAACAATAAGGAGAAATAATACGATGAACCAAAATTGTTATTTCAACCTCAGTACATCGTTTCTAATTTATGCAAGTGAACTAACAGGAATTATTGCTGGAACAAAAAGAAATATCCAACATAAAAGTACCTTTTTTGTGATCTATTGACAAAAACAGGGATTGCCCCGGCAAACATTTATACCCCTTTATTCTTCTTAATAAAAGAAGCCCCTTCACAAAATTATTCTCCATAAAAGCGACTTCACACAATAAGAAAAAATTGTTGGGATTTAAAATGTGTAATTTACAAACAAAATAAGCTCAGAAGAAAAGTATAGCAGGAAGACATTTAAAAAAAGGATGATTAAATGTTTACTTTGAATTTAAACAACTGAATTTGATTTTTCTTTACAGAAATTTATTTTTCCCAATTCTGTAACAAAAACGGGTCCCCCCCCCCCCCCAAAAAAAAAAGAAAAACTTTCACCCCTGATGTGAAATCATAAGGTAAAACTTACAATTTTAAGTACATTTATTTTGCATTTTACTGTTAATTTTTTTTTTTTTTTGGGGGGGGTGGGTGTTATCACAAAAAGTAGATTTAACTAAATTGGATAATTTTATACTGACTGTAGTGATGATATGTTTAAGAGAATCTGCCAGTGTCACATAGGCGTACGGTTCAGGGATGTATGGAGGGTATATGGTGGTATACGCCGTATAACTTCAGGATTTTTTTAGGAAACACCGTATACCGTCTGTTTCTCAAAAAAGCTATAGTATATACACTGTAGGGTATACTCTCTGCCTTGAGCGTATGCCTTCTGCTTTTTTTACGATTACACCACTGGTACAGTTGTATGTGCTCATGGGTCCCAAGTTCCACCATTAATTTCTAAAATATTCTTTTTCACTCTAATATAAAAAAGGTTTTATTTTAGATTTTATTTAAGTTTTAAAGATTTTTTTCACACATTTTTTTCCCTTAAATTTTGTTCTTTTTCTTTTGTTACAGAGATAAACATTATTAGGAATTTCTATTTCTCTAAATGTGCCATTTTTTAAAAAATATAATAAAATGTTAAACGTTTAAAAGTTTTATAAAAAAAACTAAAATATAAAAAAAATTCTATATTTAAAAAAATAATAAAATAAAAATAAACATTCTTAAATGTTAACTTTTCTTGTGAAATATGAAAAACGATTCACATAAAACAGTGAGTATATCTCTTCATAAGCGGGTCGGAACATTCAAATTTTTACATTGCCTTAATGTTATATTTAATTTGTTGATTTATTTAACAAATATAATTCTACTCAATTTTTTTAAAAGGAAATTCAAAAAGCAACATTAAATTTATAGTCGATCTCTATTACACATGTGCCACTAACGTACGTAACGTTTTTCACACGTACTTGTGTGAAAAATAATTTATTCAGTATGTTTTTAAATATACATAAATCATGGTGACCTAGTATTTTTATTTAATTTAGGAGTATAAATCCATTGCCACAATTTAAAGTTTGAATAAACAATGATTTGTGGGGCATTTTTTAAGACCCTTTGGTGGGGGAAAAGTCAAAACTTTCGATTAATTTCTTTACAAAATATTTGCTACTACTAATTAAACTGACAACAACAAACAACAATTATTTGTTTACATTTTTTGACATCTGTTCGATCTGCAGACAGTAAAGCCGTAAAGTAGGCGGTTGCGCAGTAAAAACTTGCCTTTGATTGGTTGGCGTAAGGATTTTATATGTAACCAGTGAAAATGCTCTTAGGTTAAGGTTTTGGGTCACTAGGATTTTTTAGGTCGTTAGAACGAGCAGTGAAAACGCACCTTAAGAACTCAAATTTTAATAAATTCAGTCCACCCCACTTATAATTTTGCAGTTCATAGCCCAGCCTGACTTAATTTCTACAATAAATTTAGATCTATCTTCACATACAATTAAGATTCTTTTACAGAAGACTGCATCAAGCGGAAATTTTACAGTTTATTTCAAACTAAGTGTCCGCAAGTCATAGAATACAGAATAGCAACATTAGTGATCATTTTTTAATCCAATTCATATTAGATAATAGATATACTTACAAAGCACCATTGCCTTTACTAAGGAAAGAAAGCAGGGGGAAAAAGGGTTTTGTCAATTTTTGTTTATATTTCGGGAAGCAACTCAAGAGTGAAAGGTTCCATTCTCCCATTGGTTGATCAGAAACCGGTATTGGCTTGCTTCTCAGGGATGATTTGGCGATGAAATGCAAGCACTTTGAGAAATATCGTACCTAGTTAATTCATGCTATTTTGGAGAAAGCTTTGTGCGGACGATCTTGTCCAGAGGTTAACGATCTTGTCTAGCAAACTCAAGTAGGCAGGTTCTAACCTCCCTGTTACTTTTATATTCTTTATTTGTGATTTGTTTTGATTTTTATTAAGTTAGTTAATAAAGATTTATCGACTTTTATTATCCGTTCATTTCCAATTTTTTTAATTGACAATTAGATAATTAAATAAAATTTTGATTAAATTAAGTTTTAATTGTTATTAAATAAAATAAAATTTAGTTTTGAATAAAATTGAAATTTAATTTTTATTAAATAAAATTTAGTTTTAAAAATTTTCAAAATTCATATAAGCTATTTCTTTATGAATTAAAGCGAACATTTATTGTAATTCAATAATAATATCTCCTAAACTTACATACATTATTTTTTTCCCTTGTAATTTTAGTATCAGATAAATATTAAATTAGCAAAATTAATTTATCAAAGTTTTCTTTTAAAATTTTAGTATTATTCATACAGAAAAACTCTATTAATTTATTATCAAATGCTTTGTAATTTTTTATGATTTATAAAACACTGTTTATGAAATTAATTTTTAAAACTCATATCACTTATAAGCTATTTATTTCAATTCCTTAAAATGAATATTTTTGAAAATATAATGTTATTTCTTACACTTATGTTCAGTGAACATACATTTTATCAATTTAGATTTATGAGAACCCATTTACTTCAATTAAAATCACTTTAGAGTGATTTATTGTTATAACTTTTATTTAAGAAAACCCTTATTGATATTATCTCCTTAGCAATTAGCAATTACCATGAATCATCTGAAATGGTGTTATATCCAATTTTGTTTATCATATCAAGATACTTTCATTTCCTCAGTTGTTTAAAAATAATTATTGTGATTTATGTTTGCTGATCAAGGAATCAAGGACACTTCCTGGTTTCAGTGATTGTACATTTGAAGAGGCAGTTGAACTCGAGCATTCACACTGTACGCAACAGCTCATCTTTCTAGCTGTGATTTCGCAATTTTCGCAGCCTGGTAACAAAATCCCCCGTCCTTGTAAACTGCAAGCGCTCTTTCCTGTGCACATGCAAGAAATTGTAACATGTCAATTCTCAATATAGTTTTATTTACATCTCGTGTTAATCTACTACTAATTAACACGACTATTAATTAACTACTCTTATTACTAATTCTATAAACACACACAGAAACATAAAAGTTGGAGGCACCGCTGCGAGATCTTGGATACTTTTTCAAGCTTGGATTAATGTACACTCATCATATATTACTTCAGTGTTCTAAATCGTGTTTTCACCAGTTTTATGTAGAATTGCAACAGACGACGGAGCACCTCGCATCACATTTATTACAGATAAGTACATTTTATCTTATTATTATTATCGGTTTGGCTTTTGTTTTTTTACGCTATTCACCTCATTATTGGAATAATGAATACCGACTTGGAAGCCGCAAAAAAGGCTGCTGAAGAATTGGAAAAGGTAGCTATAAATTTACGTGGCAGAGCTAAATCTGCTCTAACAAGGATAAACAACTTCATTAACTCTGAGCAAACTTTTCAAAAAAATGACATACAATAAATTAGAAAAATTAGAGACGTTTATTCCGATTTTGATAAATATGATGCTCAATTACCAACTGAAGCATCTGAAATTGAGGAATTTGAAAAGAAATATTATGAAACCAAAGCCAAACTGCAAACGGAACTTGAAAAAGTTACCGTAAATGTGCATGCACCTCAAATGATAAATGATCATATTCCAGTTGTTAGTTCTACTATTTCTAACAATTTTAAATTGCCTAAGGCTCAATATAGAGCAATTTAATGGTGATTTTAAAAACTGGCTGTCATTTAAAGATTTATATTTATCATTAGTTCATAACAATGCCAGCACAACTAATATACAGAAGTTTCAGTATTTAAGAGGGTTACTAGGGGAAGAGCCAGCCTCTATTATAAAACATATTCCTATTTCTGAAAACAGTTATTCAGAAGCGTGGGAAAAATTGCTGTCGAGATATGATAAGAAAAAACAAATTGTTTCCACTTTAGTTAAAACATTCTTGGACATTCCCCCCATTACTCAAGTAAATGCATTTAGCTTACGCTGTTTATCAGATGTATCAGATGAAGTAATTAGAGGCCTTAAATCAATCGATGAAAAGGCATCTGGCCGTGACTTATGGCTAATTCATATTTTATTACAAAAGGTTGATTCTAAAACAAGGGAGGAATGGGCAAAATCGACCTCAAGCGAAGGCTTTCCGTCTTTTGATCAATTTATTCAGTTTATAAATGATAGATGTTCATCTTTAGAATTGTTTAAAAGTGAAAATGAAGGTTCGCATAAACAAGAGAAACAGTATAACGTCAATAGATCTTTTTCCAGTGTCATTAGCAAATGTTTACTATGTAAATTTAATCACTCACTTTACAAGTGTGTTAAATTTAAAGAATTAAGCATCAGGGATAGGAGACAGTTTGTTAAGAAAAACAAGTTATGCAGTAATTGCTTGTCTGACAAGCACACTACCTGGCAATGCAATTCCTCTTACTCTTGTCATAATTGAAAGCTGAAACGTCATACTAGTTTATGCGAAAATAAGCTGCAAAATTACGCAATATCAACTTCTCGTCCAAATGAAAAACAGAGCCGCAAAAACAAACCTGATTCAGAGGCCGGCTCGATTCCGGATGAGAAATGCAGTTCAAACATCTTTCGCACTTTTGCCCACTGCTAGTGTATATATTAATGATTGCATGGGTCAAAAGCACACTTTAAGAATCATGTGTGATAGTGAATCAGAGTCTACATTTGTTTCTGAATCCTGCATGAAAATGTTAGGATTTAAAAGGGAAAATGCTAGGTTCCCCGTAAAAGGTCTGTCTAACTCAAAGATCGCAGTATCTAAGGGTTACGTAATGTTTGATCTTACATCAATTTATAATGCAGACACCAAGTTGTCTGTTAAGGCATTTATTTTAGATGATTTAACTGCTCCGTTACCTGCGGAAAAAATACATGAGAAGCATTTTTCGCATTTAAAGAATATAAACTTAGCGGATTCACATTTCGGGACACCAAGTAAAATAGACATTATTCTAGGATCTGATTATTTCTTTTTTATTTTGCTTCCTGGTCAAGTAACAGATACTCAGAGCAATTTAATTGCTCAAAATTCAATTTTTGGCTTTCTGGTATCAGGGAAAATGCCACATTCTAGTACATCTCCAAATTCAATACATAATTTACACATTTATGAAGTTAATATTGATAAAGAGTTAAAGCGTTTTTGGGAAGTAGAAGAAGTATTTAATAAGAATACTCAAATGTTGTCACCTGAAGAGCAATTTGTTGAATCACATTTTCAGGAAAATTATTCAATTAATTCCGAGGGTCGTTTTGTGGTTAAGTTACCTTTTATTCAATCTAAATCAGAATTAGGTAATTCTAAACCTGCCGCAATTTCTCGCTTGCTTGCTATGGAAAAGAAATTTAAAGAAAAACCAGAATTTGAAAATCAGTACAAAGAGTTTATGTACGAATATGAAGAATTAGATCACATGGAATTAGTTGCACAAAATGACATTAATAATTATGAAAACAAACACTACTTTCTTCCTCATCATGCGGTTATTAAATCTTCTAGTATCACTACTAAATTAAGGGTAGTTTTTGACGCTTCATGCAAAACTTCAAGTGGTGTTTCCTTGAATTCTATTTTGGGTGTAGGCCCTAAGTTACAACGGGACATTTTCGAAATCTTACTTAATTTTCGATTTCCGAAAATAGTCTTTTCTGCGGATATAGAGAAAATGTACCGCCAAATTTTGGTTGCTGAAGAGGATCAAATTTATCAGCAAATAGTTTGGAGGTCTAATCCTAATGAGGAAATAAAAAATTACAAATTGAAAACTGTCACATATGGTTTAGCGCCAGCATCTTTTCTGGCAACTAGATGTATAAAACAAATCGCTCAGGATTATACAAAAAATCCTTGCATTTCGCGCATGTTAGAAGAGGATATGTACATGGATGACTTATTATCCGGTACGAATACTGTTAGGAAAGCAATAGAAACTTGCAAAGAAATTACAGATTGTTTAGACGCGCATGGTTTCCACTTGAGGAAGTGGAATTCAAATTCACAGGCATTTCTTAATGAATTTATAGATTCTTCTAGCACTGAATCAAATTTTGAAATCATTCCTAGTGACAACGGAAGCTCCAAAGTTCTAGGCTTAAGCTGGAACTCTTCATCAGATAGTTTTATTTTTATAACTGCATTAACACTCACTCCACCTCTTACAAAGAGACATATTTTAGCCGAGTCTGCACGGATTTTCGACCCACTAGGTCTAATTTCGCCCTGTACTGTGATTTTAAAGGTATTTTATCAGAAACTTTGGCTTACAAAAGGGGACTGGGACTCTGTTATACCGCAACATCTTACAGACGAATTGTTACAATTTCAAATTTCCTTTAACGGGCTAAATCAATTGTCTGTTCCTAGATGTGTCACGCTTTCATCCGGTAACCCGTTTGAATTACACGGTTTTTCTGATGCCTCAACATTGGCATATGCTACCGCAATTTATTGCCGACAAAGTTATAAGGGGAAAATAAACTCTTTTCTCTTAGTTTCTAAAACTAAAGTTGCTCCAATCAAACAGATTTCAGTGCCAAAATTAGAGCTTTGCGGTGCACACCTACTAGCTAAGCTGTTCCGTTCCGTCATGGAAACATTAAAGAGTTACAAGTTCGATATTTTCGCCTGGACGGACTCCAAAGTCGTCCTTTCTTGGCTATCAGCACATCCGCGTAAATGGAAGACTTTTGTCGCGAATAGGACAGCTCAAATTACCGAAATCCTACCTACAAAGCACTGGAGACATGTACCATCTAAAGAGAACCCCGCAGATATCGCTTCACGCGGTATTGATCCAAAATGTCTTCCAGGTTGTGATTTGTGGTGGAAGGGGCCAAGTTGGCTAACTTTAGACCCATCCAATTGGCCCAAAGACGACTCAAATGTTGAGGAATTTGATGATCAAATCAAAGCCGAACAAAGGTCTGATCCAATTTTTTCCTTTCACGCCCACGCATCAAATGATCTATTTGATAATTTGTTTCAAAGGCACTCTTCACTTGCGAAAATTATTCGCATTTTGGCATATTGCCAAAGATTTATCAAAAAATGCAAGAAGTCTAACAAAACAGAAATTTCTTCACCACATCTTACTTACAAAGAAACAAAAGCTGCTGAAGAAAATATTGTTCGTTGGATTCAGAATTCTTACTTTCAGGAGGAATTTAAATGTATCCAAGAACAGAAAGCTTTACCAAAGAAAAGTACGTTACAATCCCTCCACCCGTTTATTGATGATAAGGGTCTGTTACGGGTGGGAGGACGCTTACAAAATTCACAATTATCCTTCAACCACAAACATCCTTTAATCTTGCCCATACAGCATAAAATGGCTGAGTTATTAATACAGCAACAACACATTGCCCATTTACATGCTGGGCCTTCACTGCTATCCCACATCATCAGACAATCTTATTGGATAGTTGGCGGAAAAAAAATCATTAACAAATGCATCAATAGATGTTTAAAATGCTACAGATATAAAAGGTCCATTGCAACCCCTCAACTAATGGGGAATTTGCCACAGCATCGAGTAACCCTGGAACGTCCATTTTTTTCCAGCGGTGTCGATTACGCAGGCCCTATATCTATTAAATTTAGTAAGGGTCGGGGTGCAAAAACAACTAAGGGCTATATAGCTTTGTTTATTTGTTTGGCTACAAAAGCTGTGCATATTGAAGCTGTGGGTGATATGACAGCTGAGGCATTTATCGCCGCCCTTCGACGTTTTAGTCTATTAAATTTATTAAGGGTCGGGGTGCAAAAACAACTAAGGGCTATATAGCTTTGTTTATTTGTTTGGCTACAAAAGCTGTGCATATTGAAGCTGTGGGTGATATGACAGCTGAGGCATTTATCGCCACCCTTCGACGTTTTAGTGCAAGGCAAGGCACCCCACGGCATCTTTACAGCGACAATGGCACCAATTTTGTCGGTGCATCCAGAAAGTTGGACAAAATTTATGAATTGTGGCGTTCATTTACAGATAATGAAATTATGTCACATTATCAAGTTGAAAACTCTCTAGAATGGCATTTCATCCCTCCTTCTGCCCCTCATTTTGGCGGGATTTGGGAGGCTGCGATAAAATCAACAAAGTATCACATCAAGCGAGCACGCGTTACTCACGCACGTTAACCACGTTACTCACGCAGATAGAAGCCTTGCTCAACTTGCGGCCGCTTATACAGTTAAACGATAATGATACTGACTCAATAAATGTTCTCACTCCCTCACATTTTCTTACAGGGGATGTTTTGCATTCTATGCCCGATGAGTCAGCAACCACTACAACCAATCTAAAGAAACGATGGGGGCTGCTCCAAGACATGAAAGCCGGCTTCTCCAAACGTTGGAGCACAGAATACTTGGCCTCGCTGCAACCCAGAGCTAAGTGGAAGATCGCCACGCCTAACATCGAGGTGGGCCAGGTAGTGTTATTAACGGACGCAAATCAACCGCCTGGAACTTGGCCGTTGGGTCTGTGACAGTGTTTCTGTCCCATACCTTTTTTTAAGTCAAAATTTAATTTAAAACATAACTTTCTTACTTTTAGATCATATTATCCCCCCCCCCCGCTTTCCTATAATAAAATATGTGATTAAATTCATTTCTCAAAACCATCCAGAGTTTGGTAAAGTGATTTCTTTCATTTTCTAAAATTATCTTTAATTCAAACCGCTCAAATAATCATTTCCTTTTTCCTTTCTTTTTTTAATCTGTAACTACCCGTTTTTGCTGCGTGTGCAAAGAAATAAATAAGAATTAAATAGCACAGCTGCTAGTCTCATTTCATGTTCTTGCATTGGATATTTTTCCCCGCCGCAGTGATAAGAAATTTTTATCGCTACTAATACGTGAACCTTGAATATAAATATTAACAGTAAAAAGTAAAAATGAACAGATCTTATGGGAAGCATGTATTTATCGTGCTTTGTGGTCGAGCTAAAAGCCAGATGCCTCTGATTTCCAGCATTCTTCTCTGGCGGCGGTCTACTTTGTGGATGCTGTTGGATAAACAATTTCGGTTTGCCTGTTACTTTTCTCATCCTAATTAGAAGCGCTTACTTGCAATCCACATTTTTGCGGTAATGTTTATCGCCAAAAGCCTTTGTACACTTTCGCGCGCACACCAAAAGTTGTAAATTGGCGATGCTGTGCCACGCCAAGATTTCTTGATTTTGTGCAAAAAAACTTCTCTTCTGTTTTCAGCTCTCAATATGTAAGGTTGTCTAATAAGAAGAGGCGCTTCGGCGCCCCATGTATGGTGGGGTTTCTCTCTCCCATTTTGACTTCTGAACCACCTTTCTTTTATAAGATTTTTAATAAAGAAATAGTTCCTGTAATATGGTTGGAGTTTTTGCGTTTAAACGAACCATCCCACTGAACACCCTTACATAAAATTTGGCCCATCGGCCGGTCGTTTCTCCAACCTAAAAAAAAAAAAAAAATGCTTTTTATTTAAGAGAGAGAAATTTCCCCCACACCCCTTTTTTAAAAAAAATGTTCTTATGCCGCACCTTCGACGTAGTACTCCTGCAGCTTAAAAGGATAATTTTATTCTTCAAATTCTCTGCCCATTCCTGATGTTTCTGTAAACACCAGTACATGATGAATGATCCGGATGATGTCTGTGCCGGAGCACCGCTGCTACATGTCTTCAAAATTTTATTTCCATTTCAATTGAAAACTGGTCTAATTCTATGCACAATCCTGATACTACACTAGTGACGTTGGAATAAAGACGTTGGTTACCTATCATCTCACCTGATATTATCATCAACGCCAATTTTGTGCTTAATCTCTCCTGGAGTCTTCTACATGTGTGTTATCAGTGATTGGAGTTTTTGCAAGTGATCTGTGTTTTCTTCAAAAGTGTGTCAAAAAAAAAATAATTCTTTTTCTGTTTGTTTGTGAAATTGCAAAAAAAGAAAAAAAGTAAAATCTAGTGATTCCTACAAAAAGGTGCACCTGACAAGGTCAAAATTCATCGTGCTTCATTCCGAATATTGCCTGTGTGATAGAATTTTCTTTTCTTGTCGAAATGTGTTTTTACTCAAAGAAATCTAAAAAAAAGTATTTCTCACTTACAATAACAGGGACGCACCATCTAAAAAGTATGTGCTTTACTGTGATTTATAAAATCTCAAAGTGAACTTAGTGTGACACTACTTACCACAGTTAAAAAAGTGCATTTTTAGGTTGTGTTAAAAAAAAAAAAAAAATAACAATGCAATACAAATTGCAACAGGAACATTTTTTTTTTCTCCTTTTTAAAATCTTAATTTTACTTAATACAATATTTTTTTATTTTTTTTTTTTCCAGTTTCATCTCTTTTCACGCTATGATAAATCTTCCTATATTCATACGTGGTTAAAATTTTATTACTACATACTATTCCATTTTGTTTTTAATAAGGCTGCTTATAAAAGGTAATAGCCGGAAGAAAGAAGATGTCTACTTTATAAAAAAATTATTGTGCTTTTTTTTAAAATCGTTATACTTGCAGCTATAATTCTAAGCTGCTCTTTGCATGTTAGTGTTTAAAAGGTAAGTGCTATTTAAGTGCAGTTATTTTATGAATGTTTAAAGATACTTTATTTTCATGCATGACAAGGATTTTCTGGGTTTAACATTTATCGTGAAAGATATTGCGCTTTCATTCCTTGTCGCTATTGCACAAACAATAGCCTTTTAAAATTTATCTAATTTATCTGTGCACATTTTGTTGTTTTTAATTATAGTTATGAATGACATATTTTTAACGAAAGGTGTGTTTATTTTTAATTTAATTTCTATTTTGATTGAAAAGAGATGTATTTGTATTTATCTCTGTTATGAATATTTAATATGTTAGGTAATATTTCATCTGCTTTTAAAAATATAAGTTGTTACTTACAGATCGGCAGTTGAGGTGTAAAGTAAAATTTATGAATAATTGGGATGCATTTCTAAGGGGATAAAAAAAAAAAAAAAAAAGTGTAGCAATTTTTTTAAGTTTCTTGCATTTGATTCACATTAGAAACTTCCTGAGTATCTTGCATTGACACATTGACGCACTTCAGAGATAATATATTCTTTTTATTTTATCTCTAGGCCTTGAAGTTGCTTCTCTGTTGTTTTATCATTTGTTGCACATAAATACGCTGGCTCGTATGCTGTCTGTTAACAGTATGATTGAAATAATATGTTGTGTCATATTGCAAGTTATTCAGTATAGTGTCTTTTATGAGTAGTTTTTTTGGGGGATTTTTTTTTAAATGTTTTTTATTGTTAGTTAAGATGTTGTCATTCAGCCTTTCTTAAAGATTGGGATAAAAAAAAGTCTATAGATATATTTATCTTGGATTGTAGATGACTTGCTTTTAAATACCTTTTTACACTAGTGGATCTGGGACACACTTTTGAAATTTATTTTTAGAGTTAATAGATATATTTTTTTTCTATGCAGAAAGCTTTATGTTTTATGATTTTATTAATTTTTTTTTGCACTGATTAAGAGTAATGTGAAATATGTTGGATTTGCATAGTCGTGGCAATTTAAAATAAGTAGAGAGGAGGTGAGCATAACATTTTTTTCTCAGATGTGGGCACTTGATTAGAAATTTACATACAGTTGGCGTAATCATAAGTTAAAAAAAATATTAGATTATTTATCTTTCACATTAATATTTTCTTGGAGTGTGAACTTTGGTAAAATATTTAGTAAGCTTAGATTAGTTTAGCCTGGCATACATTTTATTTAGGCATATTACATAGCTCGAGTCATCATGTCATGGTTACAAAATATTTTTTTTCCCTTTTGGCTCTCGTTTGCTTTTGCAAAATACATAAGATGTACAACATAGGTTTGACGTATAGTTTTAAACTATTTTTTTTATGTTTCTCAATGACATGCATTCACATTAATACATCGTTTTTTTTTTTTTTGTTTTTTTTTTGTGTGCAAGTTGTTTGCTTGTACTTCTGTCATGGTTTGTGTGGGATACTTCAGTCATTGCGCTATTTTCCATGGGATAGCAAAATGTCTGAAGTGTGTATTTCGATCTATGGTTAAGCAAGTTGGCCGCTAGCTTAATCAGGGATCGGATATGTTTCCCAACATGATTGATGGAGCTACACTAATATTAATTTTACAATTAGAGTAGCGTTTACATTTTAAAAATTATTTTTAGATTGCTAAAATTTCACCTGTAATTGTTTTCATAATGCTGATGATGGATAACACCTTTACACTAATTTACACTTTATTTCTAACTTGCTATGGGCAGATAGCATTGTTTGGTATTAATCACACATGTTTTTTTTTTCCCCTCGGATGCACATGGTTTGGGATGTCATGTTTGGCCTGGTACTTCACACACACACACACACATTGACTCGTTCAGTTTTGCTGAATTTTGTTATATTTCAATTAATACTCACCATGGTTAAGGACATTCAGTGTCGTCTGTGTATGTATACGTTTCTTTTAGCATCATTTGTGTTTAGCTTAAAAATTGAATTTTTTTTCACTGCATTCACAATTTCGTAGTTTTTTTTAAATAAACTTTCTTTTAATGTCAAGTTTTTTTTTGGGTTCGTGTGTTTAAAAGTTTTGCAGAAATTATAACATAATGTAATTGTTGTACATTGTTTACACAGTCATCTTAAAGTTTTTTTTGTGCAAGGGATAATTAACCGGGTGTACAGTTTTACACATGCAGCTAATGTACTGTTGGACTTCATTGTTTACGCGCGGCTGGTGACTCGTTGCTATTTTAAGTTATAACATAAGGTATTTTTTTTTATTATAACTGACATGGTATTTGTTATCGGTAAGAGTTTTTTTTATAAAATGTAGTCACATGCATAATGTGAGCTGTTAGGTACACTTTATTTTTTAAAGGGCTATTCACATATACTCATTAAACTAAATCTTTGGCATTTTTCTTCAGATTTAAAATTTTTTAATTTCTGAGTTCAAATCTCACAGTTGTCTTGTGACGGATACATACATTCATACCACATAAGGTACATTGCTTGTTATTTTTGGCTATCAATATGTTTTTTTTTCCCTTTCATTCTTTTCTTCGAACATGTTTGGCTTTCATAACTTCTACAATTTTTAGCGGTGAGTTATACATTTTATGCACGCTTCCGTTAACTTAAGACCGTAATGACTTTGGCAGATGCAGTTTTGTTTTCTTTTTAACCCTTAGTGAACCACTTATTCAACAGTTGTCTTTCACATGTAGTTCATGTGTTGGATATTTGTCTGTGTTACACAACAGTTGTTTTTTTTTAATACATTTTGGTGCATTCTTATACATACATTACATAAGTTCATGTGTTGATTTACATAGTTTGTTCATTTGCTTTTACACATTGTACTTTGCTAGCGATTTATTCGGCAGTATTTCTTTTTGTTTTTTTTTTCTTACAAGTAGTTCATTGAGTTGTATACACTGGCTGGTTTAGAGTTTAACCAGAGTTTTCACACACATTACAAGTAGTTCATTTGTTTTATTAACCCGTATTCATTGCATTTTGATGATAACTCATTAATTATGTAATTGAATCTCACTCGTTGTAAGTGTCTTGGGTTATTACACATATACTGTCTGTTTATTTTGTTGGCAATTACATTACAATTTTACTTCATTGAGACATTAATACATTTAGTTCATGTGATATTATACAATTTGTTCATGTGTTTACTTACACGTTGTGTATGCTTGCGTACACTTTTGTTCATGTGTTGCATTACAAGTAGTTCATGAGTTTGCGAGTTTTCCCCATCCCTCCACATACATACAGTTTCTCCTTTTACTTTCCTATCTTTTAAATTTTACACCATGTTTCAATATTAAAATACTCCTTTTTAACAGTTTTTTTTTGTGTTTGCATAATGTCAGAACATATCAATGGCATCATCACTTTGTATCTATACAAAGATTTTAATGTTTCTAGGAGTTATCCGTCACATGACATATTAAACTACACATGCATTTCGAAGTTGTTAATTTTAACAGGTAACATTTTTTTACACTTTCATCGGATACTTCTTACTTGGAGGTGGCAGATCGAGTAAGATATCTTGTTACACTATACAAAATTGTATGCAATTTATTATTAATTTTTTATAAGTTTGCCAGGGGTTAAATTTTGATCAATACACGGAATGTCAGGATGGCAGTGTAAAAATTCATAAAAGGCTAAATTATAACATAGTGTGATTTTTTTTTGGAAACCGGGGACTTAGTTAAATTGCAGGAATAAAAAAAAAATACCCCTTATTATTTAGGGCAGAAGCCATAAGCTGATGCCACTAGAATTCACAAAATTGCAATATGTAGGGCTACACTTGTTTGGGTGCATGCAGCTTGCACAATTTTTGTCTCTGGTAGTCCTGTGCGTTATGCACAAATTTTCGTAAGTTTCTTATGCCAGTAACGAAGCAACCTAAGATAATACAAATAAGCTTCAATTTTATGAAAGAATTCATCTTTCCTTAAAGTAACAATTTTTTTTTACTGGTGTGTTTTTGTCCTTTGATTTTATTTGCTTGCATTTATTTAATATTATGATCTCATGTAAGATCAAATTTTGAGAAGTCGTATATACAGTAAATGCTTCTCTATATAAATAGATACATGACTAAAATGCTGGTACCAGCGCCACAATACAATGCCACATAAAAAAAAAATAAATATAGGATCCTGTATTATCAACTAATGTGGCCCTTTTAATTTGTGGAATAGTTAATAAAAAAAAAGATTATTTTGAATATTATGAGCGCTCAGTCATGGACATAACACAATTCTTGTGAATTGTTTTGAAAGCAAGCAAATATTTTTTTTTCTACTTACTTATAGTTGTATAAAATATTTTACAGGAGCTAAAGAGTAATAGTTTCACAGACAAGTTAAAATAGATTTCTTGGTAGATATCAACTTAAATAGTTAATTTTACTTATTTTGTCTTGGTGCATATTCTGTAAGTGCGAAAGTGGACAAAGGATTTTAGGTACATATAAAGCTGCAACGTACACGTTTCAGCTTTCTTCTGTTGTGGGGGTGAGTTATGTGACAGTGTTTCTGTCCCATACCTTTTTTTAAGTCAAAATTTAATTTAAAACATAACTTTCTTACTTTTAGATCATATTATCCCCCCCCCCCCCCCGCTTTCCTATAATAAAATATGTGATTAAATTCATTTCTCAAAACCATCCAGAGTTTGGTAAAGTGATTTCTTTCATTTTCTAAAATTATCTTTAATTCAAACCGCTCAAATAATCATTTCCTTTTTCCTTTCTTTTTTTAATCTGTAACTACCCGTTTTTGCTGCGTGTGCAAAGAAATAAATAAGAATTAAATAGCACAGCTGCTAGTCTCATTTCATGTTCTTGCATTGGATATTTTTCCCCGCCGCAGTGATAAGAAATTTTTATCGCTACTAATACGTGAACCTTGAATATAAATATTAACAGTAAAAAGTAAAAATGAACAGATCTTATGGGAAGCATGTATTTATCGTGCTTTGTGGTCGAGCTAAAAGCCAGATGCCTCTGATTTCCAGCATTCTTCTCTGGCGGCGGTCTACTTTGTGGATGCTGTTGGATAAACAATTTCGGTTTGTCTGTTACTTTTCTCATCCTAATTAGAAGCGCTTACTTGCAATCCACATTTTTGCGGTAATGTTTATCGCCAAAAGCCTTTGTACACTTTCGCGCGCACACCAAAAGTTGTAAATTGGCGATGCTGTGCCACGCCAAGATTTCTTGATTTTGTGCAAAAAAACTTCTCTTCTGTTTTCAGCTCTCAATATGTAAGGTTGTCTAATAAGAAGAGGCGCTTCGGCGCCCCATGTATGGTGGGGTTTCTCTCTCCCATTTTGACTTCTGAACCACCTTTCTTTTATAAGATTTTTAATAAAGAAATAGTTCCTGTAATATGGTTGGAGTTTTTGCGTTTAAACGAACCATCCCACTGAACACCCTTACAGGGTCGTATTACGGAGGTCCACCCAGGCAGTGATGGACTCAACAGAGTGGTGACTGTGCAACGCGGGTCTTCATTCTTCAAACGCCCGGTGCACAAGTTAGCATTACTCCCTCAGTATCAGGACTAAAGCCCTGATAGGGGGGGAGCATGTTCAGTGAACATACATTTTATCAATTTAGATTTATGAGAACCCATTTACTTCAACTAAAATCACTTTAGAGTGATTTATTGTTATAACTTTTATTTAAGAAAACCCTTATTGATATTATCTCCTTAGCAATTAGCAATTACCATGAATCATCTGAAATGGTGTTATATCCAATTTTGTTTATCATATCAAGATACTTTCATTTCCTCAGTTGTTTAAAAATAATTATTGTGATTTATGTTTGCTGATCAAGGAATCAGGGACACTTCCTGGTTTCAGTGATTGTACATTTGAAGAGGCAGTTGAACTCGAGCATTCACACTGTACGCAACAGCTCATCTTTCTGGCTGTGATTTCGCAATTTTCGCAGCCGGGTAACAAAATCCCCGGTCCTTGTAAACTGCAAGCGCTCTTTCCTGTGCACATGCAAGAAATTGTAACATGTCAATTCTCATTATAGTTTTATTTACATCTCGTGTTAATCTACTAATTCTATAAACACACACAGAAACACACTTATATAAAGTATTTTTATTTTTATGTTATATTATTTAACAATATAACTGAATACATAACTACTATATTCTGTTTATTTTATTTGAAAGTAAAATTTTATTAATTTATGACTTTATATTAATAATATTATTAATTTAATAAGTAATTAATTATTTAAATCAATTTATAAAAGTTAATTGCCAAATACTTTTTATTAAAATTTGCTAAAAAATTTTAATTGTTTTTATTAAAAAATTCTAATAAACTACTTTTCAAAACAATATATATATATATTATTTGAAAACCCAGTCAAAAACATGAATTATTTTTATTAAAAAAATTATTATAAATTTCCCCTTCACTATTACCCCCCCCCCCTAAATATTTGAAAACTAAGTTAAAGGCACCAAGTAATCATTACCTAGAAATATTTAATGCAACAAAATACATTATAAAAACTTCTTATAGTTTTTGGTAGTTATTGCTCAGATATTATTCTTTTTGGTTCCAACTTTTTTTTTCTTTTGGGTGTGTTAAAAAAAAAATAAATAAAATAAAAAAAACTCTCTCATTATTATTTCATTTTTTTTTTCATTATATTTCACTACAAGTGTGAACTATAATTTATTTTAGCTTGACTTTTTTCATTCGCTATCTATGAAACACTTTATTTTTAGATTTTATTTTTATTTTATTTTTTGCAGTAATAATAAATAGATATTAATATCCTAAATTACTATACGGGCAAGGTAGAATTTAGATGATCTAAATCCCTTTCTGACAATTTTGATTATTTGAGTACTAGTTTGGCCATTTAATTAATTATATTTACAAGCACACAAAATGGCATGAGAAAAAAATGCATAAAATTTGACTGAGTATTTTTATTAATTGTTTTTTATATATTTACTATTTTTAAAAAACACATCAGCTATCAAGGAAGGGGAGTGGGGGGGGGGGCTTGAGTTTACTGTTGCTTTGCACACATAATTACAGTCAAAACACATAGGTAATTAAATGCAGTTGTGTAGCCAGGATATTATTTCGGGGGGGGGGGGGTCTAATCCCTTAAGCTTCTGTTCTCCTGATGCAAAACTATAAATCAAAAACTATTAATTTTACTTTTCGTATAAATATCAATTTTATACTTTTAAAATATGGGATATGTTATTATTATTTTTTTTTTTTAAGTTTAAATTTACATACACCTGTATATACAAAGGTAAAATATAAGTAATGTGTAATTTAAAAATAAGTTACAAAATAATAAGTCTAAAATATTTAAATTGATTACTTTTTTAAAAGAAAGTCAGTTTTATCAATTTTTTGGAGGTAAAAAAGGATATTTAAAAAAATACCATATCATTGTTTTCCGTGAATCCCTTTATATGAGAAATAAATTAAAATTCCTTACATGTCGCAAAGAAAATTTAATATGATTGCAACTTAATACTTGAAATAATCTCAAGTGACGGGGCCTCCGTGACCAAGTGGATAAGACACCACGCTGCTAATCTGCTAATCGGTTTAGAGCGTAGGAGGCTAGTCGGGTTCGACTCCCGCTGGCTCCATTGCATACTCTTTGTGGAGCTCCCGGGTGTAAAAATTCTCTGTGTTGTAAATTTCATTGTGCTATCTCGTCCCTGTATATAGACGATGACTTATAAGCAGGCCTTGTTGTCAAGCACACAAGTCTGATGTATGTGTCCAATAAAACAAACAAACAAACATCTCAAGTGACACTTGGCGATTTGTTTTGGTGGTGAAATGCAATGTGCCCTCTGATTTGTTAGGAAGAAATGCCTACCACTGCTCAATTATCAGGACTTGTAACCTTGAGAAGTAATTGCGGGATTCTTGTTTCTTCTCAACCAATGGGAGAATGGAACCTTTCACCCTTAAGTCTCTCCGAAATTGGTTGATTGATTTTTCGCTCCATTCTACTTCGCGACTCCAGCACTTGAATACGCCCTCTGGTGAAATCGTCAAGAACTATCTCTGAGTCGGCAAACATTTTGCAAGCCTATTTGAACGACATTGAAAACGTGTATGTTTTCAACGCTAAAAACTCTTTTCTTTGTGTGTGTATAATTTACATTTACAATGGATAATGTTTGCTGCAGTGTTTCCCAGTCTAATACTCGTTTATTTGATCATACAAGAGCCAATTATCCACTCTAAAGGATTATTAATATACACCTTCGTGAAGATAGGATTCGAGCGTTGAAAATCGGCAAGAAAGTATGAAAACGCATGGACGTTTGCGGCGAGCATCTTCAGCCTAAAATTTTTTCCCCACGAGGTAAGAAAACTAAATATATTTTATATGTTGCTTTATTAGTTTAATTTTCACATTAAAAATTAATAATATGCCACTTGTTTATAATTTTTTTAATGTGAAAATCAGGCTTGACAGGATTTTGATACACGACCTGACAAAAAGGTATTGCAAATAAAATTTCTGTTTTACGAGTGTGATTTTTAATTCAGTTGAAGTTTTAAATTGGGATATCTGATTGTAGTTTCTTGCTTGCCCTTTTAGTAAATTAAAATCCTTATATAAATATTTCAAGACAGTACATGTAAGCAGCGATTGATTAAAAAAGATAGAGAGGTGCTGGGATGGCTAAAATTGATAAGTTCATGTTCAATTGATAAGTTCATGTAGTACTATATATTTGTGATACTAACATTAGTAAATAACGGTATGAGAAACATAAATTATACACAATAACTGTTTTTTTTTTCAAATTTTAAATCTGATACAGTGACGTAGGAACTTTGTACAAACAGGGGGAGCCGGGGCATATTGCGGAAAGCTAATGGCGCGGCTCATTTCGTTCATTTTGCAGGGTTCCTTCATAGTGTTGCACGTTTTACAAACAGAAGTATAAAATAGAAGCATATCAAAAGATCACCAACTCTTTAATCCAGTTAAAATAATTTTTAATAGATATACTTGATTCATAGAAACTTAATTTATGTGCAATTCCGAATACAGTATTCAAATTTAAGGCTTCTCCCACTTCCATTTACCAAAAATTAAAGTGCTTTCTGTTGTTTTGCTTACAAATTCTTTAAAAATCTCTTCCAAATCAATTTTAAAGACCTCCTCTTTATAAATATGTTATAGGGGCAGGTAATTTGTCCCCCGGTTTCTACGCCCTTGATCTGACAAGTTCTATCTCAAATCTTTTTCATATAAATATTAAAACTTACCAAATTTAAAAAAAAAAAAAATAATGAAAATGAAATATTTTCTTATCTAAATATTAAATTTGAAAGCCGAAATTTCATTGTTATAATTACATACCTATGACATTTTAAAATATGTCTGCAAATTTGTTCAGCTGCCTGTCAATGCATAAACATTATTCAGTCATACTATATTAATATTAATTTTTCATCTCTAAACCATTTAATTTATAGATTAAAAGAGATATTATATAAGAGTAGTATAAAGAGTTAATCTATTATAATATCAAAATTCTTTATATAAGAAACTTCATTACGAAAGTGCTAAACCATTTTTGCTTGTAGCATTATACTAAAACATTAATATGTAAACCTTCCCATTTTTTAGATTTGAAATAAACATATTTCTAAAGAAGAACCGCAAGCTGTTCAGAGCCTGCATCGCAAATGTTTTGGGGTGATTCAATTCTCTTTGATACCAGTACTTGGGATGATTGTCCTACAGCCTTCGTCAGCGGTTCAAAAGCCATAAAAAAAGAAAGTTAGGATATCTTTCTGAACCAATCCAATTCGTTCAACAGTTCCAGAACTCTGGCAACCTCCAGCTCCAGATATGTATTTAATCTGTCAACACCCATCTCAAGAGTGAAAAGGACTACAAGAAAAAACTTTCTTATTCTTGTATAGACTGTTTAGATGACAAACACACCATGAAATATAAACTGTAAATAAAGGCAAACGCCTGGAGAATTTCTAGAGCGGGTAGCGCCTGACATATTGTCTGGCCGCTCACTCGGGAAATTTCCCCCTGGTTTTGCTATATTTACATATTTTAAAAAATATATAAACAAGTAAGTACAAGAAAGAAAACAGGTATGTAAATTTAAATATAATGTTGTTTATTCAATTTAAGATAACATTAAGTGAATTCAATTATTTAAAAGTATTATAAAAAAGTCTATAAAATTTAAAAATCATCTTCTACATCATAGTTTTTTTCGAATATTTCAGAAGGCATAGCATCAACCCTAGCGAAGACTTCTGACGTATTAGGTCACCAGGGTTTGTTGATATATATCAATGGATATATATCATGATATAGGGGAAGACGGGGTACAATGAAACAAAATTTACTAATTTTTTTTTTCCTATCCACAATTTTGCATGCACAAAAATATAATTAATGCATATTTTTAATCTTGTATTTTCCCCATCTAAACAAATTTTTATTAGGTTCTAAACAATATCTTTATGCTTGAAAAATAACAAAAAATAAATGTCTTACAGTGTTTCATTGTACCCCGTATGCCGGGGTACAATGAAACACATACTGGGGTACAATGAAACACTCCAAATGATAGAAGCAATTTTCACCCAGTATAGTTTATTTTATGAAAAATGAGATAAATACAAAAACAAAACTTGATTAATAAGGAAATTGATAAAAATAGTATAGTCTAAGATGAAAAATAAGAAAATTCTATTAGTTTAAGAAATACCTTTCATTTTACATTAAATTGGTGCAAGTCAGTTTCAAAAGTTAGCATTTCTGTTTATATTTCAGTTGATCCTGAAGGAATATGGGGTGGTAGTTTCAACAGAATGAGTTTTTTTTTAAATGTAAGTTTCTAAAAAAAAAAAAAAAAAAAAAAAAAAACCTAGGTTGGAGTCTTTATATCAAGTATTTCACATTTGACTTCATTTAAATGTATGATTTCTCCAACAGTATATATTTCCTTATGTTTTCATTTATACGGATACTGCTTGTGCCATACATGTTGTGTGTGAATATCTCATTCTTAGTACCTCGATGACCAGCTGGGGCTGGAAAAAATCTGGATCATCATCAGAGTCTGTAGCAGGCAGAGTTTGTTTACAAAACAATCCCTTCTCAGCTTTTTTTTCTCTTTCTGTTTTTTAATTGCTTAACAAGAGCATTTTTTACTGACCTGGTTAGAACAAAACTCTTTTTTTTCTGTTTTCCTGCTCTTACTTCTAATATATTCTATTTACTACTTTTATTACTATAATAAAACATGTTTCATTGTACCCCGTCTGCAAGTGTTTCATTGTACCCCGCACTGAGGTTACTAAATAAAAATTTATTTTCACACTTCTAATATTTATTTTTTTTAGTTTGGTTTTGGAGGTATGAAGACAACAACCCAAAGAAAACAATGTATAGAAAAAATAATTATTACATATAACAACAAGGAAAAATAAACAAAATTACTTTTAGTAAAGAAAGTTACTTTCAATGGCGTAAAAGCAATAATCTTCTATTGCTACTGTTGTAGAAGTCTGAATGTATCCAAATCACATCAGTAATTGGAACATATAGTTGTATAACATATATATAAACTGCAACTCTCTATGACAAATTTGACTGATTTTACAAGTAATGTTTCATTGTACCCCGTCTTCCCCTATATCTGATATTTATTTTCCAAAATATCAAGATTTTTGATATTTTATCCCTTTATATTTATTTTCAAAATATCACTGTGCAAGATATTTTTGATATTTTCAGTCAAAACAAGTGTAAATAAAATTTCCAACTGTTATTGACTACGTGTTTCTGTAGATAAAGAAATTTTGTCTTTGTTAGTGATTTTTTTAGCATAAAAAGAAAACAGGTATCTTTTTCAAGCTTTGTTTGATTTTTTTACTTTTAACTGTACATTATGCGGGACATAATTCAGAACAAAAACATGCACTAAAAGATAAACTGTCTAATTTAGATACTCAGTTTTCATTAGAAAAGAATCTGTTCTGGTTTTGATTTAGTTCAGTTTAAACTGTATAGGATGTTAGGGAATAAAGAATAAGAAAAGCTTATATTTTTTTAGTTAAAACCTTTCAATTACAAAAATTTTGTTTATTAAATTTCTCATTTCTTAATAATTGATACTGAATCCTATAGCCTCCTTCTTATTTAAACATCATATAAGTGTATAAAGAAAATTGTTTGTTTTCCATTAGTTTATCTTTAATATTGTTCTAAGTGAAATAAAAAAATCCCTGCCGGCCCGGCCTACAGGCAGAGGTAGATTTCGAAGTCAAATATACTAATTTCACAAACAAAAACTAAATCATGATTATAGATAAATCCACTTTAACAATTTTATCTGGCCGCTCTTGACGAGCTTTTATTTCATTTTCATATAATAGCTGGTTTTATCAGAATCATGTTAGGGCGGTATTCAAAAAAATACTTTTCATGCTCAACAACTCGAAATTTTCTGGCATAATTCCAGATTCATTTTTAATTAAAAAAAAATATGAAACTTGCTCACGTGATGTTTGAAGAGATTTATAAGCGACCTGTGTTTTTATTTTTTGTTCAATTAATTAAAACTTGATATATAAACAATTATTTTCTCAGAAGGACAATATTTTTCGTTTCTAACACAATCGCTTCGGGAAATTCCGTTCAAAATGCCCACTTTGACATCATTTTTTGAAATATATTCTGCTTCTATCTAAAAATCGATTATTACGGTACATTATATAGTTTCTGAATAAGCGAATCTACCAATTAAATGTGTTTGAGAGCAAAAATGAATTTAAAAACCAGTCAGAAAATAAGTAGTTTGGATTTAAGCGCATCCTTAATACAATGATTTTTTTAACACAATCCGCTTCGGTAAATTCGGTCCAAAATGCCCTTTTTAACAGCATTTAAAAAAATATATTCTGCCCCTATCAGAAAATCGACCATTACGGTACATTATATAGTTTCTGAGTAAGAAAACGTACCAATTGGAAGCCTTTGAGAGCAAAAATGAATTGTAAAATGAGTAAGAAAATAAGCAGTTTGGATTTGAATACACCCTTACTAAGATCATATTTTACTTCAACCGGTATGTATTTTTAATTTGTTTTTGCTCTAAGAATTGGTCCTATCCAAAACTTGTCTATATAGATGTTGTAGACAATATTAAGAAGATATATGATAAATTCATGGGGATTTTATATCTTTTGAATTGACGGAGTTATGGATTTTTTTCTTCTTCAAACCCCTTTTTTGTTTTCGTTTTTAATTTTTTTTGCGGTACGAATTGGTCCTATCAAAAACTTGTGAATATAAAAGTTGTAGATAATGTTAAGGAGATTCATGATAAAATTAATTGGATTTGATATCTTGAGAATTGACGAAGTTATGGATTTTTTTCTTCTTCAAACGCCCTTTTTGTTTTCGTTTTTAATTTTTTTTTGCGGTACGAATTGCTCCTATCAAAAACTTGTGAATATAAAAGTTTTAGATAATGTTAAGGAGATGTGTAATAAAATTAATTGAATTTGATATTTTGAGAATTGACGAAGTTATGAATTTTTTTCTCCCAAAAACCCTATTTTTTGCGCCCCTTGAGCCCATTTTTAACTTTATCAAAAATCTGTGATACATAAATTTTTGGCCCTATTTTTAGAAGTAATAAAAACTTTAAACTGATTTGATATGTACAAAAATTAAGAAGTTATGGGGGGTTTTCTGTTTTCACAAAACCCCTCCCTATTCCCCTCCCCTTGGTCCGATTTTGCCCATTAACGAACTTGACCGAGATTTTATGCCCATTGATTTTATGTATCAGTTTGGAAGAGATTGGTGCAGAATTACGAAAGTTATCGTGTCCAGAAGAAAGTGATATATATAGATAGATAGATAGATAGATAGATAGATATATATATATATAAAGTTTTTTACTGAGGGTGGTTTTGGGTTCTAGGGGTCATGATCGGTGTAGATCTGCAAAAATTTTTCAGAAATTCCAACATAGGAACGATCCCAATAGGTAGTATTTCATACGAAATCTACCTAAAAGAAAAGAAAAATACACTTTTAATATATTGTTCAATTAAGTTTCCTTGTTAAGTGCAATATGTTTTAGTTTCTAATTTATATTATGTTTGAAATATTTATTATCTGCAGTAAGTTGACTATTTTGAAAATATCGGATATCAAAAATATCAGATATATATCAAAATATCGGATATTTTTGATATTTTCGAAAATATCATGATATTTACCAACACTGTAGGTCACCAATGCACAGAATCTTCATTGGAATTCTAATCCACATAGAGTTCCTTTGATTATCTACTTTACAACAATTTTCATGTAAACTGGCATACAAAGAAAACTTTTGTATAAAATACAGTAATGAAGAAAGTCGAGTTTTAAATGAATTAAGAGTTAGGTTTGTAATTTTTTTTTTTCGATCTGTTACAATTTTTACATATTCTTCATCAAGAAAATTTTTAGTGAGATGTGTGTAGTGGAGGAGGGGGGGGAGAGAAATAGCTGGGATTGTGAAATTCTGTGCTTTTAAATCTTCCTTGTAATGTGTATAACATAAAAAGTAATGTGCATTTAAAAACTGATTTTAATTTATGCAACAAAATTCCCTTTTTTTCCAGTGTTCCCAGTTCCACCAAATATTCTTTCAAGTAGAAAATCAAGGGGTGGGAGGGGTTAAAATAAGAAAAAAGTTTTTCTTTAAAAAGCACTAAACTAAAATGCATAGATTTTTATAGTAATATTTTAGTTATACCGAGTATTACCTTGGCCAAGTACCAAGTTGTTGTGAATAAAAAAGAACTACCTGCACACATGAAAGGAGTTTAAAAATAAGGTGGCAGTGTGTGTGTGTATCTATATATAAACATGCTTGCAACAAATTTGCTGGATTAATAATGTAATTTATCGCTAACTGTATTTTATTATGGCAAACAGTGTTGATGTTAGAATGACATAAAATCTTATATAAGCAAAGGGGGCGGGGGGGGGTCTATAGTCGGTCCTAGTTTTGTCATTGCTTGTTGTGTAATAGTAATGCGCTATTTTTTTGGAAAATATACTTTAGCGAGTAATTTAATAAAGAAAAAAAACTAGTTTGTAGGGAGCATCAATATTGTTTTGACGTTACGTCCAGAAACTATATATATACCAATCAATACAAAGTCTTAAGATGACAAAAAAGTGTTTTTTTTTTTAATTTTTTATATTTTCTTATGTTAATTATTTTTATTGTCATTAGATCAGTTAAGCGGAAGGTTCTGCCTTTTTTCCTCGCGGAGGAAGGTTGTTCCAAGGAAATAACGCCATTTTGTGATCATTTGAGGCAGGGTTCGCAAAAACCCATGTTTTTTTGAAAAAACCCAACCCACATGGGTTTTATTGGGTTTTTTTATGAAAAACATTTTCCCCGGGAAAAATCGGGGTTTTTCAAAAATATAATACATTATTGTATACTATATTATTTATGTATTACATGTACTATACAGCAAATATATATATATATATATATTGTTCCCTTATATGCAATATAATTGTAATGCTATTTTACAAATTAGTAAATTGTATAAATTATATGAATTTAAACTAAGTGTCAGTGCTCCACACACAATTGTTTTTAACATAAAATAAAATATAAATTATTAATTTGCAAAAAAATTAAATTAGTAAAATTTTGAACTAGTTATTATAAGTTTTATTTTCATGAATATAGTTGATTTGAATTTTTTATATAAAGGCATTCTTATCATATGCCTCTACCTATAGTTATGTACTATCAGTAGCATAGCAATTTAAAAATTATGGGGGGAGGAGGGCTCAAATAGTTTCTAACTCAGTATGATCAAAATAACTAAAAAAAATCAACCAATGATAAAATGTGGCAGATTCCCAAAACAGCTGAGACACCCCATTTGGCGACTTTTCTGACAAGCGCCAAATACCCCACATACGCCAATCTAAAATGCGGCAACCTGAAAACTAACGTGATTGGTCCACTTTCCTGAATGCTTCCAGACTGTTTTTTACTACGTCATCACCCTGGAATCATGGGAAGTACAACATTTATAAATAACGACGTATTAGAAAACACAGGAAAGCTGATTTTTATGAGATTCAAAATAAAACAAACGATTTCAACATAAGTTTATTGAAAATGTGAAATTTTTAAAGTACCTTTCCAAATCAGAGCAACGATATAATGATTAAAATTTTCATTTCTCAACAACTTTCAGAAAAAATCATGGGGTCATTTAATATTGTAAGTATGTGCCTATATTATAGTAAACATTGAACAATTCATTTCTAATTTAAAGAAGTATGAACACTTCGCATTCATAATATATATATATATATATATATATATATATCACTGAATACAGCAACCTAGGTCTGCAGCAATCTGAAAAACGCAGGAAACTCATTAAAGTGGCAATCAGGGAACATGTATGAACGCTTTGCGTTCATTAACCGAAAAAAAACATCACTGTCACCAGCAGTTCTCGGTGTGTAGCAATCTCAAAATTCAGCAGTTCTCGCTATCTAGCAATCTCAAAATTCAGCAATCCTCGCTGCATAGCAATATCAAAATTCAGCAGTTCTCAATGCGTAGCAATATCAAAATGTACAAAACTCGTAAGGTCAGCATACATGAGAAATATACAATAAACAGCTAATATAAAACACTATAATAAAAAATACATAAAATTAACATACCTTAACAAACATCTTCTTTCTTGAAAACCAACTCTATAAAATGTTGAACTGCCATAATTTCGTAAATTTCTAGTCGTCGATAAACTTCATTTAAGTTTCAAGCAAAAAAAATGAACAAATACTCACAATTTCAAACTAAATTACACAGGTACTTTAACTTTTCAAATTTTACAACTAAAAACAGCAGAAAATATTAACAATAACAAACTCTTACCTTACCGTCATTTAATTTTACAATTACAAAACGTCTTTCTTCGACACCTCGTTCTACAAAAATTACAAAACAAGCGGAGTTGAGTTGTCAAAGGTAGGCGTAGCCATCCAATACACAAGAAATCAACCAATCCAAATTCAAGATCACACAACTGAAGGCGTGGAAAGAATTTACGAAACGAACTGGTAACAATAAAGATCCATTTATCGCCTCGCCAAATTGAACGATGCCAAGTGTCTCGGCTGTATTGGGATTCAGCCTAAAATGTCTCATTAATAAGTAATTATGTAGATTAATTAGTAATTTTATTCAAAAATTAAAAATGTTTATTTGCATTATTTCAAAATAAACGTTAAAGAATTAATTAAATTTTTACAATTTTGTGAAATATGTCGGGAAACTACGAAAGAAAGAAGAAATGTATGGCTATGGAGCCTTTTTGCATTCCCTCTTCACCCCCCCCCTACTCTCAGAAAGCACAAATATCTACCATTTCCAATGCTACGGATTTTGAAACAAAGTCCATTTTTGTTGAACTTTTCAACATATCAAGAATGTTCAATTAATCACGGTAAATGGAATGTGAACAGAGACAGAACGTTCTCTGTAGGAACTTAAGAATTTCTTGTATTGCTTTCTAATACAAATTCCCCCTACTAGTCAATTATAAATTTCTGGTAACATTCCAAGAATTCTGAAAACGATCAGGTATATTACTTGCCTTGTACATGAAAAACTGCAACAATAAGACAGATTCGAAAAAGGTAGCAACTTCGTTACAAAAGAAAAAGTCATTTTTTCAATTACAACTTAAAGTTTACTTTAAGGAGACGCTATAATCCAAAGGAAAAAAAAAGTTTCCAATGGTGGGGGGGTCTTAAACTCCCACCCCTTTCCTACACCTGTGAACTATGTATGTTACCTGTTATGATCTTTGTTAATAAAATATTTCAATGTGCTAAAATACCTTTTTTTTTTTTCAAAATTAACTGAAATGACTTAAATTCATTAGATGTATATGTTGTTTAAAATTTTAAATATTGCTAAAAATCGAAAAAACCCACATTATTGGTTTTTCGGTAGGCTTTTTCAAGTGGTCCCAGACTGAAAAAACCCACTGGGTTTTTTCAAACTGGGTCCATCCCTGCGAACCCTGATTTGAGGTCATGCCGGCAAAAGCCGTAGCGAATACCTCATAACTTAAAATAAATAAATAAATCAGTTAAGCAATACAGTTGGTATGATAAAATTAAGTATCGACCAAAACAGGTTTTTAAGACCGAAACTGAAACCTAAAACGAATTTCGGTAATCTTCTTTTTTTTAAACGAAAATCACCAAAATTTTTTTAAGTAATTAATACGTACATAAATATACATAATTATTAATTATATGTGTTTATTTAATATACATAATTATCAATTAATTATATGTGTGGCTCAAGTTGGATTCTTGAATGACACAAAATGATTTTCTAATTCTTCGAATCAGATTAAAAAAGGTTTTTAGGTATACATACTTCTATTTAGTTTTTATAATGATTTTTGTACATAATCATCTGTTGTACTAGAGATTTCTTAGAGAGTATTCAAAAGACTTCTGCGGTTTCAAATTTTTCTATTACTGTTGAGTCTACAGCTCTTAATGTGCACATGAAAAGCATCTTCAAAGTTTAGTCCTATATGCATTGCTTGCTTTATAATTTGCACTTATGTCTTGAGTCAGTCATGAATCATAATTATAAACAGTGAAGTCCATATCAATAAATGAGTGTTTCATTGGAGTCAATACAGCTCAAATCAATGAGTAATGTTAAAAATTTCTGAAAGAAGAAACGAAATATTTAGAATAAAGATTGTTTCGTTCAGGCCGAATTTTTACCAAAATCAAGACTGAATTTTCAGTCGATCTCTATTTAAAATACTGTTGTTACAGTTTAGCTAATATTGCATGCTTTTTACCAATAATTTTGATGTTTTAAAATATTTTTTTTTAAATCTTAAAACTTTTCTGTATAATATTTTTTCTGGAATTAAAAAAACAAGATGGCAGAGGCGTCAGGGTATACACATATACAGTTCCATATTATATAGATTTGATGTGTAGATACGTACATATGAATTTGTTACTAATTACGAATGTTGAAAAAGAGAAAATTTTAATGTAAAGTCTTTCTTTATCTAGGAAAATTTTATGAATGAGATTGAAAATGATGATTTGTAAAGCATGTAATTTGCAAAAAAAAAAAAAAAAAAAAGTCTTACCTAATTAGAAAAACTGGCTTGTTACAAATTGTTGCATCATAAAAAATATAATGCATCATTTCCCATTCAAATTAATTTAAACAATATAATTTATTTCAATTTTACAACTTAAATTAACATTTTCAAACACCTAATTTCTAATCACAAGTTTTAAACTCATAATGTAAATTTTAATGATAAATAATTCAATATTTCCTTATTTTTCAATGTAAACATTATCTCTTATTAAGATTATTTAAGTGCAATTAGTATTTTATTATATTTCAGTAATTTAACTTTCAAATTTCTTTCAACATACATCGCGAATGTGTAAACACATCGGAATTTTCTAAGTCTAAAATATAAAAAATAGAAATCTTTTATTTATCAATATTTCCCTTTTAAATTATAGTATGTGGATAGAAATATTTATTTCTAGCCGATTGCAAAATTTTCAGTGACTTGTGATAAATACTTTGGCAGAAATACGCAAAAATGTATTTTCTATCTTTTCTCATTTTTAATTTCGGCGCGCGACGCCATGAGATCATTCTTTCCGACATTTTGAAAGTTCCAACAAGAAGGGTATTCCCCTTTGCCAAACAGACGCTTAGTTCAAAACCGGACGTCTGCTAAATCGTTTAACATTCTTTTTGGAACACGCACGTTGTGTGTGACGTCAGGCGCGGGGAGGATAGGCGTTTTTAATTGGCTGGCGCGCTCTGTAATGGCTTTTCATGTTTGAAACTCTGGGTTCTGGAAGTCATCATTCTTCACCAGGGAGCCGTTGAAGCAAGTAACTTGTGGGGGCTGCGACGCCGTGCTTTTTTTAGCCGGCTGTTGCGGCAGAAGAGTTCGGCTAGCCAGTGAGAAGAGATCGACGTTTTGTTAGGCCTTGGCGGCCGTATATCATCTAAAGGAAATATAATTTTTTTTCTTCAAGAAGCATTTCTAAGTAAATTTCATAGAACATTAATTGGAAGCCTTGAATTGTTCTGCTCATCGACATTTTACTATTCTTCGATCAACCATACTTTTTTGCTATAAAAACATGAATTGATTATCTGTTTTTTTTGTCGATGCAATAAATAGTAAATTGCCTTTGTAACGAACTGAAATCGTCAAAATCTGCATTTCTGAAGGAAGTTCTCAAACATCCTATTTCCAATTTTCCAAATCCGTAACTTCTCATTCGGTTCGGATTCGCATTGAATAAAAAGAAATAGAATCTACATTCCTGAAGGAAGATTGTCTACAGCATGTTTCCAGTTCTCCAAATACAAGGGTCCTTCTACGATACGAGTTTGGCTTTATATTCCTGAACTTTATCCCCTAGTTTGACTTTACGTTCCTGAACTTTATTCATTTTGGAGGCCTTAAAACTAAAAGAAATATTTCTTAAAATATCAGACTATAACATCACGATATCCGAACTTCACATTCTATCATGTTAACTTAAATAATTTTCATATTTTAACAATTTAATTCTGCTTTTTCTCAGATGACAATATATCTTCAATTATCTAAAATTATATTAAATTTTACATCCATTTTGATAATCTTTTCATAATTCATAATGTAAGAATGCATTCAAATTAGCAAATTTATATATGTTTAAATAAACGTCATTTGTGAATTATCTTTCTGTGTTCAAGTACTTGGGTGAGTGTTTTCTTTTCTTTATTTTTTTTTCAGCTACGATAACTAGTAAATATAATTTTATTTGATCTTAAATAATTTAAAATAATTCTTAAAAAACACATCAAGCAATGTCTACCACTTACGTCATCGGCTGTAGTGTAATTTTGAGCTTATGAATCGGAATTAATTTTGTTCAATTCAAACTTTGGATTGAATTCCACTCTCCGATTCATTAAGCCCAGCATTGCAGTACATTTATGGTGCCGTTAACTTAGTGATTTCATTCTTGGAGTTATTGTTTTAAGCCTTTTTAATATTAATTTTTTCTTTTCATTCATAGGCATTAATTGATGCCATAACTTTAAAGATCGGAGATCGGGTTTCATTACTTTTTCATGATAATAGATAAAGCATATTTATTAATTAACTTATTAATTATTTAATCATTTATTTTAAAAATAATACTCACTAAACTTATATATTTTTTTTCTCTCTATTTCATGTGCGGACCCCATATTGGTGCAATATATTTTTAAAATATACATGATTTATATTTTTATTTATTTTCCTTTTAAGATTTGATTCTATAAATATATGTAAAGAAAAGAAATTTGATTTTTCAAAGATTTATTTGCTAATATTTTTTTCATAAATTGAAAAAACGAAAACTTTATATATTACGCCTTGAATTTATAATGATTTATTGTTGCATGTTTTGATATTTGTAGTTATTGTGTTCCTTTTTTTCTATTTTGAGGGATTTGTACATTTTTGTATATATTTATTTAGTTTAACTGTATTGCACATTAATATGCATTTTTAGAAAATTTTTTAAAAAAGTAATCTTCCATTTTTTTTTATAATTTTTTTTTCTTTCCTTCATCATTTTAACAAATTTTTCCATTATTATTTTTTTATTTGCTTTGCTTTAAGATAATTTATTTGTCATACATCAGTGTTTTAGTATACCTTTTGATTTTTCACGTGTATACAAATTATTACGATATGGCAAATGATTTGCAATTAAACGCGCTTATGGCAGCGATTCCCACTTTCCATGGAAAAGAAGGGGAAAATGTACATTTTTTCATTAAAAACATTAGTGATGTCTGTAACATACAGAATTGGAACGACGAGAATCGTATTCTACTCTTCCGCCTCTATTGTAGAGACAAGGCGCAGGAATATGTTGCGAGCGATCCAGAAATTAACAATATTGATAATTTTGAAAACTTTGTGCGTTTATTTAGAGCAAAATTTAGCAGAGAAGAGAATTTCCAGGAAACCTCTTATCAGTTCTCAAATATAAGACAAAAACCTAAACAGACAGTGAAGGAGTTGGCTGAGGTAGTAAAAAAATTAGTCAATCGATTGGTTCCGAACGCTGAGGATATTCCTCAAATGGTCATTCTAAAGCAAAAATTGATGTTTAATAAATTGCTCGAAGCTCTTAGACCGGATATTAAAACAGAGGTACTTAAACTTGGAAAGGAAAATTTCGATGATCTGGTCTCTAGTGCTATGGATTGCGAAAAAGCTTTGGAACAGCAATGCTCTTTCTCAGTCAACACCATCAACGCGACGCAGGTTTCAAACAACAGCAGTCAGGACTCGTTGATTACAATTTTGTTGAAACAACAAGAAAATTCAAATAAATTATTGCAGAGTATGGCGGAGCAGTTAAAAGGATTAAAAGAAGAGCGGACTGTTTGCCATATCTGTAACAAACAGCATAATACGCGCGATTGCTGGTTTTTTCCGTCTTTGCATAATAGGGGATTTTTTTCGCCGCAGCAAAATTTTTCTGGTCAGGGTAACAGTGCTGCTAATCAAGCAAGTAAATTTTTAAGTCCTAACAGTAATTCTCCAAGTAATGATAGATATTTTGAGAATCAGGGCAGAAACTTTGCTGGAGATTTTAGAAGAGGTAGCAATAACAATGTGCAGAGATTCAATAGGGGCAGAGGTAGAAATAATTATCGACCATATCGTGGCAGAGGCAGAAGAAATAATTTAAACTTCTAGAGGGTTCTGATGATATTTTGCACAATTTTTCCCCTCAATCTCACAGAGCCCTAGATGATAAATTTTTGCACGAGGGTATGAATTATTCTGATACTGCTGTTAACATTCCCAAATCACTTATGTCATGTTTTTCTGATGATTCTCCACTTCCTTTAATCAAATTAACATTTGGAAAACATAACTTTATTGGTCTTCTGGATTCTGGGGCAAATCTTTCTCTTATACAACCTAAAACTATTAACTTACTTAAACAAAACAATAAACTTAACTTTTTATCTAGATCTGTAAACATCAAGACCATCAATAATTCCAGTGTTCCTTATTTTTCTGCTGTACAATTAAACTTTAAAATTCGTAATAAATGGTTCAGCAATGTGTTTTTCGTTACCCATGATAATTGGCACTCTAACTACCAAATTATTCTCGGTTATGATTTTTTAAACCGAAATAAAGTTTTGTTAGACTCTGCCAACTCTCAACTTATCATGGGAAACCTCACATTTCCTTTCGAAAATAAAAATCCTGATTCTACTCAAACTTCTAATTTTAACAATGAAAATCTAAGTTCCAATGACAATAATACTATTCATGATATTTCAAATTCCAATGCTGAATCATATGAAAATATTAATTCTCTCTCTAACGATATTAATCATGAAAATTCCAAAAACTTTGTCACACCAGCTAACCGTGTCATTATTCGGCCAAATCATGGCAGGATTATAAGACTTAAAGCATTACATAAAATTAACAATTCATTTAACTATTTATTTGTTCCATTAACTACCAAATTGCCACTAAACTTAGATCTTAGCCTTCATGAAGCAAATGTTAACAATTCTATTCTTCTGTATGTATTCAACAACAATAGTCAAAAAATTGTCCTCAACAAAAATACTAAATTAGGTTACTTAAAACAAATTTCTAAAGATCAAATTTCTACGCATGACAACAGTAAAACATACCAGGTAAATTCGCTAATTTGTGATGATATTTTAGAACTTCGTAAAAATGAACTAAAAGCTAATAATTTTCAAGTTGATCACTTACCTGAATCAGATAGGAAGAGAGTTCTCAAACTTCTTATGAATAATTCAGCTGTTTTTTCTTCTTCATACAGTACACTGGGATGTACAGATAAAGTTGTTCCTCAGTTTAACTTACTGCATGATTTTGCTTTACAAACAAAACCATATCCCATTCCTAGAATTGCCAAGGAGTTTGCTAGAAATGAAATCGCTGATCTCCTGAAGGCTGGCATTATAGAAAATTCAACATCAAACTACTGTTTTCCAGTCATTTTTGTTAAAAAGAAGACGTTACCTACTGATGACCCTAACAAACTTAAATTTCGTATGGTTATCGACTATCGATTACTTAATGCAATAACTGAACCTTATAAAATTTGTTTACCAAAAATCAACGACATTATGCAAAATATATCGGGCAAAAAATTCTATACTGTTTTGGATTTAAAAGCCGCATTTTTTCAAATTCTTCTTCAACAGAAGGATAGGGCCAAACTGGCATTTGCAACGGAGTATGGGAATTATCAACCTAAACGCCTGCCATTTGGATGTGTGAACTCAACTTCTTATTTTCATACTTTAATAAATAACTGCCTTAGCTCATTAAGAGGTAAAAATGTTCAATATTTTCTAGATGACATAATTGTTGCTGCTGATTCGTTGGAGGAAATGTTAATATGGTTGCAGAAAGTTTTTGACAAATTGAGAGAATTTAACCTCACTTTAGACCCTAAAAAGCTTCAAATATGTAAAGAACAAATAACATACCTAGGTTTTAAATTACACAAAAACGGTCACTCTCCTTCTACTGATAATGTAAACAAAATCAATAGATTTCCCATTCCTACAAACCTGAAACAAGTTCAAAGTTATCTGGGTATGATAAATTATTTCCGTCATTTAATTTTCGATTTTGCAAAAATAGTACAACCTATTGTAAATTTAACGAGAAAAAAGGTAAAATTCTTCTGGAGCAATGACTGTCAAAATGCTTTTCTCAAGATTCAGGAAATTTTGCTTACTAATCCAACAGTTAAAAATTTTGATGATAGTAAGGATGTTTATTTGGTTACTGATGCATCTATGGTTGCAATTTGCGGAATTCTTATGCAAAAACACAATGACAAATTCTACCCCATTGAATTTTATTCCAAGCAATTAAATCAGACAGAATCTAAATACCCTTCAATCAAACGTGAATTTTATGCTATCTATTCCTCTGTTAAACATTTTTCTGAATTCTTGTACGGTAGACAATTCAAAATTCTAACAGATGCTAAAGCTTTAACTTACCATTTAAACCTAGAAAAACAGGCTGAAATTATAACTAGATGGCTTTTATATTTGCAGAGTTTTAATTTTAAGGTTGAGCACATTCCTGGGCTTGTTAATCCAGCCGATTTTCTTTCTCGTGTCGTGGACCTTCCTAATAACCCTAATTTATATGTAAATGCATTAAATATTTTTATACCTACTAACGACTCACTAACTACCGAAAATATACTAAAAGAGCAGCAAAATGATGAAAAACTTAAAGAAATCCGAGAAAAAATAATTGCCAAAACATGTTCTAACACTAATTACTCAATCAATCCTAATAACGATCTTTTAATGTTTGCTAAAAAGAAATCTGGTAATGTCAATAGAGTAAAGAAAATCGTTATTCCTAAAACATTAATCAATAGTTGCATTGCCCTTGCTCACCAAGCTCATTTTGGAATGATAAAAACGGTTGAGACAATTTCCAGGAATTATTTCTGGCACGGAATGGTTCAGGATGTTCAAAATTTTGTAAATAACTGTGATAAATGTCTTCCCTACAAAAGTAAACAAACCAACACAAAACCTTCCTTCATTTCCAAGTGTGAATTAGCTCCCGGAGAGATGCTTGCAATAGATATTGTGGGTAAACTCCCCAGGTCACATGACGGTAAATTTTTTATTCTCACCATCGTTGACCACTATTCACGCTTTCTGGAAGCTATTCCGCTTAGAGATGCTACTTCTCCATCTATAATTAAAGCTTTAAACGACTACTTTTCGAGGTTTGGTATACCAAAAATTATATTATCTGATAACGCCAAAAACTTTACCTCTGATGTCTTTCTAACCTTTCTTAAATCTCTCAATATCAAACGTAGAAATTCGTCCATTTACTTCCCGAGGTCGAACGGTGTTATCGAACGTATCCATCGATCCCTGAAAGAATCAGTTGCTTCACTATCTGATCAAATAATTGAATGGTCTGATAGATTGAAATTTTTTGTGCTTCACTACAATAATTCTAAACATTCTGTAACTAATTTTAGTCCTGCAAACTTATTTTTTGGCAGAGATTTAAACTTACCTATTGATACTTTCTTACCACCTAAAGATGCTGAAGAACCTTCCCAATACTTTAAACAACAACAAGAACATATCAAAACAACCAGAGAATTAGTTAAACTTAATGAACAAAAATATTTTAAAATGAATGCAACATTTCTTAAAGGTCGTTCTCCTCCAAAGTTGAAAATTGGCGACAAAGTTTATTTAAAGAATTTCAATCATACTAATACTTTCCATGCAAAAAATTCAGGTCCTTTTAAAATTATCCAGATATGCAATAACGATAACTATCAAATTCAACATATGACTGATCCAACAATCAGAATTATGACGGTGAATGTATCAAAACTCATCTCAACAGGATGTTAGTTTTATTTGTTTTCTACTCGCTTAATTTTCTTTTGTTATGGACATTTTAATTTTTTTTGGGGCACTACAATCTTCCTACAAATGTAAATCCCATTTTTTCTAATTTCCATTTTAGTGTCTTCATATGTATATATATCTCTCTGAATTACAATTTTTTTTTAAACAATACAGTGGTAACATCTGTATCAATTCTATGAGTTTTCAATATTTTGCTGGCGAAATACTAGTGGTCACGGAATGTAAGCGCTTACGTACTGTCCATTACTGTTCACTCATACAATTGATTAAGCATACTGATTTATTGATTTCATTATTTTACAATTCTATATTTTATAATAGGTACTATCCTTCATCTAATTTTTTTTCTACCTTAATTTAAATAATGGGAATGCAATATTATGTTGCCACAGATTTTTTTTTGTATGTTCATCTTTGCTAATTTTTGAACAATATATATCCATATCATATTGAAATTGAAGGGTGATCTCAACATATAAACTTTTACTGCTTATCCATGTGATGTTTTATTTTAAATTTAATTATAGGATCCTATATAACTATTATTAAAAATTATGAGAAAATATATATAAAAAAATTAATATATTTTTGAGACAACTTTAATAAATTACAAATAAAAAATACAAATGAAAATTTATATATGTTCCAGAAATTATATGAAAAATTATCAATGCTCAAATCTCCTAGCTGCAGCTCTTTGAATACTAGTGGAGATATTTTATGAGAATACGATGGAGCAACTGCTCTAAGTTATTTCTCTTTTTCTTTCAGTTCCCAACAAATTTATAGCGAGCACACACAGAAGGTAAATTCGGCATAGCTTGGGGCAAAAAATAATCACAAAATTAGTACCCTTCCGATAAATCCTTCAAGGTGCAACTATTCATAATTTAAAGGGAATAACATTTTATATTGTAAATTTCAGTGTCCAAGATCACATATGATCTATTTTAAAATTCACAGCTTAATGTCTTAAATTTTTTTAATTTAATGGGCACAACTATCATTCTGAACAATGTACATTTGTTTTTTGTTCAAGAAATTGATGGTATTTTACAATGTAAACAAAATAAATACTACAAATAATGATATACAGTTGTCTCAGCTACATCACAATTGCAGTATTATCCTGTTTTAATTTTATTGGTTTGATTTTGCAATACTTGAAAACTTTATGCAGCATTTTGTTTTTTAAAAAAAAAATATGATTAAACATATAGTTTTATTTTTATCATAGTTGCAATATGTCTACTGTTAGGGGTTTGCACATGAAAAGATTACATTTTTATAGGCCAATTGGAACCTCACCCATGCAGTGTTTTGTTTATATATAAATTTTAGTGGTTTGTTTCTACCTGTACCATGTTTGTTATTGTTTGATATTGTGTTACAATTCTATTTCTACTTGTACTGTGTATTCTTGTTTGGTATTGTGTTTATATATTTGTTTTGTTGTATTGTGTTTATTGTTGTTTAATATTGTGTAGTTTACCTTTAAATTTGCATAGAATTATCTGCAGATGGTTCATCTTTTCGAACCTGTCAGCTAAAAAAATTTTTTTATCCTTTTTTTTCTGCTACCGGGAGATAAAATGTTGCATCATAAAAAATATAATGCATCATTTCCCATTCAAATTAATTTAAACAATATAATTTATTTCAATTTTACAACTTAAATTAACATTTTCAAACACCTAATTTCTAATCACAAGTTTTAAACTCATAATGTAAATTTTAATGATAAATAATTCAATATTTCCTTATTTTTCAATGTAAACATTATCTCTTATTAAGATTATTTAAGTGCAATTAGTATTTTATTATATTTCAGTAATTTAACTTTCAAATTTCTTTCAACATACATCGCGAATGTGTAAACACATCGGAATTTTCTAAGTCTAAAATATAAAAAATAGAAATCTTTTATTTATCAATATTTCCCTTTTAAATTATAGTATGTGGATAGAAATATTTATTTCTAGCCGATTGCAAAATTTTCAGTGACTTGTGATAAATACTTTGGCAGAAATACGCAAAAATGTATTTTCTATCTTTTCTCATTTTTAATTTCGGCGCGCGACGCCATGAGATCATTCTTTCCGACATTTTGAAAGTTCCAACAAGAAGGGTATTCCCCTTTGCCAAACAGACGCTTAGTTCAAAACCGGACGTCTGCTAAATCGTTTAACATTCCTTTTGGAACACGCACGTTGTGTGTGACGTCAGGCGCGGGGAGGATAGGCGTTTTTAATTGGCTGGCGCGCTCTGTAATGGCTTTTCATGTTTGAAACTCTGGGTTCTGGAAGTCATCATTCTTCACCAGGGAGCCGTTGAAGCAAGTAACTTGTGGGGGCTGCGACGCCGTGCTTTTTTTAGCCGGCTGTTGCGGCAGAAGAGTTCGGCTAGCCAGTGAGAAGAGATCGACGTTTTGTTAGGCCTTGGCGGCCGTATATCATCTAAAGGAAATATAATTTTTTTTCTTCAAGAAGCATTTCTAAGTAAATTTCATAGAACATTAATTGGAAGCCTTGAATTGTTCTGCTCATCGACATTTTACTATTCTTCGATCAACCATACTTTTTTGCTATAAAAACATGAATTGATTATCTGTTTTTTTTGTCGATGCAATAAATAGTAAATTGCCTTTGTAACGAACTGAAATCGTCAAAATCTGCATTTCTGAAGGAAGTTCTCAAACATCCTATTTCCAATTTTCCAAATCCGTAACTTCTCATTCGGTTCGGATTCGCATTGAATAAAAAGAAATAGAATCTACATTCCTGAAGGAAGATTGTCTACAGCATGTTTCCAGTTCTCCAAATACAAGGGTCCTTCTACGATACGAGTTTGGCTTTATATTCCCGAACTTTATCCCCTAGTTTGACTTTACGTTCCTGAACTTTATTCATTTTGGAGGCCTTAAAACTAAAAGAAATATTTCTTAAAATATCAGACTATAACATCACGATATCCGAACTTCACATTCTATCATGTTAACTTAAATAATTTTCATATTTTAACAATTTAATTCTGCTTTTTCTCAGATGACAATATATCTTCAATTATCTAAAATTATATTAAATTTTACATCCATTTTGATAATCTTTTCATAATTCCTAATGTAAGAATGCATTCAAATTAGCAAATTTATATATGTTTAAATAAACGTCATTTGTGAATTATCTTTCTGTGTTCAAGTACTTGGGTGAGTGTTTTCTTTTCTTTATTTTTTTTTCAGCTACGATAACTAGTAAATATAATTTTATTTGATCTTAAATAATTTAAAATAATTCTTAAAAAACACATCAAGCAATGTCTACCACTTACATCATCGGCTGTAGTGTAATTTTGAGCTTATGAATCGGAATTAATTTTGTTCAATTCAAACTTTGGATTGAATTCCACTCTCCGATTCATTAAGCCCAGCATTACAGTACACAAATGTTTTTTTTTTTTAAATGGTAAGGTATTCTTACATAAATTAAAATTGATAGAAACCACTTTATAATTTGGCGTGGCTCATTTATGTGTCTCAGGGCCGAAATTAGGGGAGGGCAGGGGGGGGTATGTGCACCAGGAGGAAAGACGAAGGAGCCTCCAAATGAAGATTTTGTTTGTTACAAAAAAAGTATAAATATATGAAATTTGGATAAAATTATCTCTCAGCCCGAAAATCCAAACGTAAATTAACTTTTTTAAAAATCTGCAACCAAAATAGAAAAAAGTAAATATTAACCTGGTTAGAATTTCTAAGCATAAAAGTAATTTAAAACTATTAAATGGAAGCGAGACATTTTAAAAAGAACACTCCCATAGATTTAACATTAGTTTTCCAGTTTCTTCGCGTAATGACTGATGTAATCTCATGCGAAAACACTTGCACGCTAATGTTACCTATTAGAGCATTCTTTTAAGAATTCTCTCTTGAGCTTAATTTTTTTTTTTTTTTTTTTTTTTTGTATGATACCTGGGAGTGTGTTTTTACTTTTTTGATTTTGCTGCATTTTTTTAATATGAGGACACTTTAAGTTTCAGAATTGGTTCCAAACACTTTTCCAAAATGAAAGTGTTGGAATATAAAATATATGTAACCAACACAACGTGAAGAAGTACAAAAGCATCGACCTCAGGTACCTCGTGGTAAAAATGACTCATGTAATCTCATGCAAAAACACTTGCATACTAATGTTAAACCTATTAGAGCATTCTTTTAAGAATTCTCGTTTGAGCTTTAATTTTTTTTCATATGACACCTGGGAGTGTGTTTTTACTTTTTCGATTTTGGCTGCATTTTTTAAATATGAGGACACTTTAAGTTTCAGAATTGGTTCCAAACAGTTTTCCAAAATGAAAGTGTCAGAATATAAAAAAAATATAACCAACACAAGATGAAAAAGTACAAAAGCATCGACTAAAAAAGTCATAAAATATATATATTTAAAAGTAATACAACTCAAGCGAAATATTTGTCTAGAATACTTCCATAGTTTTAATATTATGGCTTGCGAATGTCTTTGTGTGGCTAATGTAGTCTCTTACTTTATATCACTGTGACCTTTTTTTTACTTTTTCTTTCACTTAATGTTGAAGATCAACTAATTGAAAACAGAAACAATTTGCTTTATACATAAAAAAAGAAACTATAGGAATTTGTATCAACTATTTAAAAATCAGAATTTTATAAAACAAAATTTTAAATACAAAATATTTTTTTTATTATAGAAAAAATTTAACAAGCTTATTTTTTATTCCCTAACATGCGATACAGTTTAAACTGAACTAAGCCAAAGTCAGAACAGATTCTTTTCTAATGATGCTGTATATGACTGATTATTTAAATTAGACAGTTTATCTTTCAATGTCTGTTCTGAATTATGTCCCACATAATCTACATTTAAAAGCAAAAATTTCAAACATAAAGCTTGGAACATATATTTGTTTTCTTCTTTGGTTAAAAAAGTCACTACCAGAGACTAAATATCTTTATCTACAGAACAACACAGTCAATAACTGTTGAAAATTTTATTTAGTACACAAGTTTTCACTGAAAATATCAAAAATACCTTGTGCAGTGATATTTTGAAAATAAATATGAAGTAATATGAAAATATCAAAAATCTTGATATTTTGAAAATAAATATCGGATATATATATCAATGAACCCAGTTAAAAAAAAAATTATATATATCCCAATTAAATGTAAAAATAACCGAGTATCCTGCACCTTTATTTTTTAGGAAATAAAATGGAAAAATGCATTGATATGATGGTGGAGATTGTGATCAAGGTCCTCCAGAAATATCTTAAGAACAGTTATACCTGCGAATGCAAAAAGGGAGGGGACCAAATTGATAGTGCTGGACTTTCAGAGGAGTTGGACTTTGCAGTTGAATATGATAAAATTAAAGACAGTTCAAGTGATGCAATTCTTGGAAATGAAAGCTTATGAGGCACGGAAACAATTATGTTGGGAGGCAGAGGATCCAATAAAATGCAAAACTCAACTTGATGAAGAATGTGTAAAAATTGTAACAGATCGAAAAAAAAAAAAAATTACAAACCTAACTCTTAATTAATTTAAAACTCTACTTTCTTCATTACTGTATTTTATACAAAAGTTTTCTTTGCATGCCAGTTTACATGAAAATAGTTGTAAAGTAGATAATCAAAGGAACTCTACGTGGATTAGAATTCCAATGAAGATTTTGTACATTGGTGACCTAATACGTCAGAGTATTAAAAGTCATCGCTAGGGTTGATGCTATGCCTTTTGAAATATTCGAAAAAGACTATATAAAATTTAAAAATCATCTTCTACATTACTTTTTTTGTAATACTTTTAAATAATTGAATAATTCACTTAATGTTACCTTAAATTGAATAAACATTATATTTAAATTTACGTACCTGTTTTCTTTCTTGTACTTACTTGTTTATATATTTTTTAAAATATGTAAATATAGCAAAACCAGGGGGAAATTTCCCGAGTGAGCGGCCAGACAATATGTCAGGCGCTACCCGCTCTAGAAATTCTCCAGGCGTTTGCCTTTATTTACAGTTTATATTTCATGGTGTATGATTGTCATCTAAACAGTCTTTACAAGAACAAGAAAGTTTTCTTGTAGTCCTTTTCACTCTTGAGATGGGTGTTGACAGATTAAGTACATATCTGGAACTGGGGGTTGCCAGAGTTCTGGAGCTGTTGAACGGATTGGATTGGGTCAGAAAGATATCCTAACTTTTTTTTTTCATGGCTTTTGAACCGCTGACGAAGGCTGTAGGACAATCATCCCAAGTACTGGTATCAAAGAGAATTAAATCATCCCAAAACATTTGTAATGCAGGCTCTGAATAGTTTGTGGTTCTCTCTAAATCCTGAAAAATAATGAGTAGGTAAGTAATATTTTTTTAAATAGAAAACAATTCGTCATAGTGAGCATCATAAAATTCTGGCTTGGAAAAAAGCTTGAAAAATTCAATTCTGCAACTAATTGTGGAGGTTTGTCTCTTCGTTGGTAGGCATAAGACCCAGCGGAAAAGTGAATGGAAGTGGGCCTTTGTTTTTTTAGTAAAAGAGATACCTGGTGACCACCATCCAGATAATCTCATGTTGTCATCAATATTTCAGAAACCAGTCTTAGTTACATCATCAAACAGTACATAATGTGCTCTAATAGCCATTCCTAGCAGAAATGTCAAGCGCCTATTTTCTCGTGAATTTATACCAATAGTTACCCCATTAAACAAATTTAACTCCCTCAGCTAGTATTTTTTCCCGAATTTATTTGGCCCTGTAATCCCAACCATCGTTTCTTTGGTTTGGCAACTTTGTAAGTAAAATAAACGTTGGATAAGAAAATTTTGAATTTAAATTCCCCGTGATTTCAGCCAGGATAACTAATGCATCCCTTTCGGCATCGTCGTTTGGGCCATCCCAATAATCACTTGATAATATGCATTTAAACAGGTAATTGATATCTTTATTATAAAATTGTTTAAATATCAGAAAAAGCTAAGATATGTAGACAAACAAAAATCTTGATAGAAATTTATATCTGAGTAAACATGCATTATATTACACTATAAAATGTGTGAAAAGATTTTGACAATGCATCTTTGTTTACTTGTAAATCTGCCGATCTTATGTCAATTTATGATTTTGTAAGCAGTCATAGTTTAAAAGTAATTTTAACGATATAAATCGTTAAATTAGAAATTTAAGATCTAACATAGAAAAGATCTAACATATACAAACAGAAAAGCAGCCTATATGATATGCAGACTAAATGAATTTAGTAGTTTGATACAATCAATTTCTTTTTTTTTTTTTTTTTGGGGGGGGGGGGGAATTAAAATAAAAATTTAAATATTTATAAAATAAAATTTCAGAAAATGCTAAAATTACTACAGTACATAACTTTTTTAATGAAGGTACTCTTTTTAAAAATCTCAAATAGAAACCAGCATAAAATTGCAAAAAACATTATTTCTTTCGATTTTTTTTCTTTTAAGAACACTTATATTAGCTACAGTGATTCGCAGTAGATTAAACAGAGACATAAAGTAATGGTCTGTGAATAGGTTTGATTGAAGCACATAAAAAAAATTCAAATCCTTTTGACAGTTTAGAAGAAAAGGTACACTTAACAAGTCCTGTATAAATAAAAAGTTTAACATATTTGAAAATTATAATCTCAAACATTACTGTAAATTCTGTTAGACGAGAATTAATATTAATACTAAGTATTATCACGGTAAATTTAATGACGAGAATTAACATTAATACTAAGTATTATCACAATAAATTTAATTTAGCGTAAACAGACCCAGAGAAACAGGCAAAAATAAAGACACACAATATAATTACAAAAAAATAAATAATAATAATTCACTACTTACGATAACAGAGCAACATGACAGCAGTTTTATATTGCAAACAGCAACTATTGCTTTACTTTTTGTGTGTGAGTGTTCCGATGCTGATCGCCATTGATAGTGCTCCTTTGAAGGCAAACAGCTAAAATATCGAGCTGTTTTTATGTAATTTTAATGCTTTTAAACATAATTATTACGTTTTAAATTAAAATTCTTCTTGTTTGATCTTATTTCTCGAATTCCCGTAATATTAGCGTAAGAAATTACTCAGAAAAGATTAACATTGGAGTCAGAAAAACATATACAAATGCTGTATGTCGTCGTTTGCTTGCCGACACAGAACAGCGCCACTTTTCGCCCTATAGTTGGTTTGAGTCGCGATACATAAATAAAATAATAAAATGGATAGCACTGTAAATTATAAATGTTGAAAGAAGAGCTTTTTTCAATTATTATGCTAGCTTTTTTCAATTATTATGCTAGCATTTTTAAAAAGCATTATAACGAAGTATAATATTTTAAGCAAATCATATTTTTAGCAGTTAGAAAAATAAATATCGACTAAACTGTGTTCGATTCCATATTCGATATCGTTTTTATATTTTGTTTACTTTTTGAAATGTCGCGGCAAGCAAACCCAAAGAAGTTGGAAATAGCACTAGCGTCTCTTTCGTGCGCTATTCCCTACGACAGCTATGGATAGCGGTTAAGTCCATTCTAAATGCAGGTGGGAAGGGTAGACAGAATTCTGCGGTCAGCGGTAAATCGCACAACGCTTAGGTATGAACAAACTGAAGGCTCCTCCCACTCTAGAAACGAGCGCCATCTACTGACTAATCTTCTAAAAATAACATGTAGAAAGGTTTTTAATTAATTTTGTATTTCTTTTTTCTTCTTAAGAACGAATAAAAAATATTCTTCATTGTATTCTTAGAATAATAATAACAATAAAAATTATAATATGTTCTTTCTGTGACAAAGAAATAATAATAAATAAATAAATAAAAAGAGAGGTTTTTTTTTTTTTTTTGGGGGGGGGGGGGGTATATTTTAATACCAAATATTTAATTTAAATGTTTTAACATTGAAGTTATATTAAAATATATGTGTGTATCTTGACTTAGGATTAGCATCTGTTAATAATAGCATGTTTTATTTATTTGTTATTTATTTCTTTTATTTTTTTACTTAATTTTTTTTTTTTTTTTTTTTTTTTTCAGATTTACTAGTTTATGATGTTATGCAGTAAATTGAAAAATTTATGGCTAATCATAGAAAAATCTTATTTAATTATTATTATTATTTAAGAATTTAAAGAAGAACTTTTTTTAATTCATAATTTTTGCATCTTGTATTTCTTTCCATCAACAAGAGAAATTTAATTTGAAGAAGCCCCTAGGATCTTATGTTTCATAATAATATTTTGAATTTATACTAAATGAAAGAGAAAGGGAGACAAAAAAAAATAATAACAATTACTTTTTATTAATTTTAACTATCAATTGCTTTCCAATACCTTTAGCTAAATCTTACTTAAATAAATAATAAATTTTTATAAATAAAAAAGACAAATTTATACAAAAGAATTCTCATAACCATTCATAAGTTTTTAATAATTTAGTACAGCAAAATTGTTTCTAATGTAACAACAACAGAAAAAGGCACAATTAAATTTAAGTTATTTTTGATAAATAGCTATTTAAGAGTTCCTTACATGGAAAAAAAAAATCATACTCTTACACTTGGACTTAAAAAAAAAATAGAAAATTTTTTAAAAGTATATTTAAAAATTTAAATCCAAATTTTGCAGCATTTAAAGAATCCTATAAATTAATTCACTAATTTAATTCAATAAGTATAATACAAGCTTTAAGTGAGATTTAGATGAAGATATTGGAAAATAATTGATAGCTGAAATTATTAGAAAGTAATTCTTAATATTATTTTTTTCTCCCTCCCTTTCTCTTTTATTATGTATAAATTCAAAATATTATTATGAAAAATAAGATTCTAAGGGGTTCTTCAAATTAAACCCTTTCTTGTTTCTTAACAAGATGCAAAAATAATGAATTAAAAAAACTTTTCTTTGAATTCTTAAATAATAATAATAATTAATTATGATTTTTCTTTGAATAGCCGTAATTTTTTCAATTTATTGTATGATATCATAAACTAGTAAATCTAAAATAAATTTTTTAAAAGTAAAAACAATAAAAGAAATAAATATCAAATAAATAAAACTTGCTAATACTAACAGATGCTTGACCTAAATCAAGATAAAGAAGGTGGTTTATTTTATTTATTTTTTTTTTAATTTTATTTTTTTTAGGTTTTCAGGATAGAAAAGTATTTATGCATATAAATTGCAGTACATATACTTAAATATAACTTCAATGTTAAAGCATATAAATATAATATTTGGCATTAAAATATATCCCCTCCGCCTCCCCCCCCCCCTCTCCCTCTCTCTTTTTAAACTTTACTTTTCAATTTTATTTTAAAATTTCAATTTTATTTTTTAAATCTTTTATTAATCTGAACTTAAGATACTGAAAATAGTAAATTCGTGAATTAAGAACTGAATTTTTAATTTTAATTCTTGATCCTTCGGATTTTAAAGTCTATTCTGCCATATAGTAGTGCTCAAATGATGAAAACATTTAGAAAAAGAGTGCAAATTTTCAGCTAAGACCTAGTTTAAATCAAGATAAAGACGGATTTCTAATTCTGCCTTGTATCGACATGAAATCAAAAACATGACAGTGTGGAACCATATTTTGTTGGAGAATTAAATTTCTTATACTATACTAATTGAATTAAGTTAATGATTCAATTTATAAGGTATGAAAGATAGAGGTGTGTGTGTGTGTATGTGGGGGGGGGGGGGTGATAATATGTTTGAATACCGAATAAATGTTGAATTATATTTAAATATATGTGTGTGTGTGTGTATACTGAAAATTTTAAGGCTAGTCATTTAAAAATGGTATTTAGTTATTGTTTAAGAATTCAGGGAAGTTTGTTTTTTTTTATGCATTTTTCTTGCATCTTGTTAAAAAATAAGAAAAGTTTAAAGATTCTCTAGAATCTTATTTTTCATAATAAGATTTTAAATTTATGCTTAATAAAGGAGAAAAAATAAAACAATAATATTGACAGTTACATTCTAAAAATTTGAGCTAGCAATTACTTTCCAATACCTTTAGGTAAATCTTACTTAAATATGTAAATGATTTTTTTTCTTTCTTTTTTTAAATATAAAAATAGTATAATTCATACACAAAACATTTCTAATAACCATTCACAAGTTTTTAATAATTTGCAAAAATAAATATTTTTAATGAAAAAAAAGCTATCAGTTATTTAAGTTAATTTTGATAACTATTTAAGAGTGTGTTAAAAATAAAAAAAAAAACAACTACAATATGCTCTTCAATATGGACTTAAAAAAAACCTTTTGTTTTTAAAAATATATTTAAAAATTTTATCCAAATTTCGCATTTACAACTTTTTTCCAACCCTATAAATTAATTTATTAATTTAATTCAATAATTTTATTAACATTAGTTTTAAAATCACCACCTTAACAGAGAAATAAAATAGCTATTTGTATTATTCACAAAAAACCACGTTATACTCTATAAATTGAAATAAATATTATTGGAATATTATATTCACAAATAACTAATATTTATTTGATTTTTTCTTTAAAAGCACTTTTTAAAAACAACAGGCTTTATCACTTTAAGAAATGCTTATTATTAAGCATATATTTACATAATTAGGATTTTAATGAAATTAATTAGATCGGCATAAAAGTTAACAGTAATATTTTACCAATCATACCTTTTTATCATCATCTAAATATAATTATATCTTTATGATCAGAAAAATTGCAAAAATAAAATACTAGAGCATATAAATTTAAAAAGATGGAAAACTGATTTTATTTGATGAGGATGAATATTTAAATGTGCATTTTCTAAACTCTTATAAATTATGTTTTTCTTGGAATAAGGAATACACCTTCCTATATCTATGATGTTTTTAATAATAAAATAATCGTCAATGACGATATACAAGATTTTAAGAAGCTGCATATCTTAACGCCGAAATCAGAGTAGTAAATATGACTAGCGTCTCTTTCGTGCGCTATTCCCTACGACAGCTATGGATAGCGGTTAAGTCCATTCTAAATGCAGGTGGGAAGGGTAGACAGAATTCTGCGGTCAGCGGTAAATCGCACAACGCTTAGGTATAAAGAAACTGAAGGCTCCTCACACTGTAGAAACGAACGCCATCTACTGACTAATCTTCTAAAAATAACATGTAGAAAGGTTTTTAATTAATTTTGTATTTCTTTTTTCTTCTTAACAACGAATAAAAAATATTCTTCATTGTATTCTTCAAATAATAATAACAATAAAAATTATAATATGTTCTTTCTGTGACAAAAAAAAATAAATAATAAATAAATAAATAAATAAAAAGAGAGTTTTTTTTTTTTTGGGGGGGGGGGTATATTTTAATACCAAATATTTAATTTAAATGTTTTAGCATTGAAGTTATATTAAAATATATGTGTGTATCTTGACTTAGGATTAGCATCTGTTAATAATAGCATGTTTTATTTATTTGTTATTTATTTCTTTTACTTTTTTACTTAATTTTTTTTTTTTTTTTTTTTTCAGATGTACTAGTTTATGATGTTATGCAGTAAATTGAAAAATTTATGGCTAATCATAGAAAAATTTTATTTAATTATTATTATTATTTAAGAATTTAAATAAGAACTTTTTTTAATTCATAATTTTTGCATCTTGTATTTCTTTGCATCAAGAAGAGAAATTTAATTTGAAGAACCCCCTAGGATCTTATGTTTCATAATAATATTTTGAATTTATACTAAATGAAAGAGAAAGGAAGACAAAAAAAAAAAAAAATTACTTTTTATTAATTTTAGCTATCAATTGCTTTCCAATACCTTTAGCTAAATCTTACTTAAATAAATAATAAATTTTTATAAATAAAAAAGACAAATTTATACAAAAGAATTCTCATAGCCATTCATAAGTTTTTAATAATTTAGTGCAGAAAAATTGTTTCTAATGTAAAAACAACAACAACAACAGAAAAAGGCACAATTAAATTTAAGTTATTTTTGATAAATAGCTATTTAAGAGTTCCTTACACAGAAAAAAAAAAAAATCATACTCTTACACTTGGACTTAAAAAAAAAAATAGAAATAATTTTTTAAAAGTATATTTAAAAATTTAAATCCAAATTTTGCAGCATTTAAAGAATCCTATAAATTAATTCACTAATTTAATTCAATAAGTATAATACAAGCTTTAAGTAAGATTTAGATGAAGATATTGGGTTGGGTTGGGTTGATTTTTGACGGCCAATTATCTACACGAGGGATATAGGCCCGGGGGGAGTGCCCTCCGTGGGGGTCTTTCTAAGGGAACCTAATCCGTATTAACGCTGATGAAGATATTGGAAAATAATTGATAGCTGAAATTATTAGAAAGTAATTCTTAATATTATTTTTTTTCCCTCTCCCTTTCTCTTTTATTATGTATAAATTCAAAATATTATTATGAAAAATAAGATTCTAAGGGGTTCTTCAAATTAAACCCTTCTTGTTTCTTAACAAGATGCAAAAATAATGAATTAAAAGAACTTTTCTTTGAATTCTTAAATAATAATAATAATTAATTATGATTTTTCTATGAATAGCCGTAATTTTTTCAATTTATTGTATGATATCATAAACTAGTAAATCTAAAATAAATTTTTTAAAAGTAAAAACAATAAAAGAAACAAATATCAGATAAATAAAACTTGCTAATACTAACAGATGCTTGACCTAAATCAAGATAAAGAAGAAGGTTTTTTTTTTTTTTTTTTTTTTTTTTTTTAGGTTTTCAGGATAGAAAAGTATTTATGCATATAAATTGCAGTACATATACTTAAATATAACTTCAATGTTAAAGCATATAAATTTAATATTTGGCATTAAAATATATCCCCTCCACCTCCCCCCCCCCCTCTCCCTCTCTCTTTTTTAAACTTTACTTTTCAATTTTATTTTAAAATTTCAATTTTATTTTTAAAATCTTTTATTAATCTGAACTTAAGATACTGAAAATAGTAAATTCGTGAATTAAGAACTGAATTTTTAATTTTAATTCTTGATCCTTCGGATTTTAAAGTCTATTCTGCCATATAGATCTGCTCAAATGATGAAAACATTTAGAAAAAGAGTGCAAATTTTCAGCTAAGACCTAGTTTAAATCAAGATAAAGACGGATTTCTAATTCTGCCTTGTATGGGCATGAAATCAAAAACATGACAGTGTGGAACCATATTTTGTTGGAGAATTAAATTTCTTATACTATACTAATTAAATTAAGTTAATGATTCACTTTATAAGGTATGAAAGATAGAGGTGTGTGTGTGTGTATGTGGGGGGGGGGGGGGTGATAATATGTTTGAATACCGAATAAATGTTGAATTATATTTAAATATATGTGTGTGTGTGTATACTGAAAATTTTAAGGCTAGTCATTGAAAAATGGTATTTAGTTATTGTTTAAGAATTCAGGGAAGTTTGTTTTTTATGCATTTTTCTTGCATCTTGTTAAAAAATAAGAAATGTTTAAAGATTTCTAGAATCTTATTTTTCATAATAAGATTTTAAATTTATGCTTAATAAAGGAGAAAAAATAAAACAATAATATTGACAGTTACATTCTAATAATTTGAGCTAGCAATTACTTTCCAATACCTTTAGGTAAATCTTACTTAAATATGTAAATGATTTTTTTTTCTTTTTTTTTTTAAATATAAAAATAGTACAATTCATACACAAAACATTTCTCATAACCATTCACAAGTTTTTAATAATTTGCAAAAATAAATATTTTTAATGAAAAAAAAGCTATCAGTTATTTAAGTTAATTTTGATAACTATTTAAGAGTGTGTTAAAAAAAAAACAACTACAATATGCTCTTCAATATGGACTTAAAAAAAAAACCTTTTGTTTTTTAAAATATATTTAAAAATTTTATCCAAATTTCGCATTTACAACTTTTTTCAAACCCTATAAATTAATTTACTAATTTAATTCAATAATTTTATTAACATTAGTTTTAAAATCACCACCTTAACAGAGAAATAAAATAGCTATTTGTATTATTCACAAAAAACCACGTTATACTCTATAAATGGAAATAAATATTATTGGAATATTATAATCACAAATAACTAATATTCATTTGATTTTTTCTTTAAAAGCACTTTTTAAAAACAACAGCCTTTATCACTTTAAGAAATGCTTATTATTAAGCATATATTTACATAATTAGGATTTTAATGAAATTAATTAGATCGGCATAAAAGTTAACAGTAATATTTTACCAATCATACCTTTTTATCATCATCTAAATATAATTATATCTTTATGATCAGAAAAATTGCAAAAATAAAATACTAGAGCATATAAATTTAAAAAGATGGAAGACTGATTTTATTTGATGAGGATGAATATTTAAATGTGCATTTTCTAAACTCTTATAAATTATGTTTTTCTTGGAATAAGGAATACACCTTCCTATATCTATGATGTTTTTAATAATAAAATAGTCGTCAATGACGATATACAAGATTTTAAGAAGCTGCATATCTTAACGCCGAAATCAGAGTAGTAAATATGAACATAAACAATGATGACGCACACATCACGTGGTTTGCGAAGCAAATTTCTGAGCACTCCCAACCTTCCCACCTGCATTTAGAATGGACTTAACCGCTATCCATCGCTCAGGTAGGGAATAGCGCACGAAAGAGACGCTAGTAGTAAATATGAACATAAACAATGATAACGCAAACATCACGTGGTTTGCGGAGCAAATTTCTGAGCTCTCCCAACCTTCCCACCTGCATTTAGAATGGACTTAACCGCTATCCATCGCTCAGGTAGGGAATAGCGCACGAAAGAGACGCTAGTGGAAATAGCAAACCGAGGAGCGAGGAACACTTGTTGGTTTTGAGATGTAGGAAATTTTGTAGTATTCGGGATAAGATTTTTGGAAAGTTATCGATGTAAGAGATTTTTTCTGCAATGGGGAGAAAGGGTGGTGAAGAGTTGGTTTTGTTTTCTCAGTTATTGAATGAGATTTATCGTCTTTGTCGGAGTTGGATCGATGCTGCTGGTTAGGAGTTAAACTTGTCAATGGTGGTACTTCGGTGTGCCGGTCTATTTGGGTTTTGGGTATATCCTTCTTTTGTAGTTTATCTTGGTAGTGGATTATGACAGCTATACAGAAATAGAAAGCTGCTCACCGGGCCAGAGAGGGTCAAAAACAAACAAACAAACAAAATGTCGCGGCAATGGAAAATAAAATTGTTGTGACTTGTTGTTTCTGTATAATAAAGATCATTCGAGGCGACAGCCATAGTAGCTCTAGGCCCCAAAGCATCCCACTTCGGTGGACTTCAAATGTCAAAATGTCGCTGTTGTTCGAATTTTAAACGTTAATTTGCTGGTGTAGAGTCGTAAATCATCTTAAAATCTACTGTTTTAATATATATATATTTTTTAAATAGTAATTGAAAACCATTTTCACCGACTTCACTAGATTTCACTTCATGTAAGTATGTATTCTTTAAATTCATGTATGTATTCCCATGTATCCACGCATATCAGTATATATTAATTATGTATTCATTGCATGGAAGAAAGTTTCGTTATCAGATTTGCAGCAGCTGGCATATATTTAGCTAAATGAAACATGACACCTTAAATGGCAATTACAGAAGATTAACATACCAAAATTCATAAAAATGAAGGGCACTTCTCCATTATTTCGTTGACCTTTTTCCTTAAAAAAAAAAAACTATCCCCAAACTAAAACGCCTAATAAGTAAATGGAAGCATGTTGCTGTTAAAATATCAAAAAATTTCAAGACATTCGGAAAAGCCCACTCTTTAAAGGATCAACTATCTGTAACTTTAAACATTAAAATTTACAATGTATTATAAAAACGAAAAAATAATGGATATTAATTTATTTACATTATTTTATTTATTTATCAGCTGCTGAATGTTTGTGACATCAGTTACAACTGATTTATTGTATGTGACTATACATCACAACATTTTTTCAATGATTTGTCACTCCTAATATTATGGCGTTGCCGTTTAAGTGCGTAATTGTTATTTTACTTAACAAAATAACTAATAAATCTGTAAAACATTATTAAAAATACAAACAAACATCGAATTTAAAATTACCTGATGACGTAACAAACACATGAAACACATCTTGCATCAGATAGCGCCAATGATATGTGAATAACACATATGTTGGTTGGGTACTTGTTAGTTATCCCGTCGACCAATTTCGCCAAATTATATAAAACGCAAAACCACCCGCCAAATTATACAAATTGACATAATTTTTATTTTAAATAAAAGAACAAATAAATTAGTATAACATTAATAAAAATACAAATAAAATGTCGAAATAAAAATCACTTGATGACGTAAACACGTGTTGTCAAGTGAATGTGACATTTACGATCAACCATTATTGGCTTTCAATCTTACAATTTGGCGACAGTAATTTGGTCGACGGGATAACTAACAAGTACCGTTGGTTGTTGACGTGTCATGTATTACCTATCGCTCAAAAAGTGAAACAGCATCATGCTAACAAAAACTGCTTTTGATGCAAGGAACTCTTATAAAGAATCAAAAATGGGTGTTACCATTTGAAATATCAAAGTTGATAAAGTTTTTAATATGTACCTAAACGGCATCTTTCTATACATATTTGGTGATAAAATAGCATAGTGTGCTGGGGTTTTTTTCTCTCTTTTTTGCCCCAAGACTTCAAGTAATTGTCAAGGAGATAATTAACATTATTGTTCCTTTTTTATGAATTGTGAATACAGTACAGAACCATTTATCTGAAATAGTTGGAGTCTCATATATTTCGGATAACTGGTTTTTCTAAATAACTGATTGGGCATTAAAGCAACACCCATCTGATCAGATTTGTAGATTATATGCGTCTGTTACATTGTTTCTGATTTCAAATTAAGGCTGAATCCCAGAACAGCCGAGACACTTGGCATCGTTCAATTTGGCGAGGTGATAAATGGACTTTTGTTGTTACCAGTTTGTTTCATAAATTCTTTCCACGCCTACAGTGGTCTGATCTTGAATTTGTATCGGCTTAATGGGATGGGTTGATTTGTTGTGTATTGGATGGTTACGCCTACCTGAAAACTTTTATCGACAATTAGCTCAGCGGTGTTTTGACAACTCAACTCCGCATGTGCAGAAGGAAGACATTTTGTAATTGTAAAATTAAAATGATGGCAAGGCAAAATTTGTTATTGTTAATATTTCTTGCTGTTTTTAGTTGTAAAATTTGAAAGTTAAAGTACCTGTGTAATTTAGTTTGAAATTGTGAGTATTTGTTCATTTTTTTTGCTGGAAAGTTAAATGAAGTTTACCGGACGACTGGAAATTTACGAAATTATGGCAATTCAACATTTTTTAGATTTGGGTTTCAAGAAATGAGATGTCTGTTATAGAGATCTGCACAGGCTGGGCCCTTGACATACTTTTTTCTGAAGGCTCGGGCCAGATCAGGCCGAGCCTAACTTAATTTTTCTGTACAGAGCCGGGTCTGGTTTCATTCCTAGTCTTCACGGACCAAAATTTTCAGTCCTAGTTTTGAGCCAGCCTGTATGAAAATCATTGTCTCAGCGTGGACTGGTCCATTTAAAGGTCAGTTAAATTAAGCCTGGCCCAAAAATTTTTGCAAAAAATGCATACATATTTGAATCGTCATTATTCTACTTTTAAACATTAAAATTTATTATTTTTAAAGAATAGTCTTTTTCTACGCATATTAAAATATAGCAAAATTAAAATATAGTAAAATGTGTGAGAAGGAGCCTGCCTATGACAGAATCCTGTTTTAAACTGGAAAACGTGTTGATCCATGCAAAATTAATATACTAATAAGTAAGAAAAGAATATATAATACATTTACACTTGCTAAGAAGGGAACTTGTCTATAACGCATTTTTTTTTTCCCATTTTTCTATGCAATTCCGTCTTAGAAGATTTTACTGTATAACCTTTTTCAGATTTGTAACACTTCTATAGATGGAATATGGATTAACAATATTAATGATAACTGAAACATTTACATACAAGAAATAGAGATTCATTAAAAAAATAAATAGAAGATTTTACTGTATAGCCTTTTTCAGATTTTTAACACTTCTATACATGGAATATGGATTAACAATATTAATGATAACTGAAACATTTATATACAAAAATTATAAATTCATTAAAAAAAATAAATATTGCAGCCTGCGGCACTTCTATAAAAATGATGATTATAAACATGAAAAAAAAATTTAAGGTAAATTCTTTTGGTCAGAACTCCTCGTACGAGACAAATTTTTAACCAATTTGATGTAAAAATCAATGTTTTGTAGAAATTCACTCGGGCCGGGGCCGAGATTTTAACTTTTTTCCGGCTTGGGCTGAACTTTTAATTTCTTTTAATTTTTGCATCGGGCCGGGCCCAGAAATGTCGGCTCATGCAGGCCTCTAGTCTGTTATGTTAAGGTATGTTAATAATTTTATGGATTTTTTGTTGTAGTGTTTTATATTTGCTGTTTATTGTATATTTCTCATGTATACTGGCCTTACGAGTTTTGTACATTTTGAGATTACTAAGCAGCGAGAACTGCTGAATTCAGTTATTTTATTTATTTTTTTTTTTCAGTTAATGAACACATAGCGTTCATGCAATGTTCAGTGATTGCCGCTTTAACGAGTTTCTTGCGTTTTTCAGATTGTTGCAGAACTAGGTTGCTGTATTCAGTGTTATATATTATTTTTTTATGAATGCGAAGCGTTCATACTTCCGTAAATTAGAAATGAATTGTTCAATGTTTACTCTGATATAGGTGCACATCCTTTAAAATATTAAATGACGCCATGATTTTTTCTGAAAGTTGTTGAGAAATGAAAATTTTAATGATTAAATTTCTATTCTGATTTGGGAAGGTACTTTAAAAATGTCACATTTTACAATAAACTTTTGTTGAAATCGTTTGTTTTATTTTGAATCTCATAAAAATCAGTTTTCCTGTGTTTTCTAATACGTCATTATTTATAAATGTTGTATTTCCCATGATTCCACGATGATGATGTAATAAAAAACAGTCTGGAAGCATTCAGGAAAGTAGACCCATCACGTTAGTTTTCAGGTTGCCGTATTTTAGGTTGATGTATGTGGGGTATTGCTTATCAGAAAAGTCACTAAATGGGATGTCTCGCCTGTTCTGGGATTGTGCTCAAATTAATTATTAGATTACAAATATTAAAAATCTGATCCGAACAAATTAAATAATTAATCAGAGTTTGAAAAGAAGGCAATTTATGGTAATACCTTGCAAACAAAAATTCCCCTGTTTCCTCTACATAAAAATCAGAATGTTATATAACTAAGTATGCTTCCATTTCAAATCTTAGTTGTTGGCATCAAGTTATACCATGCATGTTGTAATGTTTAAAGCAATACAGTCAAACTGGCACTTTATGGCACATTTTTCAGTAAAGATCAAAATTAGCACTAGCCACCGGCCAAGTAAATGAAAAAAGTGGCTCGTGAAAAATTGTCTACCAGTGGCCACCTTCTGGCCACTTTTTTACAAGGAGATAATAAAATTTTCTTGCATTTCATCAAGGATTCTACTTTTTTTTATTCCAGTATATTTATATTAACATATTTATTTGGGCTACTCAGTTTTAGATTAATACTTATAGAAATTTTACTGTTTAGCATTTTGAAATAAAGAAGTGGCCGCTAGTTTAAAGAAAGTGACCACTTTAAAAATTAGTCCAAACGGCCAGTGGCCGCTAATGAAATTTCCCAAATTTGACCTATATTTTTCAGAAATAAGTCGATTGGAAGTATCATTCCGGATAAATGGTTCCATAGTGTATATATAATATGAAGAATTCTCTGCTTTAAAGTTTTTACGTAAAAATTTATTCAATATTACTTTGAAAAATTTTAATTTTAAGACAATCTTATTTAAGAAATATCACTGCATGTTTTGTGCCTGATATCACTAGGGTCACCCGGGGTAATTCCTGGTCAAAAAGTATCAACATCTAATTATTATAAATACTATTAAAGGTATTGTTCCCAATTTTTTTGTGGAATAAGTCTCCTCTGATGGTTATATTATAAAATGCTTACTTAAATATCTATGCACTTATAATTAAAATAATTATAACTTTTAAATGACCAAGAATTACCCCGGAAATGGGGTAATTCTTGGTCACTTCTGGGGTATAATTATCGGTCAACATCCTTTTTCATGTAAATAAAGTAGTACAGTTAATTTTTTTATGACTGAGTAATAAAATAAGTAGAATCAACCTTCTAAAAGTTTTGTTTATCTCATAATTGTGGAATAATAAAGCATAGACTTTGTTTAGGGCATAGTAAATACAAAGTTATCTGATGTGCAAAAGACTCTTGTACATTTTACAAAACATTAATTAGCCAAAGAATTTTTATGCATTTTTACAATATTTATAAGCAGTATTTATTACAGTATAGGATCCATTATCCAGAATGCTTGGAACCTGAGATATTCTGGATAAGGGGTTTTTTCGTAATTCGGAACACTTTACTATAAGTATTAAGAATGGTATAAAATAACAATATGAAATGTATAAAATATGAATAGTATATGAAAATACATAATTATAGAAGTTAATTTAATAACTTTTTTACACAAAATAAAAAAAACCCTCTCCTAAATTACAAAAAAAAAAAAAAAAAAAAAAAAAAAAACTTATAAGATGAGAGCAGAATCCTTTGATTTGGATTTTTAGAACATTTTTATTAAGATTGCTTGCTTGTAGTGTGTCTTTTGCACTAATTGCTTCTATATACTGACATGATTTGCTATTTGTGGAAGTAGCTTCTTTGCTGCATTCCACAAATCAGTTGTTCAATTGAAAAATATTAATAGCTCACTAGCAATTGAGCTTTTGAGCATGAAAGTTCTTTAGCTTAGTCCAGCAGATCTGTATTAATTTTCCTTTTCCTTGGAAATTTTAACGTCTTGAACTTGATGCTCATTCACACCATAAAAAAAAGATGGCTTATGACCATAAATTGTGTCACCCATGGATGAGTGTATACCTGTCTACTGTATTCCATGCTTGACGTAAAATACATGTTTAGTTTTTACGCTTTTGAAATGAAACAAATTGTTTTTCAGTTATCATTTTGCATTCCGGTTTTCAGAGCATTCTGGATATGGGGTTTCCGGATAACGGGTCCCATACTGTATTTCATTAGTATCCATTCTGAATGGATTTATTAATAACTTGCAAATTTATTGGTCCATAAAAAAAACAAAAAAAAAAACAATGTTTGTTATTAATTTTATCTTGCTTAGGCCAACTGAAGTTTTCGGCTACCTTTTCAGGAAATTTTCAATACAGACCTTTAATATAATACACAGCATAATAATTAGGTTCTTCTATTGCATTATGTATATTTTTTATGCACCGCTTTGGCATTTTGCAATGAGATAGTATTTCTACTTAAATTGTTCAGTCATAGTGTGTTTTATTCTCTGAGCACTTATGGTTTTCTTCTTTTAAAAGTGTTTAATATAGTAGAGGAAATTTTTATAATCTTTTTTAAAGACTGTGATATGTCATTAGTTGAAATAAAATAATTAAAACTTCAAGAATGACAATGATTTGCTGTAAAATGTGTAAAAATCAAGATCGATGTTTTGCAGAAATTTGAGTAGCAATTTTGAATGTAATTTTTTTAAATTATTTAATTTCTACTAAATTAATAATTAAGGCATATATTTCAAAGCAAAGGATTCAAAGTATCTTTGAGATTTTTTAGTTTCATAAATTGCTATTTTTATACAGGGTTGGCACGGTTTAAACCAAGTGGTTTTAACCATGGTTTAAACCACGGTTTAAACCAAGTGGTTTTAACCATGGTTTAAACCACGGTTTAAACCAATTGGTTTTTTTGTCAAAAAAACCATTTGGTTTTTTTAGAAAAAATCTAATGTAATATTTTCTCTTTTTTGTAATTTATTTGTTTTAAATTATTGATAGAAGTAATTTCTACTTTTAACACTTCATCTCAGCGGTCAACATGAAACATAATGAGCTTAGGTCATGTTTCTATGCATGTAGAATGAAAATTAGCATGTGCTGATGAACATATCTGGTACCCTAAAGATTTTTCTTAAAACATGTGAAATTAGAAAAGATAAAATAGATAAATAATATTCAATATTTAGCATAAAATATTTTCATTTAAAAAATGCAGATTATTTACAGCAGTTAATAACAAAATACAATGATTTTTAAGATTTTGGTTAAGTTGTAAAAGAAAATTTTCTGGATTGAGATTGGGGAAGATTATCCTTAAAGAATTTAAAAGAGTAACTTAAGATATCAAATTGAATAACACAGCTTGCAAAATCTGAGTGCTAGTTATAGCATTTCAATAATACCAATCAATCTTTTCTGTTAGTTGTGGAATCTAATGGCCAAAAATGTTGACTTGGACACTTGGAATTATCACTCAGAAAACAAAATAACCAGAAGTATTTGGATATTCAAAAAATAATAACCACAGAATAATATTATATTCATGAAACTGCATCAAATGTTTGATTGATTGATTATTATATTATTAATCAAAGGATTCTTCATACGATTTTCAAGGTATCAATGTTCACTGTGTAGAACAGTTTACTGTGAACATAAGACATAGCTGTTACTAATAATGTTTAAATTAGAAATGATTTCAGTTTGCTACATAATTGACTGTAATTATTTAATTTAAATATTTTCAAAAGTTATATTACTTATATAATATTCAAAAATGTTTATTTTATCAACAGATATGCATCTGTATGCAATAGGAAATTATATTTAATAAAACCCGGTTTAAACCAAAAAAACCTGGTTTAAACCAAATAAACCGGTTTTTTTGGTTTTTTACAAAAAAACCTGGTTTTTTTCCAACCCTGTTTTTATACATTAAAAAAAAAAAAGCGAAAATGATCAAGAATTACCTCAGAAACTCAGTGACCAAGAATTACCATGGTTGACTCTGCTTTATTAACTACAATTAACTAAAATGTGGTGAACAGTGTGGTTGCAGTTAATTTTCAAAGGGTTTGTGACAATTAAAATCACTAAATATGATAATAAAAAGAAATTAAATGATGATAAAAACATTGACCAGGAATTACCCCAGATACATGGGGCAGTATTTGACCAACTTCTGTAAATTATTTAAAATAGTATAAAAAATTTCAAGACTATTTTTTAATAGCTAAAGTAGTTGGTAATTGAACGAAAAAGAAAGAAAAGAAAAATATTTAAAATTTGAGTTGTGACAAAGATCTTTGTAAAAATGTTTCATAACTAAGGCCAATGTTATTACAGAAATTTAACAAGCCATTTCAAAAAGATTTTTTTTTCAAAATAAATAAACAATAAACTCATAATTAAGTAATAAATTCCAATGAGGATAGTTCAGAGTACCTCTATGATTTTTTTCACTTTGGTGAAGTGTTATTAAAACATAAAAAGGACTGTGACCAGGAATTACCCCAGAAACTTGCTGACCAGGAATTACCTCGGGTGACCCTACATGTAATGCTCGATTGCATCAATTTTTACACTGGCCATACCAATAAGACTTTCAGACGGTCAGGATGGGGTAGGCTTGGAAATTTCGGCCCATGCAGACACATAGCTTTTCTTAATTGTCTGGAGTATTAGTTGCATTAACAGGTTCAATTTCATTCTTGAAAAATGCCGTGCTTGAAACTTGTTGCATTTTAAATAAATATATCGTATGTTGAGAAAAGAGCAGAATCAACTTTCCTTTTTGATGTGAAGTTTAGAAATTAGAACACACAATATCATAAGCTGCATAACATGTAAAAATCTTGTGCGAAATAAAGTGAGTGTCTCAATGAATGCTAATTATTTAAACATTTACGCAAACAAATGCTGAATGTTTAATTTTTTCTGGGTGCAAGGCCCTGAGCAGCCACACCTGTCTCACACCCCTAAGGACGGTTCTGAAGATATTGCATTGATATTCGACTGATGGATAAATATTTGTGACATCAGTTGAAAATAATGTATTATATTTTTTCTCTTTTAATATCATGAGGTAATCGTTTATTGGCATAATTTTTATTTTGAATGACGGAAGAACAAATAAATTAGTAAAACATTAATAAAAATATAAATAGAACATATTAAAATAACTTGATGATGTAACAAACGCAATAATGTGTTTAATGTCAAGTGAATGTGACATTTACGACCATACATTATTGGCATTTAATCTTATAGTTTGGTGATAGTTTTTTAGACTATGGGATAATCAAGTTGTACTATTCTTATTAATAATTAACAGCATAAGAACTAAAAGATCTTAAAACACCATCAAAAACTTTTTTTGCACATTTAAAAGTTTTTGATGGTGTTTTAAGATCTTTTAGTTCTTATTGATTCACACCAGTTCAACTTATTTACTTTCAATTAACAGCATTTCTGAGGTGTTTTGTACATCATTCTTCTTTTTGAATGATGTACATATAATGCAGTATAATAATGTTAACTTTTTGCTGAAGATTAAGTTTTATAAATTAATCTTTGTGATAAATGAGAATTTTAAATTTTAGTACACAATTCATGCCATACTGGTTTTTAAATTTGTTCAAAAGAGTTTTTATTAATAGAGTTTTTTTTCTAAGAAACAGATATTTATAACAATATTTTAATAATATGTCTTATCCATATGATTTCATATTTCATTATGTATACATTTTATCAATTCTTTGGCATTGCAACGACCAAGTGGCCAAACACCATGAATGGACGCAGGAAGTTTGTCTTGATGATATTTACGAAGTCGTATCACTGCTAAAGTCTGTATTGGAAGGTAAACACCTTTTGAAAGTTCATCAGTGACAGAGCCCTTGCATACCAGGATGAATAGCATGCAATTGCATAATGGAGTGACAATTCAAGGTTGTTTATGCTAGTTTGTGAAACAGTTTAAGCCCAATGCCTTCCAACTGTCGATGGATGATACGTTGAGTTGAGCCATCACCCTATAGTATCCTTTTTCAAGTCTTTTCAGGTCAAGGTGGGGACACAGCGGCTTGCAGTTTCATTTTTGCATTATAATATATCTATCTTTAAATATAACTTTGCTTTGTTTTTGTTGCAATATTAGTTTTGCTATTTTAATTTGGAAATTAATTTTTGTGTATATTTTACAAATTTAAATATAATAATTCAGATTAAAGAATTCTGTACTTATTTCTTGTTGCATTTTTGGAGTATGCAAGCTAGCTGTGCCTTGCGAAACTTGATAAGTTACATATTTCTGGTACTTTTTTGCTGCTCCTCCCACCTTCTGAAGAGCTAGGAGCAAATTTTTCTGATTTTGTTTTATTTAGTAATGTTCTTAATTTCTATGTTCAATTGTTTTTTTAATTATTGCTTTCATTTTAAAAAAAAAAATTCTCATATGGGCTTAGCTTGTATGTATTGTATTAATGTGCATAGTATGCACACACACATATGCATTAAAATTGCAACTATTATGACACTTATTAACATAAGTGTATACCCATGTGATACTTCATTTTTTTTTTAATTAATACAGTACAAAGTCTCATCCGGCCTTCTGAAATTCTGAATTCTCTAAAATCTGGACATTTTTTTTAACTAGCTTTATATATATATATATACACACCGGGTGGTATCCTAAAAATGACTGATGGATTTTAAAATTCAATAACTTGCAAACGGTGACTGATATAAAAAAATTCTTCCAGGAGTGTTATGTAAGATGTCAGGAGTTTTTATGCTGCGATTCTCAGTTTTAGTTACAAGTAGAGTCGATAAATGGTGCTGCAAGCAATAACCGCTAAATCCAGGTTCGATTTTCCAGCCTCTCTCTTCTTCCATGCAAAAAAAGGAGATTAAAATGTATTGAATGGATCCTGAAGTACCAAAATTCGGCTCTGGACTGAGCACCTATTGCTCTCAGCGCCATCTATTGTTTGAAATTCGAACTAAAATTAAGAATCACAGTAAAAAAAAACTACTGACATCATATTAAAATCCATCAGTCATTTTTGGGACACCTGGTATATCAATTTATAAATTGTATTTGAAATTGAAGATGAATTGTAATATTCTATAATGGTTACACAGTACAGAACCATTTATCCAGAATGGCTGGGATCAGATGTATTCTGGATAACTGGTCTGGCATTAAAGCAACATCCATTTGATAAGTTTTGTGGAATGTGTGTGGTTGTGGCATTATTTCTGATTTCAAATAAATTATTAGATTACTCAGTTTAAGATAAGATCAAAGATTAATCAGAGTTTGAAAGAAGGTAATTTATAGGAATCCAATGTTCGAAATTCTTGGGGGTCCGCTGGTCCGAGACCACCAAAAATTCAATCGAACCACTAATTTGAAAAATTCAATGGTCCGCAGGCCCAGTAACTTTCCCCCCTCTCTGACACGTAAACTTTAAACTGCAATCAAACACAAATTGCATAATTTTATTTTATTTTAAAAAATTGCATTAAACCTTAGCCAGTTGAAATATATAATCTGAAATGAAATATTTAATTAATAATTTTATAGTTTTTCTTTATGTACTGTTTAATTTTTAGCAAATTATAATTTTACATTTTATTAGGATGAAAATTTTGGATAACTGCAAAGGAAGTTTGTTTTATATTCTAGAAGGGGAAGGGGGTGTCGCTCAAAGGGTTAAAGGGAATTAATAGAATTTTATGTAGCAGGCCAGTGATGATTACTGTGGACCAGTAAATTCTTATGCTTACTGTTCCTTGGGACCAGTGACTTTTTTATAAGATTTCTACCGCTGGAAATCCCATGGAAACAAAAGTTCTTTTGTTTTTTCTGCATAAAAATCAAAACGTCTAATATGTAACTAAATATGTTTTCATTTCAAATCCTAGATGTAGCATCAAGTTATATCATGCATTTTGCAATGTTTCAAGCAATGCATATGTCAAACTGGCAGTGTATGGCACTTTTTTCTGCAAAGATTCTGAAACCAGTCTCATTTAAATATCGTTCTGGATAACTGGTTTCCAGATAAATGGTTCTATACTGTATGTAATTGTGTCAAAAGCAGAGAAAAAATTTTTAATTGCATTAAAAATCGCTAAAATTTCAAAAGCCACAGAAGAAAAAATTGACTCTATTTGGCTAAAAGTTTGAAACCAGATTCCTTTTGCTAATGTAAAAAAATTACCACAAAAAGTGAAAAAACCCTGTGAAAAATTAAAAACAAATAAATCGTTGTAAAAATTTTGAATAAACTCTATTAAAAAGAGGTCAACATTTACTATTATTCGGCTATAAAATTAAATCTTGATTCCGTTTATTACTGTGAAAAAATTGGTGCGAAATGGGTGAGAAAAAAGGTTAAAAATTCAAAAATTACGTAGGACAAAATTGAGGGCTGACCGAATACCAAATAGTCGATTCAGTGATCCAGCATGTAATCAGAATATTCGGTTTCAGCCGAATACTTAAAGGTATTTGACCGAAGTTTCCAAATATTAATTTATGAAAAGCAATAGGTAAAGTATTGCTAGTTCTAAAAGTACATGATGACCTATGTTCATTTGATGTTATTTTAATATGCTTTCAGTGAAAAGCGATCATTTGTAAAAGCAGGTACATTATTATTTATAATCAAAATTTAACATGGGCATATTATGGTGTAAAAATAAGAGTTTTTCCGCATTATCTGGCTGTAATCTCTTTCTTTTTTGTTCATAAACTTGCCCAGCTTCAGAAAATAAATGTTCGCTAGAAACACTGTTAGGAGGTGCAGATAAGCATTTCCTTAGAAGTAGAATTCACATTTACTTAGAAGTAAAATAGGCTAAGTGATGAATTTCAATGTTATGTACATGAGTTCAGAGTTCAGCTGCACAACAAAAAACAAGTCAAAGACCATTTTTAATAAAAGAATGAAAGCATTTTTCTTCTTAAAATAGTCTATATAGGGGTAAAATCAAAACAACTTTTCTCTATTGTAGACCTACAATAGAGGGGAAAAAAGTAAAGAAGATGATGGATCTTTTCCTTATCATTTAATTTTTATTTCTACATTAGTTTTTTTTTTTTTTTATTTACTTAATGTATATTTTCATATACAAATAAGTATACCCCTATGAAATAAAGCTATAGGATAGTAGCCTTTATATCCATTAAATTAAAATCGCTCAAATTTTTTTTATCTTCATCACCAGACAATTAAATCATTAATCAAAATATAAAGCAATAATTTGCCAGAAAATAGTTAAATGTACAAATTGATATGTTACCTTTATTATTTGAGAACATTTCTGTTCAATGAATGTAGTAAATCAACTTAATGATAACATATAGTTTCTTTTTATTTGAATGAATTTTTGTTTTTCTGACAATCCTTGTCCTTAAGAATAGTCTACAAAATTTAATATTTTCATAATTTGATTTGGGTATTGATTAGTAAAAACAATTAAAAAATATGTGATGGATTAATGAATTTGTGAGTGGAAAGAAGTCATTAAAATTTTTTAAAATTAAATTTAAGAATAAAAATGTAACTGAATTAAATATTAAGAACTAGTGTAAATGCTTGTCTTAGGATGGTGGGTAAGAATTGTGTTTTTCACTTAAAATTTGAAAAAACTGATAAAAATAATTGACAATATGGAAGCGTTTAGATGAGCAAAGTTCGGCTAGTTTGTGTTCTAATAACACACTATTAGCATTTACAATACTTCTGGGTAAACCAGGCTTTCCGGCTATTGTACCATAACAAAATTAAGATTCCTTTATAAAACAAAAAATTAACAAATATGCAATAAAACTGTGAGTTTAAAAAAAAGTCTCCTGTGCTGCAACTATTGAAATAATACTAATAATGATTAATAATTTTTTTAAATAATACTTTGAAACTGTATTTTTATTGCCCCTCCCCCCCCCCCCTTTCTCTCGAAAAAAAATTCAATTTTAAAGAAATAAAAATCTCAGTGTGTTTTAAATCTGCCAATAAAACTCGTAAGCAAAAGACGAAAGCTATTTTTATTAAAGGATAAATTTTATAAATGCCTTTTAGTGTTTCGTAACATTAATTTTTTTATATATGTAGTTTTAAAATTTTTGTAATACAAAGTAGAATCAAACATTGTTAATAACTGTACAAAATGTTTTTTACTCGAAAAAGATGTTACATTAAAAAATATTCAGACTAAAATTAGCTGCTCCCTTTTCACTTATTTAAATGAACTTGACTAAATGTCTTTAAATATATAATCTTCAAACTTTAGTTTTATCAATCATATAAATGTTTATTATTATTATTTAAATATTTTTAGTAATGTTTAATGTAATATATTTTTTTTATCAATGTAATTTTGTTCTTTTATATAATATTTATTTATACAACTAATTATTATAAAATTATAGACTGTTATGTGTATTTACATAATATTTTGCAAATAACACATAAACTATATAAAATTTTTAGAGAATGGAAAACTCATATGTTAGCTTTATAGTTTATAATTTTAGTAGGTATAGATCTCTTCACAATCAGATTTTCTTTTCATTTAAATAAAAATAATAGTCTAAATGCAATAAAAAATATAAATAAAAATAATAGTCTAAATGCAATATATAAATAAATAATTTTTTATGCTAAAATAAATATTTAAAATAATATTCATGGTTATTTATTTAAATTCCATGCATTCACATTAAATTATTTTTAAATACACGTAAGACATTCTGCTGATATTGTAAACTCCCCCCCCCCCCTGCCCCCTCGTTTGTTTTGCTATCAGAAATCGATAAAAAATTTAGAAAGCGAAGTCGATCTTATTATTTTTGTTTACACTCTTCTGAGTGACTATCAATTATTCTTAAGTATAACACAACTAATTTTTTTAGTAAATAAATAAATAACGAACAATTCTTGGAATATTGAGCTAAACTTTAGACAGACATATATTAAAGTCACTACAATTAAAAACAGGCATTAATAATTTTTTCTTTGTATTGCAACTCTTAAAAACTACATAAATATTTAAAAAATTAAGATTTTTAGGAAACAGAGAAAAGCATTCATAAAACTTACCTCTGAATAAAAATAGCAATGGGTATCCTTTTTCATTCCTTTCAATGAAGCTTTTTGCCATTTGCACTTTGAAAATGACTGCCAGATAACCGAAGTTTTGCAACCTTTCTGCCTTGTTGAGAACATGTTTCTCTAGTGCGGGAGGGAGCATGGATCTGTTCTCGCCAGATCGGGAGACCATAGTTAATTTGTTTACAGAAGTTGTTTGCGCTGAGAGAAGTATACCTCCATGGTTTAATTTTTTTCAATGAATCAAGTGAATGACTTGCTAGCGCTTGTTGACGTTTTGCGCTAATGTATGCTTTTAACTCGAGATCTGAAATTGTTTTTCAACTGCACAAATCATTCAAATTTTGTTAGTTTTGAATAAATTATGTTGAACAGAAAGGATTTCAGGTAGAAAAGATTTGTATTTAGGCAGATAAGTTTTCTCTTATACATCTCAAATTGTAATTAAACCTAACGTGGCTCCATCTCATAGGAGACTGGTAAGATCGATGGGTACGACCCCGGATGCGTTACACTGCTTTTTATATATAGTAGATTTAATTTTAATTAAAGTTTATTTAAAAAAGCTAATATGTGTAAAAATATTTATTCAAAATTTTTAAGCAATCGGTTGCCTAATACCAAATATTAGGTGTACACTTTGACTGAAAATTCGGTATTTGGCGAAATTCCTGTTTTGGTTAATCCCTAGTCTCAAGCCTATATCTCCCTACTGAAATGTTTGCACTTTTTCTGTCTTTGCCTCCTTGTTCAAATTAAAATTGACTTTAGAAATTATGTGATACACTTTCTGAAGTAAATGGTGGTTCAGTACACAAATAAATTTTGTATAGCTGGTTATAGTTAATAGAAAATTTCATTTCAAAGGTTGTAATGATCATGTTATTAAACAGAACTTGTCTTATTGTAGTCCCGAGAGCAAGTTTTGGGGAGAATTCAAAAGAGCTTTTTCTCAATGTCATCTTTGTTTAGAAACTTTTAGTGTTTGACACACTTTTATTTAACTCAACTAGGTTTCTGCATATATAAATGAAATTTTATAATTGATTCTTCATTCACTTTCTGATATGTTATAATTGTAAAAATTATGTTGTTTCCAATGCAATACATTTTAATATTTTTTAAACTTGATTTTAAATTAATTCTAAGGCATTTTTTGTTATCCCACTAGAAGTGATAAATTTTATAATATTCTTTATGGTTACAATTATATATGAATTACAAGAACCATAAGTTGAGTGGTGCACCAAATTACACTTGTCAAAATAGGTAAACTGGCTGTAAAACTCCAATAACGAAATATTTTTTTCACTAAAGAGTAAAAAATACATGTAAAAAATAAAGAGCGTAACATATTATAATATATATACATATATATGTGTGTGTTAAGCAATTAATAGTTTCATATTAATTAAATCATTGTTATACATTCAGAAATTTAGCAATCCTGAAAAGATAATTCAAATAATGTTTTTCTTTTCTTTTCTGTTGCCTTTTTCTAAAAAAGAAAGAGCAAAAATCATAAATTTTTAAATTAAATTCACTAGTTTGTGCTTTTTATCTAGCATAAAAAATGCAGGGAATTTTCCATAATCAGGTTCGGTGTGTCGCAGTGGAATTTTTTTAAGAAAATCATGAATTGTAGTCGTGTAATGAAGTGTGATTTTCAAGGTAAACTTTGAATACTTATAAAAGAGTATTTAAAATAAAACTTTTATTCTTATTAAGCAATTTATTTTGCATGAATGTGCTTCTAGTTGGTACCAAACTGAAATTTTTTTTAAATGCACCTGGAAAATTTCCAGGAATTTCGTTCTCCTGTACTATCATTTTTTCTATTAATTCTGTTATAGATGATATTTATTCTGAACCCCTCTTTAATTATAGTATTCATTTTTCATTTGTTATCGGTAATAAATTGCTGTTGATGACTATTTATTCAATATGTATTTCTTTATTATGAACATAAATTCAGAGTTTCCCCCAGGTTTAAAAAAGGGCAGGGTGCTGTTTGTGAGAAAAGGGCACTTTTGGATTCCGAAGGGCATGTTTTGGATTCTTAAGGGCATTTCTTGAAATTTTTAAAGGCATTCTTTTGATTTTTAAAACTACTTTTTAATATTTAATAGACAGAACACTATTTTAAAGACAGCAATGAGTCAGTTTTTACTATGCAAGTAAATTTTTTAATAAACAAAGGAGTAAAAGCACTTTTTCAGGTGGGGGCAACAAGGGAGCTAATTTTTTAAATGAGGGGCAAGGGGGGTGCTATTTTGTAAACCTAAGGGCAGGCAGGGTGCAGCACCCTCCTGAAACTGTCTGGGGGAAACTCTAATAAATTTTTGTATGCTAAAAGTCCTTCTCAAAATGATTTTGGTTTCAACAGAGTAAACTGGAGTTGCTTCAGGATCCTTGGTGAACACGTAAAAGGAGTAATGGTGTTATTACACGAGGACTCAAAGACGTTTGGAATCCCAGGCGTCTAGCGACAACAGCCGCCTCACGGTCTGTCTTTTCCAAGCATTTCATTGGCTGTTCCGGTAAAGGCTTTTCTATTATTAGATTTCCAAGGATTTGATTGGCTGTTACTAGCGACTCGCCTCGTTTCGGGCGTCAAAGATGCTCCGACAGAAAAAAGACGCTCGCTCTCCAAGCGACTCCCCTGGAGCCATAGGAATACATGGAGACGCCTGGAATCTGAAGCGTCTTTGACCCCTCGTGTAATAACACCATTAGAGAGCATGGTTTGTGACCAGAGGGCTGCTTCTGAAGAGGACAGATTTGTTGGAAGGCTTTTTCTGTTGCAAGCAACTAGTGGTTAGATTATTTTAATTATTATTTTAAACGCAGCCATCTAATTGGTAAATAATACAAAGAGTAGTCATTTTTCCATCTGAGCAAAAATGTGTTCAGTCTGGGACTCGAACTCAGAACTCTTGACTTTAATTGCGAATGTTCTTTCAATTGAGCTTCCTGGACAACACCCAGCAAATGCAATATGTTGGCTGGGGTGCTGTTTCAAATAACAGACCAGATAACCGGTTACAGTGCGAGTGACAAGTAACTGGTTTCACTACATCTGTCTATCGCAAAAGCTTCGCTGTTTCTTTGCCACCCCATGCTCGTTCTTGTCATCCCCCAAGCCAAAAAATGGCCGCCTTTTATACTTTTATAAATTGTGCCATACATGTTTGCTCTGATTCTCAGTCATTTAATAGTGAAATTCAATACATTAAAGCCATTGCGATTGACAGAGGTTACAACCCTTCTATAATTGATACTGCTCTATTTAAACTTCAGCATCCTTGTTCCTCAAACTTTCCTCAGTCTTCTACTCTTTCCAATATTAGCATTGTGTTACCCTTCTTTCCTAAATCAAGCTTTCCCATTGCTAAAATTCTTAGACAACATGACTTCAAAATAATTTTTGCCCCTACCAATAAATTCACCCTCTCCAAACTCAAAGACGCTATTGAATTTTCCAATTCATGGGGTATCTACCGTATTAATTGCCAGTGTGGCCTTTCCTATATTGGACAAACCAAACGCTGCTTAAAATTTCGTATCAAAGAACATCAACAATATATTAAAAAACAAGTAATCAATAAATCCTCTGTTGCAAAACATTGCTGGGAGATGAATCATACTTTTGACTTCAATTTGGTTAAAATAATCTCTACCACGCACCAATCGGCCGATGACACCTTTTTAAATGAGAAAAATTTCAGCCTTAATATTCTGGCGATAGTTTGTAGCGTTTCAAAAGAATATTTTTTATATAATCAGAATCATGGATTTCGGGTTCGTATTCTCTAGTTAATACATTAATCATATCTAATGGCATTAGATTAATTAAATAGTTTACCCATTCTGTTTTATCAATGCCCGTTTGCACCATTTACCTTTTGTACATAGCCAAATATAAACTAATATCATTCGAACTACCATATTTTGTTAATAATCTAAACAATTCATATTGCTTACCTGGATTTCTCCTTGCATTCCCATCAATGTGTTCTCTTGTATTTTCTTGTATGTCTATATTCCTAATCTCCAACTCTCTTTCATGATTTTTTTGATCCAATTCTAGTCTCCATTTTCTCACTTCCATTTCCATTTTCTTTCCTTCAATCTGCAATCGCAATTTCTTTTCTTCAAGTTCTGATAGCACCTGTGCCTGTAGTTTCTTCTCTTCAAGTTCAGCTTTTTCTTTTCTAGCTGTCATAATTACTTCTAAGCAATCCTTTATAAAATCTTCGTTGTAATCCTCCCAGCTTTTAATCAGCTTTATTAGTACAGGGATTGTCGGTTTTTCTGGAGGTTCAAACCCGCATTCCTCGCAGAAATTTATTATATCAATTCTCTTAGCCTTGTTTAGGATTCCCATATCTATCTTTCAGTATTGTACTTGAATAAATATGATCATAGTTTTTACACATGCCTTGCTAATTCATAATCCAACTTTTGGCACTGGTGATTTACAGCAGTTTCGCTTTGACTCATATTTGACTACTTATTCCGCTGTTAGTAGATTCCGGCACCAAGCCCCCAATTTTGTAGGAAGATGGCATGTAAAAAGTTGATTTATTGATAACCACACATGAACTTTAATATAATTCTATAAAGATAATTTTACAACGATTCGTTGGTAGCTTCTTCAAATATATTACATTTTTCACTTAAAATATATAATACACTTTCTTTCAAACTGCCTGAGTAGGCCTAACAGTGCCCTTTTTGGCATTTCATATGTAAACGCTTCAGGAATGATAAAAATTAATAGACTGCCACTTTTCTAATTTTGAAGATCTCCAAAGCTTGATTTTGTGATTGTGGATTTTCATAACTGTTGCTTTCAAATCATAGATAATAAAAATACTAGAGTGTCAGTTAATTTGATGATCACACACGTCATAAAGAAAATAAAGTGTGTTTAAATTCAAATCCTACATATATACATTAGGGTGGAACGAAAAAAAAAGTTTTTAATTTCGATATGTAATAGAGATAAAAAGTTGCCTAATGCATTTGTAAAGACAGTATTAAAATATTTTAGCAAACATAATATATTTAGAGGTGCCACAAAAGACTTGAATATATGTATTTGTAAATAGATTTTACGAATTTATATAAATTTGGTTTAGTAAAAAAATATATATATTTTAAATACCAAATGCCTGTTTTCAGTTTTTAAATAATAAACATAAACTACTTTACAGTAGATATTTATAGTTTTATACTGCATACTTCCTTTAATATTTATGATACTAAATCTTGCCTCTTTTAAATTCCATTTTTTTTTAGATTGTAACAGTATTTCGTAATAGAAAGGATTAACCTTACTTTTAACTTAAAAACGCCGCAAAAGATTTTTTAGTTCTGAAAATTAATAGTCAAAAGGAGAACAGTACGTGGTTTGAAGTGACCTTGATTCAGGCTGCATATTCTTGGCTGGTGTAGGGTGGCGGAGGAGGAAAAGAAGCATGTAGCTGTAGCAATGGTCTGGTCAGATGTTTCTGTCATCAGTCAGTGCAGGCAAACAAATCGTTTGAGTAACAAATATTTTTATGCTGTTCTTTTATTGGATTTTGTTTTGTTTATGAATATTTCATCTTGAATATTAATATAATAATTTATTAGTTAATACTTTATCTTTAGTGTGATGGCAGTGTTAAGGCCAGTTCAGAACAGACAAAAGTTAGATTGCCCAATTTTTGGTCCCCCTAAACAATTAAGTGATTTAAGTCTTCCAACTTATTATGATATTATGAAATATTATCTTTATATTCGACATGAGCTGAAACAAGACAAAACATCAAAAGAACCAACGGTGAATGAAATACTTGATATTCTTAATAAGAAAGTTGAATCTATTTGGTCAAAAGCATCTATTCCTGTAGTATCTCGCACTCGCATGTTAGAAATGAGAAAAAAACTATCACGATAAATAGAGAAGTATTCTAAGATCAAAAGGTAGAAAAGGCACAAAAATATGATTTAATTGCAGCAAAGTTTTTAAGTGAAAGCAAACGTCTTTTTGATGTAGCAGCCTGTATATGCAAAGAATTTTCTGTCTGTAAGTGCGAAAAAAGAAAAAAGTACCTAAACTTGAACAAAATATTTTACTTGACCAAAGAACAGTGAAAAAAATGTGTATAAGTGGAGTCGATAAAGTTATTTCCAAGATTTTAACACAAAGAGAAGAGATGAGGCAACAGGTAATAATCAACAATTAAAATGTAAGTACAATCAGAAATTAGTAGTTGTAGCTACTAGAAAAGCTGAAAACAATGCCATTCAATCAGATCCTTTGCAAACATCTAAAGGAAACATCACATACAATCCCAAAAATTCCTCTACTTCTTTTTTCGATTTAACTACAAGCGAGCAAATGCGAGTAGAACTTCCAACAGTAGCAAGTGCCTGTGGCCGAAGTTGGGTTTAAGACAGAGTTTCTGCGACTATCACAAATGCTGTTCTTAAAGATGTTGGAATGATTGCAGAGGAGAACAAAAGTAAGGTAATTGATGTGATGAAAATTCGGAGAGAGAGAGAGACAAGAATCGAGCAAAAGAGAGAGCAAGAATAATTAACCAAGTTGGAGAAAATATAGGTTTGTTTTTCGATGGAAGAAAAGATAAAAGAATTGTGCAAGATAAAAAAAGGAAACAAATTTTACAAAAAGACGGTCGTTGAAGAACATATTTCTTTAGTAAAAAAGCCTAATTCATCCTCTCAAGGGCATGTAACCCCTAATTTTGGAACAGGCGAAGCTAAAAAAAATAGCTTAATAGTATACTTTAATGGTAACAATCATTTGAACACATCAACTGTAACTGCTATTGAGTGTGATGGGACAGCCACAAACACTGGAGTTAATAACGATGTGATTGCTTTAATAAAAAAAGATCTAAATAGGTCACTGCTAGGCCTGGGCCTTAAATCGATTTAACTCTTAAATCGATTTAAAGCTTACATCAGAAATCCGATTTAACCATTGGTCTTAAATCGATTTAAGCTAAAATCGGAAATCGCGATTTAGCTAATGTCTTAAATCGCGATTTAGCCATTATCTTAAATCGCGATTTAGCCATTGTCTTAAATCGCGATTTAGCCATTGGCTTTAAATCGATTTAAAACAAAATACTGATTCAGAGCTAACATCGGAAAACCGATTTATCTACTTTGATGTATCTACCACTTACATGCCAAGCTGGTGTTAAATCGATTTAGGAGGATCCGATTTAAGCAAACATCGCAAGCTTCAATGCTTTCCAATTTAAGACAAACAAGGCAAGCTGGTGTTAAATCGATTTAGGACGATCCGATTTAAGCAAACATCGCAAGCCTCCAAGCTTTCCGATTTAATGAAAACAAGGCAAGCTGGTGTTAAATCGATTTAGCAGGATCCAATTTAAGAAAAAGGCGATTTAAGAAAATGATGATTTAAGTAAGAATTGATATTTATTTATTTATTTTGTAAACAAGATTCAGAGTTTACGAGATTGGAATGTGTATTTTTCAGAAATTAAGAACTTATAGAGTGGAAAGTTGAAAGGAAAAAGTAATGTTTAAATCTTAAAATCCAAATTCATCGAATTTCAATTTATATGCTAATGCAATCTTTTGATGATAAATTAAGTTTTCACATATTTGAGTAATATTGCAATATGTATTTTTTATTTTCCAATATTCTGTAATTAATTAAAATGTTTTAAAGTAGAATCCTGCATTGTTTCAAAAGATTGTTTTCCTGAAATTCATTCAGCATTTATATGATTAAAAATAATAATAATAAAGTTTTATATTTAAAATCCAAACTCACCGACTTGCAGTTTATACTTTTATGCATTCTTATGATGAAAAATTCATTTTTTACATGTTTTAGTAATATTTTAACATTTATTTTTTATTTTCTATTATTTTGTAGTTAATGAAATTATTTTAAAGGTATAGTCATGCATTGTTTTGTGTATCACTATCTGGCCGTGATCCACATTAAATATTTTTCTTTTACTAATAATATTTTTTTCCTGAAATTGATTGAGTATTTATGGTTGGAAAAAAAAGAATAAAGTTTCATATTTAAAATCCAAATTCATCAAATTTCAGTTTTTATTTTTATGCATTCTTTTAGTGAAACATTCATTTTTCACATGTTTGGGTAATATTTTAATACATATTCTTTATTTTTTATTATTCTGTAATTAATTAAAATATTTTTAAATAGTCATGCATCAGATTTGACATCCGATTTCAATGCCAGTCACATGGATTGAGTATCTTGCTGAAATTGATTCACTATTTATATCCAAATTCATCCATTTTTAGTTTATATTTTTATGCATTATTTTCATGAAAAATTAATTTTCATATGTTTAGGTATTATGGGAATATTTTAGTTTTAATTTATTATTATTTTGTAATTAATTAAAAATACTTTAATAAAGTTCGGTAATGAGTCAAGTAACTTTATTTTTACAGCAGAATGAGGGAGGGCTGGAGGAGGCATTCATTAGATTTTTCTGCAGATCTGCGATTTTTTGCTTTTTTGACATTTTGCTATCATTAAAAAGAGATATATTTTAAGATTATATTTTATTACTAATCTTAAAGGATGGCAAAAACCACGAAAAAAATCAGCAATTTCAGTGATGTGCTCCAAGGGTCACACTTTCAATCCTTCTCCATCCGCTATATAAATGTCAGCATTTATGTTAAACAAATCTTATTTTAATCTAAAAGTCAAAAAGATATGAAATTGCACCTTATTTCTCATATCTCCCCCCCCCCCTTTTTTTTAACTACTTTTCTCATCATGGTAAATGAATAGTTAAATTCATCATTGAAGTCTTTTAATATGCTTCTGTTTTACCTCAGTAACTTTTTAAATCTGTGTCTGTAAAAAAAAAAAAAAAAAAAAAAAAAAAAAGGGTATGTAGGCTGTTAGCAATGAAGTGCTATTTGAGTGGGCTAGGGGAAGCCCCCAACCCCCCCCCCCCCCCTTAAGGAATTTAGATTGTAGCATGCATAACAAGTCAGACAAAAAAAAAAAAAAAATCATTTTCTTTTATATTACTTTTTATAGAATGAGTTTATAAAATGTATTACAATAGGTCACTAATTTTTAAAATGAAAAAAAAAAAAAAAAAAAAACTAGTGTTTTGGGACATTGGGACATTTATGTGCAAAATGTACCTCTTTTCAAAATTATTTGACAAATTAAAAGCTAAGTATACTAAATAATACAGTGGGGGGGGGGGGGCACATAAAGATCGTATTTTGTTGCTAAAAATTAAAAATGGGCTTCCATATTCTAAAATGTAAAATCGGTGTTAAATCGCGATTTAGCCCTAAATCGCGATGTTGGATGGATGATAAATCGATTTAAGAAATTTCTACATCGCCCAGTCCTAGTCACTGCAGTGGCTGATTTGTTTTTTCCACTTAAATGAATTGCCTTTGCGCCACCTGTTTCGTGAATTAGACAGAAAAACAAAGGGCCCTAATGAATTTGGCAGGGTTTTAGGCAAACAACTTTGAAATTGTAAAGAACCTCCATTGGTTAAGTTCTTGCCTATACAACACAACCTTCCTAATGCTAAAATAATTGAAGATTTTAGCACAGACCAAAAATATTTACTTGAAATGTGCACATTAATCTCAAGCAGTGCATGCTTTCCAGATCTGTCCTTAACTATCCAGGTAAGTTGGCTCACTCTTGATGACTTACGTTAGCAAGTCGCATTCTTCGGTTATATGTTGGAACAGAGAATCCTTCAGATAACCTTAAAGCTTTAACAGAGTATGTTATGAAAGTGTATCCCCCATCTGGTTCCATATTAAGCTTAAACCATCACATATAAATGGTTCCAAACATTTTTGGAGACTGATAAACTTTTCACGTTACCTTTGTGAGCAACATCTAAAAATAATTGACCCAGTTATTCAGAGAAATAGTTATTACGCTCACCCAGAAAACGTGCTTCTCTGTATGTTAAGTGATGAGAAAAAGCACATAAGAGAGTTGGGCCTTCGCCGACTTCTAAAAGCAAGGTTGAAAGAAAAGAATGGCGTCAGAAAGTTTGTAGTCCCCAAGCTAAATTTTCATGCTGAAGATTACATTGATATGATTAAGTGGGCGGATATAGCAATCACAGGGCCTCCAATGACAAAATGCATAATTGATGAGGATTTAAATATGTATATAAGTGAAGCAAGAGGACTGAGTTGCCAGTTGCCATCTATAGATTTCCCTCATTTACCTTGTAATACACAAGCAGTAGGAGGAGTTATAAAGCTTGTAACAGAGTCATCAATAAGTGTCTGTGGTCCTGAAGCTAGAGAAGGCTTTATTAAAGAAAAAATTGCTTCGCAAAAGGTGATGCCAAAATTTGAGACCAAAAAAACATTTTATCTAATAATCAAGAAAATTTAAAAACCAAATAAATGTGAAACTAATAATGCAATGGAATATTCTAATTATTCTTTAATGTTTGTTTTATTTCAATAACACTGGCTATTATTATGTCATATCAATTGTTTTATTTTCTTCAATTATAGTGACTTGTTACTGTTTGTGTTGCATGCTTGTGTTTAATTCCTTTCCAAAAAATCTTAAAAAGAAAAAGTCCCAAACAACTGGTAAGTTTATTTTTATTAATAATTAGTTATTTTAAAAAGTTTTAAATCTCTCTATTCTAAAAAAAAGTAACTATCGCTGTCACCGCCACCGCTGCCACCGGTTTTTAATTTTTTGTGACCGGAGGTCTTTCTTCGTTAATATTAAGAAAAATAATGCATACAAAAATATGAAAATCGGTGGTTTTATACAGAAATGTTTGATAAACACACTGATGCAGACAGTTTTCAAATAGAAGAATTATTTTAAGAGAAATTTAATGTTAAAGTTGGACAAAATCATTCCATTAAAAAAGTTTTGTAGGAGCAAAAACTATTCATGGGAATTTAATCATTTTTAAATCATTTTATACGTTTGAAGTTCCTGGTGTGCAGACTGTATTTCTTTTTTTAATTTGACTCATTTTTTGAGGTTTTATTTCTATTTTAAATTCAAATATTCAGCATTTCTAGAGATATTTTTTACATTATTTTAGAAAATGGTATTAATTTATACTGTTGCCAAATGTGTAAACAGCGCAAACAATAGTGTTTGCTTCAAATTAAAAATTTATTTACACGTGACTATTATAAACAAAAAAAATCCTTTTGAATTAGAATTAAATAATTATGTACAAAAACTGTCATAAAAAGTATATACGTGAATTTTAAAAGAGAAAGGATATTGTAAAATAATAAATTCATTAACATGCGTTAGAAGTCTTAAATAGGAAAAATTACGTCATATTTAGGTCACATTTCAGTTATTACATAAAATGAACTCAAAATAATATTGCAAAACAGTTTAAATTTAGAAATTGCGCTAGATATTTATTTGATATTTTGAGAGGATCTTTTCAACTATTTTTGTTAGGAAAGTGCAAATAATATTTCATTTCTAACAAAAGTATTTTGACGTGAATATTTAAAAGAGAAAGAATAGCTTGGTCAAAATTGCATCAGATTAAAAACGATTAATTTAAAATGTCTCATTTAAAAGAACTTTCTTTTCACTTTGTTAAAAAATACCAGGAGACAAAGGCTCTGTTTACTTAATTCCTTTTATATTAGCTTATTTTGAAATGCTGTTACACGTGTCTACGTCATCAAGTTATTTTTATTTCGACGTTTTATTTGTATTTTTATTAATGTTGTACTAATTTATTTGTTCTTTCATTATTTAAAATAAAAATTATGTCAATTTGTATAATTTGGCGATTTATATAATTTGATGAAATTGGTCGACGGGATAATCAAGTAGTACCGCAGCGGATTTGGTGTTAAAATTCCCCAATCAAAGAGAAATGAATAGAAATCTGTTTATAGGGAGACCGCCACTGTTTTTTAAATTATAATTCAATCTTTGGAAATCTTTTTAAAGCTGATCGAATTAGCGTCCATTTAGAGTCTGCGGTGTCTGAATGGAGGTTGGCGAGCATAGCTCATAGGGGGACGAGCCCCCTAGTATTATTTAAAAAACTGTGTTTCAACAACTATTTGTAAGTAAAAAAGTAATTGCAACAGTTAAATTCAAACTGATATTACATCTAGATTTTTTTTTTTTTAAAAGCTTATTTACTTCCCTTTTACAGAAAGTTAATGCATATATTTAGATCAATTAAACTTAATATTATTGTTGTTATAGTAAAGAAGCATCTATTAAAAACAATATTAAAATTTTTAAAAATGTAAAAATAAAACAGTGAAAAAAAGTTTAATTTTATGTTAAATTTGGACTTTTTGTAAAAAAAATCCTTATTTTCAAGGCTCTTGCGGCACCTCAAGATATAAATTTAGAACGAAAAAACTTCGTAGTTTTATTGTTAACATACAAAGACAACTTTTATTTGCTATTAGAAAATTATTTTCTGAAAAAAATATTTTGCCCTATACTTTCGTTCCACCCTAATATACATACATATATATATAAATATATGTATAAATACATACATGTATAACCAATAATTAAACATAACCTACCACCATCAAAAACCGTAATATTATGAATTAAAGCTGTAAGGCCCGGCTAACCGGAAAGTACCTTTTTCTTTTCTCTCGCTCAATAATGCAAATCTTCTTGACATATTTGTAGTGATCTTATTTGCTTGAAAATATTTTGACAGCATTGTCTGAAAGATTTATTACTCTTATGGGATATTTGAAGACATTATACAGTTGAGTCATTTTTCAATAATAATAGTAGCTGCAAATTTTATGGCTTTACTTATAAAAATAATTTTGCAAGTGTGTTGGAAATTAATGGACATAGATTTAAGAATAGCCTTTTAAGAACTGTATTTTTAATTTTTATAGCAATAGTAAAAGCCATTTTAGTTCTGAACATTTTTATTTATTTTTTGTTTGTTTCTTTGTGGTTTTAAAAATATTAAACAAAGAATGTATGTATTGATGTACCTTTTAAGTTTTAAATTCTTATATCCTGTGATATGAATTGCATATCCAGCATACAGGATAAGTTCTACTGACAGGATCTGAAGTTTTCATAATTTATTGATTATCTGTAAAACCCAAAATCTTGGAGATGTTTTTCATAAATAAAAATTTTACGTCCCAAAATGCTAGAAAGAATAAGTTTTATCCTGTTACTTTTTTTTTTTAAATCTTAAATATTTATGTAAAAAATTTTCTATTTAGTTTGTAAAAAACTAAAATATTTGACTTGTGAAAAGATTTCATAAAGTGTGTAAATAAATCCAGTGTGCAATATCAATCTTAATATTATGAGATAAAACATTTAAATGAAACGTAAAAACATAGAAGAGTGTTCTTTTTATTATCATTCTGTTATATACAAGTTCTAATCTGTTTCTACAGTCTTTACTGTATTTAAAATGCAAAGTTTATGAATGAAATTTATGCAAAGGTTAGAAATGATTGTCACAATTAGTTGATAAAACATGTTTATAAAACTACCAGTTTTCATGTTTTTATATGCAGTAGCTTTTGTAGTATAAATCGAGAAAATTAAAAGGGTTCAATAAGTTCAGTTACAGCAGTAGTTACTTTTTTTTTTACTTTTTTTTTTTTTTTTTTTTTTTTTTTTTTAAGAATAAAGAGATACATTGTTTCAAGTATTGCTGTTTTGTAGTTATTTATTTTCCATATAAAATTAAACATGTAACTCTTATAATAAAATAAATGTTGAAATCTTGTACTATTTTTTTATGCTTGATAACTTATATATGGAGAGCGATTGTAAGTAAATATGAAAATAAAATGCAGTTGCATTTGAATAAGTTGAATCTCTATTACTCAAAATTTATGGTATAGTTTTGCATTTTTTTGGGGTTTAAAGGGGAAAAAAAAAAAAAAAATCAGATTTTTTCATAGGACTTTGGGATATGGAAATATGATTATATTGTGTTTGGATATTTAAATATAAAATACTTTATTTTGATTGTGTTGTAAATTTTTTAATGCAGATTTCTATTTTTTTTTACTAATGAAGTCTTCACTCTGTTATATTTGACTTGATGAAGACTTCATTATTTGAAGACTGCTAAGCCAAAAGAACCTCAAAATCAATTTGTTTATAAGTTTGATGCATTAAATATTTTATTATTCTTATTTTCTATGTAAAGTCCTTTTAGCAGATTAAATTATTTAAAAAAAAAATTATTTTAACAAAGTTTAAGTATAAAATATGTTGGCATTTTCTTATTACTAACTAGCAAAACTCGCAGCTTTGTTCGCGTAATAGTTGAAGTATGACAAGTATTATTTTTATTATAGGAAATTATACTGCTTCAAATAATTCAAAGATTTCTAAGTAAGCCACAGTTTAACTAAATTTTATTACTGCATTAGACAAAAATGAGACTTAAACTAATGAGAAGAATTAAAACTAATTCTAAATAAATGATAATTTAGAATGGACTTTGAAGCTTTTATACTCATTTCAGCTTTCATTTGAAATTTTGATTTTTTTAGAAATCGTTCTTAGCACTTATTTAAATCTTAAAAATACCCATCATACCATATCCCAACCTTCTAGTCTAACAGTTTACCACCCCCCTGGTGTGTAATGGCACCAACATAACATATAGCTTATGTCGGAACAAGGACTGTGACCATTAATTTGCCAGCATTAATTTTGAAATTGTTGTGGTATTTCCTGATATTCCATAGAAATCATAATTTAGAAAATTTTTAGAATGTTTTTTGTCCATCTTATCCCTTTAAATTTTGAATCTTTTAGAAACTGTTCTTAGAGAGCATTTACATCTTATAAGTGTCTACCATGACAAATTTTAAGTTGCTATCTTTGACAATGCAATAGAAATCGTAATTTAGAACATTTTTAGAACACTTTTCGCTCATTTCACCCTTTTACATTTGGAATTTTTTTCATCTGTTCTTAGAGAGCATTTACATCTTATAAGTAACTACCATGCCAAATTTCAAATTTCTAGCCTTTGTAATATCACAAAAATTGCAATTTTAGTAAGTTTTTTGCTCCTACATCCTGCTTTTGGTAGTGGCAGTAACATAAAATATTGCGTATGCTGGAGCAGGGACTGTCACCATCAACTTGCCATCATAACTTTTGAAATCGGTTTGGTAGTTCCGGGAGATTATTTCTTACAAACACGCAAATGTTACTTCTTTATAATATTAGTATAGAAGTATAGATTATTATAGTTAACAGTAAATCCGACAACTTGCTGACAACAAGGGACCAGATTTTTTGGCAGTGAATTTTGATTTTTATAGCTCATTTGATTTGTCTCATTGAGTTTTGTAATTTGATGCCTTGCATATCTGCTATTGAATTTTAATAATGACAGGTGGGCCTGGTCAAAGTTGAAAATTTCATTCATTGAAAAACAGTTGCTGTCAAAAAAATAAGTAAATTCTTACACTGCTATGCATTAGTGGTAACTACTATATGATTATTTTATTATGGGTTTTTTTAAGACATTGTAACTAGATAAATTGTTGGTATGATATTTGACAGACAGGTTTTCACAAGTTATGAAGTAACTTGTTTTGTTCATCCGGCCAGTTTCTAATGTTCATCATGTCAATACTTTCTCTGAGTTATGAACAAAATAGTTTGCGTCCACATATTGCCAGTTTTTTTTTCTGTCATCAGTTTTTCAGTCACTTTGTATTTTGAAGAACTTCTATGTACGGCTGCATGTGCGAAGTGGTTTTCTGCTACTGTTTTATTTTTGGCAACTTGCATTAATCACATTTTTTGGTAAATGTGTGGTGAATGTAATGGATTAGCATTTTTAATTGTGTTGAAATATAATGTCATTGAAGGTGGTATGTGACTTTAGCTCTGCCTTATTTATAAAATCTAAAATTTCTTATGCAACATGTTACTATTTTTGATTATTTTTTCTCATATTGTTCTTATGTTTTAAGTTTGGACTCTACAGAATAGATGTCTGTTTTTGTTTTTAAATTACAAAGCTTTTATTCAACAGATAATATTCTCCACTGTGATTTAGTCTGTTCTGGTCAGAGTTTAAGTTGCTTGAACCAATGCCTGTTAGTATTCAATTTTAAACTGAATTTTCTTCAATTTTTTTAAGATTGTATAAAATTTCTTTTAAAGTTATCAGACTCTTGAAACTTGAAAAATAAAGTTTTGGATTTCGAGACATTTCGAGTTAACATTATGTTCAATCAAAAGAACGTCACTCGGCTTCTATTTGAGAAGTATCAGCATGAGCCGAAAGTTGCAGTTACTGAGAGAGGCACTATTACGACCAATAATCTCACTGAACTCTTTGAATCAATCAGGTATAAGTTTTGAGTCAGAAGAAATTCTTATCTTGCATATAGGAAAAAAGAATGACAGGATGATGAAATTGACTTCGAGGAATATGCATATATGAGACTAGCAGATGCTGCAGCGTGGTCGGCAAAACATCTGAAATTGTATCAACATCATCTTAAGTGAACTCTGTTTATCAACCATCATAGAGCCCATGAAAGAAGGCAAAGATCAATTTCGACTACACTTCTATTTAGACATGATGAAAGGTCTTAATTAGGAAGAGACATTAGCTGGTTAATGGGAGAAGGTGTCAACCCTCAAGAAGTGATTCAGATGCATTTTTCCAGCATCTATGACACAAGGAACTGTCTATGATGAGCTTTGGTGATTCAAAAAGCTTCTTGAAAAGAAAAGATCGTCATTCAAGAAATATCAACCAATTCATTATATTGTTGGGAAGGATTTGAAGACAGACAGCTCTATTTGAAAAGAAACTGATTCATGACATTGACCTTCTGGGTTGGGCTCTTCAAGCTAGTCAAATCATCAAAGAACTAACTTTCAAGGCATCTATGATTTGGGTTCGAAAGTTTAAAACTATGCATCAAGTTGTGAGTAGTATAATTACTAGCATTAATTTCAGAAACAAACCCACTCTTTGGAGACAATGTGCAGATTACGTTGCAAATGTCAAGTCATTATCTAGAAAGTTCTCTCCTGCTTGCATCCATAACAGTGGTCAGTCTTTATTCAATTACAAAATGCATTCTTCAAGAACTTTGACTTTCAAAACCACCAAAGACGTCACTGTTTTGATTCAATCCAAAGGTGTCATGACTCATTCCTACACCATTCAGCCTACAGTTTCATTGAATAATATTCTCTTGCATAACATTTGTTTTATCTGTCTTCAGAAAGAAATGGGTTTCCTACTAAAGCACTCTTCTTCTCTTTTGAAGCCAAACAACTGTTAGTTATCTGTTCAATGTCAGGTAAATTAACTATTCCTCTATTAAGAGGGTGATACAACATCTTATTTTTGCCAGAACTGAGACGAGAAAGTGAAAAGGGCATTCTCATGCATGATGCAACAACTCTGTTTTTGAATCCTGCTTTGTTTTACATCAAAGACGTGCAAATTAATCTGATGTGTATGCCTTCAAATTCAACTAGTATTATTCAACTGCTGGGTTTGATGTGTTTTCATCCTTTCAAAGTCTTTCTAAAATTCCTGCAAGACTTCATTTTAGTGAAGAAATTAAATCAGTTAAGTGATATCAGTATTAAATTGTATCAGTTAAGTTCACCTCTATGTTCAAGTATGGATTTGCCAAAGGACACTACATTGATACGGTTGATAATTGCATTACTGCTCCAGGTTACTGTTTTAAAATTCAAGAAAGGAAGCAGACCTGTTTTGAATGTGTCATCGAGTCAGCCCTGAAGAAAAAGCCTTTTCTCGTTGGGCTCACTTCGAGGAATATTTTTGTTTTATTCGCCTTTTGGGAAAGAACAGTGTGTCAAAAATTGTTTGTTATCAATGTATGGCAGTTTAAGAATCATAAGTAAACTTAAATGATACTTATTTCTTTGATGGCAATTGTTGCCAAAAATAAAACAGTAGCAGAAAAATCTGTCGCATGCAGCCATACATAGAAGTTCCACAAAATAGGAAGTGACTGAAAAACTGATGAGATGGAAAGAATGATGAGATAGAAGAATGGCAATGTGGGGGAACGAAGAATTTTGTTCATAATTCAGAAAAATTAATGACAGGATGAACAAAATTATATGAGGACTTAATAACTTGTGAAAACCTGTCTGTCAAATAACATACCACCAATTTGTCTACAGTTAAAATATCTTATAATAACCATAATAATATAATCATATAGTAGTTACACTATTGCATGGCAGTGTAAGAACCGTAAATAAACTTATCATACTTATTTCTTTGACCTCAAGTGTTTTTGAGTAAAAAAAATTCTGAGCTTTGACCCAGCACCCTGTCATTATTAAAATTCAATAGCAGATATATGAGGCATCAAATTGCTAAGCTTAATGAGACAAATTCAATGAGCTATAAAAATCCAAATTTGTCACCAAGGGCTATGATGCCTTTACTTACAAGTCACTGATCACTTCTATGATAAAGCTTTTTACAGTTTTTCTTCCCCCTTCCTCTGTAATTGTATGCAAGACTTGCCAACATTTTATTTTCAAGCACTGTGTTTCTGTTTGCAGTTGGAAAGTGATGATGGAACTCATCATATTTTTCAGACATGAAATTTTATTGAAAAAAAAAAGTCAAATAAGTGCTAAGCAGAAGCAAGTCACATATTATTTAAAATAAATTCTGGTAGGAAATCGAGTTACCTGAGGTGCAGCAGATACGTGCGAAATTACAGTACTCTCTGCAAACAGAATAAACATGAGTATGCAATACAGGAACTTTTTTTTTCTTTTACAATTTCTAATAATTACTAACAGCGTTACATTTCCGGTGTCAATAAATATTCAAAACAAAGTTTTTACTATGAGAAAAGTGTATACATTGTAGAAACCTTAATTTTATAAGTATTTTATGGTACGGTTAGTACACAGTAAATGTCAAAATTTAGATTCCAGTTTCTTTTTAAAGAAATTTCTTAAAGTTTTTCTATTACATTCTATAACTTGACTATAATGAGGATAATCCACGAAATTTCACGTTATCACAATTCACAATATTGTTATTGGGAAGGCATTAGTTGAAGAATTCATGATTCATGTTAAATCATATTAAAGTCAATATAATTTCCCGTATTATATTTTGGAGAAAAGTAAATCGAAATGTTCTATTTTTGTGTTCTTCATTTCTAAATAGTCACCTACAAGAAATCCTTTAGAACATATTATTGGCAGTCCAATTATATAAAAAATTTACCCTATTTACATATTTATAGATGAAACACATTTATTTACTTTGTTCCTCCTAGAACCTTTAGATTCTAAAAACAATTAAAATTTCAGCAACTGTTTTCTTCTATTACGAAGCCAAGAAACAATAACATGATTTCATATTCAATTTCATGCTCCAGATAAATTTCCTTTTTAAAAGACCAAGAGAAGAAATGCAGTCTACTTACTGCGTTCAAATTTTACATTACTACAAAACTAAAGAACAAGAGAAATGTTTTTAATATCAATTCTCTAGTCAGATCATGTTATCACTGACGCCTTTTCATTCTGGCTCAGAGAGGCCCGCTCAAGCGGTTTGCAGAATATTCCACAAACTATCTAACTATAAGAACTTATTTATTATAATTTTTGCGTGAAATGTTCATTAGTATTATTACTTTATGCTAGCTTAATTTCAAATACGATTTTTCTTGTAAAAGCTAAAGTAGCTAGATAAAATGTAATTATTTCATTGTTTTTGTAAAAAAAAAGCTTTAAATAAATCATTAAATAGGTACATGCTGACTTAACTTACAAACTATAATGAAATCTGTGAAAATATTAATTTATTTAGAGTTTAAAAAAAAATCTCCATTTTTTTTTTTAATTAAGATTTTGTTTTTTCAGCTATTTTACCATTTATGATTCAAAGAAATTCAGGAAAAATTATTACAGTTAGTAGTGTTCAAGGGAAAATATCTATTCCTTTCACATATGCTTGTGAGTATTTTGTGCATTTTCTACCGTATCTTATGTTTCCTTTAGTATCTGATATTGATTTTGGTTTTAATTTTTTGTTTATATCTCTATCTGCTTTTGCATGCTTTACATTTGTAGTGTGTTGACTATGTTTAATTAAAAACATGTTTAATTGAAATACGACCAAGTAAAATGTACAACCTACATATTACATGTCAAAAAATATAAACTACTAAAAACAGAATTTAAAGACAATTGCCGAATATTCAAATTCAAGTAAACATTTAAAGGCAGGTTGTATGTGAAGGTATAGTTCAACACCTCTCCTGAAGCTGCCACATTAAAATAATTTTATCACACCTTTCATTAAATTTAATCTTGCCCATATCTGCCGTCATGTTATGAGATTCACAGTACGTTATATCAAACACACCATCTTTATATGGTTCACGTATAAAACAGTAAAGAGCGTTGATGCGTTTAGATTTTTGACTGACATGTTTGTTTTTAATCATAGCTATACAACCTTGATTGTCTTCATAAATCATAAATTGTCTTTTCTGAGTATCTTCAAATTCACACAATAATTGTGCTAACCATACACCCTCTTTGCACGCTCCAGACACAGCAATAAATTCAGCTTCAGTTGAGGATAGCAAAGCTGAGTGTTGTTTTCTACTAGACCATGTTACAGGTGAATTTCCCTGCATAATTATGTATCCGGTTATAGACGACTTTCAATCGGAAATATTTCCAGCCCAATCAGTATCAACCAAAACTTCAAAAGATGATAGATCTTTCCCAAATTTCAATTTGAACTTGGATGTTCCTTTAAGACATCTGATAACTTGTTTAACTGCATTCCAATCAGTTTCAGTTGGTTTACTAGTGTCTTGATAAGATTCCAACTGCTATTGAAATATATGACCTTAAGATACTAGAAATGTATAAAAGAGGTCCAATCACTTCTCTGTACTTGTTGTTTGTTTTCAGTTCTCTTGATAAATCATTTTCCAAAAATTCTGGACTTATAGGGTTATTTGCCTCTTTAGCTTCATTTAAGGCTGTTCTCAACTGCTCTGCTCAACAAGCGCAAAATGTTTTGACACATTTACAAATTCATTTTTTAACGGAAAGGTATAAAATTGGAAAGCCTGACCATGGAAGCGATTTGGAATCGAACTGTGTTTCCCATTTTTTGATCAATCAATTACCTATTGATAATAATTGAATATAAAGGATATCGATCACGTGACACGGCATTTTTCTCCCCTTACTGACTGGATTTCTTCTTTCGTTCGGAAGTTCAGTTCAAAATGCCAAATTTGACAGTATTTTCTGAAAGATCTATTGTGTTTACAAGAAAACGGAAAAAAACAGTTCGATGACATAGTTTCTTAATAACAAACACCTTCTAGTTTCATGCGTTTCAGAACAAAAATGAATTAAAACTTATGTCAGAAAGTTGACCCTTTGGATTTGATAAAAGCCTTAATTCACATTTGTTTAATAAGTTATGCAATTTTTGTTTTCTGGTTTACTATACAATAAAAGCTCTGTTTTCCAGCATTCAAGTAACCAGAAAGCACAATTAACAAGAAAAATTAGGAGAGTTTCTTTATTTTTCTCTTCCAATAAATAGTTGAAAAGTTTTTACTACTGAGAAATTATTTATCCCAAACAATTTTTTTTATAGTTTTACTTACTCAAGCACTAGAAATCGTTATTTTTGAAGAAATATTTAAGAAATATCTTTGTACTGTATTATATTTTTAATATTAAGAATATTAAGACTTAATATTTAATATAATAATAATTAATAATAATAATATAATAATATAATATTTAATTTTTAATATAATAATAATTAATATTTTTAATATTAAGACTTAAGAATATTTTATAATTAAATGTGTTTGAGCCATCTACACTTACCTGGAAAAAAAAAAAAAAACACTGCGTAAGTTTCTTTTGTTTTTATTTTATTGTTGGATTTTTATCAGTTCAAACTTCTTTTTCCCAGCAGGCTGCTGATGACTGAGATTCTGTCAAAGGTTTGCGTTGTTGAATTAGTGAGGGGGAAATCAATTTTCAATAGACTAAACAGCAAACAGAAATAACAATAATAGTATTATAGATTAAAAAAAAGAAACAATAGAACGATACTCTTTTTTTTGTCCCTTACTTATTTTTAAAAATAATTGCTATCTCTGTTGCTAATTATCCGATTACATTCAAATTTTCAGTGAATTCAAATAGTAATATATTAGGTCGCATGCCGATTTTCTATTAAAATACAATAAGTTTTCAGAAAAGTAGACCCTCCCCTTTTCTATAAAAAAGCCCACTATCGGAACCACTCCAAAAGAAATTCTAACAACTGTCTACTTTGTTTTTATCATAATCAGAGAAGTTAGACTTTATCAGCTTGCATCTCATAATGTTCTTAGCTATGCAGAAAGGAATCATTATTATGGTGGGTGGATGCACCTTTTCTTGGTCTTCATGTGGTGGATATAATTGAGGCAACACAATTGAATCATTTTGAACTTTATTTTCGAATCATCTGTGTGCTTTTTCTTGAGAAGGACAACATTTTTTTTTTATTTACAAAGATGTTACAGGACAAAGTTGATGTTTTAGGAAAAGGGCAAGGCACATTTTTCACTTTGATAAACGTCTAGTAGGAATACTAGTTAGTTAGTTGACTTTATTAGTTTTGTTATTTCCCATGTTGAAGTTTACTTTATTAGCACATGAAGTAAAAGCAGCATCTGTTTTTCATCTTAGTCCTAAATTAAAATCTTTGAGATGTCTAATTATAAATAATGTAATGCTATAAAAGATTAATAAATAAATTTTAAAATTGCATCCTAACACAAAGTATTGTTCACTTTTATTTTTAATCTTCAAAAATAACTTTATCAAATACAAATTTAATAATAATAAAAGAATTATTTGATAGACTTTCTGATGACAGGAAAATAGACCAAAAAGTAATTTTCCTGTTTCACTGTTACATCAATGTACCCTGAATCAAATTTTGTAGTGCTCGACTATCCAGACTTTTCAAGTGCCTGGCAATCAGTGCTTCCTGGGTATGCCGGTTAGTGAAGCTTTTATTCAAAAACACCCTTCTTCTAATCGTTCAAATTGAACTCCTAAATAATATGACACTTGTCCTAAATCAGGTATATCAAATAATTCTTTAAATATTTGCATCATGTTAATTTCAATTCCTTCTTCTAATGTACAAATAAGTATATCATCAACATACAAAAAGATATAGCTCCAACCATTTTCTTCTTTTCTGATCTAGAAACATTGATCCACTTTACTATGTACACAACCATTTACTGTTAAAATTGAATTTACCTTATCATTCAAAGCTTTGGCTGATTATTTTAAAACATAAGATTTTTCTTTAATGTGTAAACTTTATCTTCTTTTCTTTCAATAGTAGATTATTCTGATTGTCATATATATAATTCATCATCTATATCAGCATTTAAAAAGGCTTATTTTACATCTAAATGCTTAATCTTCCATGTTCTTGACACTTGCCACTGTTAACAGTATAATACAAAAGGTTATATTGTTCGGGACAGGAGCATATGTTTCTTTGAAATGTTCAAAATAGTTTTCATGTGTTTATTACAGTCACCTGATTTGTGGACTTTTGTTAAAATTTCACCCTCTCCATCATTGAGACAAATTACATTTCTTGAAACGATTACTTTGTTTGTTTCTGTATCAAGGATAATATAAACCTTTAGATTCTTCTGCATAACCAAGAAAAATTCCGTCTTTACCTCTGCTATCCAATTTTCTTTTTAACACAGGTGCAATATAATAAATAATAGAAATGTAAAAAAATAAATGTTAAAAGCACCAATAATTTTAAATTTAATGCATACCAGTTTCAGTAGAGTAGTGAGTGTCCTCAGTTTGAGCACTGAGGACGACATGCTATATGTTATTGAAACCGATATGCTTAAAATTTAAAATTATTAGTCCTTTTAACGTTGATATTTTTAGATTTCTATTATATCGCACCAAGTTCCATCTTAATAATTATTAATATAATAAATAACTTTGCAACCAAAAATTTTTAAATGCTTTACTGTTGGCTTATACCCATGTCTTATGTCAAAAGGTGTTTTTCTCGCAAGCATTTGTGGGTAAATGATTTTGTAAGTAGCACAAATCACTATTGTAGCTCCCCAAAACTTTTTATCCAACTTTGAATCTTCCAGCTTACATTTTATCATTTCAGTCAAATAACGTTTTCTTCTTTCTGCAACTCTGTTCTGTTGAAAAGAAGGTGGTACTGATAACTGACATTTAATTCCTTCCTTAATCATGCAAAATAAGTATGATAAATTTATTTATAATTCTTACACTGCCATTCATTAGTAGTAACTACTTATATGATAATATTATGATTCTTTTAAGACATTGTAACTGGATAAATTGTTGGTATGTTATTTGACAGGCAGGTTTTCGCAAATTATGAAGTAACTTGTTTTGTTCAGCCTGTCAGTTTCGAATTTTGTTCATCCTATGAATACTTTCTATGAGTTATGAACAAAATAGTTTGTGTCCACACATTGTCAGTTTTTTTCTCTCATCAGTTTTTTAGTCACTTTGTATTTTTCAGAACTTCTGTGTATGGTTGCATGTGTGAAGGGGTTTTCTGCTACTGTTTTATTTTTGGCAACTTGCATTATTTACATTTTTTGGTAAATGTGTGGTGAATGTAATGGATTAGCATTTTTAATTGTGTTGAAATATAATGTCATAGAAGGTGGTATGTGACTTTAGCTCTGCCTTATTTATAAAATTTGAAGAAGTTTCTTATGCAACATGTTACTATTTTCGATTATGGTTGTTTTTTCTCATATTGTTCTTATGTTTTAAGTTTGGACTCTGCAGAACAGATGTCTGTCTTTATTTTTAAACTGCAAAGCTTTTATTCAGCAGATAATATTCTCCACTGTGATTTAGTCTGCTCTGATCAGAGTTTAAGTTGCTTGAACCAACCTCAGATAGTATTTAATTTTAAACAGAATTTTCAATTTTTTTTAAAGATTGTACGAAATTTCTTTTAAAGTTATCAGACTCAACTTGAAAAATAAAGCTTTGGATTTCGAGACTTATGTTAACAGTATGTTCGATCAAAAGAATGTCACTCGACTTCTATTTGAGAAATATCTGCATCAGCTGAAAGTCGCAGTTACTAAGAGAGACGATAATACGACCAACAATCTCATCGAGCTCTTTGAATCAATCAGGTATAAGTTTTGAGTCAGAAGAAACTCTTATCTTGAAATAGTTTCTTCTGACTCATCTGACTCTTCTTCCAAACTAAAATAAGAATGACAGAAAGATGAGATTGATTTTGAGAAATATGCATATATGAGACTAGCAGATGCTGCAGTGTGGACGACAAAACTTCTGAAATTGTATAAACATCATCTTAAGTGAACCCTGGTTATCAACCATCACAGAGCCCATGAAAGAATGCAAAGACCAATTTCGACTACACTGCTTTTAGGAAAAATATTCTGAACTATCTAGACCTTTGTACAATATAAACATTTTTTTTCTGTGTACAGTCCTTCACTTTTAAACCATGGACTAGATGATTATCTTGTAATTTATATACGATTCTTCAAAAACCTTATGAGCCATTTCATTGCAGTTTAACTTGTATAGATCATTTTCTAATTTTCCTTCAATTATAACTTTATCATTTTTCATTATTGTACATTTCCTGTTTCAAAAGTGCACGAAACAGTCATTTTCATCAAGTCATTTTACTGGTAATAAACTACTATCAAGATCTTGAACATATAAAGCATCACAAAGTTTTATATTTCTTATTTCACTGCCTGTTCTTCTGTGTTTGATTAAACCATCACAAATACCTTTAAAATCGAGTAACTGACCATTAGCAACTTGTACTTGGCCTTGTTTTGGTTTTATTTCAGTAGGTAAAATAAATGTTTTTATTGTTTGTCATGTGAGTTCTCGCAGCAGAATCAATATATTTGTAGCTTTAAGACATTCTCAGCTTTCCATAAATAACAAAATTTCTTAGCCTTGGCTGTTTACAGTAATGGCGAAGTTGCTTTGATTTGTCCTCAGAGTTGATCTTAAATTCTCCCTTTTTCTTTGGTGGATCATTAAATATTTTCGTTGCTGTTTCATCATTTAATTTAAATTTTTCTAAGCGACTCTAATATGATGCAATAAGTTTACCTTTTACGTATTCTAATGATAATTCCTCTGAAGGGCGAGCTTCTAAACTTGTAATTAAACAATCATAACTTTCTGGAACCCCACATATTAAAATTGCAACAATATCATCATCTGGAATTACTTTACTTCCTCTTAGTTGATCAACAACTTCTAATACATTTTGAGTATAATCTTTCTTGTTTAAATTTTCATAATATTTCATACTCTATTACTTTCTTTGGAAGAACAGTTTTGTATTTAAATGCTTTTTGTTCATAAGCTTTACATAAAGAATTCCACATACCTTTGCTGTTTCCTCATGCTTGATTTGTATCAGCTGATTATCCTCTATACTTATAGCAATTTGTACTGTAGCAGACTTGTTTGAATTATTCCAGGCATCTTGACCAGCTCTCGTTTCAGTAGCTTCTTCCAATGTAATAACATCCCATAACCCTTTATCGGTTAAAAACATTTCCATTTTAAATTTTCGTACATTGTAATTACGTGTGTTGTTACAATAATTGCGTTGTTAAAGACAGTAAAGTGCACTTGCTGTTTAGCCGTATTTCTCATGTTAAATCGTACTTGTACACAAAAAATGGCAGTTTGAACTGTTAAATAAATTTTTCTGATTCAAAAAGTAGATAAGCTTCTACACAACATAACCTGTTAAAACTAATTTGTAAAATATCCTACTTAAATATGTAGCAAGGCAGAGTAATAATGCAGTTAAATAAAAAAACAAATATTTAATAGAAATACGATAAAGAAAAATTTAAAACTTACATGTTACATGTCAAAATATAATTTGCTAAAAACAGAAAACAGAATTTAAAGACAGTTGCCAAAGAATAAAATTCAAATAGACATTTAAGGGCAGGTTGCATGTGAACACATAGTTCAGTGTATTTACATTACTGATGAGGAACTTTAACCCCTTAATGCTCGCTCCCGTCATATTCTCGGGCTATGTCTTTTACTCAGATTATTTGATTCCCACCAGTTTTATAAAATAGTAAATTTGGCTATATTTTAGCATCGTTTTACCTGTCATCAAATAAGGTGAGTATTTCTTTTTCATAAAAGTGGTGCCAATAAGCAATTTGAATTTTTAAACCGTAATTTAATTCGAGCGTTAAGGGGTTAAGCAAGTTCGAAATGTTTAATGTTATTTTTAAATAATTTTTATGTGCTTTTTAACTGTTTAATGAAATCGTCTGTATTTTTGTATTTGTTTTTATTGAATGCTTGTTTGTTGTTTCATCTACTTAAATGCTACTCTTTCTATTTCTGTGTTTTGTACTTAATTATCAGTTAAATTTTATGAAAATTTTCAACACAGTTTGGTTTTGTAAGCACAAAAATCTTTGTTCCTAAGTTTTATGTGAATCGAAATTCCTGTTTGAATAAAAGTAGAAAATATTTAAAGTTAATTAACCCTGCAATGCAAGATTTTATATTTTCATGTGAAAAAAAAATTGTTTTCATTTATGATCTTGATCTAAAGTATAAATCCGAAACTATGAGTCCATGGGCTTCAGAATAATTGATTATACAGTGGACTTTCATTAATGCAACTCTGCCTAAGACATATCTCCAGTACTGAAAACAATTTCATTTTTCCCTCATCTTTTTACACGAGAAATTAATGTTAACTACATAGTTTAATGTGTACTATTCTTCAGATAATGTTGACATTTTTTTTTCAGAATTAACTGGAAAGAATCTAGAGACACTTGTTTTCCACATTGGTTTTAAAAAATTAATTTTGGTACACCATCTTTTATTATGATATCAAGAAATTTCTAGTGGCTCTGATGAAGAAAAAGATAACATTCCCCAACCGAGAATGTGAAAGGTTAAAAGAATGCTGCTGGCCGTTCGCTCATATTACCAATCAAAATCTGATATAATAGACATATTTTGAAATATATGATCGCAAAATTTGAAAACAATGTGGTAACATAATCACTTATTCCATTATTACAAAAAAAAAAAAAAAAAACTTAATAATTTAAATATATCTGAGTTATGTAAGTCCAACAATTTATTTATATATTTTGTTTGTCCTGAGTAATTAGTTCTTTTATGTTAACAATATTGTCATTCATTTGTACTTTTTACTAAATAAAAAGAATATTTCTCTTCACAGAAAGTTTTAACCTGTTTAATTTCTTTAAAAAGCTGAGTTCAGTTATTTCAACGCAAAAATTCTTTTATAACATTAAAATGTTTACAATGCTTCATGCAGAACAAAAAGTGCTTTCCTATGAAGTCTGCACTAATGAAGTTCACCGTATTTCCATAAATATATCATTAATTTTGCTGTGGAAATATGACAAACATTATATGTTACAGCTTTAAAATAAAAATTTAAAAAATCATGAAGGTTTTTAAAGATTAACAACTTTGTGAAAAGACAGTGTTTTATTATTATTTTGTAGAAAGTGGAGGCAATTGACCTCAATTCATACCTAATATAGGCTTCCTTGTAAATGTAAAATAATGTTATAAATTGCATTAACCTTTAAGTATATTTGAAAATTACACAAAAAAACATTTTTCCGTTCATAGTAAAAGATTTTTTTTATATATATATATCGTATTATTATTCACATGATTATTCACATTTGGAATATTTATAACTGATTTTGTGTGTATTATTTCGTGGTTTGTAATTCATGTGTAGAATTTTTGTGTATAAAAGTTTGTTTTGTGAAAGCTTTCCTTTTTTGTATTAATAGATTATATTGTAGCCTATATATACCTCTTTGTATATTAGGGCGATTCCATGGAGAGTGTCACACACGTAACGCAGGCTTTAATTTGCATTTATTCAATTATTTATTAAATTTTAATGTTAATTCTGATTTTAAACGGTATGGTAAATAAGTTATTAACATATTTTTTAGTTTAAATGTGTGTAAGTAAAACTCACAGAAATATATCATTTAATTTCATCACTCAAAATGTGCTTTTTTTTCTACTTCAGAAAAAAAGCACATTTTGAGTATGAAATTAAATGATATATTTCTGTGAGTTTTACTTACACACATTTAAACTAAAAAATATGTTAATAACTTATTTACCATACCATTTAAAATCAGAATTAACATTAAAATTTAATAAATAATTGAATAAATGCAAATTAAAGCCTGCGTTACGTGTGTGACTCTCCGCTTGGAATCGCCCATTAGGTTGGTTACAAATTAAGGTAGTTCTCTAGACCAAAAAGTTTTCAAACGGCTGATCTAAATCATTGAAAAAATAATAAAAATAAATATTTTAGTAGAAAAAAAATTTTTTATTGTGTTCCATGCATATTTTTATTGTATTTCTACTGTGCATTATCACTACTATTTGGTATTAAAAATTCAAAAAAGCTTCTTTAGCACATAAATTTTCAAACATATAAGAATTTGTTTTTTACATTTTTAAATTCTGAGAAAATGGTTCTTGTTAAATTTTAATTCTCATAAGCAAACTTCAGGTAATTTGTGTACAAATTCTTTTTCATAGCTGTGCTGTCTGGAAAAAAAAAAAAAAATAATAAAAAAAATTCTCCAATGTGAGAAATAATAAACAGTTTTGGTTTGTATTAAAATGTGTCCACATTTCTTATGATACATGTTAGATATCTCTACCTTCCACTTATTTATTGCTGTTGGACAATCGGTTATTGGTTGACATTAAGTGCAATGTTGGGTTAATATTGCTTGTCCTTGTATATATTTTTTTCTAGTAATTTTTTTCTTCTGTAAAGATTTTGCGTATCTTATAAGAACAAGAATATGATGAGTCAACAAACCTTTCACATTTTACTCCTATTTAACTAAACATGGGGAATAACTTGATAATTCTGTTCCTCAAACAATGTTTAATAGAAGTTGTGGGGGGGGGGGGGATTCCCCGGGGGAATCTGATGTATCAGGGGAAAAAATAATAGTCAAATATTCTATAAAACTAATATGGGAAAGTTTGAAGCTTTACTTATTTTTTAGGTTGTTATATTTGTTGAGGGTGAGAGTTTCTGGTAAAAAAGAAAGAAATGTTTTACTATACTACTCATAAATAAATGTAATAAAAATTTACATTTTGAAATTTAAGTATGTTCAATCATTCTTTTTCATTTTGCCTATGGGGGGAAAACATTAATATGCTTGCTGCTATTTGTGTGTGGTTAATGAAAGTGTTTTTAATAAGTCTATAATAAATTTTAATGGCAATAGTTAATCTTGCTATACAGTAATGTACTGTACTTAATTTTTTTTTTTTTTTTTTTTTTTTGGTACCTGTTTTCAGTTAATCTTATAATTATTTTGTCAAAATTTTGTTGATTAATTTTAAGAACAATCATAATGTGGATTTAGCTTTTGTTTTATATCTTGAAATTAACTGACTGGGAAATAGTAGTATTTCAGTAAGGGAAATTGTACAAACAAATAAATAAATAAAATTGAATAATAATAATAATGTACAGATTTCTAAATATTTTCCAATAAATTATGTTAGCTATTTCTCCAGATTTTGGATTTCATACTTATTAATGTAATCTTCCCCGAAACCTCACAATGCCTCCTCCCTTTATTTTGTTATATTTTAATACTATCTTTGGACACATGCAAGGATTTTGCACTGCAGTTTAATATTTTTGAAGCAATATCTATAATTTTTAAATGCAGGTTTAAACTTCTAAAGAAAAATTAAGGATAAAAATAGATGCAAACAACATTAATCAAGCCAGAATATCATCTTTATCCCATCAAAGTTATAGTAAAAACTGATCAAAGTTAGCAAAAACCATGCAGGAGGGGGGAAAACCTAACAATCGTATTATAAGGGCATTAAAGGATGTCAGCACCCACTTAGGGAAAAACATGGGACAAAATAAAATTGAATACATATAAAATACAGTTTAATCTTATGTAGCAAATCAACCTTTTAGTTTACACGTGAAATACCAGTGCTTTAATTGAACAATGGTGTCTTTTTCTTCTAAATATTTCAATTTAGCTTTTTAATTATAAGTATAAAATAAACTCATGTGGGGACATCCACGCTTTATCTTTTTTGTACTATTCATTTATTTTATTTTATTTTATTTTTTTTTTGTAATCATTGCTGAACATGGTATAATACAGTATTTTATTTTTGTAGCAGCATTAATTTGAGAAAAACCTTTCATTTCATTTATGAAAACAATGCTGATTTCATTTTTAATTAACTGCAATATTTAATCAAAAAACACGTTTTAATGATATGTGAGTGTACTGTGTCAGAAGCCTGCTCAAAACCTTTCGAATGATACCGCGTTTATTGTTGTGAGTTTCATAAATACCTAAAAAAAGAAATGCTGACAACAGAAAAAATATGTATGATTAATTAACTCTCAGTCTTGTTTAGTTGCTGTACATCCTAACTAATCAGTTATTTTTTGGATGAAATATATGTTAATTTTATGATATTAATGATATATTTCTGAAATTTTCATCTCAAATAAATATCTGTATGCTAAAGCATAAAGCCAAATTTTAAAACCAATTTCAGCTGATCTTAGCACGTGTGATGATTATTTTAGGGTGCTTTTCTGTCACTAAACAGGGTGGAAAAGCAGGTTTGAAATTCTTTCATTTCAGAAGAAAGTTGAATGAAGTCGAAGTGGCCAAGTGGTCTAAGGTTTCGTAAGAGGAATTCTAGTTCTCAAAAGAGAACACGTATTCAATCCCCTCTCCTGCCATACCATATTTCTATGATATTGCTAGTGTTCTGATAACTCAGTTTAATAATGTAAATTATATTTTATTTCAGAGGAAAGTTATATTTTTTTTCATCATTATTATTAAGTAAAATGTGCCATTCACAGTATTTTTTCAATTCATTATTTTCTATTTAAAACTTTGAATGAAAATCTTTCACGTGTCATTATCGATTAAATAATGAAATGATCTACAATTATGAAATAAAACCAAATTATGACTACCAAATTATTAAATAAAAATTCTGGAATGCTTCAAATGTTCAACATGTCCATGTTTTAATTGCAGTATACTATTTCTACTGTTCTTTTTCAAGGTCTCGGAAAGTGGTGTTAAATTAGGGTGAAAACTCTGTACTCTATAAACAAAAGACATTTTAATTTTTCACAGAAACGTTAACACCTTCACGAAATGCATGCTATGTTCACACAAATGCACACAACTGTTAAACAGGGTCCACATAGCTACAGTGACAGGCCATTTTTAACTTTTTCTGTTACGTGGGTGATCTATTATTAAATTTATTGTTGGCCCCTTAATTAACTTCGGGACTAAATCTTCACTCTAAAATATGAAGTCAAACATCTTCTTGACATTCTTAAAGTTCCAGGACAATTCATCAAAAATTTTGTAGATATTCAACAAACTGTGTACAGTTAAAAGCATCCAGTCAGTCACTGTTCCCTAATTTTTGGAGGCTTGTGTAATTCTGAAACTCTTATTTCATTTGAAAATTGCACATTAACAGCATTTGTTATAAACTGTGAATAAATTTTCAAATATCCATGCATAAAAACAAACAATCCCTTTTAATATTTCACATTAAAAGTAATAGGCACTTACAGAATGAAATCCAGGAAGAGCCAAGATTTTGGATGTGCCTGTGTCACCCTTTTTTATGTGGGATTAAGAAACATTTTTTAAACATGTAATAGCAATCTAAAAACAATAAACATATCTCAATTTTTAAACATATAAATATATGGAAAATTAAAAAAATAAGTTTCTTCTAGCGTTTTTCAAAATTAAAACTATGAACAGGAAATAGATGAAAACGTTTAGTTTTAATTGTCAGAAAAATCATCCTTCTTTTGACATTTTTTAAAGATATGAACATAAAAAGCAATAGGCAAATGCAATATATGTTTGAAGTTTGAAATCCAAAAGTAAGCATTTATTGGCCTTTTCAAAATGAAGACTTCAAAGTTTTCTCTTTTTTTTTCATCAGGGAAATCCTGCCTCTTTGATCCCACACATAATTCATTCGTCTATACACCCACGCATCCAGCTGTAAGGTGGAAAAAGAAAAATTTCCTTTTCCCTTCAACAAAAAATTCTTAGTTCTTTTCTTTTCTTTTACTGTGTAATTGTTTTAAATCACTTGAGAAGAATAAAATATACTTTTTTCTTTTTTTAAAATTCAGGAAGAAGCAATGGTCTCCTGATCTCCCTCCCCCCAACCTTCCCAGCACCGTTCTTAGTGTGTTCAATAGAGATTAATAATTCAGTTTGGTTTAATTACTCCAACTGTTTTTCCAGATTAATTTATGCCCGCTTTTAGTTGTAATTATAAAATGTATTTTTCACTCTTTTAGGTTCTGCTTCAAAACATATGCTACTCTAGCTTTTTTTGATACTCTCAAATCTGAAATGAGTACTAATACAAATGTCCGTGTTTGTCTAGTGAGTCCTGGGTATGTCAATACCAACTTATCCTCCAATGCAGTTACTGGAGAGGGTAGCAGATAGGGTGGTAAGTTAAATTTCTTACTGTGCTTTGTTTCTAAAATTCATTTTAATAGGGTGGTTTCCTAGATACTAAACTTCTAAAAACTTGACATTGAAGAGCTACTTTTTTGATTGAGCATGGTAATGGGACAAAATGGATTGCATATAACTCAGATATAAAGTTGTCTTTTATTTAATCTATTTCTTGCTAGCTATTTTTTTTTTTTTTTTCAAATTAAAGGCAAAAAATGAATAAGTTCCACAAAATATAGTAAGACATTTAAGTCTTTAAAATCATAAATTATTTTGCACAGTAGAAATCATTACTTTATGCAAGGCCGACCCAAGGAGTGTGCGAAGTGTGCAACTGCACAGGGTGCCGAGCTGAAGAGGACACCAGCCGATATAATATGTGTGCAAAAGAGCACTGATAAAAAATATTATATTCTGCAGAGTTTTTTTTCTTTTACACTTTATGCTTTTTCATAACCAATCTGGGATCTGTTTGGTGTGGGGGAGGGGTCTACAGTGTGTTTAAACAACACTTCAAGGAATCCTAATTACCCCAAAGCTATTGCTGTTGATCGTGGTTATTCCTCTAATATTATAGATTCTATTTATAAGAAATTGACGAAACCCGTCCATTCTGAAAAGCATTCTAATTCCAACTTGAATACTTCAGTTGTGTTGCCATTTTTCCCTAAAATCTGTCAGCAAATTGCTAAAATGTTAAGAAGGTTTGATTTTGATGTTATTTTTTCTCCTGTTAAATCTTACAAAGTTTTACAAATCTTAAACACCCCATTGATCGCCTAGATAACTGGGGTATTTACCAAATCTCTTGCCAGTGTGGTCTATCTCATATTGGGCAGACTAAACGTGCTCTCAGATTTCGTTTAAAAGAGCATGAAGGTTATGTTAAAAATCAGGAGCTTAAACGTTCTTCTATCGCTCAACATTGTTGGTCTTTTCAACATAGGTTCAATTTTTCCTCACCCATCATTATCCAGAAATGTTCTTCTAACATTGACCTTGAATTTTGGGAAGCTTGCCACATCACTAAAAATTCTCACTCTTTAGTCAATGACTTACTTATCTAGTACTTCTGATTTTCCAAGTATTTGGAAAGCATTAATTTAATTTCCTCTTTTTGGTTTCTTTTTCTCTCGTTCTCCAGTAGATGTCGCTACTTGTCCACTCAGTCGTTTCATCTGCTTCTGTCTCATTGGTTGTTTTTGGCACATTCGCTTACCCGTATCGGGTATATAAGCCGGCGCGTCTTTTTCATTTTGCTCAACTTTGCTTTTTCTAGCATGCTGTGTCTTGCTCTATCTTGCACTGAAGAAGAATCTCGCTAGTCGATTCAAAACAGCTGTTTGCTGCTTTGTTTTATGTTAATTGATAAATATAAATAAGATTCAGACTTCATAATAGTAACTTATCTTTACTAATCTAAAAGACCACATGCTTGCACGTTGTAAGCATCATCGAATAGCAACACTACTGAACTCACTTCCGTTCATTTCCAAACCGTTGCCAATACTACTTTTGAAATACATGAAACACATGTTACATCTTCCTCTTTTGGAGGAAAAGAATATTATTACATTACATTAATCATTATACTTTGAGGACGATTTATATTTCTATACAAAGAATATCATTACAAAACATTAAAATTATGAAATTACATTACATTATATAATCATTGTACTTTTGAGGAAGATTTATATTTCTACCACTTTTTGTTTTATACACAGAAGTCATATTATCATCATTGGTAGTGCTCTGATGGTGAAGATCATTTTCTGTTGTATGCTCTGCACTTTGACCTTGTTGAACATTATTACATAAATCAGAGTAGTCTGAAAGCAGTATATTATTTTGATTATTAGTTTTTCGTATATGAAATTTATTACGTCTAACAATTCTGTTGTTCTTAGTTTTAACCCAATATGACCTAGGTGTTGAGTGCTTGTTAACTATTACAGCTGGTTCCCATAAATTTCCTACTCTCAACATTACCTTTTCCCCAGGACAGAAATCTGGTCTTACCTGAGCATGTCTGTCATAATAAAATTTAGCTTGTTTTTGTTTACTCAGTAATTTCTTTTTAAATGTATTGTCTATTCTGGGTTTTAATTCTGTCTGCACAATGGGTAACTTAGTTCTTAAATTTCTACTAAAAAGCATTTGACTGGGTGATAAGTTTATACCTGAAATTGGAGTGCATCTGTATTCTAGCAATGCATCATACAGTTTTTCAACCCCTGCTTTTCGTAATATGCTTTTAGCAATACCTATCATTTTCTCAGCAAACCCATTAGCTTTTGGATAACGAGGACTACAGGGAATGATTTCAAAACACCATTCTTTAGCAAATTGTTTCATTTTCCAGCTATTAAAGGGTACATTATCACAAATCATAGTTTTGGGTATGCCATGTGTTGAGAAAATGGATTTTAACTTGTGAATTACTTCTAAAGCACTTTTTTCATTTATTGGAACAATATCTATCCATTTTGTTAAATAACACCCTACCACCAGATAGTTCTTTCTCCCATACTCACAAATATCAACACCAATTTTCTCATATGGCAAACTGGGAATCTTATGATTAATTAATGGTTCTTTAACATTTTGAGGTCTGTACCTATCGCAAACTAAACACGTAGAAATCATTTTTTCAATATCATCATTAATTCCAGGCCAAAACATTACTTGCCTAGCTCTAGCTTTTGATTTCTCAATCCCACAGTGTGCTTCATGCAATAACAATAGCATACTTTTTCTTAAAGATATTGGCACTACAACTCTATTACCTAAAAATACCAAACCATTTTCAACGGTCAAATCATTTTTAAGTTTGAAATAAGATCTGGCTTCCCGAGGGACCTGATCAACACCAGCAGGCCAACCCATTTGCCAATAGCTCTGCACCAATTTTAACCCCTGATCCCTTGAGGTAGCCTCCCAAAATTCCCTCTTTTTAGACTCAGACATCTGTAATTGTTTTGTCAGAGTGTGAACAAATTCATTCGTTTCAATGCTCTCCCCATCTACTTGTATATCCAAAAATGAACGTGACAACAAATCAGCTATGTACATAAATTTACCAGGCAGATATCTAAGGTTTAAGTGATACTTTAAAAGCTTAATTTTTATTCTTTGTAATCTGTTTGATAATACATTGCATATATTTTTTTTCATAATAGAGACCAATGGTTTATGATCTGTAAGGACCTCAACCTCCCTGCCATAAATATAATAATGAAACTTATTTGCAGCAAACAATATGCTTAAAAATTCTTTCTCAATTTGAGCATAGTTTTTTTCAGCATTTGTTAAACTACGAGAGGAAAATGCTATAGGTTGACCATTTTGTAACAAACAACATCCTAATCCATCTTTTGAACTATCAGCTTGAATAGTTATCGGTTTATTACTATCAAATATGCCTAACACAGGCGCACTGGAAATCAAGTTTTTTAAGTTTGTAAATGCTTTAGTGTGCAACTCTAACCATTGCCACTCAACATTTTGTTTCAAAAGCTCTCTTAGTGGAGCAGTTTTATCAGAAAATTTTGGTACAAACCTTCTCAGATAATTGAGCATCCCTAAGACACGCTGCAATTCAAGTTTATTTCTTGGTTCTTTTAATTCAGCAATAGCTTTAACACGGTCAGGATCAGGCCGCATACCTGAAGCATTAAACAAATGACCCAAATACTTAACCTCGGTAACCCTATATTGAAATTTGTCTTTATTAAACTTAATGTTAAGAGCTTTAGCCCGGTCAATCACTTTGGACAAAATTTCATCATGTTCTTCCACTGAACTAGCTGCAATGAGAAGATCATCAAAATAAACTAATACACCCGGTATATCTCCAAAATTTTCCTGGTTACGTTTTTGAAAAATTTCAGGGGCACATGATATTCCCATTGGCAACCTAAGAAACTTATAACACCCAAAGGGTGTACTAAATGTACACAAATCACTGCTTCTTTCATCTAAAACAATTTGAAAGAATCCATCCTTAAGATCTAGGACAGAATACACAGATTTATTACATAATTTGGGTAAAATTTCTTCAATTGTAGGAATTAATACGTGCTCCCGTTTAATTGCTTTATTAAGATCCTGAGGATCAAGGCAAATTCTTAATGTACCATTAGCTTTTTCAATAATTACAAGGTTACTAACCCAACTTGTAGGCTTATCTACTTTCGCAATGATACCTTGACTTTCTAGATCTTTTAATTTTATTTCAAGTTTAGATCTTAAGCTTAAAGGTACCCTACATGGTGGTCTGACAACAGGGTTTTCCTGATCTTTTAAAGTTATTGTACAAGTTCCATTAAATTTTCCTACACCTTCAAATACCTCTAAATAATTTTGAATAAACTGCTCTTTAGGAATTGATACATTGATATAAGAATCTAACTTACCTTTATTCGTCATTTCTACATTATTCAGAAAGTGAACTAACTTAAATTTGACACATGTGTCCAGACCTAACAATGGTCGTACATTGTTTGACAAAACCAGAAATTCTATGATATGATCTACACCATCGGCAATGCAAGATAATGATGCAGACCCAAGAGGTTTAAGTTTGGAACCTCCAAAGGCTTCCAAAATAACGTTACACTTTTTTAACTCACTCTCTGAGGATACTTTTTTAAAAACACTTAAGGGTAGAATGTTTACTTCTGCTCCAGTGTCCACTTTGAATGTCACAGATATTCCATTGATCAGCACAGTTTTTGTCCATTCTCTTAGAGTGGTTGCCGAATGGATTGACCTCACCCTTGACACAGAGTCCACGAAAAAATCTTCTGAGTCACTGGCCTCGGTATTAAGTTTCACTTCCTGAACAGGCTTGAATTTACAGGCGTTGGCAAAATGATTAAATCGATTGCATTTAAAGCATTTTTTTCCATACGCTGGGCACTGATTCCTACGATGTTTTCGATTGCACTCCTTGCAGAATATATATTCACCACTAGGACATTCGGAGTCCCCTCTAACATTATCTTTTGGAAATTTTCTTGGTCTCCAACTTGGTTTCGAAGTACTTCCGCGTAAGCTATCGACACTTTGACCCTGCACAGTTTGGGTTCTTTGCTTACTTAATTCCGCTGCTTTTCCTATCTCAATGGCTTTCGATAAACTTAGATCAGTCTCTCGAAGCATCCTTTCTTGGAGATTTACATCAGCCACTCCTAGAACAATTCGATCTCTAACAACAGACTCAGACTGGTCTCCGAACTCGCACGATTTTACCAATTTCTTTAAATCCGTCACAAAAGCATCAAAAGGTTCTGTTTCTTGCTGCTTCCTATTGTTGAAAATAAATCTCTCGACTACAATGTTTTTTTTAGGCGTCGTATAAATTTCAAATTGCTTAATTACAGCTTCATATTTCTGCTGTTCTTCGCCGGTTAACGGCAGAGTATTGTAAACTTCTACTGCTTCCTCACCTGCAGCACTTAAAAATAAAGCAAGCTTAACATCCGGATCTTTTGAATTATTACCTGACGCTTTCAACCAGATTTCAAACAATTGTTTGAAACGACGCCAATTTTCTGCGACATTTCCATCAAAACTTAGGCCTTGTGGTGGACGACAAAACTCCATCTTCAGTCAGATGCTTCTAACAATGTACACATATAATTAACTGTGAAAGTCAGACATAATTACGACTACGCCATGTTTTATGTTAATTGATAAATATAAATAAGATTCAGACTTCATAATAGTAACTTATCTTTACTAATCTAAAAGACCACATGCTTGCACGTTGTAAGCATCATCGAATAGCAACACTACTGAACTCACTTCCGTTCATTTCCAAACCGTTGCCAATACTACTTTTGAAATACATGAAACACATGTTACACTTTTCACATATTATTTGTGCATTTTTAAACGTTGGTTTTTTGCTTTTTAATATTCCTGCACAAAGACTTTAATTGCTATTTTAACAATTCAAGGACACTGAATTTTAACATGCAGACATTATGACTGGTTTCTTTATCTCAGAAAACAGTGCCTTAACTATTAAGGTCCAGAGAGATGTATCATTTAACGTGCGGTCTCTTTGTTCTGGTCAGGCTATTCATTTATAATAGCTTTACAAGGAGTCTGATGGACATCCAGCAGGAGGAAAAGCTTCCTTCAAATTCGTTCTAATCTTCTTATCTTCTTTGATTGTTGAATCTCCCATCCTTTTGTTAAAAATCTCATGAAGACAGCACTTTTTATTGAATTACTATTACTGTTATCTACTATTTTAGGACTTAAAAGTTTATTTGTGTACTCTTGTCTGACTACATCTGCATGGTATATCCCATCCAGATTGCTTTTATCATTAGTCTGTCTTTTTTGTATTCCTTATATTGACAGTGTTTTTAGTGTCACTTTTTGGTACTTTTAGTCTTTTTATTTTGGTGCAATATATCCTTTAAGGGATTTTGTGCAATAAAACATCATACAACAAACCAACCATTCATTAAAAACCACAAGTGTGATCAGACAGCAAACATCTGTCTAAAGTTGTTTACATTTAGCTCATGGCTATTCCTAAGTGTAAGGTGACAAATGAAAATAATATTTAAAATACATTTAATTATTTATTGCAAGAGTTTTTACTTTTAAATAAGTATCAAGAATTATATTTAGGTTACATTACTTCAGGGGTGCAGAATATATCCAATCGGGCGATCTAGGATCGGGGGGAAATTGTATCCATCTGGGTAAATTTTGCCGAAAAATACATAATTGAATTCAATTTTAACAATGAATTATGTAATTCCCAGAGACAGAAAAATTTTCACTACACTGTATGGCGACCTCTACAAAATCGATCTCAGAATAATATGTAACTGTATATACTTACACCCTTGCACGTAAGTTGAGAAATTTTTGAAAAAAAGAAAAAAAATTCTATACCTACGTTAACACTTAACACAAAATTTTATGTAAACCTATGTATCATAACGTAAAATTTTGTGGAAATTTTCATATGGATTGGGGAAATGTTGGGAGTAAAACCTTTTTCTGCACCCCTGCATTACTTATATTAAATACTGTAGACTCCCTCAAATCCACAACCCTAAAATCTGCAAACGCCTAAAATCTGCACATCATCGCAGATGTAAACAATGAAACTTTCAATTCAGATGTTGGGGCAAAATTAAAGAAGTTTATAGTATTATATTATTCCATATGTGTTTTAACCACTTCACCGGCGACGGGTATGGGGAAACAGTGCTTTAACTCCCGAGTTATCTCGGGGCAAACGGTGAAGTGGTTAATATGTAATTCTCAATAACATGACTGAACTCATGTCTTTTCATGAAGGAAGTATAAAGTTATTTCTGAAAAAAATCAAGATATGGCTGATATCACAAGTAATCACAATCTCTTTATCAAATATATGTATGTATTAATCAAGTTTTTTTAATTATCCAGACTGGCTGAACCTGAAATAAAACTTCATTACTTTATTATTTTTTGATGTATGTGAATTAATAGGATACATTTATGAGGAAAGTTTCATTGAATAATTCAAGGAAAATGTAAATGCATCTCATCTTTATTACACATATTCAATTATTCAATATTAATTATTTACTTGACTTTTACTATTAATAATTTAATCATTTTTAAATTATTTTACTTTTTATGATTTTAGTTTATTACTTTACTTAATTATTTTAGTATTTTACTATATTGCAAGCATTCATTATAATTTTGATTGCATTATTACATTCAAATTACTGTTTAAAAATGTAAACAAAGCAATGACCAGAAATCCACAAAATTCTAAAATCCACACAACCTCTGGTCCCCAAGCTGTGCAGATTTGAAAGAGTCTACTGTATTAATCTACTGTTATGGGATGCTAACATTATTCATGTTACAGTTAATAAGACAAACACTAAGCTTAATATGAAATAAAATAATCACAAAATTTGTGTATTAATCAAAAACTTTAATTTCATGAAAAATAGCTATTATTTTCTGTTTAAAGAAATTTCAAAGCTAAAAAATTTGCAATCACTCCGGTTTCAACTTACTTTAGTAATGAAATTTTTCTGATTGGTCTTAGATCAGTAGACCCATTGACTAGATTGAAACAACTATGATAAGACAAATCCTTCAGTGTGCTCTTTATTAGTTGAAAGAATCAAAATTGGTACAATATGTTAGTCATTTGGCAGTTAAAGAATTAATGCAGATATGGCAGAGATCTGAAATTCCTATAAAACAGAAGAAACGCATGCATAATTAAAAAATTAGAAAACATTCCTTCTCATTGGCTTTTATTGAAGAAAAACAAAGGTCTTTTTGTACAGCCCAATGATAAGGAGTGGTTAGATATCTTGGACTCTTTTCTCTGATATTGGTCATTAAGGTGTTATGAAAATAATAAGAATTAAAGAAGATTCTAATTTTTTTCAGGATCAAAGAACCAATTGTAAAATGTATATGGGTTACCGAAAAAAGTAAGAACGTTCTCTTCAGAGAATAAAAGAAGATTGAAGCATTAGTCTCTTTACCTTCAGCTACCATCTGTTCATCCAATATTTGTTTAAATAGTGTAATGGAAAACTTTGAGCCTTCAGATGATGAATTTATTCCAACACAGTCAAAGATCTTGAAAATTATCTATCAACAGACAAAGAGATTACACTTTCTGCAAGAAAAGTGATGGAACATCACATGTCTGAGTGTTCTGATGACTTCATAAGACTTTCTCTCTTTTCGTACAGAATTTAAATGGAAGAAGACAAATTGTTGTAGAGCGATTTACACCTATGCAAGCCCTTAAGAAGTGTTATGTAAGATGAGAACTTGAGATTTTTAAAGAAGATGGTGTACGACTGTCAGACTTTGCAAAAAGAACAACAACAGAACTCTTACCTCGTATGAATCTAAGGAAATCATTGTTAAGCCTTCTCCCGAAAAATGAACTGACAATGATGACTATCCCAAGGGAAAAGAATGGTTTCATAATTTACAAGTAGTGAATGACAGTGACACTATTTTGTATTATTAAAGACCAAATATGATTGCATTTCTATTTTTTACTTCTATATTGTTTTATTCTTTTCTAAGAAATTAATTTTGGAGGTCTTTATTTTTTTTTAAACAAATATATAGAAAAATTATGTTATAAAAGCAATATATAACATTCCCCTTTTTTAAAATTTACATAAATTTAAATTTTTATACTTTGTTCATTAAAATAAACAACTTCAAATTTGATCTATAAATTTGACAGCAAATTTTACTAAGTTTTTAAATATTAAAAATCTAAAATCTTTATTCTTAATTATTTTAATTTGGAATCACGTTTATTGTATTTTAATATTTTTTCTCACTCCTCTGGCAATATTTCAGTGCAGTTGCTTGTTGCTTTTATTGTTTACTAGAAAAACGAGAAAATAATTCCTAGACTTTTCTTTATTAAAAATCATTTTCGATTTACATTTCGCCTCAAGAAAGAAGCTTCTAGCTCAGAAAATGTTTCTTATTATTGAAATGTGCCAGAAATTCCAATCTACGTCATAAGACCACACAAACAGCAGGCGTCTCTTTCGCTCCCGCCCATGAGACTGTTGCCATTCCACAGTTAAAATTCTAGCGTAAAAATATTTTTGCCGGCTTGTTATCGACAGACCGTCGTTTGGAGTATTCTGATTGGCTCGTTTCACCGAGACCGCACTCTGATTTCGGCAGGCGTTTCAAAAATGAGTTCAGTTCGTAAGTTTTGTATAAAGATACATGACTGCTTTTTGAATCGGAAGTTTTTTTATTATTCTTCACCGTTGGGTGTAAGCCCCGGTGAGTGCGTCATGGGATGACACATGCTTATTTTAAAGGAAATATCTTCACAAAATAATAATTATCAACTACATCAATAGCTAAATGATTTTATCACTGGAAATTTGGAAGAAAAAGAAGATAGATTTTTACTTGCTCTCACAGTTAAGCTTGTACTCCCATCCATTTGATGCTGAAGCATCTTAAACCAGAAAACCAGCACAACATCATCCCATCAGTGAATCGTAAATAGAAAGCTCCATTTTTCCTTTTGCATCATTGTTATTCTCCGTCGTTAATCAGAATTCTACTCCACTTATATTTTTGCACATCTAATTTCAACGTTCTCCATAGAGCTATGACGAATGAATAAATTAACTTCACCAATTTCTTCATGTAATGATGCTCATCATTTTATATTGTTATCATCTAATGTGAACTGCATTTTCATAGTCTTTCATATATTTGCCAGTTTAATGATCATGTTATTAATGGAACTCATCGACAACCAGATATTTAGACTTTCTTTTATAGACTTTTATGAACTATACTCAATTCAAGAAGTGTGAATATTTATAAAGACCATTCAGTATATATAAAGAGAACTGTTCAGAATCAATATTTAATATAATATGGAATAACATCTGTCTTTTTTACAATAATTTAATATTTTATTTTCAATATTAAATATGTGCTTTGGATCCGAATAAATCTCAATGTTTTTCTTAGTTTACAATAAAATACATAAATATGTAATTGATCCTAATCATTTCAAGTATGACTTTGTTTACTATGTGATTTTCAGCTAAAAGGGGTGTGAGATGAAATCTCACAGTGTTTAAATCATGTTACTTTTTTATTTCTTTTGGCCTTATACATCAATGTTCTTTAAACTTAAATCCATATTTATTTTTGCGCGGGCGATTCGTTTCGACCGCACGGCAAGTTCTCTGATGTTCCGCAGTGCCTGGCGTGGGGTGCTTCTCCTTTGAGTTCTGTACGATTGTGATGACGTCATCGGAGCAAATCTCTCACGGCATATGCATTGAATGGATGTCGATCTTTCGGAGGTGTGTCTAATCGCCGAGCATACAACAAATAAAAATAAAGCTTTTTAAATGTTTTCTTTCAGATTTGTTTATTAAGACATTACCTAATATTTTAAATTCTCTAATAGATTTAAATCTTTTCTTTTTCTAACTTTTGAAGTCCCCATATTCTTACTATAAATTAAAAATTTCGTTAATTTTAAACCAGAATCTGTTTTGTTGGTGATCTGTTATGACTTAGTTCTTGTTTTAAAGATCGCGAGCCTCGACTCCGGTCTGTCTGCCGACGCCGATGAATGTGGAATCCGATAAAAAGTTTTTCGAAAACGATGTCTACGATTTTAACAACTCCTGTTAAATTATTTCTTGATACCGTGGAAAAGATTTTAATTACGTTTCTCATCAATACTAAATTTGATTTATGCTGCACTTTAATTTTTAAAAGAAATATCTATCTTCAAGTGGAGTAGATGCTTTTATTGGCAAGAATTAATTTATGAACGGTGACCAACGGGAAGCCTTTTCTTCTCTTCTAAAAAGATGGAATAAACATTTAATTTATATCGTTATCAAGTCTCCTCTTCATTTATTTTACAGACGACACGATCCAAATAAGAAGTTTCATTTATTTCTATTTTTTTTACAATTGCTGACCTCAAAGAACAGAGGGTTTTATTGCAATATGCCACAATGCAATGTTTTAATTAAAAAGAACTTCAAATTTAATTTTACCTTTCAAATTAACGGCCCATATTATGGATTATAATATATTACAAAATATTTCCATCACATTTTGGTGCCGCAAAAACGGTGGTTCTGAAGAAAAATTTAGATTGATTTGAAGAAAATTCGTAATATTTTAGAACTTTTGTTCTCAGAATAACTTTTTGAAAAATTTTTTGATGTGTTCAATAGAATTCAAGATTTGTTCTTTTGGTAAATTTTTAAGAAATATGGAATATTTTATGCAAGAATTTTTGCATAACTACATATGACAATATTTTTTTAGTATTGGAAGTTTCTGTTCTCAAAAAAATTTCTTGCATAGATTTTTGCTATTTTGAAGAATTAAATTTTATGGTTCTAGAATGAATTTGTCTACTCCTTCTTGAAGAATATAATGTATTTTGCTAAGTTTGTCAAAATTTTTTGAAACAATTATTTAAATTAAGATCAATTTCCTACTGAAGAATAGTCATATTTTTGATGATGCATAATTATTATTCCATTTAAATAGTTTTATTTGAAAGAATTTCATCTACATATTCTTTTATTTGTAATGAATTATTAGAGAACATAATTTTTTTTAAAGAATGATTATTTGGTATATATATTTTTTTTGAAATGAATTATATATTGTTCTTAGAAAAATTCTAATGAATTTGAAATAATAAAATTGTTCTCAAGAACATATTTCATATTTTAAGAGGCTATGATTTTGGGTTTTTAAATTAAATTTTTATGGCACTATTAAATTCCAACAAATTTGCAAATTCTTTATATATTTATAAGAAGCATTATTTTTGAAATCATGATTATTTGTGCTGAGAAATTTTATTCTTATGTCATATTTATTATTCTGAAGCTGAAATTCTTCACAGAAGTTATTAGTTGTAAATATCCTATATAACATTCTTAGAGATTTCTATGCTTCTATTCTACAAATTTCAAATCAAGATATTTTGTTTAACAATAATTTGAATACAAGAGTTTGTTTATAGATTTATTCTTATGCCATCTGGACTGTGATGTTCTATTATAATCATACAGCTTGGCTTAGTGCAAAGATAATCTGCAATTTACAAATTAAGAATGTATGCATTTAAGAATATTTTCACATTTATTTTACAACTGTTTTCATGTTGTTTCTAAAAGCACTCTCAGCTGACAAAATTTTATATTCGAAAAATTCATGATGCTTCATTTTTTTTTAAGTTATAATTTTGAAATTGGGACCTTTCCACTTCATCATATGTGCAGACTATGACAGTTTTCAACAGACAAAGATTCTCATGTTGCTCTCATAAAAAGAATGAAAGCAGCATTAATTTTTTTTCTCTTGAGAAGAAGTAGGGGTTACTTCATTCCTGTTACATTATATTCTTGAAATTATTTTACATCACCTATTTAAAAAAGTCTTATGGTTTTATACAGCTTTTAAAATAAGTTCTCATATTGTCAGTATTTCTCTGCAATAATTTTAACTGTGTGTCACTGCTGTTTCGCATATTTAAAGACTGTCTCTCTACATATGCTGCTTTAAGAGTTCTCTTCCAACCTGTTAAAAAAAAAAAAAATACTCACCTGCAAAAAAACTTTGCTTCATTCTCAACAGTTTCTTACCTGATGAAGTTGGCCATTCACTGATGTGTTGTATCCATTTGTGCTGACCTCTTCTCTAGTATTTTCCTTGTTTGATGATAGAAGATAAATATATTATTACTATACTTACCTGCTTAACTCACTGTTTTATAACAATAACTTTGAAATTTATGCTTCATTTTCAACGCTGAAGTAACTATTGAAGAAGAGTCATGTCATGTTTGAGTCATTTTATCCTTACAATGTCTGATTCAATTCAATAACTTCGATGTTTGTCTTTAAAGCTAAATAAGATTTACGAGTAATCTCAGATGTTTTCTCAAGTAACAGCTGTCACAAGACCTGATTATGGAAGTGTTGTTGATTTGCCTTTTCTCTTGTGAGATGTAAATTATCCTTACTAAGTAGATTGGTTGACTTGTTTGCTCCTATAAGTCAGTGTTGCTATTTTTTTGCAAAAATATTTTTTTTGCTAAATCAAGAAGATTTATGAAATATTATAAAATCAGCTACTTTCAATATTGATTTTGTATGTGTGTTCCTACATATACCTGCAAGAGTTGTATTTTGATACAGGAATTCTCAAGATCAATTTATTTTCTGTCTAAATTCCCCATATTTCAAAAATTTTATTGTGCCTTTGTTATCACTTGTGAATACACCCAAAGTCTCTAAATTTTTATGTTGTCATATGCCTCATATTTTTACACAGGAAGTAATTAATTGAATGAATTCTGAAGATTTATTATTAATGAAGAAATTAAAATTTTTTAAGCATCAAATCAATTCCTATACAAGATTACATAAACAGAAAAGAAAAGCACAGTTCTTAGTAACTATTTAACAGCGCCTTTTGATATAGAAGTGTTCCTTAGTGAATCTTCAAAATTACTAAGAAATTTAAAGAAAAAGTGCTTATTGCTATCATCACCTACCTACTTATGTCTTTTTTTCCCAAGATGTGTGTGTGTGAATACATCATCAATTCTCATCAAATACAACATCATTTTTTTTCATCTTCAGTGCTCTATAATTCATCTTTTTAGTGTGTCCGAAAATAGTGATTACTGAAAGTTAATGATTAGCTTCAAAAGAAGTGAAGCACACAGATGTTGTGTTGTCGCCCAAAAAAAGTTCTTGTCCAGTGTTCCTGTATAATGTCTATTCAACTGTTAAGTTGATGTTGCCTTTTTGTGTATGTCATCTTGAGATATGCGTCTGTTTCTACATGGTAAACACAATGTTTACACCTTTGCAACAATACACATACCTGATGTCTTTTTGTGTACCAAAACTTTCAGTGTGTTTTTTTAACATTCTGATAACATTTATTTATTTTTCATGCAAACTTTAAATTGTGTTTATAACACTAACGAATCAAGGATCTGTAAAGAAGGACATTGCTGTTGTTTTTGCAGTTATGGGGTGGTATATTGTGCTATTTAGTGTATATAGTTATTTTTTTCTTTTTGCACAAGGTATCGGGAGCTTTGTTTAGGGAAAATCGAAGCCACCTGAAATCTTGAGTAAAACATGAGTAGTCACAGTGTATATTGTTCTATGATTGTTGATAATAGTATATTTTTACATAATTCTCTTGATTTTTCTGCATGAAATATTTTATGTAAATGATTTATAATATTTATATTATGGTACACTTGAAAAATTAAATTTCGCATGATAGTGTCAATTTTCTTTCATTGTATATGAAAGCATTTATTTTTTCTGGGGATCCCCACCCACTCAAACAAATACCCACTTATTCTTAAAACCACGGTTTGTCTATGAGTTGATCTTTATACATATTTAAAAATTGTATTAAGTGATGTCTCATATTTTAAAGAATAGTATATACTTTGAAAATTTTTGATGAGTAAATAATACAAGAAGTATTGGTGTTTGTTGATATATTGCTTTTGCAATACATATTTTCAGGGCTAATGAAAAGTAGTAAAAGTATATGTTTCAGCAGTAAAACACTTAATAACTTTTAGACATGTCTCTCACTCTCTCATATATATATTGTTGCAACTACCTTAACTATCTGTGTTTTACATGTGGGTGGTCATTTAGTGCACGATTTGGCCACTTGTTCATGTGGAGTACAGCTGGTTGTTTGAAGTTACATATTTAGTACTAAATTGAATTTAAAAAAAAATTCTGAAAATTGTATAATGAAAATTTTACTAAAGAAAGTGTTATGCATGACCAGTTTATGTGTAGAGTAACTGCAAATAAATGCTCTATTTTATGAATTATTAGTCCTAGGCTGTGATCAAATACTGAAGTTATTTTGATCTTAGTTGCTTGTAAAGTGCAACTTTTCTTATGGTATACCAATTTAATTAAATGTTTGATATTGAGCTCATTTTAGATATGCTAATTCTGATTTTGTTTGGCATTTTTACTTAAGTAATACATAGGATTTTATGTATGCTAATTCTCATTTTCTTTAGCATTTGTACTTAAGTATTATTTATGAAGATAAGTTTATGACATCATACTGCAATTGCCATAAGTAGAAAGATTTGGCATTTTTTATGTATACTATTTGAATATACTATGTATACTTTTGATGTATTTTCTTTTTCTTCTCTCTTCCCTTTTGGTCACCACTAATTTTTATTTGCAACAGTTTAACTTTTGGCTTTACTTTAATATTTTAACTTTGATTTTTTTTTCTTTCTTTTCTGTCTTTGGCATTCAAAATTTTGTCATCCCGTTTCTGTAAAAGGTTTTTATTTCATTTTACCGTTTACATCACTTGCTCTGCCAAAATTTTACTCGGTAAATGGGGGTATTGTGAGATGAAATCTCACAGTGTTTAAATCATGTTACTTTTTTATTTCTTTTGGCCTTATACATCGATATTCTTTAAACTTAAATCCATATTTATTTTTGCGCAGGCGATTCGTTTCGACCGCACGGCAAGTTCTCCGATGTTCCGCAGCGCCTGGCATGGGATGCTTCTCCTTTGAGTTCTGTACGATTGTGATGACGTCATCAGAGCAAATCTCTCACGGCATATGCATTGATTGGATGTCGATCTTTCGGAGGTGTGTCTAATCGCCGAGCATACAACAAATAAAAATAAACCCTTTTAAATGTTTTCTTTCGGATTTGTTTATTAAGACATTACCTAATATTTTAAATTCTCTAATAGATTTAAATCTTTTCTTTCTCTAACTTTTGAAGTCCCCGTATTCTTACTATAAATTAAAAATTTCGTTAATTTTAAATCAGAATATGTTTTGTTGGTGATCTGTTATGACTTAGTTCTTGTTTTAAAGATCGCGGGCCGCGAGCTTCGGCTCCGGTCTGCCTGCCGACGCCGATGGATGTGGAATCCGATAAAAAAGTTTTTCGAAAACGATGTCTACGATTTTAACAACTGCTGTTAAATTATTTCTTGATACCGTGGAAAAGATTTTAATTACGTTTCTCATCAATACTAAATTTGATTTATGCTGCACTTTAATTTTTAAAAGAAATATCTATCTTCGAGTAGATGCTTTTATTGGCAAGAATTAATTTATGAACGGTGACCAATGGGAAGCCTTTTCTTCTCTTCTAAAAAGATGGAATAAACATTTAATTTATATCGTTATCAAGTCTCCTCTTCATTTATTTTACAGATGACACGATCCAAGTAAGAAGTTTCATTTATTTCTATTTTTTTTACAATTGCTGACCTCAAAGAACAGAGGGTTTTATTGCGATACTACACAACGCATGTTAACTAAAAAGAACTTCCACTAATAATTTTACCTTTTAATTAACGGCCCATATTATATTATGAATTGTAATATTACAATTTATTTCCATCACAAGGGGGTGAGTAGCAATATTTTATATTTGTTTAACTTAAAAGTTTTCAACTTTAAATTAATTTTAGTTACAACACATTTTTACCCACTATACATCCGGCCATAGTATGATTCTGGGAGATGTGAATTGGATTTATTTTGGTTCAATTTGAAATTTTCAATTGAATTTTCGCTCCAATTTATGTATCCCAGGGTCACATTACAAATTAGAATGAAATACATAAATTTATGAAGTTAGTGGGTGTTGAGCACTCTCTTGCAGTTGAAATATGAAGTTCAAATTCTGCCAGAATATTACTATACACAAGTCTAAAAAAATTGAGAGGTGGCCTGGTATATAAATGAAAGTTTATTTTTTTACATAGATGGCTGAACCACCCTAGTTTGTACTCTGGTATCAAATCAATGAATTTATTCACTGAGCTTTTTGAAAGATCTTACAGTAAAGTAAAATAACTAGAAAACCGGGAACTAACTCCTCGCCTGGTCCTATGGGGCAAAAAGAGGGCATGGGCAGGGCCTAGGGGGAGGTTCCCTAGGCGCTCAACCATGGTATAATTTTATTATATGAATAAAGTCTTCCTTCAACAACTGCCATTTTGAATCTGCACTTAGGCCTATTATTCATAGGGCTGTGGATTTAAAACTCATCCTTAGCGGCTGTTTTGGGTAATAAATTAAACTAAGTTTTTAAATACTGAAAGTTGAGAAGGAATACTTCTCAAGAATATAAAAGAAAGGGTCTTGGCCTGTCAATAAAAAGGTTTGAGGGACTGCTGTGTTTTTGGAGAGAAAATACTAAGTAGGGGAGTTTGGTTGTTGGATCTCTATGAAAGTTATGCATAAAAAAGATGGCTTTGTTTCTTCAAATCTACGCCAGATTGTTTTTATATAACAGTGCCTGATTTCTGTCCTGAGGTTGCTTTTCAGTCTCATGAATGCTAGAAGACCTTTGGAGGTATTACAAAGAATGAATGTCTGTAAATTCATTTCTTAAATTTATTAAGAAAGTTTTAATTAAATATACAAAAGTGGGTGAAATATATCTCAGTCATTTGCCATGGTAGAACATGATTCTATTTTCTTGTTTTCATAACTTAAGAAAAATTTCAATGTTAACATAAATTTCAATCAAAATATTAATAATGAAACATGCTTATAGTTTGACCAAATATTTGATTTCATTTTCATTTTCTTCCCAAAATCTTAGTTTATATGAAAATATTGCTGAATATTTAGCTGGGCTGAAACTGTCCATACTCCTAAAATCTTGTTTTTTTCTTTCAGAATTTTTAATTTTACTCACTGATTTGGGCTGTATTGGCTCAAATGAGATCTTGTTTATTAATTGCTATGACCTTCACAGGTTATAATTATCAGTTATCACTGACTCAAGGTGTGAGTGTAAGTCATAGACAATGCATGTATGACTAAACAATTACTTCAATTAGGGTGAACTACCCAGTAATTGACCATTTAGTGAAAGTTTCTTCAAATTTTTTTTTCTGTGCTAAATTTAAGGAGATATTTCTTGAAACTTTTTTTTTAAAGCAACAATCACTTATAAGGATCAATAATAAATAAACATTTTTTGTCTACTTTTTTGCAATTTTATTTTATTTAATATAATAGTTGTCAAGGGAGATTTTGCCAGTAATTGACCACTTAATGTTAGAAAATAACCATCACCGTGTCAGTAATTGACCACTCTGAAGTTGAACTGATAAACCTTCTTAAAATTAATTGTATGAAAAAATGGGGAAGTTTGCCAAGTTTTTTTCTACAGAAAATGGATGTCTAGCCTCCTGGACAGCCAGAAAAAATCGGGAAAATTTCAAATTTCTGAAAAAAAAAAAAGTCTGACGAACTTGAAATTTCTGAGAAATTTTTTAGAAAAAGAATTTAAATCATAAAGCCAAGGATTTTTAAATTGCAGTAGTAGCAAAATATGCTTTAAAGCAGCTATGCTCAACCTACAGGCCACATATGGCCCAGTAATCTTTTACCTATGGCCCGAGATACATAATCATTAATCTCTATTTATAAAATTGATATATGCATAAAATATATTTAAGATTTTCCCTATTGCTTTATATTTTTGTGGGGTGACAAAATCTGTCATGTTATTTATAATTAATTTTAAATTATGTTTAAATATTCTAAATGCCATTTTCGTTTAGTGAAAAGTTTTTTTAGTTGTAGTCCTATTTGTGCTACAGTTATGCATACATTTCTGAAGCACTTGGCAATCAACACTCTACATAATTTTTAATCTTTTGTCACCAGATTTTTTAATTATAATATAAACTTTTGTCTAATTTATTTAATGCCAGAAATGCATTCATTAAATAAAACAAACTGTACAATAAAAAAATTACTGTTAGGAATAATTTATTCTGAGCACTTTATGCTTTATGTAAATGGGATGCTTATTGTGCAAAATAGTTAACACTAATTATTATTCAAAATTAAATTTAAACTATATATATTTTTACAGTTTAAAAAAATATATTGAACAAATCACTGATTATTAAAAGTAATATTTTTATTTTTGTCCGTCAAAACTTAATACAGAATTTACATTAACATTACACTGTTATTATGTTTTATTATTATACAACTGCAATTAATTAGGGTTGAACTTTGTCATGGATAAAATCAGCATAAAAAACATTTTATATACTAGCAATTTTAACAGCATACTTCCACAACAATTGTAATAGAAATCTACCACGAACTATGTTTGGAGCTGATGGTGGTAAAACATTTTTTTATAAGATTTGTGTGACAAACCCTAATGATATTTAGAGCCTCACTATACTAATTTTGTTATCTTTACATTTTAATTACACTTTTCTTGCATTATTATTATATAAATGTGTTATGACCCTCTTGACATAACAAATGTGTGTTTGCTTGATCAGTAATTGACCAAACATATTTAGTTATTAACCACCCTGGTCAACTACTGAAAGAACTCATTTTTTAAATAAAAAATTGGTGAATATTGCTTCCATAATAGAAATCTATATTTTTTTAAGTATCAAAAGGAATGGATGCAAGCAAGCAAAAAGTCAGTAGTTGACCACTTTGGTCAATTACTGAATGCTTTCAACATTCACACATCTAGTAGTTGACCACCCCCCTTAACGTCATTTAACTTATGAATTTAATATTAAATGCATAATGATTAACTTAAAACAAACAAAAATGAACTACACACCTCATTTGATGAACCAATGGAACTAAATTAAACTTGATGCTGCCAGATTAATAAAACAACTCACAAAACAACACTACTATTACAGAATGTATTCACTTTTGATATTGTTAGAAGGTGCATTTTCTTTGATTTTTTACATTCAATCAGAATATAGATAGTAAAAGTAATTTTTTCCTATGCAATTCATTGGATGTTAAATATTTTTATTCAGCATACAAAAATACTTTATCAACACATTGATTCTTGTTTTAAACACATAAATGTGTTTTTGGTCAATTACTGGAAGTTCACCCTACTAAACATTGAAAACACTTTCCACGTATTCATTCAAATCTGCAGGTTTAACAGAGATAAAAAAAATTTTAGTTTGAATACCGCAGAAGTGTTTCGAATGCACTCTAAGAAAGGTCTACTTAAAACAACCGATGATCATTTACAAAAGTCGTTATTAAAAGTAAAATGAGGAATGAATGCCTAAAACATTTTTTAATTTAATGAAATTCATATAAAATGTAAAATGAGGTATGTATAACTAAAATACCTTTTAATTAGAGGACATTTGTATAATTAGCAAATTAATTCTGTATTACTAAATTACTTGTATATAATTACTTGTAATAAATTACTTGTATTTTATTTCATATAAAAATTAGAGAGTTTTGTCAGAGGCACAGAGAGCCAAATTGGGGATAAAGTTTCCAAACAGAGGTCCTATTTCAAAACAACTTTCTTGGGTGTGAGAAAGGTTGTAAAATACCCAGGTTTTTTATAAAAAAAAAAACCCAGCTCAGGTGGGTAGCTGGGTGGATACCCAGCTACATTTGGCAACATTTTGTATTATGCTGTTTCCGGGTACAAGACCCTTGCACTAGGTCACACATTTGAGAAATTTCGATGAGTGGGTCACTACGGGTCAAGCTAATTTTATTTAGAAAACGGCTCTAACGATTTTGATTAACACCTTGACCGCCGAGCAAAAGGACAAAATTGTAATGTTGTTTCCTCTGTATTTTATAAAAAATGTTAAAAAAAAGGAGAATTTTTTTCAATGCAACAGAAATAACTTAATGACGTATATGAATATAATCCTTCAGAGTATTAACCATCGTGATGAGATAACGTGGAAAGAGCATCGGCAACCTTTTTTGACCCCCATGATAAAATCACGTGACACTTGAGCGTTTTTCTCCCAATGAAGCTTAACTGCAGTGTCTGTCCATTGGATTTATATGGAGTTGTCTGTAAAACAAACACTTTGAGTTTTCTTTTTTATTTTCTAAGTAATAATGGTGGTGTATTGCAGTGCATACGGATGTAAATCAAGATATGTCAAAGAAGGAGGTATAACCTTTCATTGGCGAGTCTTACATTTACTTTTTAAACTTATTTTACTTAAAATAAGAATAATAATTGTGACTTGAAGCAGTGTTATTAACTGATAATGATTAGTCTTTGCCACATAAAAGAGGCATATCACTTTTAAAAACAAAATTGTTTCACACTGATATATGTACTTTTATTTTGTGTAAATTATGTAAGTTTTAAATCAGAATAATTTTATTATTTATTTAAACAAATGACAATCTTTCGTTTTCTATCTTGGCGACATTTTTTTGCGCCAATTTGTAATTTTCTTCTCTCATGCGATATATTTGTATTTCTGACTACTGTAAATCTTTCCTAAATTATTCGTAATGTGCAGGTATAAGTAATTTTAAAATATGTATTGAATAAAAAAAAAATTAGTATTTCAAAACTTTTTTTTCTGATTAAAGTTTTCCAGAAATTATAATTACAAAAAATAAATATTTATAAGATTTGGGAAAAAATTGAGGAAATAATCTCAATATGTCATCAATGTTATAAATTAGGGTAATTTTTAGATAGAAACAACAATTGTTTTCATTATTCCAAAATGAGAAAAAAAGTTACATAAAAAAAACTATAGAAATTAATGCTTGAGTTAATTAATCATGAAAAAACCCTCTAAAAATATTAACGTAAATTTAAAATTTTCATTCCTAATATTAAGACGGTATAAAAATGACACTGTCTTCTTAATCCTGTTTTGAAATGTAGAGCTTTTAAATAAGTGAAGATAACAGCATTTTGCATATTTATTATACAATATTTTCTTCTGTGATACAGTATCAAATGTGAACATATGAAAGTATTTCGATAAAAATTTATTAGTGAAATGTTTGTGAAGGAAGATGTCTCATTACACATAACACATGAACATATTTATATATACTCCTACAGAATGCCTCAAAAATATTGTAACACGATTTAATTGTTTTTACACTTTTGCAGTTTGCATTGGCTACTAATTTCTAACTGGTAAAAAAATTACAGAGCATATCAATATTTCAATATATTTGGGACATCCTATGTGTGTGTGCGTGTGATACGTATATAGAGGCTGTGCATATATAACGTTGTCATTTTAAGGGTGAGGGGGGGGGGGGGTGTCTGATATTCAGGGCCGTGCAAAGCAGGGGACAATGGCCCCGGGTGCAGAAATTGAGGGGTCTCCAAATTTATACAACAAACCTCGTTTCATTTTTTAAAAATTATATTTACATAGTGTAATTTTCTTTCTGTGCTTGTGACAAAAACATACTTTCAAAATAGCATGGGTTTCCTTCTGGGAATACAAAAGGGTTGCAAACTGCTATACTGTACTATTGTATGTTATATATACAAACTGTTATACTGTACATTTTTTCTACATCCATTTCCCAAATGCCCTTTGTCAAAATATAAATGCAATTTTTCCTTATGTTATTTAGTTGTTTGGAGTTTCTGAATTAAAGTTAAACACAAAGATCCAAAATGAATGAGAAATATGCATTCAATAGAATTTATTATTATTAAAATCTTTGAATGATTATAAAATTATTTAATTCCAAAATATGGAATGCCCCAACGTTTGGCATTCCTATTCTTCTGACATATGTGTATGCTTATATAATCCGCTGTTAGAGAAACCATATGCGAAGTATGTTTGAAATGATACTTGTATTTGCTAGTAGATAGATTCTTTCATAATGTTTATATGCATCTATATTAATAATGTAGCACGAAATACTTTTTACTATGAATTAATTTCCCTATGCCAAGAGTTGCACAAAATTGCCAGTATTGCACACCAAAATACCTCATACACGTGACACATGTCGACCCCACTTTTCAAGGCTGAGCTGTATGAGGAAGAGCGGTTCAGGCTATATCAAGTGTATGGTATTAACCATTACTCAATGTTTTAAAACAGCTATATATCTGTAGAATTATATTATATTAAATAATGCTTCTACTGCAGTGAAACCTGCAGTTTAATGAACGGATATATCAGTTCACAGCAGTGAGAAGGTTAAAGTTTGTATTCTATCGTTTTCAGGGGTCGAGAAGACCACGCGGCAGTGTCACGTGTTCGAAAAAATTAGATTAGTGAAATTAGATTGGAATCACTGCGGGTCAAGCTAATTTTATCTATAAAACGGCTTAAATGATTTTTACTAAATTTTGTATCCTACCGTTTTTGATTACCAGACCATTGAGCTAAGTCACATGTTCGTGCAGATTTGATTAGTGCGTCCTTTTGGGTCACTACGTGTTAGGGTCACGAAACCACGATGTTGGCAAAATATTGGCAACATTTGGCCGAAAAATCGACTTTCAAGATTACGAATGCCAAAACACATACTCGGTGCCAAATGCAAGAATGTCGCCAAATTTGGCTATTTTTGTAGAAAAAATAAGCATTCAGAATGTGAAAGAATTTTTTAGAAATTCTTAATAGGGCTCTAGATACATGTTTAAACCAATCAGAGTTGTGCTAAAAATGTAATTTGGATTAATGTCCTTTCGTTGTAAATGTGTAAAAATTTAGAAGCATGTACTATATACTTTTCATATTAAGTATATTTGTAAGTAATACTGTTATAATGTAATATGCTTTATAGAAATAATACCGAGAGAATATTCTATTGAGTTGAACATAAAGCTAATTTTGACCAAGCCATGCTCGGTCATCCCCGCTTGTGTTTATTATTAGTTAGATAAGTGTAATTTTAAAAAAGGATTTCGAAAAAACCCACTCGGGGTTTTTTTCAGGTTATGTCAAATCAAGCCCACTCTGTTTCTTGCCCAATTAACCCCTTAACTGCCATGACCAAAGTTGTTGCATAGCTACTGCGAGCGATCTCTGAGAAATCTTGTTTGAAATATAAATAAAAGGCTCGATTAACCCATAGAGTACAGTTTTTGAGTACTTTTATGTTAGCCAGGTGCAAATCTTGCCAATAACACCTTTTATTTTTTGTATGCATGTAAATTATAAACAATACTTTGATGAGGAAATATTTTTTGCCTTTGTTTTATCATTTTTTCTTTAATTACCGTTATTCTAGATTTTGATTCAAATGAGAGAAAAGCATGTATTTTAAATGAAATGAGTGATCGACTTATATTTGAACCATTATAAATGCAATGCAAATGATAGCGCTGGGACAAATATTTGGAAATTTATCACATGTGCCTGGCTAACATAAATGTAACTATTTCTGTACTAAACTTTATGTATAGATATATTATAATTAAAATTCACACATTCAGAAGTTTCTAGGAACCATATTACTGATACTCCAATATAAGAAAGCAGCCAAAGAAACAGAGATATTAGTTGAATATTTACACTTAAAAGAAAATTATTTTGAGAAAATGAAACATTGGCAAATGCTTTAAATAGTAAAATATTGAATGTTTTGTTCCAAACATCACGTCAAAATGATTCGGCAGTAGGCATTGCTTCAGAATGAGGAGAATATTGGAACAGTTACTTTGTTATGTAAAATTCTTCAATAAAACTCATGTACAGAAAATTTAATGATAAAACTAACAGGCTTTTACATTTTTTAAAAACTTATTCCAGTAAAAAACCTGCTTCAAGGAAATCATATTCACGAAACAGGCATAGAAAAATTACATCTTGATTTTGACACATTTCTATATAACATAAACAAAAAGAAATACAAAATTAAAGAAGAAATAAAATAATAATAATAAGTTTTAAAATCAAACTTAATATTTAAAGATTATTAGACACTAACTAAGAAACGTGTGTTCCAGAAACATTAATAAAAAAGTCTCTTCCATCTTCTAAATGGAGTATTAAAATGCCCTCAAGATTATCTTCTCCTGCATTGAATTTGCTGGCTGTTTTTTCATCTATAAGAACTTCAAAATGAATATCGCATTTTTCACCTCGTTTCAAAGTTTCTTTTATTGGGTTTATACGTAACCATGGTTTACAGTACTGATGTGTTTCATCTTGGTCTATCTTGCGTTTTTGAAATTCAAATCTTACTGGAACATAGCCAGTATTAGAAATTGTTATAGTTTGAACATTGGTTTCATAAACCTTTACTGTTCCAAAATGAAGTTCCGATTTGTCTAGAGTCACTTTTGGGAGAAATCTATTTTCCATCACTCCTATTTCTTTTGCTACTGCTTCACATTCTTTACGGTGCTTTGTAGGATTAAGTGCACTAACTGAAGATTCAAAAACAGCACTTACAGGCTTATGATCGCTGCCAGTATAATGTGGATGACTCCTGTATTCTATTAACTTGATGTTGTCCCCTTTCCATAAAATCCTGTCACACCAAGCGGGCACTCTGTTTTTTTCACTGGAATCCCAATCTTGAGTGCCTATGTTATATTTAAATGTAGGCGGAAAATAAATTGGTCCTTCGTTAAAGCCAACGAAAGCTTTTTTCAACTTTCTCTGCTGGATGAGTTGATCATGTTCTAACAAAGCAAAAAAAATTTTTTTTCAACAAGCGCTTTAACATGCTGATTATCTACATCTGCTATTCTGTAGTTCATATCACCAAACCAATAAATTTGGTCATGGTCAAAAATATAATTTAAAGGTTTTAGTTTTTCAAAAGACAGTCCAGCACAAATGTCATCATAATCTTGATTTCTTCTTTCCAATTCTTCCATATGGGCAGCTAAATGGCAGTTTACGAAACACATAGATGTCCGATGAAAATCAAACCGTATTGCAACAGCTCCTTTATTTCCTAATTTGTTAGCAATCCCAGTTCCTATGGTTTCAGCTGCTACATTGCTCACAAGGTAATAAAGTTCTTCTTTAATAAAAATTGCTATCATAATACCAACTAATTTTACAAGTTTCACCATTTTATAACTGGCAGAGGTATTTAATCCATTTCTAATTTTTGTAATCCACTTTTGAATGTTCGGAGTATCACTTAACACAAATGCTTCTGGGCTTAAGTCAGCTTCTTGAAGCCCAATAATGTAGAAATCTGGCGGTGTATCATCTATTGACAACCACAGTTTTAACGAGTCTTTTGATGAATGTCCATTCACATTCCATGTACCTATAAATATTCTATAGGATTTCATACTTTCGTAATCCTCTGTGCTTTTGAGCATTGTGAGACTTTCTTTTTTTTACCGACTTAAAAAAAAGGAGGAGGTTATCAATTCGACGCGTATGTATGTATTTTTTTTTTTTTTTTATGTATGTTCACCGATTGCTCCGGAACTTTTTGTCCGATTTATCTGATTTTTGTTTTAATTGAAAGAGGATACTCTCGAATTGGTACCACTTCCGTTTCATTGAAATTGGTTCAGTAGTTTTTTAATAATTCAACAAAAACCAATAAAATGAAGGATTTCACCCAGATTATCTTTCATTGTTGCAACCAGTTTCTGAATCATAAGCATAAAACTATGTATTCATATACGTTAGCGCCAAGTTGTCTCCAAACATGGCGCAGTTAGGTGAATTATCGCCAAATTTGGCGGCCAAAATAAGTTGCCATAAATGAAGCCAATTTGGCTGTAACTAACTAATTTGGCGATATTCCCATTCAAATTCAGTAATGGATCTTCCCCAATCTGTTTCTTCGCATTTTCTAATCGACAGTCCTATTTAAAATTTTCAATTGGCAACTTCCACTAGATAACATTAATGATAACTTTCCTGTATAGGGGCTTTGGAGAGAAAATGAAAATTTCACGCATATTTTCTAACAACCTATTAACTGTCTCGGTACTACTTAGTTATCCCGTCGACCAATTTCGCCAAATTATACAAATTGACATAATTTTTATTTTAAATAACGAAAGAACAAATAAATTAGTATAACATTAATAAAAATACAAATAAAACGCTGAAATAAAAATCACTTGATGACGTAAACGCGTGTAACTTGCTTAAAGCCAAGTGAATGTGACATTTATGATCAACCATTATTGGCATTTAATCTTATAGTTTGGCGATAGATTTTTGGTCGACGCGATAACTAAGTAGTACCACTGTCTCATATACACAAGCAAGTTTTTCAATATTTATAAATTTATTTATTCTAAACAACCATTTGTCTACTTTTATATGCAAACACAAGTTGAGCCAAGATCCCTTATGCTGTTAAAGTACAGGATTAACAACAAACAAAGAAAAAAAAGGAGTTACTCTAATTAGTATTATAGGCGGCATTGTTATGGTGCGGTGTATTTACATGGCACAGAACTTAAACATCAGTAGGCAAAGGCATAATTGCGAAAGCAAGCCAGTGAGTTACGCAGTCATGAAAACATTTGAATTGTATCAAGAAATGAGAGCAAGTAAATTTGAATCAGATTGCCCGATAAAAGCAAAAGGTGCGCGAAACTAACAGCAAACATGGTGTAAAGGAAATGCGAATATCATAAGTTGCTTCCGAAAGTTCTATATATTTTGCAGTACTATATTCACTAAAATACGTCAGTTACTATGCAGACCGATGACACTTTAACCAAGACTATTAAATGAGCATGACGATGTATTTCTAATCTTCCGTAATCGAGCCCACAGTTAAGGCTAGCGTGAAACAAAAAAAATATCAGCAGCAATGTGGTTTAATGTAAATGTGGGTATCATAAAATATTTAATTCGCAAAACGCTTCAATGCACCAAATCATATTAGCTCAGAAACAACAATTGGCAGTGGACTCAATAACGGTAGATTACTTAATAGTTTTAAAATCTCCACTGCCCAACGTATTGCAAATGATGATGCAATAAGAAGCATAAATTCCTAAGTGAGTAAAGCTGATTTTGTCAAGAAAGATTAAATACATAACAACCAAAAATAAACAAAATGCCGTCATGATGCAATGAATTCTCAATTTCTCTATCAGAATATTTAGATTTGGCGAAAGATTAAGCAAATAATTTAAATTATGAATAAAAGTACCATGCTGAAATGCTTAGCATACATTCATTTAAGCACATTCGCATTGCGTCTACATTATACATTACATATTGGCACTTGCATAATATCTCCATATAAGAAAACATTAATGCCACCAAAAAATAATTTGTTTTTAAATTCTTGAAGCCACAAATGAATTATATATACTTCAAAAAAAGGAGGAGGTTATCAATTCGACGCGTATGTATGTATTTTTTTTTTTTTATGTATGTTCACCGATTGCTCCGGAACTTTTTGTCCGATTTATGTGATTTTTGTTTTAATTGAAAGAGGATACTCTCGAATTGGTACCACTTCCGTTTCATTGAAATTGGTTCAGTAGTTTTTTAATAATTCAACAAAAACCAATAAAATGAAGGATTTCACCCAGATTATCTTTCATTGTTGCAACCAGTTTCTCAATCATAAGCATAAAACTATGTATTCATATACGTTAGCGCCAAGTTGTCGCCAAACATGGCGCAGTTAGGTGAATTATCGCCAAATTTGGCGGCCAAAATAAGTTGCCATAAATGAAGCCAACTTGGCTGTAACTGACTAATTTGGCGATATTCCCATTCAAATTCAGTAATGGATCTTCCCCAATCTGTTTCTTCGCATTTTCTAATCGACAGTCCTATTTAAAATTTTCAATTGGCAACTTCCACTAGATAACATTAATGATAACTTTCCTGTATAGGGGCTTTGGAGAGAAAATGAAAATTTCACGCATATTTTCTAACAACCTATTAACTGTCTCGGTACTACTTAGTTATCCCGTCGACCAATTTCGCCAAATTATATAAATCGCCAAACCACTCGCCAAATTATACAAATTGACATAATTTTTATTTTAAATAACGAAAGAACAAATAAATTAGTATAACATTAATAAAAATACAAATAAAACGTTGAAATAAAAATCACTTGATGACGTAAACGCGTGTAACTTGCTTAAAGCCAAGTGAATGTGACATTTATGATCAACCATTATTGGCATTTAATCTTATAGTTTGGCGATAGATTTTTGGTCGACGCGATAACTAAGTAGTACCACTGTCTCATATACACAAGCAAGTTTTTCAATATTTATAAATTTATTTATTCTAAACAACCATTTGTCTACTTTTATATGCAAACACAAGTTGAGCCAAGATCCCTTATGCTGTTAAAGTACAGGATTAACAACAAACAAAGAAAAAAAAGGAGTTACTCTAATTAGTATTATAGGCGGCATTGTTATAGTGCGGTGTATTTACATGGCACAGAACTTAAACATCAGTAGGCAAAGGCATAATTGCGAAAGCAAGTCAGTGAGTTACGCAGTCATGAAAACATTTGAATTGTATCAAGAAATGAGAGCAAGTAAATTTGAATCAGATTGCCCGATAAAAGCAAAAGGTGCGCGAAACTAACAGCAAACATGGTGTAAAGGAAATGCGAATATCATAAGTTGCTTCCGAAAGTTCTATATATTTTGCAGTACTATATTCACTAAAATACGTCAGTTACTATGCAGACCGATGACACTTTAACCAAGACTATTAAATGAGCATGACGATGTATTTCTAATCTTCCGTAATCGAGCCCACAGTTAAGGCTAGCGTGAAACAAAAAAAAATATCAGCAGCAATGTGGTTTAATGTAAATGTGGGTATCATAAAATATTTAATTCGCAAAACGCTTCAATGCACCAAATCATATTAGCTCAGAAACAACAATTGGCAGTGGACTCAATAACGGTAGATTACTTAATAGTTTTAAAATCTCCACTGCCCAACGTATTGCAAATGATGATGCAATAAGAAGCATAAATTCCTAAGTGAGTAAAGCTGATTTTGTCAAGAAAGATTAAATACATAACAACCAAAAATAAACAAAATGCCGTCATGATGCAATGAATTCTCAATTTCTCTATCAGAATCTTTAGATTTGGCGAAAGATTAAGCAAATAATTTAAATTATGAATAAGAGTACCATGCTGAAATGCTTAGCATACATTCATTTAAGCACATTCTCATTGCGTCTACATTATACATTACATATTGGCACTTGCATAATATCTCCATATAAGAAAACATTAATGCCACCAAAAAATAATTTGTTTTTAAATTCTTGAAGCCACAAATGAATTATATATAAATTCTCTTTTGATACTATAAAAATTTCATCAATGACCAGCCATTTGAGGGAACACCATTTAAGACTTTCCCGCTGTAGTCTTTTCACGATCATTTTTTGATAAGTTATTCGGTTTTCATGTACCCTAATGGCTCATGGTGCATGTAAACTCCGTCGCGGGTGCGAAGACCTCAAAGTTACCTATGAATTATACCTCTGAGGTGCCTTGCCAGGTAAAGGTCTCGTCATCTGATTAAGCTTCTAAATTACGAGATTAACATGAGTAGCAATGCACAGGTGCTAAACAACAAGATATAAATGTTAACTAACTGGCATAAAAAAGTTCATAATTAAGAAATAGGCACTGCCGATAGAAAAACGAATTAGGCGCTCATCAGGTTTATTGCCGCTACGTGCGATTATGTGGTCTCCTACGCCGATGGCAGGTATAAAAAACCCGTTCATCTAGGGCAACCCGGAAGATAAGGGCCTGGTCATTGGTTAGAAAGTATGAAAAATGAGTCATTGGGTCTCTCTTCTCTATTTCATAGAGATTCTATTTCATTCTCTATTTCTCTATTCGCATCCCCTGTCGTTCTACTCATGTCCAAATAGAGAAACAAAAATATTCAATTTAAAAATAAAGCTATTAAATCTGAAGAAGAATAAATGTAACATATATATATATAAAGAATTTTCACAGAAAACCTGTGTTATTAATGTACACACAGATCTGGACAAAAGTATTTACTTATCAAAATAACATCTTTAAAAGTCCGTAATTTCCTCCAAAAGAATCATGCAAAAATTGTAATGCGAAAAAACTAAAAAGTGAAAAATAAACTTTTTTACCAAAAATAAAACCGACTTCAAAAACTACTACAAAGTAAAAAATAATTTTTTTACATAATAGTTAATATGAAATTAAATTAAGAGCATTGTATTTATCATGCGTATTATTATATTTATGTACATTAATTTGATTTTTTGGAGTCGGTTCCAGCCAAGCCAAGTTCAAAATTAAAATTGTTCATCCAATACATATCGTAACAAGATTCAGCAGAGCCGTTTAGGAAAAAAATTCCATTCTCAATCAACTTTGACACCATCCTGCATTTGAAAATCTGTCTTTGGCTATGATTTTTTTACATAATAGCCTGTATAAACGCACTAATTTTATAATAACCCTTAATTTAGCACACATTATTACAGCTAATCTCACTTGAAAATACACGTTTATAAAATCAGATGAAATGTTTCAAAAATGGTAAAATTAAAATTTTTTAACTAAATAACAAATCGTAAAAAATCTCGTAGATATTTGGATGTGTGTCTGTTGGATAGTTATACTTAACTTCGTTTGGCTGGCACCGACTCCAAAAAATCAAATTTATGTACATAAATATAATAATACGCATGGTAAATACAATGCTCTTAATTTAATTTCATATTAACTATTATGTAAAAAAATTATTTTTTACTTTGTAGTAGTTTTTGAAGTCGGTTTTATTTTTGGTAAAAAAGTTTATTTTAATTCAGATGGTTGCATTTTAATGTATATAGAGGATATGCACCATAAACGTCAAATAGATAACACAATTATTGAATATATTATCACTAAAAGCTAAATATGTTTTTAACCGCTAACATACAATAAAAACAAACATTAAAAATGCTCAGAAAATGAGTTGCCAATAAGAAAATTGAAATTCGGAACTTTGATATGATTCTGTTCTTTTCTTTCCGAGGCAGACGATTCTCTTAATATGATTCTGTTCTTTTCTTTCCGAGGCAGACGATTCTCTTAATATGATTCTGTTCTTTTCTTTCCGAGGCAGACGATTCTCTTAATTAACGGTTGGCTTGGTGCATTATCTAAGCGTATTTTTATAATTGATATATTTTTTTTCAAGCAATAGTTTTTCTTTTCCAGATCTTTTTTTACCATATTAATGTGCCATTTGGGGAAGGAGGGTGGAGCAATCGCCCCTCAAGGGATTTGTTATTTGAGAGTATATTGGTCATCACAGTTTATACTAAAAAAAAAATATTTAAGAAAATTGCACAAAAACTAAAATTAACTTGTCAGATTTGATTGCAACAGAAATGCTATAGTTCAGAACCCAGGTTAGTAATTATCTTCTACCTATGTTCTAAAGGACAAATGTGTCCGTCCGTAACACTGACGTCATTTTGACGGTGGCAACAGAAGACGATTAAATTTGACTTTTAGTGCAATTTTTTAAACTTCTATATATCGCACATTTTTCATTTTTACACCGTAGAATGGGAGAAAAAACATGTACTTTCAGTTTTTGTTTGAAAACTTTATCGCAATTTACTCAATTTCTATTTCTTTAAAGTAATTTTCAAGCATGTTTTTTTTTTTTTTTTTCAAATTTATTTTTATTGCTTGCAGACGATTACGAAGCGAACGATAAATCCGTTTACACTCAAGTTAATGTAAATAATTCTGCATTTGTTTCCAGCTTACATTCATAACGAAATTACAACATTCGTCAATCAATAAATAAAACAATAAAATATAAATAAAAACCAAATTTTAGACTTGTAATCGAAAGAAGCGCTAAGATTTCCTAAAATTAACAGAATCAAGCAGACTGATTGTAAATAGTGATCTTTCGTAGTTTCATCGACTGTTAACGTCTGGCGCGAGCAGCAGCGCCTACAGCTTTTAATAAGTTTCAAAACTTTATTTTAACGCACTGTTGTTATTTTTCATACACATAAATATGATTTTTAGTACTATTAGTAAACTCTAAAAATACGTATAAAATGTAAAAAAAAAAACTATTAGAGTTGTAAAACTAGTCATAGGGGGCCACCGTAATACTTACCCATCATGGATATAGATAATATAAAATATGAAAATAAAACATGTGATATTTGCTAAGCATTGTACCATGTTACTTTTATTCATAATTTATTTTATTTGGACTCCCTTAAATATAATTAAAGCACAGATGTCATATACGCCCCATATTGGCGCGATTTTTTATGACGCCAATGTCATATACGCAATGGGTACTTAACTGGCGCCAAAGTGTCATCATTTTGCTTGATATGGTAACCCGGATGATGATGTTTATGCTTTTGAAGCTTTCGCCAAATTGGCAATCACGCCAATATGAAGCATATATGACATCTGTGCCATAATTAATATAACCCCTTAAGCTAATATTACTTTTTGTTGCATTAAAATATCTCAATTTGTTGATTTTCTGTAAGCAAGTATTGGTTTACAATGGAAGCCTATGGGAATTTGGCAAAATATTAGAGATACCGCCAATTTGGCGTCACTTTTGGCGACTCATTTTGGTCGCCATATCTGGTGATATACCGCCAAGTTGGCAACAAACTTGGCGGTATTTGGCGACAGAACAGGGTCCCCCCCTATGGTAAACCCCCTTAAAGGTATGGAGATGCATTAAATGCTTGACATTTACGATAATCCATTATTGGCATTTAATCTTATAGTTTGGCGATAGTTTTTTGGTCGGCGAGATAATCGAGTAGTACCAAAATGCGTAAAAGAAACATCCTTATAACTCGAAAAATTATAATCGTATTAACTAACAGTTTAGTGCGTCGGATTAAGCGTCTCATTTCCAATAAAAATATATCTTTGAATTGAAATTTGAATGAAATACAGGGTCATGAAAAATCGAAGAGTGTGAAAAATAGAATTACAAATATCTCGGCAACTAATTACCCGATCAAGTTCATTCATGATGCAAAATTTATGTTTTTTTATTGTCTTTTATATTCACCCCTTCAAATAAACAATTTCGAAATTTTTTTATATCAGAACGAATATTTCAAGAGTCCGAAAAAGATTGTTCCGGTTAATCGAGGTTACTGATATTCAATAGGCTTCTTCCCATTATTACTCCCTAAGTACACACCGAATTTCAAGTCTCTATCTCAATTTGTTCGGGAGATAGAGTGATTACAGACATACAGAGGGACGGACAAATTTTTTTTCTAAAAATATGTTTTTCGGAATCTCCAGTGTCTGAAACGTGTAAATCCGTCCAAAAATTTTTTTTCGATTTTCAAAACGATTACAAGACTTACCCTATACTACGTATGATGGGTAAGTAAAAAAGAAAAGGACAGTAGACTCGTGCGAGGCTTTCTTGTTGCAATCTTTGAGATAATTTGCTGATACGTTTTCCATTAATGTTCGATGCAGTCGTTTTTATCAAACAATGTTCCTTAACCATATGTAAATATGTTACATCAAAATCCGCTCGCAGAACCTTAAAAAGAAATAATAAACCCTCATTCATCGCTGCTCTTTTATTATGAGCAGAAAAATAAGGATGCTCACATCAGAAATAATATATTATAATTTTCACCATAATCTGTAACCCGGGTAATATCTCCTTATACTAATAAAAAACAAGATCGCTCACTCTGTGTGTGTATCTCTTGACGGTGGCTAGGAAAATCTATCGCACGTACCAGTCTGAAAATTGGGTGAGGGGTAGTCCAAGGTAGGTTCTGAGGCTCAGATTTTTTATTTTTTAATAATTGGCCAAGATATTAATTAAAAATCAATCGAAAAAAGATTTTTTTATTTTTCAAATCGCAAAGGCACGCTCGCGCATGCTCAGAACCTGATTTTCGAGCGGAAAGGAAATAATTAAATGCTTTTTGATTAATGATGTTTGAAGAATTAAATCCACAATCCCTCAAGCGCAGAGGTTCTCGAACTTTTTCAGTCTCGGAGCGCCTTTGAAATTGGAAACTCAACGCGGAGCACTAAATTTTATCTCGCAGCTGTATTTAGTAAATAGAACGACAAAATAGCTTGAACAAGGTAGTGGCTGACGATACAAGGTAATTTCGTCATTTAAGCTTGCAGGACGTTAGATCTCACCGTTTATTTTTTTTTTTTTCTGCACTCATTTTTCCTTGTAGACAGTAAACACACACATGGGAAAACTAGTTGGATGTGCTAATTCTAAAACTTTCTTCTATCTTATACATCTTAATATTTCAAAAAGTAGTTACACATGATAAGAGGCTACTTCAGTCACATGAAAAGACGCGTTCGCTAATGCTATGAAAGAAACTTATAACTATAAACTTATAACTCATTTTCGGAACCGGTTTCGAAAGTAAAAGTATCCTCATAAAAAATATCTGCAATCAAAATCGAAAAAGTAAAAAACGGCCTGCATGCAGATCGATCTCAACTATTCAATGCAAAAGAAACCCTTTAAAAATACTGAAATGCGACCGAGATATCTTTATAAATTTCTCCCATAGGATTAGCATTAGCGAACGCGTCTTTTCATTTGACTGAAGTAGCCTCTTAATACTTCAATAATATTAGTTCAATACTATACCAACTTTGATTTTCATCTTAAATTTCTGCTTCAGTCAATTAAACGGACTAAAAATGAGTTAATCTATATCATGATACTTGTTAAAATTAATAGTTTTCCTTATTCTGTTGTTATCAGCTGTTTGCGAATAGCCGGCTTAGCAGGAAGCGAGTTCCCGCCACTGCACGAGCCGCCGATGGACGATAGCACTACGAAAAATCAAGAAAAGTATACAAAAATCGCTATCACAGACCTCCTTTACCGCGCAATATTTCCAAATTCAAGGAGGACCTGTTGGCCAAAGCCAAAAACAAAAATTTGGTTCAATGGTATGCATAATTTTATACACTTTTCGATGGTACAATAAAGAAAGTGGCACAAACATCTCTATTACAACGTCCCCCTTCCGGCAGATTTTTTTAAACTCAGGGAGGACTTGCTTGCCATACCCAGAAACATACACAAAAACTTTGGTTCTATTCTATGCATAACTTCATACACTTTTCGATGGTACAATAATGAAAATGGCGCAAAGATCGCAGTTATAGCGCTCCCTTCTGGCGGAATTTTTTCAAGTTCAGGGAGGACTTGCTTGCCATAGCCAGAAACATACACAAAAAAATTGGTTCAATTATATATATATAACTTCATACACTTTTCGTCGGTACAGTAAGGAAAATGGTATAGACATCGAAGTTATAGCGGCCCCTTCCGGCGGAATTTTTCTAAATTCAGGAAGGACCTTCGTGCCATGACCAAAAACAAACACGAAAAATTTGGTTCAATTCTAGGAATAATTTCATACACTTTTCGATGGTACAATATTCAAAATCGCACAAAACCCGCTATTACAGTGCCCCCTATAGGCGAGTTTTTTTCCAAATTCAGGGAGGACCTGCTTGCCATAGCAAAAAACTTAAAATAAAAATTTGGTTCAATTCTATGCATAACTTCATACACTTTTTGACGGTACAATGGCGACAGACAAACAGACATTTTCTATAAACATGTTTTTGGTATCTTTGACCCCTAAAACGTGTAAATCCGTCGAAAACCGGAAGTCGAAAAAAATTTCGATTACAGTACATTCTTCTATTGAAGATAGAAGAAAATAATAATTAAATTGAGAAAGTGACGTCAATAAAAATATAATAAATAAATAGCCCGATTAATACAATTTTGTAGAAATTTTATTAATATTTTAAAAACTCTAGATAAATATAAAAAATTGAAACATTAAAAAATATATTTATCTACATATTAAAAGCTTTATCTGGAAAAAATATTAATTAAATAGGGTCAGTAGAAAACTCAGAGCAAATGACGACAAAAACCCGGCTTGTATTTTAAATATAATCAGTCCCAAGATTTCTTATTTCTGCAAGAAAATTAAAAATTAGAAAATGAGTGGCAACACAGTACTGAAAATATTTTGCCGTACAAAAATGAAGTTCAAAATATAAGAATTGAATGTTAAAAGTAGCGCACGAGACCCATTGTTGTAAAGCATACGAGATCCATTGTTGCAAATCAACATTTGAATTTTTTTAATTGAAGAAATATAACACAATATTTTTTGACATTGCTACTTAACACTTTATAAATTGTAAAAATACATATTACTTTGTGAGAAATATTAGTAAATTCGAAAACACAATGGGTCTCTTTTCGTGCTTGTAAGTATATAAATAGATTTTTAAATATTTTTATCTATTTTACTGTAATTTAATAATTTATCTCGAGACAGTTATAATATGAATAGTTGTACGCGATGAAATCAATCCACGAGAAAATTTAATTTCGATGAAATGTTTACATATTTCATGACATTTTTAGTACCCATATTTATGTATTATAATAAATACATTTCTTTCTAAAAGCTTTTTCCTTCAAAATAAATCTTAACCGTATTTTTCATCCTATCAAGTTACAAAAATGAATGCTAATATAATTGATATTTAACTAGTAAAGTTACTTTCCGCAACAAAACTGGAATAAATTTTAGTTAAATTTTCTCTAAGATTCATACTAAAAGATGAAGTTTTTCATTTTAGAAATCTTAAAATAAATAAAACTATTTTGTTATAAATTTAAAATGTCTCAGACAATCTTGCACCCATTACCCTTCTACCATATGAAAGCATAATAAATCTGCATAAAATACTGTTACATTTATCATTAATTTTTCCGTACACAAGTTTTATTGAAGTATTTTACGTAACAAAGTGGATATCCAGTGTTTGCTGGTTCGGACGGAATATCTACTGCCGTTGCATTTTGGCGTGATATTTGGAACAGAACACTCGATATTTCACTATTTAACATTTTAAACGCATTTGGTAAATATGTAAATGTTGTTTCCTTTTTCTCAAAATCGTTTTCTTTTAAGTGTAAATATTAAGACAATATCTCTCATTCTTTGGCTGTTTTCTTATGTTGGACTCTTAGTATTTCTGAACAGGCTAATTTTAATTATAATCGATCTGTTCATAAAGCTTAATATACAAATCAAGACATCCTTATCATAATAACATATGATATGATCATAACATTTCATAATAACATATGTTATATGACAAGGGAGTCTTGATACAAATAGGTACATTTATGTTAGCCAGGTGCAGGTGATGAATTGCCAAATATTGTTCGCATCGCATTCATAACATTTTAAATATAAACTATTCACTCATTTCATTTAAAACATATATATAACATGCATATAAAATACATGTTTTTCACTTATTTCAATAAAATAATTATTTTTCTTTATTTTACTATTTTCTCCTTTACCTTTTCTATTCATTATTTTACTGCATTTTGATGGAAATAAGCGAAAAACATGTATTTTATATGTATTTTAAATGTATGTTATATGTTTATTTTAAATGAAATGAGTGAACAGTTTACATTTAAAATGTTATGAATGTGATGTGAATGATGGTTTTGGAAACAATATTTGAAAATTTATGACCTACCTCTGGCTAACATAAATATTTCATCATCAAAATATTGTTTCTAATTTACGCAAAATATAAAAGCAGTTATTGGCGAAATTTGCGCCAGGTTAGCACAAAAATAGCACCCTATCAGTTAGTCGAGGCTTTTATTCATAATTCGATCAAGATTTTCCAGAGTCCTCTTTGAGTAGCTATGCGATCATTTCTGTCACAACAGTTAAGGATTAACTGGGCGAGAAGTGGTGTTTCGACCAACGACGGTTTCAGCTAACGAATGCGATTCTGTAAACGAATTAATATTCGCTAACTGAGCAATTACTGCAATTGTCAGTTTGTTTGGAGTGAAGATCGACCTATTCCAGAGATTAATAGTGTGCAGGGCCGAAACTAGGGGGGGGGGGGGGGGGCATGTGCCCCGGGCGCCAAATGAAGGGTTATATTGGAATGGATCATTTTCTTCTGATGGACTGATGGCTTTTATTATTATGAAACAGCCATTATAAATGATGTGTTAGGTAAAAAAAAAAATTATGGACATTTTTTTTCTTCCCATTCTGACCAGAAAATCAGAGTTCTAACTTTTTACGGCTGCTTTTTCATCTTCACGTAGCACTTCATTTATAATGTCTGTTTCATAATAATAGAAGCCATCAGTCCATCAGAAGAAAATAACTCCGTTAAAGCGGGAACTCGGTTAATCGGGACTCTACTGTATATTTCATTTTAAAAATGATCTTTAGAATATTTGTGTTGGTGTTCAGAGGGGAGTCATGACCCCCGTGACCTCCCCCTTGGATTGTAGATTACGTAGTTCAGTATTACATATTTTAAGATTATTTTTTAAATTTTAAAATAAGTCGGCTATTAGAAAATTAGTAAAATTCTCTTCGTAAGTATACTTTGCGGAAGAGGGGGGGGGGGTGCCGCCAAAATCCACGCTTGCCCCGGGTGCAAAAAAGGCTAGTTTCGCGGCCCTGGTAGTGTATAGGCTGCAAATAGGATCATAGCGCAAGCTCCTCGATAAGGGCCTGCAGAGGCACATTCCCCATGCGCTCCAGGACCACATTTTTAGGGCCCCCCCAAAATGCATTTTCTTCACTCTCTGAAAAAATATATATTATAGTTCACAGAAAAAAAAATTACTATTCATGCAAACTAAACTATCGCAGTGTTCTTCACACTAAAGAAATAAAATGCAATGCACATTTCGAAAATCAGAGTAGATCGGATATTGCATCAAACATATTTCATTCAGTCCCTTAGATACAGAGTTTTACTCATTCTAAATAGCATACAGTGCAGAAGATTTTACCTTCCCATAACATTTCATGGATTTTTACATGCGTCTGTAATGTATTACTTTTTACCCGACTGAAAAGAAGGGTTATGTGTTTTACGCGTATCTGTGTATGTGTATTTCTTTATACTCTCGAAACATCCCAACGGCTAGATGTATTTTAATGAATGAGGTCTTTATCGATTCGGCTTAACGGCCCGATGGTTATAGGCTAGGTTTTGTTTTTATAAATTCAAAATGGCGGCCGTAAAGTACAAAATAGCTGTAGAGACGAAAAAAAAATTACGCACCCTATTGAGTCGCCTATCATTGGATAGATCTTTCAAAATGAAGAATATGTTTCATTGACTATTTTACAGTCAAAAGCTCCGTTTAAATATGACACAACCTGGAAGTTGTGTATGTATTGTGGATCTCTAGCTTTACTGCAACTCTAACCATCATAGACATCTATAGACCTCATCAAAACAGTGTTTATAGATAAAAACTAACAGTTAAACACAACTTAAAAGTCATCAATACAAGTAAATAAAAAAAAATAGGTAAGTAATATAAAAAAAAATATTTTAAGTCAATTCCTACTTAGGTGAATAAGAGAATTTCTTTCTCCCATTCTTCTTTCCTCTTCAGTGGCGCTTAAAATGCCTTGATCAAGAAGAGGGCTCTCTCGATTATTGAAAATTAATTAATTAAATTTAATTAATGAATTAATATTTGAAAAAAAACTGGATTAACATCAAGTGTCATCCACTAAGTTTAAAAAAACTTATTTGAGCTTGATTGGATGAATAATAAGTATTTTATTAATGACTGAAAATTTGAACAAGATATATATAGCGAGAGTGTGAGCTAATAGTAGGAATTGAAAAAAAAATAGTTTCACATTGATAAGAAATAATTAATTCGTTCGCTTTCTACGCAGTCGGATTTTTTGATTTTTTAAATTTAATTGTTTATTAAAAAGATATAGTTTAAATTTTGAACTGGACATAAAGCTCTTTGTCTTGTTCATAAAGCAGTTTTCTGGAGAAAAGGAGGGTGGGGGGTGCTTAAACAGCCTGTATGCCCCAAGTTGCACTTAGAGTTGATCAGGCCCTCTCCTCAAAGACGCAGAATAATTTCACATCAGAATAATTATCAATAATTATTAAATAAACGTTATTAAATTTCCCCATTCCTAGATTTGAATTTATATATAGTTCAAAAGGCGACTGAAAAAAACTGATCATTTACTGGTGATCATTACTAGGTGCGCTACTAAGTTTCTGGGTTTTTTTTTTATCAATAAATAATGGCAAATTTCAAAAAATAATTTTCACAAAAATTGGTTTATTAAAAGTATTGTCCCTCGGTAGCTACACATTTTTGCCTTGCCATCTCTCTGGCAATACATGAATACCGCGGCGACAAATTTTGGACCGAAACCATTCATCCAATCAATTTTGCACTTCTTCGAAATTGGCCTAGTGTAGTCCAGCCAAGCCATGCGCCATCGACCGGAATAAGTGATAATCGGAAGGGGCCAGGTCTGGTGAATACGGCGGGTGAGTAGCAGATCGCATTTCAGCATTTTGATGGTGTTCTGTACGATGGAAGCGCGATGGTACGGAACGTTGTCGTGCTGCAATATCACTCGAGCGTTTCTCGTATCCTATTCTGGCCGTTTTCCGAGCAATGCATGGTTCAAATTGATCAGTTGTTGTCGGTATTGATACCCATTGACAGTTTCGTCCGATTTCAGCAGCTTACAGTACACGATTCCTTTCTGGTCCCATTAAACGCAGAGCATGGTCTTCTTTCTAAAGTGATTTGGCCATGCCGTCGATATTGATGCTTCGCCAGGTGAAAGCCGCGATTTTTTGCTTTTGGGATTTTCGAAATATATCCACTTCTCATCACCAGTAACAATTCGATGCAGGAAACTTTTTCTTTCATGCCGCAAAAGCAGAATTTCGGAAGTGGCTCTTCGATTTTCCATCTGTCTCTCAGTCAACTCGTGCGGCACCCATTTTCCTTCCTTTTGAATTTTTTCCATGGCATGTAAACGTTTGGAAATACCTTCGGGAGACATGTTTAATGCCTCCGCTAGTTGATCTTGTGTTTGCATATCATCTTTATCCACTAACGCTTGCAGATCGGCGTCCTTAATTATTTTTGGTCTTCCGGAGCGCTTTTTGTCCTCAGTGTCGAAATCCCTACTTCTGAAGCTTTTAAATCAATTTTCACAGGTGAATTTTTAATGGTGCATGTTCGCCGTAGGCCTCCTAAAGTAAACGACGTGCTTCAGCTGCATTTATTTTCAAGTTAAAGCACAAAAGCAAAACTTACAGCAAAGGCTGTTTATTTGGCACAAAACTCGACATCTTTGTTGTTAGAAAAAATATGTTTTGCGTTGCCATATGTGTTGCTATTACGACTGGTTAGTGTTAACAAATGTCCAAACTATTAAAAAAAGATAATTTCAGACATGTATGTCGACTACATGTGTCGTTAGCGCCATCCATGTGTGAAACCCGGAAACTTAGTTGCGCACCTAAAAAAGCTGAAAATTAAAAAAAGGATGGCATTTATCATAGCAAAGCAAAAATGATAAGGTTTCCTAGTTAAAGAGGATTCAGATAGGGGTGTAGTCGAGGGGGACGCTGGGTCGACGCACCCATCGGGCAAACGGGGCAGCTGCCCCGCACCCATTGAAGTCTTATTAGGAGCCCCGAGTGATGTCTCAATAGAATTCGAAATAACGTTCCCTCTGTGTAAAATACTATTTTGCAGTAGATTTGTTTTTAAATGTTCCTTCGTGGGGGAAAAAAGCGAGTATTAACTTTATTGCTCACAGGCAAAGTTGATATAATTGTCTGGGAATGTAGAGATTGGATTATTCTGAAAGTAAACGTAAACGCCAAAAAGGAAAAAAAAATAATAAATAAAAATAAAAAATAAAATAGAGTAAAATGTAGACGATTTTGCGAAATTAGAAATATTTATGAACATTACATATGTGAAAGTAGTGATATCTTTCATACATTTTATTATCTATATTATATATTATTCTATGACTATTTCGAACGGTCGAACTATATGGTCGAACGTTTCTAGTAATTTTATCCCAGCCTCGAATGGAACACAAGGTCGACTCTCTCGAGAAAATTATTCTAAATAAATAAATAAATAAATAAATAAATAAAAACGACTCCGTAAAAAGCGAACTAATTAATTATTTCTCATTAATGTGAAACTATTCTTTATATTACTTACCTTATATTTTAATTTACTTGTATTGATGACTTTTAAGTTGTGTTTAATTGTTAGTTCCTATCTATAAACACTGTTTTGATGAGGTCTATAGAAGTCTATGAAGGTTAGAATTGCAGTAAAGTTAGAGATCCTGTCTACACGACTTCCAGGTTGTGTAATATTTAAACGGAGCTTCTGACTGTAAAATAGTTAATGAAACATCGTCTTCATTTTGAAGACCTATCCAAGGATATGCCACTCAATAGGGCTCGTAATTTTTTTTTTCATCTCTACCGCTCTTTTGTATTTGACGGCCGCCATTTTGAATGTATAAAAGCAAAACCTACACTATAACCATCGGACGGTTAAGACGAATCGATAGAGACCTTATTCATTAAAATCCATCCAGCAGTTGGGATGTTTCGAGGGTATAAAGAAATCCACATACCCAGATACGCGGGAAACACATAACCCTTTTTGGCAGTCGGGTCAAAAGGAAGGTCTCTATAAGCGCATGCTCAGAAAAATTTGAAAAAAAAGTTACAGAATGCTCTTCTCATGAGGACATATATGTAAATAAAAAAAAAAAATAAATCCTGGGGAAACTCGATAGACCGCCTGTAAAAGAAATAATGAAAATTTCGTTTTCTTGGCGATTTATCATAAGGTTGGCGACACAATGAAATTGAAAAAAAAAAAAAAAAAATACGCTTCTTTGATAAATATACTATTTAAGGAAAAACTTTTTCTACTCTTCATATTAAACTAGTTTAAGTAAGTTTTATTTAAATAAATACATGTTTATAACTACGGATTTATCATATATTTTTATATGTGTATACCTATAATTAAATTTTTCCTCCAATTAAGTTTTTTTTTGGCAACATTTGTCAGGCTATCATTTAATTTTTATAGGTGAGGGTATATTAATTTATAAAAAAAAACTTGCTACGCAATTTATATTAACCAAAAAATCACTTCTATGTGTGTATTTTATTTAAAAATGGTTAATTAATTTAAAAATAAATATCATAAATTAATATTTCACGTGAAAAGAAATGTTGTAATTCTTTATAAATTACTTTAAGGCTGTTCTAGACTGCTCTGCTCAACAAGCGCAAAACGGTTTTGACACATTTACAAGTTCATTTTTTAGCGGAAAGATATAAAACTGGAAGTCCTGACTATGAAAGCGATTTGGAATCGAACTGTGTTTTCCATTTTTTGATCAATTAATTACCTATTGAGTTATAAGCGATTTTGATCACGTGATAAAGACGTTTTTCACCCTTCCTTGAGCGATTATCTCTTCTTTTGCGTGGAAATTCGGTTCAAAACGCCCACTTTGATACTATTTTCTGAAAGATCTATTGCGTTTGCAAAAAAAAAAAACGGAAAAAACAGTTCGATGACATAGTTTCTGAACAACAACACCTGCTAATTTCCTGCATTTCCGAACAAAAATAAATTAAAATTTATGTCATAAAGTTGCCCTTTTGGATTTGAGAACAGCCTTGATACAGAGAGAAATTTTAAAGGGAGGGTTTTCCTAGGTAGTAAACAACAAGCACAGGAAAGCAACAAATCTAGTGGTGAGGGTGTGTCGGGGGGGGGGGGGGGAGAAAATTAAAAGAAAACAGCCTGCGACTCAGCGGTCAAAATGATGTCGGCGATACGTTCATAATCTCTGCAGAACTTTTCAGGATCCTTCAGTCGATAGACTGTTTACTGAAAAGAAGCTTTTACTGCCAACCTTAAGCAGTGAAGATGGCCTGGGGGAAAAAATAGGACATTTGGCGGAAGTTCAAGTCAGGGATTATTTGTTGCATGGGTTATATAGAGAATATTTTCCCCTTAAGAAATTGTTTGTTTTTAAAGTTTTTAGAATGAGACAGTCCTTACTTTGTGGATTACCTTCGTATTCAACTACTGGGGTAACCAGTAAAAGAAAAAAAAAAAATGTTAATCTGTAGCTAACCAAATTATTCTACAACCCAACAATGCTGAACCAAGTTACTATCAAAAGAACTTACAATAAGACAGAAAAAAGCAAACTTTGTATTTGAAAATGTTACAACATATAAACATTCTAGAGTCAAAGTAAATGTTAGCAATTTTTTTTCAGCCTACCATTTCTTTTTAAGCTTTATTCAGATAAGTATAAAATAGTCTGCAGTGCTCGCTACTGTATTGCCCTCTTTTTGTTACTGCGCTGGGCATGGAACTATCCTTTTTTATTTAACCCGAGAGGAGTCGCGTGGGGTATGACATACCCAGGATGCGTACGGTTTTTACAATTGTCACCACTATTTTTCGAAAAGTAATCTTTGACGTATAATTTGTAACAATTGTCTCCCATTAAATAAGGGTACGATTATTATTTGCATTTATTAGTGACAAACTATAAACTGTTCATACCCTATTTATGCGCGATTTCCCCCGGGTTAAAAACTTTGACATTGAGATGTTTGAAATTAAAATGAAAAGGAAAATTGATGCAAATTTTGAAATGATACACTATCTAATAAAACAGTTGAAGAAAAAAAGACAAGTCAAACTGTGTCGCAACCAATTCAATATTATTTTTTTTTCAAACTCAGGAAAATGGATTTTAAATTCGTTGAAATAGAAAAAAAAAGATTCATTTGCCAGGAAAACTTTTTAAATAACTAAATTTGTTCTAAAAGTATCGTCACTTGGCATATTTAACGGGCTTTTACCAACTACATTCGCGTTTGTCTTATTTTGTTTTGTTGTGAATGTCATTCTGAAAACACAACTGTCTACTTCCAAACTTTAATTGAATTTTTCTCTTTTCAGTAGGCTGTGCCGTCGTTCTCGCCCTGCAGTTTCTGCTGGTGGTGATGAAAAGAAAAAGGTCAGTCATTTTTCTTTACTTCCTCGGTGCATGCTCCGGTCTTTTTCGACCGCTTCTAGGGCTGTGGATAGGCGGTTTCGGGCAGTCGCCCTGGATAGGGAACTGGGAAAGGGGTTGTTAGAGGTAGGCGCGGGTGACGCTGTTTCACCATGGGGGGGAAAGTTGTGGGAAAAGGGGGGCTTGGGAGTAGGACAGTGTGCATCTTATGATCCCCTAGAGGGAACAAGTGCACAGCAAACAGAGGGTCAAAAAGAGGGTGTTGAGGATCTTTTATCTGATGCAGATATACTCCGTAAGATTGGAGAGTTGGACACTAGACTGCTGTTACTGGAAAAGTATCAACCATTGGAAGGGTGTAATGTGAGATTTTTACACGCGCAACGGGCAATATTGCAAAATATTTTGCTCCGTTGGGATAGGACGGCCTAGTCCAGAACAGCAGTGCCATCTCCAGTAGGTTGGGGGGAATGGGGAAAACATAATTTTTTTTTATTTTGTAGGAAAAGTTACAAACGGTATGAGCATGCACATAATGGATACACATTTAAAAAGCTTTTCATGCATCCTATAGGGGTGTCACATTGTAGAGGGGTTGGATAAAGGCGAGGGTCAATCAACTATTCGTAGCACTTATTCCTGTTTTATGTTAAAAAATAATAGAAATATTCCAAATTTACCAAATTTTGTTTTTATTTAACCGAAAAATACCTAGACTAATACTATGAAATGAAAATGATTTTAGATAAGAAAAAATGTACAAAACTGATTAGCTTACTATATGAAACTTTATTTGTAGATTTAATAAAAAGGACAAATAAAATTTTGAATTCAATATTAATATATTTAAAGAAAAAACCCTAGCTCATTTTGGGAACAAAGAATACTTGATTGGACCCTGTATTAAATTTCTTTTATATATATATATCATTTAAAGTGGGGATTTAATTATTTTTTTAATATACACTGGCTTTTAAAAGTGAAGGTGCAATCCATTTTTTATACTCACCATTAAGTCTAATATAATAACTTCAAAGAATGGAATGCGTAGAAAAATCAGCGTTCGAAGGCTTGGGAACCTATAAGAAACCCAGAAATGGAAGGCTTGGGAACCTTTAAGAAACCCACTGTTTGAAGGCTTGGGAACCTTTAAGCAACCCAGTATTTGAAGGCTTGGGAACCTTTAAGAAACCCACGGTTTGAAGGCTTGGGAACCTTTAAGAAACCCAGTATTTGAAGGCTTGGGAACCTTTAAGAAACCCAGTAATTGAAGGCTTGGGAACCTTTAAGAAACCCACGGTTTGAAGGCTTGGGAACCTTTAAGAAACCCACGGTTTGAAGGCTTGGGAACCTTTAAGAAACCCAGTATTTGAAGGCTTGGGAACCTTTAAGAAACCCAGTATTTGAAGGCTTGGGAACCTTTAAGAAACCCACGGTTTGAAGGCTTGGGAACCTTTAAGAAACCCACGGTTTGAAGGCTTGGGAACCTTTAAGAAACCCAGTATTTGAAGGCTTGGGAACCTTTAAGAAACCCAGTATTTGAAGGCTTGGGAACCTTTAAGAAACCCACGGTTTGAAGGCTTGGGAACCTTTAAGAAACCCAGTATTTGAAGGCTTGGGAACCTTTAAGAAACCCACGGTATGCAGGCTTGGGAACCTTTAAGAAACCCACGGTATGAAGGCTTGGGAACCTTTAAGCAACCCAGGATTTCAAATACATTGGGGTAAAAAACAGCATTGTACTTTTGATTTGGCATTACTACCTCTTTCAGCATCTTTACAATCATAGTCATCATCGGGATTTAAAAGTAGAGGCATTCGCCTTCCATTCTTTTTGACATATCTCAAGGGCAGATTTTTTTTGGAGGGGGGGGGGGGAAATCAATTTCTCATAATTCCCTTGTATTTATGAGAAATCGATTCTCATAATCTCATACAAATTAAAATAATTGGGCTCTATCAGGGAAAATGATAAAGCTATATTTAGCTTCGCGCGCGTATAAAAAGCAGAGCTAGGCAATTCATCAACTATTCTTATTTAAAAAGAATTTTTAAGGATAAACTTCGGTGTTAGCTCATATTAACAATTAGTTAGGACAAAGAGATTGAAACTGACTGTAATAAAAATACTGCATAAATAGCAGTGTTTCATTTATAAAAATATTACACAATATCACTTTTTAATGGTTGAAATTAAAAATAGTTTAACAAACAAAAGCAAAAAGATGATTAAGGCAATATTAATAAAGTTCAGAAATTATTTTAAATTGATAGGAAATTAAATGGCACATTCGTGCTTGATATCTTTTGAGAATGATCCCTTTTTATAAGCTTTTTATCCTGAATTTGAAGTCACTTTTTGTCAAGAATCAATTAGATATTAACGCTGCGTAAAAGAATCAATTGGCTATCTCTGCTGTAGGGGGGTGGGGGGCCCCATCGATGAGACTTCACCTTGACGTGGTGATGGGGCTTACGAATACCACTTCATTGTCACTCGTGTAACTATAACAGAAATTTGAAGGGGAAAAAACAGTAAAAAAGTTATCATTACTTCCGATATTTCTCTTCTTAAGGAGATCTGTAAAATGTATTGAATAATGAGTGTTTTATACCCTTTATTGAATCATGATGCAAAAAGCCGGAAAACCCTTGTAATGCAAAACTGCTACTGCAAAATGTAGTTTTATATTAAAACATATGATTCATCGTATTTCGGCGGTTGGTAGAATATAAATTGCCACAAAATAAACAGTCCCTGAATTATGTAATTCAAGCACATTCATTTGTTTCAATAGAAATGAAGTGGTATTCAAACCAAGAAAGTCTCAAATAACAAATTTATTGGGTATATATTTTTGTATTTTAAATATTCATGTTATCATCATTCGATAAACACCTTTCTGTAAGTCTGGTAACCCGAGGGAAAAGAGAAAACTCTCCACTACCAAAACTAAAAAATCTTTTTATTAACTTTTCAGTTCCCACATAGTATCTAACGAAGCAATTTTAATGATTTTGGTGCTACTACTGCACACTGCAGAAAGCACTGGGTGCTGGAGCAATGCTTCCTTGACAATTTTCATGCCCGAGATCTCTAAAACTGTTTTGTTAATGTTAAATCGTGAAAAATTGTTGGTACTCACCTTTCACAAGTCAGGGTAAACACAAAATTTAGGCAAATTCAAAATGTCAAAAGTCAAAACGGCATGACGAAATTTGGAATGTTATAAAAAGTATCTGGTTATAACAGCAACTGCTTTTGAGTATCAACATCTCCATTAGCTCCCCCCCCCCAAAAAAAACCGAACAGATGAACTAGAATTTGCCCATCCCGAATCAATACTAATATTATAAGGAAGTAACGTTTGTGTGTTTGGAGAAATCTATGGAGCTACCAAACAAATTTCAAAATGAATGGTCACACAACGCTGGTGACCATCTCTCCTCCTACGTAGACTATATTCTGTGTCGATAAAATCACCCCTAAACGGATGCAGAAGCAAAAATTTTCTAAAACTGAGATTTCTGTAATAATGTTTTGCTAGAAATTTTTTAATTGATGTAATGGTTACTTTAAGATGTAAATACTTTCTATGAAAAATTTTCTAAAAAATTCGAAAATTAAAAGAGTGGAATGAACAGAAAATATTCTAAAAACGCTATAAAGTAACATTTATTTTCAACTATTAGGAATAGAATGTTAAAATTAGGCACATATGTTTTTTTGGAGACCAGTCCTAGAACAGTTTTTAAAAATAATCGAAAACTGAAAGGGTGCCACAGTAAAAAACGCTTTAAAATTGTACTGTATGGGATGGTTGGCATAGAAGTACATTATGATACAGTTAATATAGAAGCTTGGAATTTTGCGTGGTGGTTACTTTTAAGATGTAAATGCTCACTAAGAACGTTTTCTAAACTCAAAATTAAAAAGGGAAAAAATGACTAGAAAATGTTCTAAATTACGATTTGTTTAGAGCTGCTAGGTCTAGAAACTTGAAATTTGGCATGGCTGTTTCTTTAGAGACGTAAATACTCGCTTACAGCAGTTTTCTTTAAAAATTCCAAGTTTAAAAGAGCGCAGGAGAATGGTTCCCCACAGCAATTTTCCAAAAATTTAAAATTTAGAACTGTGAAGGAGCAAAAAGTGTTCTAAAATTGCGATTTATGTGATATATTTAGTATAGAAGTTTGGAATTCGGTAAGGTGCCTGCTTTTAACATGTAAATGTTCGCAAAGAATGGTTTAAAAAAATTAGGTATTTGAAAAGAGGAAATGAGCAGAAAGCGCTCTAAAAACATTCTAAATTTCTATTTAGTTGTGCTTGTTTCAGGTTAGAAACTTGAAATTTAGTTTTTACCTTTAACCCTTTCGGCCCTGGTGGTCGCAAATGTGTTCCTTACTTTCAAAATGCTTTAAAGTATAACTAACGCCTTGCAGATACGTAAAAACCTTATAATCACATATGTGCATTCTATATTTTGACTTCTTAGTGGACAAGTAGCGCCATCTTTCTTTGAAATAGTAAAAAAACAAAACAAGCTTTATTTTTTGGGACTTTAAGAAAAAAGTCAGCGCCGAAAAGGTTAAATTTAAACTTCGGACTACTTTTCCAAACTAATAAATTGCAATTAAACATAAAAAATACTAGTAAGTTTTTATGTATGTTTACTGCTGTTGTAATACGACATTTTCCAAATATCATAAAAAATTCTTCCTTAGTCTATTTTCATATGAAAAATACGCAAAATAACTACATTCGTTAGGCTTCAATAAATAACAGATTCGTTAAATTTCAGTAAACCTTAACGTCTGCGATTTTGATAGCTACTTTTAATTTTATTGGCGTAAAAGTAATTTTATCACAAAATGGAAAACAAATCAGAGCCGAAAGGGTTAAGATGCAGATGCGTTGTATATACAGTTGATTAAAAATTCAACTTTTGGGAAATGAGCGAAAAACTTTCTAAATTATGGTTTATTTAGAATATTAATGATAGAAACTTAAAATATGCCATGTATGTTATTTTTAAGATGTGAATATCCTCACAGCATAGTTTTTACAAAATTCAAAATTTTAAAGGATGCAGAAGCAAAAAAGTTCTTAAGATTGTGATTTTTGAGATGTTGGTGAGCTAGAAACTTGAAATTTGGCATGGTGGTTATTTTTATGATTTATTTTTATGATTAAGAACAGTTTCTAAAAAAAAAATTCAAAATGGTGAAATGAGCGACAAACGTTCTAAAAACATTTAAAAATAATTTATCTGAAATTGTTAGGGGTAGAAACTTGAAATTTGACATGCGTTTTACTTTAGAGACATAAATGCATCTACAGAACAGTTCATAAAATGTTAGATATTTTAAAGTGTGTGGGAATAAAAAATTTAATAAAATTGTGATTTCTGTTATATGGTTGTTATAGAAGCTTGGAATTTAGCATGGTGGTAACTTTTAAGACGTAAATGCTCGCTAAAAATGATTTGTAAAAAAATCGAAATTCAGTCTCATGTTCGCCGAATGTAAAATTACTTAAAAGTAACTTATATAACTTACTGAGTAAAATTTACTTAAAATATGGTCTAACTATTAATTTTTGAGTTATCCATAGCAGTATAATTTCCTTTAATAACTAGTATGTTGGGGCCATCACAAAACTTTCTTCTATATAAATCACGTCAATTAAATCATTTAAATAGTACAAGAAATTACATTAATTTAGCACCAATTCATGTCAAAGTGTATCTGAATTTGAAGTTTGATAAAAATTCGTGCATTAGTTATTGAGATAGAGTTATAGTGGAAATTCTGAAATTTATTATAACTTACTGAGTTATAATAAGTAACATATATTATATGTACTTATAATAAGTTGAGTTATAATAAGTAACATATATTATATGTACTTATGATAAGTTGAGTTATAATAAGTAACTGAGTTATAATAAGTAACTGAGTTATAATAAGTAACATATGTATATGTCATACATATATTATATAAGTAACTATATGTAATAAGTAACTGAGTTATAATAAGTAACATATGTATATGTCATACATACACTGTAAAAAAAAAATTTCCGTTAAAAAACGGAAATAGTACTGGCAATCTAGACGCCAGTACTATTTCCGTTATTTAACGGAAAAATTATTTTCCGTAAATTCCAGGAAAACTTCCGTGATTTCTAAAACGTCCGTTTTTTATTTTCCGTTTTTTTACCAGATATCTTCCGTATTTTTCAGGAATGTTGGTTCCGTTATTCGGCTGTAAAATGTCCGTAATTTCTAGAAATAACCGTAAATTAACTCTTCCGTTTTTTCACATAAAGTTTCCTTCATTTTACATACTTCCGTATTTTAAAAGTTCCGTTTTTTCACACAAAGTTTCCTTCATTTTACATACTTCCGTATTTTAAAAGTTCCGTTTTTCCACACAAATTTTTCCTTCATTTTACATACTTCCGTATTTTAAAAGTTCCGTTTTTTTCACACAAATTTTTCCTTCATTTTACATACTTCTGTGTTTTAAAAGTTCCGTCTTTTTCACATAAAGTTTCCTTCATTTTACATACTTCTGTATTTTAAAAGTTCCGTTTTTTTCACATAAAGTTTCCTTCATTTTACATACTTCTGTATTTTAAAAGTTCCGTTTTTTTCACAAAGTTATTGCTTTTTTAAACATATTTTCGTTTTTCTTACAAAATTAACTTTTCTTACATATTTAAAAATTACTGTTTTTCGAAAATGTATTCTTTTTTCTTTTAACACTTTCGTTTTTCAAAATTTCCATTTTTTCACACAATTATTCTTTCTTTTTACATACTTTCACTTTTAAAAGTTTGTTTTTTCAAAAGAAAAGAAATCGCACTTCATTTTTGTTTTGATTTTGCTCTTCTTTTTATTTTATTCATGATAGTTTTAAAAGTTTTAATACTATATTATATCCATAAATCAGTCATTTTTTTTATTTTATTTGTCATAAATTATGCACTTTTTACAGTTACAATGTGTTACTTTTTTTTTTTCTATTTTATAAGTCATTTCCATAAAATTCATTTTCTGAGTTTTTATTTCCCTCGAAAAACATACTACATTGTAGGTAGTTGATGTAATTAAATAATTTTCTTGTGGCATTTATTTATAAGGCATATAATATCTCTTTAATATAAATCTCTTATGAATTTTTTATTAATTTTAATATGAAAATAATGGGATAGTATTCAATTTATTTATTTATTTAGTATTTCGTATAGATAACAAAATTGCATTAATCTCATTAGCTGCAGATGTTTTTATTTTTCTGAAACACATTAAAATAGAACATATTAATTTTTTTTTCAATACATACTGTTGAAAATAAAGTAGAATATATATGATGATTTATAAATGCAATATTTAATGTTATTAAAATGCAGTTTCTTTAAATATTTAATAATTTTAATAAATAACTTAAAAATTAAAATGAAATAATCATTACATATTCAGTATGTAAAAAATTTTTTCAAGATTTGTATTATACTGGTCCAAAATAATCTCACCTAAAATTCGATTTTTAGTTCAGAATGACATTTCATCAGCACAAAGAAATAACTAAAAGTTTCTTTGAACTTGTCCCCCCTTTTTTTCTTCTTGCGAAGGGGAGGGGGGGGCACACACTCATAATGTATATGATTTCCCTTATATTTTTACTGAAAGGAAATTTTCTTGTTTTTGATTTTTTTCTTTTATATGAAATATTTTTGTTAAATAAATTATAATTTCAGATTAAATAAAAATCAAGTTTAACGAGAAATCATTATGACAGTATTATATGAGGTTTTCAATAATTTAAAAAAAAAAAACTCCTTCCATGCTATTTTTAAATTCAAACTCATTACTTTCAGATGTATTATCGCGGTGATATTTATTAATAAATTATTATTCATATACCAGAAAGTCTAATAGCGTTTCTAATTTTCTATGATAAATGATATTTTAGAAAGTAGTGACAAAGTAAATATTTTGAGCCAATTTTCGGAACGCGACAGTCTAGGAAAGATGTTTATGATAGAACAATTGTTTATAATTCAAATTGTACTGCATTTAGAGAAAAATGAAAAACGCTATTAGATTTATTTCCACTCCAATAAACTTCTTTCGTCAGAAAGTTTCATATTGCTGAGTTGAAAAACAATATTCTTTTTATGAAATCATTTACAAAGAATTGGGAAACACTTTTTTTTTAGTGTTTTTACTAAAGAATCAAGATATATTGGAGACCATTTTTTAGTTTGTAGACATTTAAAATTGTTGCTTTATTTTGAATCATTTTGTATAAAGATAAATATTAATTTGTATTTTTGTGCATGTACAGATATAAAGAATGTTTTCTTTAGGACACTTGTGTCTCAAGTATAATTATACTTAAAATGCATGATTGTATTAAAATAAAATCTAATAAAAGAATTTAATTTGTGCTTGTTGCAATATATTTTGTCTATCTTTGGCTACCTTCCAAAACCCCTCATGAACGGCAATATATTTCATTTTATCATTTAATTTTAAGCTATGGTGATGATATTCATGTATTTTTTTTATAGTACTTTAGGTGTTTTATTAATACCATCTTCGCCTTGGAAAAGTTATATGTATACATGTATATATATATATATGACCATTAAAAAAACCTTACAATTTACCAACAAAAATTGTGAAATTATAAATGGAAAGAAATTTATTCATTGACAATTAAACTATTCCCCTTAACATAATCAACTTGGATTTGAAAAACCCAATGAAAAATTAAATAAATAAATAAAACGAACAGAAAATGAATAATTATATACTAATTTTGTTCAGTTTATTTATTTTTATTTGGATCAGTTCAATGGTTTTGTATATTGTGGTATAGTTTTTGGATACACACACACACACACACACACATATATTACACACATACACACACATACATATTTTATTCTCTTGATTTGGAATCAGAGAATAAAAAATGTATAAAATCAGTTTTTGTATATTGTGTTACTAGCCTGCACTAGACCTGTAAGTATACACAGTACATCCAAGACTGATTCAGAACACTTTTTTCTTCTTTTCTAAAAATAATAAAATAAAATAAAAATAGATGTAGAGTTGCGTTATAAAATAGCACGAACGCAATATTATATTCTCAGCATATAAGAAAATGTAAAAAGCTTTTAAAGAAAATTGTTTGTTCATAATTTTTTTTTCTGTCGTATGGAAAAAAAGTGTATTAGTGTATTACTAATATTGCATAAAACTTCGCACTAAATAGGTAGAATTAAAAAATATATATATGTTTATAAAAAGTCAAAAAAATTTATTAAGTTTTTACAAATCTAAAAAACTTTCATTTAGAGGGATTAAATTTTTCAATTGCAAAATCTTCGGATGAACTTGATGACATTTCTTTTTTGAATTCTCAGCTTTTGATCCCCTGGAAGGATTTATTTGAGCAAAGCACCTATAAGAAAAAGGAAAATAATAAACATATATCATTAACAACACAAAGCAGAATATTCTCTGAAATGTTTTATTTACCATTAAAATCAATTTAAAATTATGCAAGTGACTACTGGTAACATAGACATGTATAAGTGTTAAAATTAATTTTTGGGCGATTTCTCTTGAATTTAAAGTTGATTTATACATAGGCAATGAAAAATCTTCCAATTTTGTATTAAATGAAAACGGTGGCGTTAGTGGAACGCCATGGGTTGAAATGGGATGCACTTTCCTTTTTTCTTCTGCCAGTCTGTGTGTGTAAGTGGGGGTTGGGGTTGGGGGGGGGGGGCATTGTAATAGTTAATGTGCATGTGACGTCAACCCAATTAAAGGTGTACTTCTCAAATAGTTGTAAGCCAATATTAAAAGTCTTGCAGATTTAAAAAGTTTATAATGTATAATTTTTTACACATAATATGGTGTATTACAACTATAACTACTTGAAAATTACGCGTAATTTAGATAAATTACGAATTATTTAGTTTTAAGTTTTGCCTAGGTTAAGTTGAGGAGACACGCAATAACAGTGTTTGATGACAAACATGCACATTAACTATATCTTCATTCCTCTTAAAAACTGTCAAAATGTTTTTTCCTCTTTTTAAAAAAAAAATCATATTATGCATGCAACGCTTGAAGTGATAATTTAAAATAAATAAATAAACTTAGACATTTATTACAAATATAAACGTAGAAATAAAAGCAAAATAGTATTTAAAGAACAAACGTTTTCAAGATAATAACTTAAGGGTGTATTAAAATCCAAATTGCTTATTTTCTTATTCATTTTTTAATTAATTTTTTTTTCTGAAACGCTTAAAATTGGCAAATTCTCATATTCAGAAACTATATAATGCGCCATGCTTGTCGATTTTTTGATAAAGGCAGAACATACTGCAAAAAAACCCGCATGTCAAAGTTGGCGTTTTGAACCAAATTTCCTGAAGTGAGAGAACTTTGAACGAAAATAATGGTCATACTGAGAAAATAATTGTTTATAATTCAGATTCTAATTAATTGAGCGAAAAATGAAAACACACGGGCGCTTATACATCTCTTCAGAAATCAGGTCAGCAAGTTTCATGTTTTTACTTTTAAAAATGAGTCTGAAAATGTGTCAGAAAACTTCGATCTGTTGATTAATGGGAAAACATTTTTTTGAGTACACCCCTAAGGCTGTTTTCAAATCCAAAGGGCCAACTTTCTGACATAAGTTTTAATTCATTTTTGTTCGAAAACGCATGAAACTAGAAGGTGTTGTTATTCAGAAACTATGTCATCGAGCTGTTTTTACCGTTTTCTTGTAAATGTAATAAATGTTTTAGAAAATACTGTCAAAGTTGACATTTTGAACTAAACTTCCAAACGAAAGAAGAAAATCCAGTCAGTAAAGGGAGAAAAATGCCGTGTCACGTGATCAAAATCGCTTATAACTCAATAAGTAATAGATTGATCAAAAAATGGAAAACACAGTTCGATTCCATGGTCAGGCTTTCCAATTTCATATCTTTCCGTTAAAAAATGAATTTGTAAATGTGTCAAAACGTTTTGCGCTTACTGAGCAGAGCAGTTGAGAACAGCTGATCTCTCTCCCATGCTGATCTCTACGCTGGACATGTTACATTTCTGTATTGATGTTGTCAAGCTGGCATCGGCTCGTGACGCACATTTATACTTATTCTCCCGAAAGTCACATCATTGAAAATGGCTCCTATTTTATTGGCTTCGATTAAGTTTTTATACCAGGCTGGCAGGCCCGCTTTTTTTTTTTTTTTTTTCTCGGCCCGGCCCGTTGAAAAAATTGTTCTAATTCTGCGGCCAGCCCGGCCCGTTTGAAAATTCGTCTTGACTTTGCCGGGCCACCCGGGCCCGTGCAGACCTCTACTTTGTGAATTTTCACAAACTTATTTGCATAATTACATAAACTTTTAATCTATTCTTATATAGTATTTTTTTAATCGAATATCGTCCCCTCCCCTCTTTTTTTTTTTTTTTTTTTTTTTTGTTTGTTTTCTTTCAGAATACTTTGGACGATTAATAATTCAAGAGAACACAATATTTTTCGCTGAATTTATATATATTTATTTGGTGAAATTAAACTTAATAATGTAGATAGGCTTTAACTGATATTTTTTTTTTTTTTCTGATATTTTAAAAACTCTTCTTTCGGATATAAATTGCGATCTTGTGGAATTACGGAAATGATGAATTTCTTATTCTTGTACTGTCGCTTGTAGGCCGAATATTCGGTATTCGGCCAAAATCACTATTCGGCGCATCCCTAATTAAAAGCATGTAATGGCTAGCTGAGTAAAGATAGTTTGCTCCGTGGAAGTCAGACCATCCTATACTAAAGTGGTCCTTCTACTCTCAGCTGCACATATTTTTTATTGTTTGTTATAGACAACACTTTTCAGTTGGAGAAAATGCATTCTGACAGTTGCAATCTTACAAATGACAGAAAAATCGTGTTCTCAAATCCGAAAGGGCAACTTTCTGACATAAGTTTTAATTTATTTTTGTTCGAAAATACATGAAACCAGCTAGTGTTGTTGTTCAGAAGCTACGTAATTGAGTTGTTTTTTCCATTTTTTTTTTTTTTTTTTTTTTTTGCAAACGCAATAGATTTTTTCAGAAAATAATGTCAAAGTGGGCATTTTAAACCGAACTTCCGAACGAAAGAAGAAAATCCAGTCAGTAAGGGGAGAAAAATGTCGTGTCACGGGATCAAAATCTCTGAAACTCAATATGTAATTGATTGATCAAAAAACACAGTTCGATTCCAAATCGTTCCATGGTCATGCTTTCCAGTTTTATATCTTTCCGTTAAAAAATGAATTTGTAAATGTGTCAAAACGTTTTGCGCTTGTTGAGCAGAGCAGTTAAGATCAGCCTTAAGGAGCGATTTTACTTTGTTGAATTATTTATAACATTTTTTTTTTGTTACATATTTTTTTAGCAGGGCACTCGGAAAAGTACTCTACGTTGAAATATACATCATCACGACAGCGTTCGGAACCTATTTCGGTTTGTTTGATATGGTCCTTATTTTGTCGCAATACAAGAGAATGCGCAGATAGTGGAAAAGTGTCCCTTGACATGTTTATGATCTTTCAAAATCAGAATTTTTTCCGCTTGCTTCTAAATTTCCATACATAGTTTTTGTTTCTAAAAAACTTTTTTAACCGAACTATTTTGACCGTCTTCAACATTAAATAAGCTCTTAAAATAATTCAGCTATTTAAAAACTGTTGGCTTCAGCATGTTTATCGAACATTTCTCTATAAAATTAAAAATTTTCATAATTTTATACACAATAGTTTTGTTAATATTAGCTGAGAAAGCGCTCAGTCACAAAAAATTCCTTCACCATCATGACAATGACAGTGTTAGTTAGGTACTTTTTTTAAGGCTGCTCTCAAATCCAAAGGATCAACTTTCTGACATAAATTTTAATTCATTTTTGTTCGGAAACGCATGAGACTAAGAAGGTGTTGTTATTCAGAAACTATGTCATCGAACTGTTTTTTTCCGTTTTCTTGTAAATGCAATAGATCTTTCAGAAAATACTGTCAAAGTTTACATTTTGAACCGAACTGCAAAACGAAAGAAGAAAATCCAGTCAGTAAGGGGAGAAAAATGCCGTGTAACGTGATCAAAAAAACTTAAAACTTTCTAGGTAATTGATTGATCAAAAAATGGAAAACACGCCCAACAAACACCGAACTTATGGGCCCCTGATGGGTTCGTTAGCCTTGGCCGAAGGTGTTCGATGGTGGCCCGCTATCAGTGAAAGTTACGGCTCCGTAAAAAAAGTGTCACGCCGGACAGAATAAGGCCACAAGATAATTGGCCGTAAATACAAGAAGTTGCCCACAATCATGCCACTAACTTTTCGCTGAAAATGTTAGATAGTCTTAAACTGCCCACAATTATTCTTTTAATGGCCACTAAAAATAAAAGCTAACCAGAAGCTTGCCTTTGTTCTGCCATTTGTGGTTGTCATAAATTAAATTTATCCCAAAGCTGCCCACAAAAAAGCCTATTAGGGTTATTTAAAATGTAATCACTTGCCACTGTTGTGCCATAACGATTGTTTAGGAATAAATCAAAATTTATTCTATATAAAAAAAAAATACTTTTTATCAGCCTAATTAAATGATAAAATATTTTTGCAGGGTTAAAAAAATCTTATAATTATTTAGATATACTTTTGTAGAAAATGAAATTCTTTCACTTTGAACTTTTTCAAAAAATTTCCAAAACACAATATTTCACATAGTGCATTAATTTATTTGTTCATTTATTCACTTACATATTTACAAAATTTATATGCAATGCATTTTTAAATAGTTGCATTTCATAAAAATTTATAAAGTGTATAATTGAAAAAATAAACTAATCAATCAATTCATTATCAAATATTGTATTTTGAATATTTTTGAAAAAGTTCAAGTTAAATGAACTTGATTTTCTTGAAAAGTATGTCTAAATAATTATAAGATTTTTTTTTTTTTTTTTTTTTTTTTTTTTTACCTGCCAAAACATTTTACCATTCAATTAACCTTCTAAAAAGTATTTTCTTTTGAAGAATAAATTTCGAATTTATGCTTAAATAATATACGTGATTTTAATATAGTTTATTATATATTTTATATAAAAATGTGTGTGTTTGTGATATTCTTTTTACTAAAATTTCCACTATATTTTACACAGCTTCGTTGGTAAATCTGTTAAATTATGCTTATTCATCAAAGCTTTATTAAATCATTATTATCTAAATTTTTGCATCATTTCTGATCATTTTATAAAATATTACATAAAAATAAGTTTAATCTTTATGTAGTTAACGAATGACAGTATAATATTTCTCATATATTTTAAAATTTTGCTTTTATCAGATAATATTTAACTATTTCTCTTGCAGTTTAATAGCCAAACATTTGAAAAAATATATTATTTCAACTTTTTCAAAATTCTTGAGAATTATTTATAATTATTAGACATGTAAATAATAGAATCATAAGACGAAACGCAATTTTTTCACCTTGATTCAACATAAAATATATGATGTGAACATTAAAAAGGTCCACAATCTTACTTAAAAGGCGACTAAAGTAATGAAGAAGATGTTACAAGTTTAAAATATACATTTTATTTAAAATTTCTTAGTACTTTCAAGCCTTCCAAGCTCATCCTTAGAGAATATCTTAATAACTAAATGTTGTTTATTTATACAAATACGTCACTTTGTTTTGAAAATGAGAGGGTCAATAATTACTGAGTAAACGTAGCAGTTTCTTGGATTTAATTTAAGTAAAGAAAATATATATTATTATTATTAATTGCAGTTCCATTTTTTTTACACAAAAATAATTATATCATAAAATAATAATTTAATTATATCCATGGAAAGTGACCTATGAGAAACAGAGTGATGTCATAAATAAATGGAACTGTAATTAATAATAATAATATATATTTTCTCTAATTAAATTCAATCCAAGAAACTGCAATTGCTACTGCTACTTCCACTTTCAACTCTAGTAATTATTGGCTCTCACATTTTAAAAACAATAAACAACATTTAGTTATTAAGATATTCTCTGATGATGAGCTAGGAAGGCTTGAAAATACTAAGAAATTTTAAATAAAATGTATATTTTAAACTTGTAACATCTTTTTCATTACTTTAGTCGCCTTTTAAATAATATTGTGGACTATTTAATGTTCACATTATATATTTTATGTAAATAATAGTTTAATAGTGATTTAAAAATATATATTAAATTAATCTTGATACTTCTAAATTTCAATTAAATTCAATTGTTTTAGTCACTCAAATTTTCTCGAGCATAAACTCACATTTTTATATTTAAACTAAAATAAACTGTTTTAAGGGGTCTTGTACCTTTTAAACGCGTCGAAAATTAACGAAAAACTTCAACGTTTTAATTAGTTTATCTTCAAAACCTTTTTATGTATATACGCGAAATTTTGGATATTGATTAAACAGATTATGCTTTGTAATATACTACCAACAGAAATTTATTAACCCTTTACAGAATTTGTGTATTGTTGAAATCAAAATAGCTCTTTTTTTACCCCATAAGTCATTGCGCGCATGATATCTTAAGAAAGGATGTATGGATTGTCATGAAATTTGGTAAATATATTAAACAAATATGTGTGTTTAAAATGATCTACTTTTAAGTATTTACAATGGTAATATTTTTAGTTATGACTATTTATATTCATTAAAAATACATATGTTTTTATTTTTTTTTACGAAAATATTTTTATATAGTTAATGAAATAATTTTAGACTAAGAGTAGATCATTTTAAACACATATATATGTTTAGTATCTTTACCGAATTTCATGCTAATCCATACATACTTTCTCAAGATATGCGCGCAATGACTTATGGGGTAAAAAAAAAGAGCTATTTTGATTTAAACAATACACAAATTCTGTAAAGGGTTGATAAATTTCTGCTGGTAGTATATCACAAAGCACAATCTGTTTAATCAATATCCAAAATTTCATGTTTATACATAAAAAGGTTTTGAAAATAGACTAATTCAAACTTTGAAGCTTTTCGTTAATTTTCGACGCGTTTAAAAGGTACAAGACCCTTAAAGAACAATATCATCCGATATTTATAATGTTTAAAAATAAATTCGATAACTTCGAAAAACTAAAAATAAACTATTGAAGGGAATTTTACTAAAAATGAAAATATCTTTTACATTTTCTTTTGCAATTATAAAAACTAAAATATAAATATTCTTTAAGATAAAATGATGCAAAAAAACAGATAGAATGAAATTAATAAATTTGTAATGAATCAACATGAACTAACAAACTTACCGATATACATTTTGAAACCATGTCCACTTATTCCAACGAAGTAAATAACGCGAATGACAAAGCAGAAATGAAAACGCAGAGCTAAAGAAAAATTCTGAGAATTTCTCCCTCTCCCCTCTTATCGTACTGGACCAGAACTTTCAAAACTGCTTAACCTTGAGCCATTTGAAGGTCCCATCATCTATTTGATTTTTCTGGAGAGGGAGGGAGGGAGAGTAGTTTTATGAGCCAATACCTTATTATAATAAATAAAAGTCATTTTTTCATAAATCATATATTTTTTCTGTTAATATTATTTTTAGTCATTTGGAAAAAGAGCTTTGTTTTCCTTTTCTTTCTTTTTTTTTTCGTTCTTTTTTTTTCTTTTTTTTAGAGAAATAAAGATTTAAGATACATTGTTTGAATTTTTAAACTCTCCATACAGTTTTCAGATAACACAAAAACATTTTTTTTCCTCCGATTTATCCTTTAAATGGGCATTTTATCTCTTTTCTGTAAATTTTTATCCATTTATCTTCGCAATTAAAAATTATAAGATTTAAAAATAACATGCATTCCATTTTATTCTGATATGCTCATAAAAAATATCTTGTTTATCTATATATATATCAAGGCTTATTTTTGACTCAAGACGATTTTACTGAAATGCCTAAAAATTAATAGAACCTTTTCATGTTTATTTTAGGGCATAAAATATACATATCGCATTTTATTTAATACTTTCATATAATGTCAGATTTTAATGCGTATTCTAAATTTTGCCAGAAATAATTTTTCCAACTGGGTGAAAATGTATCCAGGTCGGGACTCGAAACCAAATAATAATGAACAAAAATTCTTTATTTATTCTGCAATTCTTTACTTAATTCTGCGAAAATTCTTGATTTATTGTGCAATTTTTCACTTAATTATTTTTATACATATGCAAGTTTTATCGGTATTTCTAAAGAGTAAAATAATGGTAGTAAAATCATTAAATATATCTAAATTGTTAGGAATTTAATACAGGCAAGAAATTTTATTTATATATTCCGTTACAGTGGATTCAGAAACAAAAATTTCTTTTCCAGTATTTTCTTTTACATGGAAATATGTTTCAAATGATATTAAAAATTCATGTTTTAGTAACAGCTTTTAAGTTACCTTTTCTCCCCCCCCCCCCCCTCTCCTCGCTCAAGAATAACTGCTTATTGAAACATTTTCTCCTTTTCATTATAACAAATATTTTTTCATGAATGCTCAAAAAAAAAAAAAAGAGCATAAATAAATTGACATTTATCAATAAATTTTTAAACATGTTTAAGTAGTATATATGTCCGAAGATTGCAGTGTTTTGCTATTAATATATTATTCAAATCAGCGTATATTTTATATTATGCTATCTGATTATCTTTGCAATCAAAAACAATATAAAATAACCATTAAATATAATATTTTTTATTCCAGTGTGTTCAAAATATATTTATTTAAAGATATTTTAAAGGCAAGAACGTTAAACGCTTTTATGTTGTTGTTTTTTTCCATATTTTTAAAAAATATATAAACAGGGAATTTATGTACATTTTGGGGACAATTTTTGATTTTTGTAAAATATTTTCAAACTAAATAAAAATATGTAATCTATTTTACTGCTTTAAATATAAATCTCACGACATATTTATATTTTTACTAAAACCCAGATTTAAAATAATTAAACTTACTTAGAAAGAAATGAAGAGAAAAATATATTTCCTCTCTTTAATTAAATATTCGGGTTAGGTGATATTAGCCCTCTACTTTCTAAACGATGACGATCCATTACATTTTTGCCAGAAACCGCCCCTTAAGAGTTGCCGGGCAAAGTAAATGCAACAGTTCTCTCACCGCCGAAACATTACCGTTCCGGCAGTAGCTGCCGGAACTAGCGGCGGGTCATTTACGGCACAACATTGTTTGGTTACAAATGGCCTTAACTCCTTTTGGCCGCGACATATACGCCTTTCGGCCGTAAGTTGAGTGTTTGTTGGGACAGTTCGATTCCAAATCGCTTCCATGGTCAGGCTTTCCAATTTTATATCTTTCCGTTAAGGGTGTATTCCGATCCAAACTGCTTATTTTCTGATTCATTTTAAAATTCATTTTTGCTCTCAAACGCATCAAACTGAGAAATTCTCTTATTTAGAAACTATATAATGTGCCGTGCTTCTTAATTTTTTGATAAATGCAGAAAATACTGTAAAATACGCTGTCAAAGTTGGCGTTTTGAACCGAATTTTCCGAAGCGGACGATCTGGGAATGAAAAAAATGGTCATACTGAGAAAATAATTGTTTAAAAATCAAATTCTAATTAATTGAGCTGAAAATGAAATCACACGGCATGTTAAACATGTCTTCAGAAATCATCCCAGCAAGTTTCATGTTTTTGCTTTTAAAAATGAGTCTGAAAATGTCTCAGAAAATTTCGAGCTGTTGAGGGTGGAAAAATATTTTTTCGAATACACCCTTAAAAAATGAATTTGTAAACGTGTCAAAACATTTTGCGCTTGTTGAGCAGAGCACTTAAGACTATACTAGATGATATATACTCTCTATGGAGCGCCATCTATTGATAATTTCAGTATCGAATATGCGTTTGATAATTTCAGTGTCGAATACGCGTTTGATAATTTTGGTGAAAGAACTGAAATTTTTATATTATCAATTCAAAATTTTGTGTGAAAGAGTTGATAAAATTTCCATTATTATTAATTTTTGCGCTACCCTATTGATATGCATTAAAAGCATAATTATTTATTAAGGTAGAAAATTCATGTTCATTTTTTAACTCTTTAAAAGAGAATTCTACAAAATCTAAAAAATGCTTCACCCTCCTAAATAAATTTATTTAGTATTTTCCTGTTTAATAAACAATTATATTTCATTATTCTAGAATTAAAATACATTGAGTGTAACTTAGGGTTCTAGGTATCGCACCATGTCTAATTATTCAATATGAAACAATGTTCCAGTGTGCTACTTTTTTTAAATTAAGATTTCTTGATTGGCACCACTTTTCTGAAATGGTAAAATTCTCCTCGTTTTCGCCTTAATTAATATGTCATTAAATAAGGCGAATTTCACTATTTCAAAAAAGTGGTGTCAATCAAGAGATCTGAATTTAAAAAAAGTAGCTCACTGGCAACACTATTTTCATATTATATAGTTTGACATGGTACCGACAATATCTTAAATAAACTTTTTTAGTCTTAAAATGTTGATAGAATTTATTCCGACGATAAAGTTTATCAATTAAGTTGTATTTTTCCAATTAGTTTTTTTTTTTTTTTTTTGTCTAAATTTTGAAGTTCCATATGATTCAAATTGTTAACAAAAATAAATTTTCAATATTTAACATTCAATATTTAACATTAACATACACACAATATTTAGCTATGCAGTATTTAACATTTTTACAAAACTTCATCAGACATATTTATTTAAGGTATATATTTTTTAATTAAATGAGTTTGCTAATTTACTTTAGTCTTAATTAATAATACAATTTAATAAACTATTATACCATAATAAGAATATTTAATACAACACAAACAAGTATTACATCCATATAAAATAGAAACAGTTATGACTCCTTTTCAAAATTGCCTATATTTAAAATCTAAAATTTCTATCAAAATTATAGATTTTTATTTATTTATTTATTTATTTTAACTAGAAGTAATATCTATCGTATAATTTTATTAATGCCATATTACACGAATATCAGATGTTAAGCAATTCTTTAATATTTAATAAGTAATTTGATATGTTCAGTTTCTATTTGATAAAAATTTGTTAAAAAGACTGAATAAATTTAAGTTGGAATTTAAGCTCATAGTTATTATTAGTGCGGCATTTTAGGTTACATTAACATCAAATGATTAAAAATGTATAGATCGCATTTTAACTGATGGGTGAAAGGATTTTGACTCATAGCAAAAAATAGCAAAGAGAAATAGTATCTGATCAAATCTTAAAACATTTTACCACGTTATCCTATAGAAAACACAATCATGTGACACTCCATCCCCCCTCCCCTTAAACATGCAGCAAAAGAATACATCTCAACAATTTACCCTCGTTATCCTGTACAAACCATCAGGTGACTTCCGCCCCCCCCTTCCCCCTCGCCCCCCCCCAAAAAAATAAATTATACAGCCGTATACCACTCAACATACAACAACAACAACAAAAAAAAAACACTCAACATTTTACCCTCGTTTATCCTATTCGACAAAGCCACGTAACAACCCCCCCCCTTCCGGTTGCCCCTTTTGATTGACAGCTGGCCACGCCCTCTATAACGTCACTTCCGTCACCCAAAGTGCGTGGCTCATATCTTTACACTACAAAAATGCATTATTCCGTATTTCAACCAAACACTGCGCCCTCTTTATATGCAACCCAGAACTGCAATTACGGAAATTATTCTGTTTTGAAAGGATGATGAAGTTTTTTTGTAAAATTTACGGAAAACCTTCTTCATTTTGAACCGAGAACGGAAAAATTATCCAATTACGGAAATTGCACTGTTCTCGAGCGAAGATGAAAGTATTCCGTAAAATTTAACGGAAAATATACCGTATTTTTAAGGATTTTTTTTACAGTGTATATTATATTATATGAGTAAGTTATAATAAGTAACTTATTATAACTTACTGAGTAAAATTTACTTAAAATATGGTCTAACTATTAATTTTTGAGTTATCCATAGCAGTATAATTTCCTTTAATAACTAGTATGTTGTGGCCATCACAAAACTTTCTTCTATATAAATCACGTCAATTAAATAGTACAAGAAATTACATCAATTTAGCACCAATTCATATCAAAGTGTATCTGAATTTGAAGTTTGATGAAAATTCGTGCATTAGTTATTGAGATAGAGTTATAGTGGAAATTCTGAAAAATGCAGCATAGCAGCGTCACCTGTTGAGCGATTTGCAGCAAAACATAAACAACACCAATTCATATCAAAGCATACCTGAATCTGAAGTTTGTTGAAAATACAAGCATTAGTTCTTGAAATAGAGCTGTTGCGCAATACGCAAAAATGCAGCATAGCAACGCCACCTTGTGAGCGATTTACACCAAAATGTATAACATGTCAATTCATGTCAAGGACTAACTGAATCTGAAGTTTGATGAAAATCAGAGCATTAGTTTTGGAGAGTGAGCTATTGTGGAAATCGTGAAAAATTTTGCATAGCAGCGCCACCTGTTGAGCGATTTACACCAAAACACAAAAATCACTAATTGATATCAAGGTATATCTGAATCTGAAGTTTGATGAAATTTCATGCATTAGTTATTAAGATAGAGCCAAAGTGAAAATTCTGAAAAATGCATATAGCATCGCCACCTGTTGAGCGATTTACACCAAAACATAAACAGCACTAATTCATATCCAGGTATACCTGAACGTAAAATTAGTTGAAAATCCAAGCATTAGTTCTTGAGATAGAGTTACTGCGGAAATCGCAAACAATGCAGCATAGCAGCGCCACCTGTTGAGCGATTTAAACCAAAATGTACAAAACATCAATTCATGTCAAGGACTAACTTAATCTGAAATTTTATAAAAATCGTGCATTAGTTCTGGAGATTGAGCTATTGTGGAAATCTTAAAAAATGCTGCATAGCAGCGCCACCTGTAGAGCGATTTACACCAAAAACTAATCAGCCCCGTTTATACCAGGGACTAACTGAATATGATTTTTTATTAACTTCCGTGCATTAGCTTGAGATAGAGTGCCCACAAAATTTGTGTCACATACATACAGACAGACAGGTCACAGACAGACATTTTGTAAAACCATGCTTTTCAGCATCTCTGACTCGACAACCGAAAGTCGAAAATTTTCACGAATCCAATAGTTTCTTCTTGTAAAGCTAGAATAAAGTAAAAATAGGCACACAAACACCAGTTGGTATATTTAAAAAATTACGCCAGCAAAACAAGTAGTTTTATTTTTTTTTCAAAATACGGGAAAAAAGATTTGCACCTTAGATGGTCAAGATTATACTCAAATACAAAATGCTCTTTTCGGCCATATTCACGAACGGATTTATTAATTTTAGATACATAAAATTAGAGAGTGTCTTACATAAACGAAGAAATGTAACAGAGTTTTACAGCGGTGGATGCGGACTCGGAACTCAACATTTCAGAGTCAAAGTGAAATGAATGTGAGCTCGATTGCGAATATTTAGGGATATATGCTACTGGTTACGATAACGTTCGTAATGATGCTCCCACGTTCTCTTCGCCTTAACTTAGAAGGGGAGGGGGATTCTGAAATCACATCCTTGGTTAGGAAGTTTTACCTTACCGGGCATATAGACCCGACCATGCACCTTTGGACTATCACCTTTTCCGATCGTTAGGCACATCCCACACTGCGACGGCAGAGACAAAATGAAGTGCGACACGGGAGAAAAAACTAGTCGAAACAAAGGAAGGTGTTTCAAACCTGTTTTAAACCAGTTTTTCCCTCGAAATCGAGCGACATGTCTTATGTGTCGTCTTAGTGTGGGACCTGCCTAGCGCTTTTGCTCGCCGAATCTTCAGAAATGTGAAGGCTGTAAAAATTTCGTTACAAAAGTTTTTTGCTTCTAAAACAGAGGAGTTTTATCGGCCTGGAATTCACTTACTGCCAGATAGATGGCAAGAGTTCATACATAATGATGGTACGTACATACGTGAATTCATAGGTGCTTAACTTGTTGTATTCTCCGCCTTTCTGTTTTCGCCAAAAAAAGGGTAGAACTTTTGCACTTACCAAATACATCTAATTCACTGTATAGTATTAAATGTACGCAAAGCTGATCATCAACTTAAATGTATTATGCCAGTGGCGTACCCAGGATTTTATTTCGGGGGGGGGGGGGTGACTTAAATTTCCATAATGTTCTAAATCTTACGAAACGCGTTGAATTGTGTTATAAGCAGAAATCAATTTTGACCATAAGGCCGTAGCCAGGGTGGGGGGGACAGGGGTGACTTTGTTCCCAATTTTCCGAAAATTCGGACTTGAAAAATATCGCGATTTTTGGCATGGTCGCCGAAAAAAAAGATTTCATCAATTGTTCGGAGAAAAAAAATCTCCAATTTTTTTAAAGGATCTGAAAAGGAAAAAAACGAAATTTTGTCAAAGGGCCACGGATAAATGGCGAAGTTTGTCAAAGGATTGCGAAAAAAAAGTCAAATTTCGTCAAATGATAGGGAGAAAACGCGAATTACGTCAAATGCTCACGGAAAAAACGCTAATTTCGTCAAATGAGCACAGAAAAAACCCGAATTTCGTCATAAGGCCGCAGAAAAAAACGTGAATTTCATCAAAAGTTTCTAGGGAAAATGCGAATTTCGAAAAAAGATCGCTAAAAACACGCATTCCATCAAAGGGCTGCGAAAAAAGCTAATTTCGTAAAGGATCGCAAAAAAGCTTATTTCGTCAAAGGGACAAGGAAAAACGTAAATTTCGTCAAAAGGGCGCAGAAAAGCGCAAATTTCATAAAAAAAAACGAGAAATAAACGCTAATTTTGTCAAAAAGCTGCGAGAAAAAGCGCGAATTTCGTCAAATGGCCACCGAAAAAGCGCGAATTTCGTCAAATGACCACAGAAAAAAAAACGCGGATTTTGTCAAAGGGCCGCAGAAAAAACGCAAATTTCGACAAAGGATCGCTAAAAATACGCTTTCCGTCAAGGGGAAGAGAAAAAAACGCGAATTTAGTCAAAGGGACACAGAAAAAAACGTGAATTTCGTCAAAAGGCCGCAGAAAAACGCAAATTTCATCAAAAAGACGAGAAAAAAAGGCAAATTTCGTCAAAAAGCCGCGGAAAAAAACGTAAATTTCGACGAAGGATTGCCTAAAAAAAAGGAAATTTCGGCAAATGACTACAGAAAAAACTCGAATTTCGTCAAAGAGCCGCAGAAAAAACGCGAATTTCATCAAAAAGTCGTGGAAAAAACACGAAATTCGGAAAAAAGATGTGTTTAAAACACGCATTCCGTCAAAGGGCTGCGAAAAAAAGCTAATTTCATAAAGGATCGAAAAAAACGCGAATTTCATCAAAAAGACGGGGAAAAAACGCAAATTTCATCAAAAATCCGCAAATTTCGACGAAGAATTGCGTAAAAAAAAAACGCGCATTTCGGCAAATGACCTCCGAAAAAACGCAAATTTCGTCAGAGGGCTGCAGAAAAAATGCAAATTTGGACAAAGAATCGCTAAAATAACACGCATTCCTTCAAAAGAAAGCTGAAAAAGTGCGAATTTCGTCAAAGGGAGAGAGAAAAACGCAAATTTCATCAAAAAGACGAGAAAAAAGTGCAAATTTCGTCAAAAAGCCGCGGACAAAACGCAAATTTCGATGAAGGATTGCATAAAAAAACGCTAATTTCAGCAAATGACCACAGAAAAAACGCTAATTTCGTCAAAGGGCCCAGAAAAAACACAAATTAAGACAAATGATCGCTAAAAAAACACGCATTCCGTCAAAGGGAAGTAGAAAAAACGCGAATTTGTTAAAGGATCGCAAAAAGAAGAAAAAGCAGGGTAACAAAGAAGGGCCACAGAAAAACGTGAATTTTGTCAAAAAGCCGCGGAAAAAGACAATTTCGACAAAGGATCTCGAAAAAAAAAACGCAAATGTTGTCAAAGGGCTGCCGAAAAAACGCGAATTTCATCAAAAGGTCGCGGAAAAAACGAGAATTTCGAAAAAAAGATCGCTTAAAACACGCATTCTGTCAAAGGGCTGTGAAAAAAATGCTAATTTAGTAAAGAATTGCAAAAAAACGTGAATTTTATCAAAAAGACGAGAGAAAAACGCAAATTTCGACGAAGGATTGCGTAAAAAAAAACTCGTATTTCGGCAAATGACCTCGGAAAAACGCGAATTTCGTCAAATGGCCGCAGAAAAGGCGCAAATTTCGACAAAGAATCGCTAAAAAAACACGCATTCCGTGAAAGGGAAACGGAAAAAATGCGAATTTCGTCAAAGGATCGCAAAAAAGAAAAAGCAGGGTCACAAAGAAGGGCCACAGAAAAACGTGAATTTGGTTAAAAGACGGCGGAAAAAAGCAATTTTCGTCAAACAGCCTCAAAAAAAGCTACTTTCGTCAAAGAAAACGCGAATTTCGTCAAAAAAGCCACGGAAAAAACAAATTTCGATGAAGGATTTCGTGAAAAAAAACGTGAATTTCGGCAAAAATCCGCAAAAAAAAACTTGAATTTCATCAAAACCCGACGAAAAACACGGAAAAAACACAAATTTCGACATGATCACGAAAAAAAAAAAACGCAAATTTCGTCACAGACCCGTGGAAAAAACGCAAATTTCGACGAAGGAGTGTGCAAAAAACCCGCGAATTTCGGCAAAAAGCCGCAGAAAAAGCGAATTTTTTCAAAGGACTGCTGAGGAAACGCAAATTTTGTCATAAAACTGTGGAAAAAACACAAATTTTTGGCATGGAGATGCGACAGAGAAATGAAAGTTAATAAGCTACTTTTACAGTCACTCTTCCGCACCTCCGGTTTTCGATTTATCCGAAATCGACTTGTGATTAGCTGTAGTGTTACTGTGCATTAACCTACTTCCGCATTGACAATCTTGGTGCCCGCCGAATATGAGAGGAATTAAAAATCTCCTTAAATTAAACTACTTTTAGATTTGTCGAATTTACTTGTAGGTCTCTTGAACTGACCATATACGTTTTCATTTATCCCGTAAAACAGGCATGGAGCTATTTTTCAGTCATTTAAAAATTGATTTTGTGGTTTCAAGTAAATTTGGTCACAGGACTGAGGAGGATTTTGGATTAGCACGAAAAACAATTTCGTGGCATGCCAGAAAAAACAAATTTATCTGAAAAAGAAGGAATATCAGCCCTTTTTTCATTTCACTGCGATCTCTTCGGAGGTGGAATGGAGCTGTAACCTCATAACCCCCGTCGCCATCGACTTCTTTGGGTTTATGCTGGGGCATCACTGTGCACTAGTATATGGGACTTACCAGAATAGCTGCGTCGCACAAAAAATATTTAAATTTATCTCAAAAGAAAGTGAAAAAAGAGTTTTTTTTTTTTTTCATTTTTGATTACTTCGAAAGGAGGCCCTATAAAGCCATCAGCCTCCTTCCCCTCATTGGGTACACAGTGGTGTAACTGTGCGCTGATATGACACTAGCCAGAAAGTCTAGTTCGTTGTATTGCAGAAAACAATTGCAGTACAAATTTATCTCAAACGAAAAGAAAAAAAATCACCACTTTTTTCATTTCATTTTCAACTATTTTGGGAGAGGTCTGTAAGCCCATCACCCCCTTTCTACTTCTTTGGGTATAATGTGGTGTCACTGTGTATTAATATGGAACTAAACAGAAGAGTGTGGCTAGTCTGTTGAATAATAGAGAAAAAATGTAAATTTATCTCAAACAGAAAGAAAAAAAAGCAATATTTTTTTCGACTATTTCGGGAGGAGGGGGCTGTAAGCTCATCAGCCGCCTCCCCTTCTTTCAGTATGCTGTGATGTCAATGTGGACTAATATGGATTTAACGAGAATGGCTATTTCGCTGTATGGCAGAAGAAAAATTACAAATTTATCTGAAACAAGAAGAAAAAAATCAGCCTTTTTTTCATTTCATTTTCGACTGTTAAGGAAGGGGGCACCCCATTAGCCCCTTTCACCTCTTTGGGTATAATGTGGGCCCACTGTGCACAAGTATGGAACTAAAGAGAAGAGAGCGGCCAGTCTGTTGAATGATAGGGGGAAAATACAAATTTATCTCAAACAAAAAGAAAAATATCAGCACTTTTTCATTTCATATTCGACTTTTTGGGGAGAGGGCTGTAACCCCATTAGCCTCCTTCTACCTTTTGGGGTATAACGTGGTGTCACTGTACACTAATATGGGACTACAGCGATGGGAACGGCTAGCCTGTTGAATGATAGTGGAGAAAATGCAAATTTATCTCAAATAGACAGAAAAAAAATTCAGCACTATTTTTTCATTTCATTTTCTACTATTTCGAGAGGAGGAGGGCTGTAATTCCAACAGCCCCCTCCCCATCTTTGGGTGTGCTGTGATACCAATGTGGACTAATATGGAGTTAACGAGAATGGCTATTTTGCTGTATGACAGAAGAAAAAATTACAAATTTATCTTGAAAAAGTAAGGAAAAAACACATTTTCATTTAATTTTTCGACTATTTCTGGTTTGGGGCGGGGGGGGGGGGGGGGGGGGGCGGAGGGCTGTAACTCCGTTAGCCTCCTTTCTCTTCTTTGGTGTCAATATGGACTACTATGGAACTATGCGAAGGAAGCGCATAGTCTGTTGAACGATAGTGAAAAAAATGCAAATTTATCTTAAACAGGCAGAAAAAATTCACCACTATTTTATCATTTCATTTTCGACCATTTCGAGAGGAGGGGGATGAAATTCCATCAGCCCCCTCCCCATCTTTGGGTATACTGTGATGTCAATGTAGACTGATATGGTGTTAACGAGAATGTCTACTTTGCAATATGACAGAAGAAAAAATTACAGATTTACCTTAAAAAAGTAAGAAAAAATTACTTTTTCATTTCATTTTTCGACTATTTCGGGAGAAGGGGGGGGGGGCTGTAACCCTGTCTGCCCCCTTTCTCTTCTTTGTTGTCAATGTGGACTAATATGGGACTTATGAAAATGGCTAGTCCGCTGTATGATTGAAAAAAATTAAAATTTTTTCCAAAAAAGAAATACGAAAAAGCAGCACTTTTTCATATCACTTCCGAAAATTTCGGGGGGGGGGGGACAGCCCCCCCCTTGGGTACGCCCATGTATTATGCTATAAGAGTGCAAACATTCATATTTTTCGACGTTTAGCTTTTAATCAGTGCACAGGTGTGCATTTGCATTTTCATACTACATTACGTTTGGAGCAATTTATCTATTTAATTATTAAATGACCATAAAAATTTTCATCTGTTTATAAGTAAATACTAGATGGAACCCGTCAAAACTTGACGGCAAACAATTTGATAGCACTAAAGAAAAAAAGTTTACTTACCGCAAAGGCTGGGCGATGTCTAGAATTAAATATCATGATAAATCGGCATCTGTATATCATGATATTCCGATATATCGATTTAGGAAAGTGCCCCCTCACAGGCCTTTGCAACGATATGTCACATGAGGTGTGACGGCAAAATTTAGAAAAAGGCCCTCCTGCGGGGGGAAAGCTAGTGGGGAGTGGGACACTGAAGGTGCATAACATGAATAATTCCGCAACATTTTGAGGAAATTTGCATTTATTCTGCGATCCTTTGACAAAATCAGTGTTTTTCTGCGACCATTTGACAAAAATCGCACTTTTTCTGCAGTCCTTTGAATGAAATTCACGTTTACTCTGCGATCCTTTGATGAAATCACGTTTTTTTTTTTTTTTTTTTCAATCCTATGACGAAATTTGTGTTTTATTCCATAATCTTTCGACGAAATTTGCATATTTTCCACGATATTTGACAAAATTCATATTTTACACGATGAAATCAGAAAATAAAAATGACTGTCACTGTTGCACTCAGTTCCATGTACACCCAAGAGGTCGAGTGCCCGTACTCGCTATACCCTTTTAATTTTTCAGCAGGCATGCTCGTGTAAAGTTGACGGTTTTTCAAAAAATTTCCTGCTACGAACGGTTTTAAAATTTATTTTTTACTATTGATGTTTGTGCATAGATTTAAATGACAACATTATCACAAATTATTTGAAAACAGGTTTAAAATTTTGGGTAAAAAAAAACTTTTTTCCTGGAAAAATTGGAAAACAGGAATATGCTACCAAAAAATATAAAAAAATATTATAAAAATTGTAGTGTGAGTGTCATAGTTTTTACGGAAGTTTTTCTTGCTTGATTACTTTTTGTAATTATGATGTATTCCACAAAGAATATAGGAAATATAAGAACGTTTAAAGTAATACCGAGTTGCATAAAGTTAACTTAACCATCGTCACAAATTGATATTACTAAAATTTTGGGTATTTTTTCGTTAGCACACCAGTCAAAAATGACTTTCCCATTAGTGCACCACCGACCCCCCCCCCCCCCCAAAAAAAAAAAAATCAAACAAACAAACAATAAGCTGGATGTATGAAAATTCATGCATCAATCTATAAACTACACTAAATATGTAAATGTTACAGTTGCTAATGCATGTATGAGCACTGCACGCCCATGAAAACAACAAAAAAACATTACTGTATGCAGAAGACTCTAAAATGTAGGAAATTATGTAAAATTATGTGCTGTGCTAACTTAAAAGTACCGAACTTAAGGGGGTTTCTCAAACATTTCCATCCCTACTTTTTATTTTCTAAAAGATTAGATTTTATAAAAAAAAACACTAATATTCAAGCATGCCTACTGAAAAGAAAAACAACAAAAAAAGGAAAAATGCTGAAAAAGGCGGTTTCCCCCATGAGATGCCAAGAAATCCAAAATTTGAATACCATTATATTTCAGAAAATTAATATTTGCCTTAATTTTACATTTAAATGTTTGAATATATAAAGAAAATGTTATTGAACTGAAATGGTGGTATTCAAAACACATAAATCCTTGGTATCTATGTACCATGAGGCATATTTCCTAAATCAGCAAAAAAATTGGAAAAAAAAATGAAAAAGAAAAAAAACACTAAAAAAAAAAAACACATACACAATACATATATACTCAGATATTTGTGTCCATTTCGATGTTATTAAAAAAGATTTGTTGGGAACATTAAAATTTTTGTCACACATATTTACAAACAGACCATGCAAAAAAGCAAGACATGCATGAATGAAAATGGATTACTAAAATTACCTTATTGTAGACAACATTGAATCTCTTAAAACCCTTCGACCTATTTGAACCTTTGAATTGAGTATACACAAACATGCATCAGGCCAGTGCACTAATGCATGTACTAAAATAATTTTCTTATATACTACGCAATTTTATTTTTAGCCCTTCTTTAAATGAAAGTAAGTGAAATGGATCAGGCAAACTGCACTACATGCCTAGAACAAACAAAAATTTATTATTGCACAACATAGGCTCCCAAATTTGTTGCACATTTCTATAATTAAAGCATAGGCAGACACACATAAGGCTAAACGCACTGGACGCATGAATGCAAATACTAAGATTATCCCCTTATAAATAACATTAAAAACTTGGTACCTAGTCACCTTATTTGTACATTTAGAGCATTTTTCCATTTTATTGACATGAACCAATGAATCATATAGGTTTTTCATTATCCAGCATATTTATTATTGTACAATATAAGCCCCAAATTTGTTGAACATTTCTATAATTAAAGCATAGGCAGACATGCGCAAGGCTAAACGCACTGGACGCATGAATGCAAATACTAAGATTATCCCCTTATAAATAACATTAAAAACTTGGTACCTTGTCACCTTATTTGTACATTTAGAGCATTTTTCCATTTTATCGACATGAACCGATGAATCATATAGGTTTTTCATTATCCAGCATATTTATTATTGTACAATATAAGCCCAGACAAACTGCACTGATGCATACTAAAATTTATTATTGCATTACTCAGTAACCCTAAAATTTGTTTACTTATTTCTACAAACTGAAATTCCAACAGACATACATCAAGCAAAACATTCTACATGCATGAATGCCAGGTTCCCTTTAGTTGTTTATTATAGGACCTCTTTATATACTACATTCAGTGTTCTATTGCCTTTTGGTAGTATTTGAACCTTTAAGTTCTCAAATGAACGCACCCGAGACATAGCTACATATAACTGACCATGGCTAAAAACAGGCTGGGGTAAATAAATACCAACACAATCTAAAGTTTGTCCCTGTGCTTTGTTGATAGTCATACAAAAAGCCAGACGTATGGGAAATTGGCGTCTTTTAAAAGAGAAAGGGAGTGATGTGTCTGATGGTGATAGGTCGATTCTATTAATCAAAGCTCTTTGCCCTTTTCTTAAAAGTCTAAAATGTACAATTGATCATAAGAAGCATGGGTCGAATTATCTGGATACAAAGGGGAAATTTTGTGGTGTACTGAACCTAGAATTTTGAAACAATAAGGACCGTAACCAGGAGGTAACTTTATATTGGCACCGAATGACACGAAGGATAAAGCATTATTATATTGCCTAAAGTTTTTCGACATGTCATTATTTCCAGTGAATAGATCTCTTATGTCATCAATAATTTGAAATTCGGGCAGTTTGAACTTTTTGTTAGAACAACACAAATTAAATAAGGCATTTGAATTCTTTTCTGATGAAAAATACAACGCATTACAATAAGCACATGTGTTGTCTAAATTACCTAAGTTGGACGGAGATAAATTTGAAATGTTGTCGGAAACGGCACACCTATACTGAATTTTATATGGCTTTAAAACTGACTCTACCTTTTTTCTATTAGCATAATACTTTTTATTTTGCTCCTTCCGTTTCTGTTTTTTGGAAGGAGATGATTCAACCTTTTTTTTCTCTGCATAATACTTTTTATTTCTCTCTTGCAGTTTTCGTTTTTTGGAGGGAGATGAATTTTTTTCCTGCCGAATTTGTTCTTTGCCCTTTTTGAGCAATACCGTATAGTGACCATCATGTCCATTTCCATCATACAATAAATTAACTTCTATTTTGCCTCGAGCATTTACACCCAAATTTGTGACGTTATTGTTTTGTGCATTGATAATTGTGACAAAAATATTAAAAATTGCGGTTGCGGCATTTAATTCTAAGTGTCCACCATGCGTACTGTTTCTTGACATAATATTCATGTAATCGTTTACCTGAGTAATAGGAACACCGTAAGAAAGATCACCAACAATAAACGGATGATAAACATCCCAATTACCGACTACATGTTTTACAATGGCGTGGCGTACGCGCGGGTGATGATCTTCTGTATCATACAGGAACACAGACAGCGCCCTAAATAAGCAATTTCCGTCCGGCTCAATTTCGCGAAGATTGTAGGATGCTAGATCCATAACTAAACTAAATAAGCCTAGGACTCGCTATGAAAATTAAACAGCAGAGCAAAATAATAGAGATCGAAATGGACACAGCAAAATAAAATAAATAATAACAAATAAACTTACTATTTCAAAGCAGCACCTTACAGTAAATAATATTAGAGATAGCAACGTGCGTGCTACTATATTAACGACTACAGCATGGGAGAATAAATTATTCATTGCCTAAGGCTGCGTACTCACGCGTATTTTGCCTGCTTGTCCAGTATTCTTGGAAAAGCTTTTATTCTGAACCCATCTGCGGTTTATTGACAAAAGAATGAGGGGAATCAACAATGGGTCAGGAGATAAGGAGCTCGACTCTACTTGAAGGAAAGGTTCCTCTTTTGCTGGACATCAGTCCCTTTCCTGCTAAAGTCGTTAAAAATCAAAGACACCGCGTGGCAAGAACAAACGAAGCCGACACTGATTACAGTTAGAAGGATAGTGTGTACGCAGCTTTAGATCCTAAGAATAAATCTGTATCTAGGCAGGAAGTCTTGTGCACACACTGAACTCCCATTGGACCACAGTGTCCGCACATGCGCTGTTTACCCTGATGACGATGATACACGGAGTAAAAGTTGCGATGATGTGATCATGTTTCTCTGTCTACGGTGAATCGTTCACTTCAGTGAAAGAGATCGGACAGCCCGGAAGAGATTTTGGACGCATGCGCAGATATTCATTTTTGATGCACTGAACTGACAAAAATAGCCTTTTCTTTTAATATATATGATTGTTTGAAGGTGAAGATATTGATCTCAATTGAATGTATACTATTTTTTGAGGTACAGTCGTGGAAAAAAAAAAGTAAACACCCCCTACTAACTCCTCAACAAATTATCGTAGACGAAAGTTACTGGTACCTGACGATTGGAAATAAAGTCTACTTTTAAATGGTGTGTTTAAAAATTGCTTAGGGGGCCATCTACATATTAAAACGAATCCAAACTTCATTTTTTTAATGGCAGTACCCAAATTTAACGATATTTTTTAAATCTTCGGTTCAAAATATGCCTAGAAACCAAATTTCAAGTCATTCGAATGATAAGTTTTTGAATTATAGACATTCAAAATTGAGTACTCCTAATGTTTAATTACATTTTCATATTTTTATTTATATCTCCTGAAATTATGCTCCTAATGAGCTAATTTTTTGTATATCGGTTTGGTAGTTTCTCCTACAAATAAACATACTAACAAACTTTACTTCTTCATAATATTAGTATAGATAGATTACTTTATACAGTTTTCATGTTGTAAAGAAGAAGAAGAAGAAAATTATAAAAAAAGTATTAAAATTCGAAACGTCCCGAAATTGGGAAACTGGGCATAAATGGGTTAAGCTGTAGTAGACTGGCGCAAGAGCTTCTTATTTATTATTTTTTTTTTTTTCAATATTTATCTAAATACATTAATACATTGATAATAAATTGATATATCTATGGCTTTGTACGCAGGAAACAAATTCCTTTCTTTGCTTAGTTAGCAACAGGTACGAATAATTGACATTTTAACTAATTATTAGCTGACCCGTCCGACGTTGTTTGAGCCTGAGATAATAAAAAAAAAATCAAATAAATAATTACAAAAACAAACAAATAAATAAATAAATAAATAAGAGCAGAGGACAATATTTACTATATTGCTGGGTTTAAAAAAGCTGGCTAAAAATAAAAAACACGCCGGTAGCTTTTATTGGTTTAACACGGCTGTTTTAACCAAAATTGGCATTTTTTAAAAACAAAATAGGCCTTTATATAGCAAATGATTTGAATTATAAACTGCGCATTTGAAAGTGCCTTTTAATGTTTTAAATACAATTACTTTAATTAAAATTTAATAAATAAACTAATTTTTCAATAATGAAAACATTTAGTATTGGAGATTCACGCGCTCGAATACGCCATCTGGTGGAGAAAAGATATAACTTCTCGCTTCAGGAAAATCTCATGCAAGCACATTGGATTACATGTATTTTTAATTTGTTCAGAATAATTATATTTTTGTACAATTTCAGATTTCATGAGACATTTGTGTTCCGTGTTACATGACAAAGTAAAAATTATCCAAATTTCAATATCTAAAACTTTCAAACGCATTTACAATAAAGAATGATTTCAATGGCACTTTAGCTTTAGTTAAAGGGACAAATTTCCTCTTCTGGAGGCTATGAAATAATGTACAGATGGAGCTGCTAATGACTTTTTAGTCAGAATTTCAAATATGTCAGTTAAATTTGAAATGGATGTGTAATTAATTAAAAAATATTCTGTAAAATTCCATAGAAATCGTAATTTATTCGTAGTACGTTTTCCGCACATTTCACCCTTTTAAATTTCATTTTTTTTTTTTTTTTTTTTTTTTTTTAAGAAACTAATTTTAGGACACATTTGTATCTTAAAAGTAACCGCAATGCCAAATTTCAAGTTTCTAGTCCCTTCAGTATCACAAAAATCGTAAGTTTAGATTTTTTAAAAAATATATATCCTGCATGCTTTTAAATTTCGAATTTTTTAAAAACTGTTTTATGCGCGGATTTGCGTCTTAAAATGAGCAGTAAAGTCAAATTTCTATCCTTAACAATTCTATGGAAATTGTAATTTAGAAAGTTTTTAGAACGCCTTCTTCTCGTTTCGCCCTTTTAAATATCTATTTTTTTTTTTTTTTTTTTAACCCTTCTTAGGCCCTTCTAACCCCTTAATTTCTATAATAAAAAAAAATAACCATCATACCAAATTTTAAATTTCTAGTCCCTTTAATATCACAAAAATCATAAGTTTAGAACTTTTTTTACTCTGTACCCTTTTAAATTTCGAATAAAAAAAACACTGTTCTGTGCATACATTTGCGTCTTAAAAGTAGGAAACATGTTAAAATTCAAGTTTCTATCCTTAACAATTCTATAGACATCGTAATTTAGAACGTTTTTAGAACGCTTTTCGTACACTTCACCCTTTTAAATAAAAAAAAAAAAAAGAAAAGAAAAAAAACCTTGTTCTCCAGAACCATTAACTGTTGTGCAGAAAATATATTAAACGTAATATATAATACGTAAATATATTTACGTCTAGAAAGTAACAGCCATGTCTAATTTCAAGTTTCTATCTGTAACAATTCCACAGCAATAGTAATTTAGAACTTTTAATAGAATGGCTTTCTTCTCTTTTCCCCCTTTTAAATTTCGAATTTTTTTTTAGAAACCAGCGAACATCATTTTTTTAGCGAACATTTTTATCTTAAAAGTAACCGCCATGCGAAATCTCAAGTTTCCAGTCCTTACATTGTCCCCAAAACAATATTTTAGAGTGTTTTTTAATCTGCACCCTTATAAATTTCGAATATTTTAAAGAACTCTTCTGTGAGTGCATTTGCGTCTTAAAAGTCAGCCATGTCAAATTTTGAAATTTCTATCCCCGAAATCCATAGAAATTGTTATTTAGAACGGTTTTAGAATACTTTTAGCTCATTTCACCTCGATTTCGATTTTTTTAGAAACCATTTGTAGCGAGCATTTGTATCTTAAAAGAAACCGCCTTGGCAAATTTCAAGTTTCTTATCTTTTCAGTATCACAAAAATCGCAATTTTAGAACGGATTTTGTTCGCCACCATCAATTTGCTACCATTACTGTTGAAATCTGTTCGGTAGTCCCCCCCCGCCTGGCAATTCTGGCAATTTAGCTTCAAAGGGCTAGTATTCATTTAAAGTCTGAACTTTTGTAAATGTGTTCAGTTAGGTTCCCTCTATCAGGAAGAAATGTTCAAAATTACATTTTAATATCTAAAAATAAAATATATATATTATCTTTCTTCCCTCATGGGTCCAGTTGCCCCATAAAAAAGGGGCACGTGGACCAGGAGGGTCTATGTTTCACACGCTCTTGTATTTTTTTATATTGGGTATCAGGTCCTGTTTGAAAAGTGTAAACAACTAAACAAAATTTAAACCAGGCAGATCATGTACATTATATATCAAATAAAGGGCGTTGTAAGGGAAATCTTTACTGTCAATGTGTCTAAAAAAAAAGCACTAAAAGTGAAAATATTAGATTTATTTATACAAAAAACATAAATATTAAGTAAGTACTTATATGTACTTTAGGCAATAAATATAAAAGTTGCATGGGTACTTTAAGGGTGAAAAATAACAAGATAAATCTATGAACAAACGGCTACGTAAGTATTTAAGTATCTCATTCTCTTTTTTATTTACCACAATTGAAGTTCGATATGTCCAATAAACCTGTGGAGAATGTAACCATATTTTTTATATCGAATAGAACTATTTTTTTATTCATTTCGATAATTTTCTAATGATATCTCACTTTGCCTTATGTATGCCTCTTCATCTGTATCGTAAAATTTCAAGCTATAGCTATCACACTTGAGAAATTTGGTTTGATACCCCCAACATGTTTTTTTTTTTATATAATGTAATTTTAATAAGGTATTATGTAATTTTCTTTATTGCAAGAAAAAAAACAATGGAGAAATTAATTTCCCATAGTAAGAGAAACTCAAAACGATATTTATAACTGCCGGGGAAACTGGATTCCATATGGTCCAGTTACCCCTGATACATGTCCCAGTTACCCCATTTTTGAAAAATTTATGGGGTAATTGAAATTCCGGCTTTACATTTGAAACATGAAGTAAATATGTATAAATACCTAATAATATTAATGTATTTATGTGTCTAATCTTTAAATAAAAAGATTGTTTAATAAAAATACTTGCCGTATTTTAATAAAAAGCCGAGGAAGTTCAACCAAATGGGCGTTGTTTTTGAAAAAAGAAACCTAAATTTTCGGCAACCTATCGCAACAAAGGCAGAGTTATGATTGAGTTTACACAGGTTGTTTTAAGAAGTAGAGATGGGGGTTCAATGTTGAAAAAAGCCAAAACTTAAAAAACATCAACGGTTTAAAAAAAAAAAAAAGTCTATGGCCCAGTTACCTCGTGGGTCCAGTTACCCGAGCTTACCTTACTCTTTTTAAACTCGTTTCATTACGTAATAATCTATAAATAAAAGGAATTTTTGAAAAATGTCTTTTAATTAATTAAGAATTATAAAAATGAGCTTTGAATATTCAGCAATTGAGCATTTAGTAATAATTTAAATATTGTTGTCTTATGTATCATAGAGCTTAGCTGATAAATGGAGTTAAGAATAATAATAAAAACATTTATAAAAAATGTTTAGTATTACTTTTAGATGCTCTCTAAATGTTATTATTTCTTTTTAAAAACAACTTTGAAAATACGCCAATGTTAACATACATATTGTGGCTGTTTTTTTTTGTTTGTTTGTTTGTTTTTTCACTTTACTTAATAAAAGAACAAATGTGTTTCTCTATTTAAACTAAATTAGCAAAACATTTTCTCGTAATTTTTTAACAAATCATTAATGAATATGCAATCATAAAAACAAATGACAGCACAGCATGAAATTTTACTGGGTAATCTTGTCTTTTTTTTTTTTTTTTTTTTTAACGTGAAATATATAGCTATAATATAGGCCATATAAGAGGTATCTAGCTCTTAGATAGTGTAGACGATTTTCATAAACCTCGAAAATAACTTCTATACATTTAAATAACCTATTTCACAAGTGTTTTAATTTTTAATTAAGACACAGCGATCATATGTTACTCGTGGAACTTAATTGTTCTAGCATTTTTTTTTTTCCCGAAAGTTAACCGCGTTTCTTTCTTCACATCACCCTCTTCCACGAACAATAAGATGGATTGAAACTGAAACTTATCTTCCCCGGTGTAAACAAATAGGCTACTGGAGAAAGGGTAGAAAGTGAAGATTTTAGAGCTCTTGGCTCATTGCGTTTTATCTCGCCAAACCCTCCAAGTTTTGTTGGATTGTTATCTCGCCCCCGGGATAATAACACATCTAAGCCAAAATATTTCATTGCTGTATTTTAACAACATTTCTAAAGCTATTAGTAAATAAATTTCACTCTGCTGCTTATTAAGATTCAAGAATATGAGTGCTAAGAATTTCAAACTCTATAAAAAAAAAAAAAAAAAAAAAAAAAAAAAAAATACAAGTCATTAACTTAATACGAATTAGTTATCACGTTCTTCATAAACATGACAGATGCAATTTATATTAACTTCAAGTAAATGTTGTTTGTTTACTATAATTTTTTTAAATAGCAAAATAGTCCCTATGAAAGTGTTCTCTCTAGATATCCGCCTCACTGCACACTCACACACAAAACAGACTATGCAAAATTCATTCAAAAACATTTGCATCTCCAAAAGCATTTATTTACTTTTCCGATAATGCACTTGTCATATTACTTACATCAAAATTATCTTCTTAAAATACACATATCCGTATAACTCTGAATTAATGCGCTAATATAAATTATATATATATATATATTAAAAAAAAAAAAAAGCCAAAATATATAAGAAATATTATTCGCTATGAATGAGTTGTTTCATTTATACTGACTTTGAAACAATCATGCTGTAAAAAAAGGTTAATAACTACTAATAATTTTGTGAAATTATGTTCATATTTAAAAACAAAAGAAAATAATATAAATCTAATTAAGTTTTGTTTATAAGTAAAAGAACAGATTACAAAATAAAAGTAAGTTATATTTATATTTATACAGCATTCTGAATAAACTATTCACACCACTTTTCCTTCCGCGCAAAAATTCAACAGTAATTCTAGATGAAATGCGTTGACAGCTTTGCGCAGAGGCAGTGTCATAGCCAATGAGGTTCTACCGAGGCGTGACTATTGCTAGTTGAAAACTTTTCCCAATACCCCGCCATGTCGACGTGAAATACCGTCGGCATAGGCAATTTTTGGGAACCCCGAGAGGGGTTTAAAATCTTAAAAGAAAAATGCACTATCATTAGTAATCCCGCTCCACGCTAATAACCGTTTCCGTTTCTTTGATTTAGAGGTACTTCTTGTATCAAAGAGCGTATCTCTATTACTTTACTTGTATTTGTATGTATACCACAGCAAATTTTTATCTATATCTTGTTTTCATGATCTGTCCCTTTACTTCAAATCACTGATCAATAAATAGCTGATTCCTAAACCGTGAGATTAAAGAGATATAAATCCAATTTAAAGAACGTTTCAAATGTGTTCTTTTTCACATGAATATCCAATTTTACTATAAGTTGTAATTAGAAAAAACTTTCATATGCCCTTATAAGGAAAAGTATCATTTTATCGAGTTATGATATAGGACTCAGGGTTCGTATAAAAACTTAAATTTCGTAATTTTTTAAAAATAGCTATTTTGATCTATATAGTTTTCCACATGATGCAAAACAACTTTTGAAATTGGAACTAAGTATCTAAAGTTAGCAGTTTAGAAATTAGTTAAAAAGAAGAGACAAACTTTATAAGGATATGATAATATATTAGAAATTAGTTTGTCCCTTCTCTATATTACAGAATGGACAAACTCTATATATCCTGACAAATATGGGATATCCTGTTACACAGGAGTAGTAATCTCACATTTTCCTGTAAAGTGACACAACTTAATTAATGAGCTATATTAATATAACTAAGAGACAAGCACTTATAAACAGCTTCATAAATGACTGAATTAGAACAATCTTATCATTTTTTACTTATGATGCTATTCTAATACTACCCTACTATCTACAGATCTTCCGATAATCGAATTTATTTATTTGTTTTTTTAGCTCATACCAAAACAGATAAGTTACTTTAGTTCCGGGATATAAATTATTGAATAATTTTTGATTCGTTTTAAATATAAAACAATTTGTTTCCATTTTTGAAAATGTTTTTTGGCCTTTCCTGAAAATTTCCATTTTTTAGTTGCGTGCTGTCACGTCGCTATACGAATAAGCTGTAATGCACATACGAATCTTACGAATACGAAAATCTATAAAGGGCTTTATTAGAATCCACTGTTAATTATAAGTAAAGTTTATTTCATATATAATTAATATATTTATATAATTCAACATAATGGAACTTTTTATTTTGCATTTTACGGATTGAAGATTATTATATGTTTATGGATGTCTCGCGGTTGAGAAATAAATTATTGATAATTTCTGTATATGTCGGTAAATTTTTAATCCCCGCCCACCTCCGAAAACACGGCAAGGTTAAGGCGGTTCTAAAAAAATTTGATCTGTTAATAAATTTTCCGTAGGAATCTATTGTTACTCATATAGAAAAAAAGCATTTGAAATTTTTTATATAGAAATCAATAGAGATTGCCATAGAAAATTTTCTTAAGAATAATTTATGAAGAAATTTATAGAGATTGCAGATGCAATCTCTAGAAAAATTAGATTAGTAGAAAAATTTCTTTAGAAGCATTTCATATTAAAATCTATTGACATATTGCTAATTAGAAACTTACATGAAAATCTGCAATTGTTACTCTGGTATTATTTAAAAGTAATGTACCGCGTATAACAGCGGTTCCTAACCTGGGGTACGTTGTGGCCTGCGTACGTGAAAATAATATCGTTATGGCTTAGTAAAGTCACAAAAATGTTAGAAATGACACTGTAATTTGTATCGATTCATTATATGGTTGTGATAAGCAGTGGTGTAGTCGTAAAAAAAACAGAGGGTATACGCTTTAAGCAGAGGGTATACGCTCAAGGTAGAGCGTATACCCTAGAGTGTATATACTATAGCTTTCTTGGAAAACAGAGGGTATACGCTATCCCTTAAAAAAATCCAGAAGGTATACGGCGTATACCCCCGTATACCCTCCACTACATCCCTGGTGATAAGAAAATTACTAATGAGAAAAGTAAAAGCGTGTTTGTGCTATCTAGTTCAGTTGAGAGGCGTGAAGAGGGGCGTGTTTATGAGAACTGGGGGGGTACTCCGAAATGAAAACTCTAAAAAAGGGGTACGTGAAAGAAAAAAGGTTGGGAAGCGCTGGCCTAATAATATGGTGAATCGCCCAGCAATGCAATAAGGATGCAACTACAATATGTAGAGCATGCATAAGTAAGTGCGAGCAAACCTGAAAAATAAAAGTTTAGAAATGAGAAAAGAAATTACCTAGAGATACAGTGAATTCAGGCCAACAAAACGTAGCACTGAATTAAGCTACTCCGTAAGGTTACAGTGTGCAACAAAGTTTAACAAACTTTCTGTTTCTCAATATACTTGTAGTATTTGGTATAGATTTAAGGTGCTAAAAGAGAAATTGTTAAAATTTTTCTCCCAACCTCCAATTTTAAGAAATTTTACTTTCAGTTTTTGGACTATATGTATTTATACAGCAGTTATAACAAAATTAGCCTATAATTTTTAATTGCGTTCAACCTAAAAACACATATTTTGACTTTTACTTTGATAACATATGTAACAAGAGAGAAGGAGAAAATTTTACTGTGGCAATTTTGTTAATAAGAACTTCATAAATATTCAGACTAAATTTCAGTTATTTTTAAAAAAATTCTTTTTTAATTTTTCTAAAAGATAATAAACACTGTAATTTTTCAATACTGTAATTATACTTTTTAGCTATGTAAGCAGTGGTGCCAACTTTTCAAAAATATTGAGTGGGCTCAAATATTTTTGAGTAAAATAACCCATATAATTTTTTTCCCTTAGTGTGTATGTGTGTAGAGAGAGAGAAGAGAAGATCGAAAGTCTAACGATGATAATTCGAAATTAAATTATATTTTTTCAATTAAATTACGTTTTTCCTAAACAAATTTTTAAATTACTATAATTTTATTATAATTTTTTAACAATTTTATTAAATTGTATATTATAAGATCTTCTTTATAAATACGTTAATATTTATTTTAAATAACATTAGAATTACTAACTATTGAAAGGGCAAAAAACTAAATGTCCAGAAAATCATACATTTTAGTCCCATAAGTGCTTTATCGATTCAAGACATTAAAACAGATGGCAAAATACGCAGGAAATTTGTTTTCGTGAGAAATTTAACTATACAGTCCCCCTTTTCAATGCTCCTGTAAGTGTAATTAATGTCCTTTCTATTTAAAGAAAAAAAAAAAGAAGATTTTGAGAACGTTAATAAAACTAAATTTCATTTCAGGGATTAAAAAATTTAAGAAATAAGTTATACTAATTTAATCAATTGAAATTGGGTGGGAAGAGAGATCAAATTATTGGGTGTACTTGCGGTCTATACACTGTATGCAAGTGTTCATTTAATCATTAATTTTATTTACTAAATTCAAACGACAAAATTTAGAAATGTATTAAAATTAAAATTGTTTTTTATTTATTTATTTATTAATTTTAATTATGGGCGTTAGAAACTTTTCAATGCCGTATTCTTTATCAGCATCCCCTAAAATATAAAAATTATCCATAATTTCATGAGAAACAGGTATCTTGCTGAACAATACTAAGGAAAATCGATGTGTGAAAATATATTCCACTCACACCACTTTTCCTATATAGTTTTTGTTTAAAGGTGTTAAGACGACATTTTCCGCTTCGTGCCTTAAACTAATGAGTAAGGAAAATAACGTGCCTTGGTGATGCTTGGCACTACCAAGTAAATCCTTGGTCCAATTTTTGGAAGGGTACAGGTCGTCCCCGTGTGGCTCGCCTACTTTCGCGGGCTGCTGGGTTGTTGTGATCTGCCCTTAAAATTAAAAGATAGAACATCCAATTAAAAAATAATTGAAAGAGAGTAGAGTAATCCCTTAACATTCGTGAGGTTCGCGGAAACTTCAGCGAATGTTGAGACTATCTTCCCGTGTATAAAAAGGGGTTACGTTGCATGATTTTTTTTTTTTAAGGGAAAAAACAATTGAAACGCAAAAATGTATTTATTAAACATTAAAAACAACATGCTATAAATAAATTTCAATAACTATAAACAGAAAGTTAGTCGATGGTTGAAAATTTTTGAAGAGCTGAGTGGAAGAACATGTTAGTTAAGTAACAAAAATTACATTTGAAGAAATTTGATGTGAAAGTTTTTGTTGCCAATTTTAATGATTTATTTTCTGTTTGATACCATGTGTTTAAAATATTAACAGGTATGGTACTGAATTCTATCAAAAAAACTTATTCATATTTAATTTTTAAATATTAAAAAATATTAATATTATTTACATTGTTAAATATTAATGAATAATGTCTTAAATCTTCAAGGCTAAATAGGATTTTGGTATTTTAGATTTACCATGTGATAATAATGGTATGTGTATAGAATGCCTGATAACGCCTTCGTCCAAAAGATAAAATAATTTTTAAGAAAATGTGCCATAACATGTTCTTCCACTCAGCTCTTCATTTATTGATATACGATTGTTTGGAAGAAAAGATCTTTTGTTTAGGAATTTCCATATAAGGAAAGGTTGCAGTCTCGATTTCTCTTTTAAATTTAAGATTCCTCATCAGTTAAGGATCGCATTCTATTGCTTTCTCAACTAGTTGTTGCTGAAGCTTTAAAATTTCCCATACAATTTTTGCAGAAAGATTTCATTTGCAATCAAATTTTTGAGTTTTAGAAAGTTTGGGATTTTTTCTTATTTGTAGCATCAAATCATGTTTCGGGTTTCTCGTAATTACTTCTCTATATTTTGCCTCAATACAAAGGTTGAAATTCTCAGAGCTTAGAGGCTATACAGTACAATGCAGCTGTCCAGATAATAGTTTATGGAATTGCTAAAACAAAGCAAGTTTACTACGTAAAAAAATATTCTTTACAAACAAAATTCACGAATAACCAAGTTAAGTATTCGCGAATGTTGAAATGTTCTTCATTTTTTATTTCGCGAATAATCAAAACTCGTGAATGTTAAGGGATTACTATAATTCCTTTTAAGTTTCCTAATACATTTTTAAAATATTTGGAAAATGTCACGAAAACCGCAATATTAAGAGAATACTTCAGTCAAGTGAAAATATCGTTCGCCAATTCGAAACAATCGTTCGCCAATACTAATCCTATTGGAAGAAATTTATGACGATAACTCGGTTGCATTTCAATATTTTTAAACGATTTTTTTTTTTTTTTGCATTGGTCACTGAGGTCTCTGTCGATCTGTACAAAGACCGTTTTTTACTTTTTCGATTTTGTTTACAGATATTTTTTACTTATATGTACTTTCATTTTCGGAACCGGTTTCGAAACTGAAAGCATCCTCATAAAAAAAATCTGCAAACGAAATTGAAAAAGTAAAAAAAAAGCCTTTGTACAGATCAAACTTAGCTATCCAATGAAAAAAAAAAAAATTAAAAATATTGAAATGCAACAGAGTTATAAATTTCTTAAATAGAATTAGCATTAGCGAACGGGTCTTTTCACTTGACTAAAGTAGCCTCTTAGCAGAATATCGACGGAAAGCGAGAAATCTTTTTTTTTTTTTTTTTTTTTTTTTTTTTAATCATTTGGAAAAACGGTTGTTGTTCTCGGTCAGGGTAGGAAATCAAAAACATATCTGAAGCGTTTTATTAGTTGAATGCCGCATTTTATTCGTGTTCTGATTGGTCTATACTGTACAGTAATCTGTATTTTCCCTTTACTTTCAACAGAGATGGATACTTCTGTTGCCACTATGACAAAAACGTAATAAAAACTACAAAAAACTAAACAAAAAAAAATAATAATAATAACTCAGAAACAAATTTAGATACAGCTTTCAAACAAATTGCATTTAAAAGTACATTTTTTTTCTCTATACGACGGTGTAAAAAGTAATATTGTGGGATGTTTAGAAGTTTAAAAATGAAATTTCATTTAAAATGGGTCCAGGAATATTAATGTTTAATCCATGGCGTACGTAATGTATAATCAACTCCGTGCGATTTTTTATGTCTTAAATTTTAGTCTTTCAAAAAATCATTTTCCAAATGCTCGTTGTAATTTGTTAAATTGCTTTTATTATTATTATTTTTTTTAGGGCGTAAGCTTTTATCTAATAGAAAATGCATTTGTAAACACACTAGTATACACGTGTTTCTAAAACAATACTGCACCGTAACCAAATGTCCGTCTACGCCATTTTTCTTGAACAAAATATCATCAAGCTTTTATCAGAAAAAATACTTTTTTTTATCAAATACTAGTTGGCTAATTTTGTTAGACAATACGAAACTTAATATGAAATTCAATCATTTTCAAAATATTTATTGATAGGTAAACTCAAAAAACCTATCTAAGCAACTAGTTTTCAGAAAAGGCGGGGATTCCATTGTCCCGAAACACAGATTTCATATAAAATTGCCGGCCAACAATGCGTTAAATCTGAGATTTACTGGGAGCTTCTACTGTTTTAAAACACAGATTTCACCAAGAAAATATCATTTTCGAATCTATTCAGCTAAATATCCAAAGTATTTGACCAAATATACAAAGCATACGGTCAAATATGTAACGTATTTGGCCAAAGTAACAGATCAACTGACATTCGGCCAACCGAATATTCGGCAAAAGGACCGAATACCGAATAGTGGTCGATATTCGTTACACCCGCAGAAGATGTCAGATATTATTTTTAAACATTTGATACTATATCAGGCGCGGATCCACGGGGGGGGGGGGCGATCGCCCCCCCCCAAAAGTATAAATCCACCGCTTATCGCGAATTCCAAAAAATGGTCGGCGAAAAAAAAAATCAATTTCGTCATTCTTTTCCAGAAAAAATCACAAAATTCGTCAAAGCATCGCGCAAAAAGTGCTAATTTCGTCAAAAAATCGCGCATTTCGTCAAAGAATCGCGAAAAAAAAGCAAATTTTGTCAAAAGATCGCAGAAAAAACGTAAATTTCGTCAAAAAATCACGAAGAAACACGAATTTCGCCAAAGAATCGCAAAAAAACTCAAATTTCGTCAAGAGATCTCGAAAAAAATGCGAATTTCGTGAAAGGATCGCGAAAAAAATACGCGAATTTCGCCAACGAATCGCTGAAAAAAAACGCGAATTTAGTCAAAGAGACGCGTAAAAATGCGTATTTAGCGCCAGGAGGAGATTCCCCCAGGCACGGATCCAGGGGGCGATCGGGGCGGTCCCCCCCCCCCCCCCCCCCCCCAAGATATAAATCTAATGCATTTAACGGCAGTTTTCGCAGAACAGGCAGACAAGCAAACGAAAATCAATCACTTTTCGGGTGCCAATGGTAAACCTCACTGACGTTTCGCCAATTAATGAACAAAAAAGGATTATGTCCTGTCAAAAGGCATATGGCGCCATAATTTTTGACACTATGGGTTGAGGTGGGGGTCGATGCTACCTTTTGTTGAATTTCTACAACAGAAAATTGATACCGTTATGCGGATCAATTTAAAATGTGGAAACTTTTTCATCTTTTCAAAGAAGCTGCACTTCTAATTTCTGTATAATATTTTTGCAGAGAACTCTTTTGTTTGAGAAAAGAATGGGATTCGTAGCAATTTTCAAAGAAAGAAAGAAACAAGAAAAAGAAGGGACCTTTTAAAACTTCAAGCATCTTAATATTTTCTGAAAAAAGCCACTAATGTTTTAAAAAATGTACTGCTATTGTCACCCACATTGGTGAATTTCAAGGGGCATTTGATGAATGAACAAAAAATGATTATGTCTTAGTCAGTTAAAAGCTAAAATGTATATGGTGTGCTAAATTTTTTAAAGCCAACTTGGTAAACCAGTTCTTCCTTTATGTATTTACTTAATGAAAGGCCAGGTGATTTGAATAGGAAATGCCACTCTACTGTTACCCACCATTCATTGTTTGGTTTACCGTTTTTCGCTGTCTTTCTACCTGTTGTAGAGAAGCTATGGAAACAGACCTAGGTCTCAGTAACAAATGTTAACCTTGATGGACTAATAATGAGTATATTATGAAGAAGTATACGCACCGCTTAGATGACACATTTTGACTTTTCAAGGATGTTAAGACCCCTTGAGATCTTTATTCAGTTCCTTTTTTGAATAAACCGGTAAGATAAATAATTACCAGAGTAAAAATGAAAAGAATAAAAATAAGACATTTAATAAATAAATTCTATGGTAACATTTTTAATTTTTCGGCACAATTAGTAACAATAACTCATATTTTGAGGAGAGGAGGCTTATATAACAGGGTGGGCCGAAAAAAACTTTTTTTCGATTTTCGATGTTGGGTAGTGCGGAAAAGTTGCCACTTGTGGCACTAAGTTCACACAAAAAATTTGAGATTTTTCGGACAATTCCTTCATTTGCCGCAAATGGCTTGAAGTTCGGCTCAAATGCTGATTTTTGAACTTTTTTAGCAAAAGTTTAAAAAATGTGAAATTTAAGTTTTTTTAGCTGAATTTACTTGAAATGCCCTGTTTAGTGTACGAAATGTTTAAATAAGCTCTATGTATGTATTATTTAATAGTTATGTGCATTTTGAATTAGGTGAATTTTATAGCTTTTTCGAGTGTAAGTGAGCAAAAATTGTAGGAATTGTGACAACAGGGAATAAGGATCTCGTCATCGGTAAGGACTTGGTCAGGAGGCAGAAAAAGAAACTTGGAAAGAAGATACAGGAGGGGGAAGATCTTAGAAGAAGAAAAATTACAAGCATGTTTTTTGATAGTAGAAAAAATAAAACGATCTTCATAAAAAAGGGGACTAGCAGCACCGTTGACAGAAAGACGAAACAAATATTACCATGTTGTCTGAACGTGGTTTGGAATATTTGGGTCACGTGACCCCTCCTTCTGACCACTGCGGAGAAATAGCAAAATCATTATATAATTTTCTAAGCCAGAATAAAGCTTGCTTTGGAAAAAATCAAGAAGAGAACTGCAACATTTGATATGTATTCTTCATACGAACGAGCTCCCACTCTTACAGCGACATCAACTGTCTAAACTAGATGGGAGAACCACTTGGCCTAAGAACTTTACCAACTGAAACGGGGCTAGATTAATAGAGTACTCAAATCTCCAGCCTTTTTCATTTTTGATGTCCATGAAACAGGAATAGGCTCGTAGAAATGAACAAGTACATTTTCGCACGCCATTAAGGATCATGTGCTTCCTATTTCTCTCGACGGTTCCGCTTGTTCCCTTTTTCCTATAAAGATCGTGTTATTATTTCTACTATTAAAAAAAATATGGTTGTAATTTTTCATCCTCCAAGATATTCCTCCTCCTGTATCTTCTTTTCAAGTTTCTTTTTTTCTGTCTCCTGACCAAGTCTTTATCGATGACGAGAGTTTTATTCCTGGTTGTCACAATTCCTGTATCCTGAATCACACATGAAGCTCTTAACGCAGTTTACCTATATGATATACCAATTCTAAATCTGGTGAACGCTGTGTGAGAAAGTGATATGCGTTTGGGAGTGTCTGCTTTTGAAGACCCTTGTTCAAATTCTGATTCAGAAGAACTGCCTGCTTCAAAGTTTCCACTTTTTTAATCTTCTGACAAATAGTTGTATTTTAGGGCAGAAAAATAATTAAAATTCCATCTCGCAGTTACTCCCATCTCCAATTTCCCCCCTCATCCTCGTGATGGCTGATTGCGTTTTCATTGGTTTCTACTCCATATCTCCTCTCCTTCCAGAATTGCTGTCATGACATGCTGTGGTCCGGCATTCAAATATGTGACTCTGAACGCATCGAAAAACCGAAGGAAGAGCGAGGAACATAATAAAGACAAAAGAGAAAAATCGACGAACGAACCAAACAATACTTACAATTTTTGCTCAGTTATACGCGAAAAGGCTATAAAAATCGCCTAATTCAAAATACACATAACTAATAAATAATAGATAGTCAGAGCTTATTTAATCATTTCGTACACTAAACATGACACTTCAAGTAAATTCAGCGAAAACAAATTTAATTTGCCATTTTAAAAAATTTTGCTAAAAAAGTTCAAAAATCAGCATTTGAGCAAAATTTCAAGCCATTTGCGGGAAATGAAGTAATTGTCCGGAAAATCTCAATTTTATGTGTAAACTTAGTGCCACCAGTGGCAACTTTTCCGCACTACCCATCATCGAAAATCGAAAAAAGTTTTTTTTTGGCCCTATTATATAATAAAAGGGTTGGTTAACCGAGCGAGTCGGTTAATTGAACATCGGATAATCGAATGTCTATAGTAATTTTAAATAGGATTAATTATTTCATATAATAATTAACTGCAAGGAATGATTTAACCAATAGAAACTATGACTGTATTGATTATTTATCATCCATCCGGTAACCCCCCCCCCCCAAACGAGTCTCTGGATCCGCCCCTGTACTATATATTATTATTTAATACATATTAATATTTTTTAATATTTTAAAATTAAATGCTTAGTTTTTTTTTTTTTCTTTTAGAACGTTTAGTAAACCTGTAAACATTTTAAGCATATGCTACGAAAACGAAAATAAATGAATAAAATTTACGATAAAAAACTTTCAATTTAATTTTCTCGAAATTTAGTTTTTTTATATAAGGAACGTCTTCTCATTCTCATTCAAGTCTATAATTACTTTATTTTTCTAAAGTTTAGTTAATTACGACTTTACAGTACAGATAAAGTGATTCTTAACTCGTATTTCAGATTTTTTAGGACTTAAATAAATATTAAATAACGAGGACTTAAGAAGGTATATAAATAAGGTGTTATGCATGTATAACGTTATCTTTTGGCAATTTTTGGACCTCCCCCCCCCTTACGATATCATACGTTATCATTCTTCAAAACCCCCGCACTAATGATATCGTTATCAATATCTAAAAATTCTGTTTATTTTGACATTTTTTTTTTTATACGTTTGCAATGACATACATTTGTTATTCGCATATTTCATTGATTTAAAGGAAGAGAGGTCAATAAAATATTACTATTATACATAAAATAACTTCATAATAAATAAAAATTTAAGGAAACGCGTACTATTTAAAACTATAGATTTTTGTTGCGCAGGTCATCCAACAATAATACTGTCTTCTTAAAACAGGTGACCAACATTCTTCCCATTTTTTTTACTTGTAAACATAACAAGTATCACTTCGAACCTGGTTTCTCTAACGATGCATTATATCCCTTGGAACTACAGTCGAACCTCTATTTAACGAAGTCGCTAAATCCCGGAAAAAAGTTCGTTATATGGAAAATTCGGTAAATAGAGATCCACCTTTTAAAATACTTTAAACTACATAAAACAGATTTTAAATTCATAAACACATAATATTTTTAATAAAAGCAATTAATCACATTTTTTTAAATAAATTATATCGATTTGTTTTATTTATTTTACCCACCAATATCCATCATCAATTCATTAGTTTTTTGAAATCTGCAACGAAAGCAAAACATTGTCCGGGAATACACTGTATTTTCTGTTTAAAGTAAATAGTTTTACATTAAAATTAACGAATTTCAATGACATTATCGTATTTATTATTATTATAACAAGTAATTTTAACCATACATTAACATATGCGTTCTTAAATTTAATTTCTGAAAAAGTCTGTTAATCTTGCCTGAGTTTTTTATTTAAAAAAGTGCTCTCTCATAATACGTCTCGCATCTTTGCAATGCACCAAAAACCCCTTCATGCGTATTTTCTTCTAACTATAATCCGCGTCGAATTGTTTCAAATGATTTTAGCATATCATCATACGAAGTTTTGTTAATTCCTGCATAATGATCATTTCCATCATCATCATATCCGTCTTCATCGCAATTCATTGCTGTATTGTTTTTATTTTTCACACTGTCTAAAATATCCAATTCGGATAGTGTTTCCGAGGTCTCAAATTTCAGAATTAAGTGAAATACAATAATCAATCAGCACATCGTGGTTAATTTCTTCTCTTTTTCTCAATGTATCCACATTTTTTTAGGTTACTCTAAAGGATTATCGTCTTCGTCCTCCGTACTTACCGAATTCTCACTGCTGACAAAGAAGGTGCCTGGTAAAACCAGTTCAAGGCCATTGAACATCATAAAACGTGTTTAAAGAAAGAATAAGTTTGAAATGTGCAGAAATATTTTGAGAAATGGTGAGAAAAAAAAAATTGTTCACAAGAAAAAGTTCGTTAAATAGAAAATACACTTCGCTATTTGGAGGTTATTTTACGCAGAAATTCGCAAAATGTTCTTGGTTCCGAGGGAAAGTTCGCAAAATAGAGAAATTCGCAAAATAGAGGTTCGTTAAATAGAGGTCCGACTGTATTAATAAAGAGGAACTGGCATATCCTTAACCCCTTAAGGCTGTTCTTAACTGCTCAGCTCAACAAGCGCAAAACGTTTTGACACATTTACAAATTCATTTTTTAGCGGAAAGATGAAAAATTGGAAAGCCTGGCCATGGAAGCGTTTTGGAATCGAGCTGTTTTTTACATTTTTGGATCAATCAATTACCTATTGAGTTATAAGCAATTTTGGTCACGTGACAAAGACGATTTTCGCCCTTCACGGAGTGGTTTTTCTGCTTTCTTCGGGAACTTCGGTTCAAAACGTCATCTTTGACACTATTTTCTGAAAGATCTATTGCGTTTGCACACAAAAAAAAAAAAAAAAAATTGAAAAAATAGCTCGATTACATAGTTTCTGAACAACAACACCTGCTAGTTTCATGCATTTTCGAACAAAAATAAATTAAAACTTATGTCAGAAAGTTGCCCTTTTGGATTTGAGAACAGCCTTAACAGTGACATTTGTTTTCTTACAAAAAAATTAAAAATGGGGCTGGACACCACTTTTTCTATACTAACCTTACTTAATCGAAAAATATCTGACAATTAATAAAGATAAATTTACAGTTACAAATTAGTGGTATCAAAATGCTTTTAATAACGAAGCAAGCAAAGTGTTCTTGCCCGAATCCAGTTCGGGCCACACTATTAAGGGGTTAAAATAGTGAAGCTTCAACTGTAACCGGTTTGGCAGGGGTTGATTACCGCCGTGGAAAATTACCACCAGCAAATTTATATATAATTTATCTTCTTATTTAAACGCCTCATTACTGCAAAATTTCAGGGATAAATAATGGCAAAAACAGATATTCATTTTTACTGGTAGACGTTTCCTTTGGCGGTAGTCAGTGTCTGCGTCTCCTCCATATTGTGACAATCAAGACAACCTCCTGTCAGTATCAGTGTATAAGATTATATAGTACCTGCGTAAACTGACACCAGTAAAAATAGAAATTTTCATTATGTTTGTGAGATAATATAAAGAGCTTAAATAAGAGTAAATTTTATGATCAAATTTACGGGTAGAAAGTTTGCCTAACTGTAATCAGAAATTATTGATCTGATTAAAATAAAACAGCCGCCATATTTTGACAACTTCCTCAGTTACTTCACTCGCAACTGGTAGCCCGGGCACCCCCCGCTTCTGCAGACTCAAGCACAGTTATTTTAAAAAATCGAAATCTACAAAAGAAAAAGAAGAAGTGAAAGCAGAGTTCAATTAGTTCAGCAAATTAGTTTAGTTTAAAAAACTAACACTCTAAGTTTTGAAATGTGATAAAAAATGAAACCCTCGTTCTTTTTTATTTATTTCTTTTGTTTTTAAAGAAAATTATGTTGTTTATCTTTTTTAAAACTAGGACATTTACAAGAATCTGTATTAGTCTAGTAAGTCAAAAAGGTTGCTTTATAATTCCACTTTGACGTCTTTTGTTTCTTGGAATTTTTTGTTAAAGCCGTTCCTTCTATTGCATGTTTTTGCAATTTCATGAGAAATTAACGCAAGTTCTTAACGAACTAGAAACTATTTGTCTCTTTGCTTTCGTAGTTTAATGTCTAGAGAGAAGCAAAAAAATTTGAAAGGGAATGCAGATGTGAAACAATAATTGTAAAATGCGATTAGCCGGGGGAAAGGGGTGGCGGGGGGGGGGGGGGGGTACACTGAACCTGCCTCCTTTGAAAATGAAAAATAATAGCACAGAAAATTCAAATTAATCTGGAGGTTGGTTGATTGGTTGAATTTCGTGTTTCGCGGTCATTTTTTGACATTCGTAAAAAGAATATGGTTGCTGTCTTTCAAGTCAATATAGTAATTTTTTTTTCTGTGAAAATTTATACGATTTTTAGAGTCTCTTCTCGTTTCGCAGCGTTCTTTTGAAAGTAGGAAAAAGAACCCGGTTTCAATCTTTTAGCCCAGTGCAGTAAATTTTGACCGAATTCCCTATTTTATTCTGCGATCATTTCATGATATTTACGATTTTTTCCCAAAATCGTTTGACGAAATTCACGTCTTTATACGCTATTTTTTTTCGAAATCTGCACTTTTCACCGCTAACCTTTGACAAAATTCGTGTTTTTTACCACAATCCTTTGACGAAATTCGCGTTTTTTACCGCGATATTTTGACGAAATTGGAGCACTTTCCTTCGATGAAATTCGCTTTTTCTTTCCGCAATCTTTTGACAAAATTCGCGCTTTCTTTCGACGATCCTTTGACGAAATTCTCGTTTTTACCGCGATTCTTTGACGAAATTTATTTTCTGTTGCGACTAATTGACGAAAGCGATTTTTTACAGGTAGATCATTTGTCGAAATTCGCGATAGTATTGCTCGACCGATCGGAAAAATTCTCGATATTTTTCCGTACCAATTAACAAAATTTTCTACTTTTTTCCGCGACATTTTGACGAAATTCTCAAAATTTTTTCATCAATCTTTTATCGAAATTCATAATTTTTTTGCGCAATATTTTGACGAAACTGGGGATTACTTTTTGCACTCTTTTATCGAAATTCCCGATATTTTTCCACGATCGTTTGAAGAAATTCTCAAATTTTTCCGGGACCGATTCACGAATTGATTTTAAGAAATGGCATAAAAGAAATAAAAACCACGGACTTCAAATTTTTTTTTAAATACTCACTGAAGAATCACAGGTCTGTGAAGAATTTGGAGGGGGGAAATACTGCACAGCATTTTTTAAATATGCGGGACTTTCTTTTCTGTGCACAAATCGCACGTTCCCGCACGTTATTTCAAAGCCTGTACCTCAAAGAAAACTTCATAACTGGAGGAAATTCGTTGGTTGGTTTTTTTAAAACGAACATAGAATTAAACAAATCTAGGATTGGGGTGGGGGGCGGTGCCTTCAGAAACGTACTCCCGAGCTAGCTACGACCTCTTCTGTCTCGAAACAAGCAATTCTTGAATTATTGCGCTTTTTTTTCGAACAAAATTAAATTTTCAGCTTTCTTATAAGAACTGATTTGACATTATTCCAATTTGAATTCAATCACGGCAATTGCAAAAATTACCAGAGAATTTTTTCTGTTTCAAAGTCAAAAAATCTCCTCAAAGCACAAAAACACCCGCTAAAAATCGCATACAAAATTCGGAAAAGATAAAAAAAAAACACAGGGAACGAAATTAACTATTTGGGTAAAAGATTTAAATCGGATTCCTTTTAGGAATGTCGAAAAAAAATCATTGCGAAATGCGAAAAAAACCCTCTAAAAATAACACTAAAAAAAGTGTTAAAAATGGAAAAATCGCTGTAAGAATCTCGAAAACACTTTATTGAAAAGAAGACAAAGTTTACTGGATAAAATATTGAAATAGGATTCTTTTTTACTAATTTGAAAAAATTGCCGCAAAATGCGAAAAAATTCGCATAAAAAATTAATTGAAAAATTCCAGAAATTATCTTCGATATGCATGAGTTCAAGCATACAAATCTCACGGCTTTGCTGGCTGCATTGTTTTTTTAGAGTTCAGCGCGCGCGCGCGTACACACACACACACAGAGACAGACAAGTACCTATCTTTATTATTATAGTCGCATCATGATAGTATAATTTGTATCATCTTGATAAAATTTAGTGTAGGGATGCACAACCTGTGGCCCGCGGGCCAAAAGTGGCTCGCCATGGGCTAACTTGTGGCCCGCGACCACAATTTATATATTTCTTCGTTTTTTTTTTAAAATACAATTTCGTCAATTTATAACTGGAAAAATTGCAACTTTTGTCAATATGTCGCAGGAAAAAATCTCGAATTTTGTCAATTTGCCTCGGGAAAAAATTGCAAATTTCATCAGAGCCAATTAAGAATGGCAAATTTCGTTGATAGAGTTCGGAAAAATCGCGAATTTTATCGATGAGTCGCAGAAAAAGCTCAAATTTCGTTGATCGGCTGGGGAAATATCGTGAGTTTTGTCAGTTTATCGCGAGAAAAAAATAGCGAATTTCGACAATTTGCTGCTGAAAAAATTGCCAATTTCATCAGAGTCAGTTAAAGATCGTGAATTTCGTTGATCGTTGCGGTAAAAATCTTGAATTTTGTCGATTATGTGTTCCTTAATCGGTTGCGGAAAGATCGCGAATTTTGCCAGTCTATCGTGAGACAAAATAGGAATTTTGTCAATTTGCCACAGGAATAATTACAAATTTCGTCACAGTCAGTTAAGAATCAGAAATTTCGTTTATCGGGCGCGGAAATTTTTCGGATTTTTTTATCACGGGAGGAAAAATCGCGCATTTTGTTGATTCGGCGCGGAAAAATCTCAAATTCCGTTAATCGGGCACAGAAAAATCTCGAATTTTCTCGATGAGGTACGGAAAAATTGAAAATTTTGTTGATCGGCTCAAGGCCATCTTGATATAACAGGCCGGGACAGCGTTTTCGCCGGTAGGGGAATGGAGGGAAGCTTGAAATCTAATGCCACCATGCTACTATACAAATCTACCATGCTACAATATGAAGTTTATGTATAAAATAACATGCATTTTTTTTTCTTAAATAAAAATAATTTTGTCTCTCAATACTTATTTGTTTTTGTTGTTCTTATCTAAGAAAAATACAGAAAAATATAAACTTACTTCCCTTCATCATATAGGAAATCAATTTGCAGGAATTATTACAGAATAAATATATGCAAATTTCAAAAGAAAAATATCTAAAATTTACTGTATAATTATTGTAAAGTATACAGCTTCAAAGTTCAAGATATTAAATATCACTCCTGTCATTTAAAATAATAATAATAATACCATACAAATATTAAGCTATCTTCATCTTTACTCATTTAAACTAAGCGCAATTAATTTAAAAAACAAACAGAACTCCCTTTTGTAAGTATATATGGTATATATATTTTTTAATTCACATTACTGTTTAAAAACTAACTGAATGAATGAAAAAGGCATTTATTTATTTAATATTTGTATAACAAAACTCAAACACTTAAATCTTTGCTTTTCAATAAATTTGAAATTAAATCTCGTGATAATTATTATACTTTTTTTTTATTTACATGTATAATTAATGTCTATCAAATTATATTACAAATAATAGGTTATGGAATTAATCAGTTACATAAAATTAATTCTTGAGATGTTTATTTGTTTTTTTTTTCCCTCAGTTCAAAGAGTACAATTGTGTAACGAATACAACTACATTTTATCATTATTAGTAAGTTATTATTATAAAACAAAATTTCACAGGAATTCTAAAAAATCATCTAAAAGCATGAAAAGTTATTGGGTATTCTAGATATATTTATTGTATAAAACAGCTGTAACAGAGCGCCTTTAAATCTTCGATTTGGAATAGATTTGGTTTTTATCATTATTAATAATAAAATAAAATTTCACATGAATTCTAAAGAAGAAAAAAAAAATCTAAATGAAGGAAAAGGTATTGTGTATTCTAGATATAGTTATTGTATAAAACAGCTCTAACAAAAAAGTTTGTAAATCTTTGCCTTTCAATTGATGAAGCACAGTATTATTTAATAAATATATATAATAAGCAATAAGAAAAAATATAGCAATATATAGAATACAAAATGAAACACTTTTTAATGTCCTTGAACAATATGGAAACATAATTTGCAGAAACAATTTTATAAATAAAGAAAATGTAATTTCAAAATGTGTCCCATACTTCCCCACTAACAGGAAGGTATGGGGCAGCTATAAAACAATGTATGATAAGGCACAAATAGTCTAGTGTTGGCTATATATACAGTCTAACGAAGATTGTAGGTTGATAATGTCTGTGCTAGAATATCAAATTCCAGTACCTTCATCACTGGAAGGAAAATTCAGGATTGTCAGTCAGAGATGACATTAAAAAATCCTCAGTTCAATTTATTTACATTTTGAAGTAAATGAATATATTTGTAATGTTATAATTAATATACAACCCTCTAAAAATATTTGCATATTAGCAATTTACATTCATCTTATTAAAAAGAAGGAATTAGACATATCCCATTCCTCCCTCTACCTTCTTTTATGTTAAACTTCTTGTATAAACAAAAATACTGTTTTTAGGCATAGTTTAAATTATGGATAATGTACACTATAATGTTTCATAAATAGGGAAACTATTACATCTACGCATAAACAATTCATTAATATATGCAATCGCAAGCTTATGCAGATCAGCTACTTTTATCAAGTGAAGATTGGTGTACCATTGCTTCATCTAATGTATGATTTATGAAATGTTTAGAATGATACATAAAGAGAAAAAACTGTTGTCCCAGTTTAGAATGATACATAAAGAGAAAAAACTGTTGTCCCATTCCACCCCAATCTCCCCTATATAAATTTATTAACATATTTAGTGTATAATATCATATCTTGATTTATTTTTCCTCGGTTCAGAGAGTAAATATTACGAATATAATAGATTTTTATCATTTTTAATAATAGAACAAAATTTCTCATAAATTCTAAAAAGATCACCTAAATGAATGAAAACATATAGTGTATTATAAATATATTTACCGTATAAAACATCCCTAACAGAAACATTTTTAAATCTTTGCATTGCAATAGATGAAATACAGTTAATTCCCTTAAAAAAAGAGGGAAATAAAAATTATAAATTTACAAATATTTTTAATGTATAAAATTCCTTTTTTCTTGGTTCAGAGAATAAATAATTTATATTACGAATGATGGACATAAATCATAACTGTGTTAAAAATAAACTAATTTCTTCAGTTACATAAACAATATAACTTTTAAACTTAGCCATAAATCTCTTTATAGTGCTGATGAATTTAACCTTGAAATTCCTCTAAAGATAATGGCTTGTTAAGTGGTAAATTATACTCATAAACTACAGTGAACTATTAATTGAAATACAGTATTATTTAATAAATTTACTTACCTTTATCAACGTACAGCATATCAACTTGTAAACTTCACAATTGACAAATGAATATTTCGAAATAAAATATTAATATTTCATTCTATATAATTTTTTTTTATAGAATTCAGCTATAAATACAGGTTTGACTTCAGTATCAAATAATAACAATCATTTTTCTGAATCATTATAAGGATGTTTAATATAATTTTTTAATTCATTGTTTCCACATAATTTTATGAACATAGTATTTCTATTGATACGGTTATTATCAGACATTATGGATATTACCCTAAAACCAATATTTTGCATTAATAATAGGACTTTATGTGTCATTCGGAAAAGATTTTCTGATTTCCTTTAATATTTCATCCTTTGGAAACCGAAATGATGTAAAGTATAAATGATGTAAAGTAAAAATGATGTGCAGTTCGGAATGCAGCAATATCGGGGTATTTTTTCAGTATATCCAAGTACGCATCTTCTCTCAATTTAACGAAAGTTTTACACAGGATCTTTTTCGTTTTTAATCTTTCACAGAATTTAAATCATCCCATTTTAAACCACTATGAAAGCAAAGCACGTGTGCACAGCTCACACCATAGCAATACACAAAACAAACAGAAGAGGAATCGGGGCGAGGTTAAGATTTCAAATCTCCTCCCCTCCTTTGATCACGTGACTCTACACCAGAGCCACCTCTGTCCAAGCCCGGTATAATCTAGAAAGCCCTGATCGGCTGCGGAAAAATCGTGAGTTTCGTCAGTTTATCGCGAGAAAAAAATCTCGAATTTCATCAATTTGTCGCGTAAAAATTGCAAATTTCTTCTGAGTCGGTTAAGAATCGCGAATTTCGTTGATCGGACGCGGAAAAATCGCGAATGTTGGTGAGCTGAGGAAAAATTGCAAACTTTCTTGATAGGCTGCGGAAAAATCGTGAGTTTGGCCAACTTATTGCGAGAAAAAATCGCAAATTTCGTCAATTCGCCGTGGGAAAATTTTCATGTGTCGTCAGAGTCAGTTCACATCCGCGAATTTCGTTAATCGGGCATAGAAAAATAGCAAATTTTGTCGATGAGGTACGAAAAATTGCAAATTTCGTTGATCGGCTCGGGAAAAATCGCGATTTTGTCAATTTATCGCGAGAAAAAATCTCAAATTTTTCAATCTGTTGCGGAAAAAAAACACGAATTTCGACAATTGATAGAAAAAATTCCAAATTTGTCAATTGGTCGCAAAAATATTGTGAAATTTGTCAATTGCTCGTAAAAAAAATCGTGAATTTCCTCAAAAATTCGTGAATTTCGTCTATATCTCATGGAAAAAAAACTAATTTTGTGTGTCTGTCCCAAAAAATATCAAGAAATAGAAATCCATTGATCGCAGGAAAAAATCGCAAATTTCATCGATTATGGGCGTAAAAAAATCGCGACTTTCGCCAATTTATTGCGCGAAAAAAAAACGCAAATTAAATCAATGTATATCAAGAGAAAATTACTTTTCGTGGATTGGTCGTTGGGAAAAATTGCAAATATTGTCGATCAGTCACGTAAAATATAGCAAAATTCGCCAATCACTCATGAAAAAAAAATCGCGAATTTTGTCAATCGTTCATGAACAAAATTTACAAATTTCGAAGATCGATCGCAGAACAAAAAAGTCGCGAAATAATTCGATGGAGGGCGGAAAAAATCGCAATTTTCGTTGATCTGTTGTGGGAAAAAAATCGCGAATTTTGAAAACTTATCGCTGAAAAAAATCGCGAATTTCGTGAATTTATCGCAGGTATCGGAAATTGGTTGGTTGAAAAGATTGCAAATTTTGCCAATCGGCAATGGAAAATTACCGCGAAATCTGTCAAACGGTCATGGATAAAAAATCGCAAATTTCATCAATCAGTCACGCTTGATTGACAAAAGAAAATAAAACAAGTTTTGTTAATAGTCCGCAGAAAAATTATCATAATTAGCCCATCATGCCTTGTTATTTCAAAAATAAGTTTCCTTTTATTTAAAATGAAGTTATACTTTAATAAAATTTTTTTATAATTTTCAATAACGTTCAATTATTTAGAAATGTTGTGTTTTCTTTTTCAAGTTACCATTTATCAAGAAGGAACCGTTAATCTTTATAAAGTGTTATATGGTTATTCATGCTGACGCGAAGAAGCCCTGCATTCCTGCATACAATTATTTATTTCCGTTTGTTTATTTTTGTTATAGACAAAAACTAATTCTTCATCAAGAATAAAGACTTATTACCCCCCCCCCCCCTTTACCTCCCCGATATAGAAATTTCTCTGTGTTACTGATGTGGCCCTCGACAACCCAAACATTTTTGTAAGTGGCTCTTCTCTTAAAAAGGTTGTGCACCCCTAATTTAGTGTATATTATCATGACCTGTTTTACCTAATATATTCGACATATTCTGAAGTAAAAATATGAATTATCGTAATTTCCGGCCTGTAATCTACGGATCAAACAATTATGTTCGGACCCAGAAATCTTGTTTCATAAAACGTAACTTGTTAAATCGCGATAAATATTTCACTTCAATAATGAAATAAAATTTCTGGGTCGAAACATGATTGTTTGATCCGCGGATTATAGGCCGGAAATTACGGTATTAATGAACATTATAATTATTTATAATATTATAATAATTATTTATATAGGCTTTCCTCCAAAATTCCTTGGGTCCCTCCGGTGATCCCTAAGAAGTGATGGAATCACATTCTGGAAAACTTTCGTGCGTATGTACTGATGTACCGCGTGTATTATCTGAGATTTATCATCCGGCAAAATTTCATGCAGCGTTCCCTGTGCCTATAGAACTTTCCAGTATGCTTAAAGGCCTTTTTTAATCTTTATAAGAAGTTAGGGTGCAAAAACGTTTTACACTTGTGACCACACTTAGTCACTGTCTTATCTCACTGCTGCAAGAACGTTTACATATCTTTTTTTTTTACCATTAGATCTAGTTTTAATGTTTTGAACTCCTTCTCGTCCCTCCTCACGCAAACAAAAATCGCGTTTGAGCCCTTTTGAAAAGAAATACCACACAATTATACCTTCTAAAATAAAAACCTGTCTAAAACGGAAATTCGACCTGTTCCCTGGATTTCCATTTTAGAAGGTTTTACTATATAAGATATTGTTTGCATCCAACATGTTCAGGTTAAAAAGTCTGGGCAGCCCCCCCCCCCCCGCCCCCGTTCAAAAGGCTGGTTACGCCTATGGGTAGACAGTACACAACGTGTCCCCACATCTTTATTCATAACTTCATTTTATATGAACATATCGCAGAAGAATAGGCATGTCGAACGTTGGGATAATTGATATTTTGGAATATTTTATAATTAATTAATTGCTTTAATACCTTTGAATTTTCATAAAAATCGATAACAGGATTAGAAAAAAGTTAATAGACTATTTTGACGTAAAAAGTTAGCAAAAAATGAAAATTTTGGTTGGATCAAAAATGATAACGATATCAAAAGACACCCCCCCCCCCCAACTAGAGATATCTTACGATATCAAGTGCCAGACGCTCTAAAGTGATAACGTTATATGGGCATTCTCACAATCTTTTGACTTTCGGGAATAAAAATCTGGTGAAATTAAACTTGCTAAAATAACATTTTAATCTGATAGACGAATGGCCTTAATGATTCAAAATACAGAAAAAATGGTCAGCGGCGAAAAATATTTTATTTAACTGAGGTTTAAGTTAAACTTGCGAGTTTAGCTTTCCTTACCATTTTACCACTATAACTTTCTATTTTCATCTAAATTTTTACTTGTAATGAATTTGCATAGTACCCACAGGACGTTCAAATAAGAAATAATAACAATGTAGTATTTTTAGTACAAAATTTTGATATAACATTGTCTTAAAGAGGTGTAAAAGAAGGGACGGAAGGAAAAGAAAGAGGATGGTGTCGGAAAAAAGGGATGGTAATGGAAAAAAAAGGGACGGTAAGGATGGGACGGGAAGGAAAATTACCACTATTTTTGGGCAAATAATGTTAAGACTAAGTGATAGCCACAATGTTCATTTATTTTTAGAAACAGTTATTTACATTGGATTAAATTATTATTATTTTTTAAATTTACCTTGAAAAGTGCAGGAATAAACCTTGGGGACGGTAAGACTACCAATAAAGCCACGATCTTGAAATTGATATTTAAATGCTGATTTAAATTCTGCAATAAATTTCCTGTCAAAGAATTTTAGACATTCTTTCTCTAGCATACTTCTGCATGAGAAAAAACTTGAAAAAAATTCTGTGGCTGCATCTGAAGTGTTTTTCTGTATAAGTTTAGCAAGAGGGACGATAAAGATGAAAAACCCAGGGGCAGAGTTCATAAAATAATATCAACCTTAAAAATGTGTGCAGGTTATTTTTTTGCTACATATTTATATAAAACAACTGTCCCATTTTCGGAAAAAATGACATCGAATTACTTTTATTGAAACAATTTTATATAGACAGCTCCAAACTTCAAAATCAGCATCAGAGACACGGGACGGTATAGGAGTTTTCCTGGTATTTGGATCCCCAACATCGTCCAAAACTTATTTATCTCGTTAATATTGTTATGCAATCCTGCAATGGGATGTTTCCTAGTATATGAAATTAAAAAAAAAATACACAAAAAAATGTACTAAAATAAAAATTATTATTCAGGGACTTAAAACTCAAAAGATTGTGAGAATGCTCCATATATGTGCAGCGTAGAGCCCATAACGAGGAGAGAGCCGTAGGAGTTCTCACTAGTGTTGAATTCAGGGGATGGCCCAGGGAACATTCCCACCCTAGGAGAATTAAGATGTCTCCCCGGAAGATTTGAGATTATGTGTTTTCAGTGATCAATAAGTGCAATATATTATCTGTTTCCTAAAGTTTCAGTTTCAGAAAAAGGAATCTTTTTGTCATCTAGGGTTCGATCTTGATTGTGAAAAAGGAAAATATTTGTAGTGTTATTTTAACACATTACCGACAGACAATTTTTATCGAATCTGAATTTTAAAACAGTAGAAGCTCCTCCCTGTTCTGAAAGTCTTTTGTAAATGGGTGTTCCAGATAGGTTTCCCAAGTTTATACATCAGTAAATATCTTTCAATGTACGAATTTACTATAAATGTCTTGTAATCTAAAAAAAGTATGGACAACATGATATAAATGCATTTTCTGTAAGGTACTGCCACGCCCTTAGTCAATGATGTTTTTTGAATGAAAACGAGAATTTCGTTTCCCGTCGTGAATGTATTAATTTAATATTTTATGTTTTAAAAGCTGATGGGTTGTGAGTAAGATTTTAAATCTTCAAATAAAACTAATTACATATTTTAGAAATATTTTGACAACTAAAGAAAAAGACCCCTTTAGATGATACAGAAAAAATAATTTTAAAATATTAATTTCCTGGTGAAATATTTTTAACAAACTTCAAAATAAAGGAGTTTCTTAATTCGGCGCGTATGTTTTTTTTCTTTTTTTTTATATATGTTTGCTGGTTACTCCGGAACTAAACGACCAATTCCCCCCCCCCCCCTTTTTTTTAATTGAAAGAGGATACTCTCGAATGGGTCCCATTTAAATTTCATTAAAATTAGTTCAGTTACTTTTTGAGAAATTCAATTAAAAACAAAAATAAACGGTCAATTGCGAGTATTACTCGCGCTCAGAGAGTTCTGTACAATAAATATATGAATTAATAACTGTATTATTTAAAACAATAATAAGACTGAGTAAAAAAATTTACAACGTAGAGTTGGGTATAGCTGTATATATTAGAAAAGTATAAATGAGTATACCATAAAAGTTCATAGAGATATGAAGCCTAAAAAATATCAAATATCGCTATTCTGTATAACACTTTTTTTAATCTTATCTTAATCTATGTTTATAATGAACTTAATTCAGTACTGACAATAAAAGTAGTGCATATTTAAACTTCATTTAGCATTTCATAAAACTAAATTCAGCGTAGAAATAATCTTTTACTTTTCCAGTGTAGATAAAACAAAACACTTGCTCAAAGTTTAAACTTGGCGTTGAACAAAGCGCGCTTCGAAAAGGAGGTCGCAAAGTTGTAATTCCACCTTTGTCCGTGCCGCATTTTTCCAGATAGATTTTTGATTAACTTTTAAAGACACGAGAGGCGTATTGAGAGATCCACTCAATGCAAACTACTCGCGAATCCCATTGCATTTGTGTGATTAATTCGAATTAAATTAGTCTGTTTGTAACAATTTGACGTTTATTTATTTTATCCTACTTGCTTTTATTGCTACTGAGCATTGCATCACACAAATATATCATTAAAAGTTTTTATCTAGGCTTTAAAAGCCGATAGTATGCCGCCCCTGTCATTTTGTATGTCTAAACAGCCCAATTCCTTAAGGGTTAATATATCGGCTAATTACCGACGATTTTTTTCCGAAAATCATTATCAACAATGCTTTTATACTTCTGATACGATAGGTACCAACAGCGCTCCTCGACATCTTTTTTGAATGCCCGCAAATCGAAATTTGTGTGTAACAGAAAAATGCGCTTTTCTCAAAAACTATGTGACCTAGGGTAATCACTATAATTTTCCTGCAAGGTTTAAATTAACATCTACTCCCTCAAATTTTTGTTTCTGTAGATTCGGAAATAGATGGGGGGGGGGGGGGGGTACATATTATTGCACTACATTTTTGATGATATCTCTGAAAATGTGATACCTAAAATTAAAAGAAATGTATTTTTAAGTTCAGCGTTATGAAAGCTTTCACACGATATACAAAGAAAAGTTTTTTTTTTCAAGTAACTTAATAAGCCCCTCTACATTTTTCCCTAAATATATTTGTGAATGTTTAATAGTCTGTAAATATGTGAATCAATAGTCTTTATTACTTACCCCAATTTGAACTTTCCACCTTCCATAGTTTACAAATAATATGGCTGTGATAGACGGACAGACATACACAGGAGTGATCTTATAATGGTTCCGTTTTTACTTTTTAAGTACGGAACCCTGATAAACGTCTTTAAAATATTTTATTTTCATCTAATGATGTAGCGCTATGTGTTTACCAGAAAGTCGCTACCCGGCATTTTTCCTCCCTTAATACGGTTTTGTTTCTAGGATTGTTGTTGGAAAAACAAAAAAAGCAATGTTTTAATCGTTAAAAGGAGAACTTTCGCGAAAATAATCGATTTTGTTTTTATCATTTGAAAGTACAACTAATCTAAAAATGAATTGTTTATGTTCTTACCATTATATTCTTTTGGAACAGAACTTATATTCAATTTATAGTAAAAATATACTAATTTAACGTTAAACGCATTTTTCTCAAAATTGATTTTAGACAAAATTAACCCCTTCAAAAATGATAACTAAAAATATTTTTATCATTCTTCCATAAAATTTTGTGAGTTTTGTCTTTAAATTGTTGTCTAGTGCATGTGTTACTAAAAGAATTTAATTGCACGAATAGTTTGAAAATTATGGCCTATTATTTGAATAAAAACATGGTAAAGCTGTTGAAAATCTTATAATTGACCCTTCGATCATCTCTAAAATTTTTATGTACAAAGATTTCATTTAACTTCAAGTAGGTGCAATGGATAACAGCTTGTAGTTTACTTTAGTAGTAATTTTTTTCTAATAACTTTATGTGTTTTTCATGTAGCATTTTTCTAGTTTTTGGAAAAATTCTTTAAATTCCCACATATATTTAACATTTTTGTAAATCATAGTGATATATATAAAATTTTAAAGCTAAATTATTAATTTTTATTAAAACTAAATAATAATAATAAAAAAAATGGAAATACAATGTTTCTTTGCAAAGTAAAAAAAAAAAAAAAAAAAAAAAAAAAAAAAAAAAAGGCGTTTGAACGTATGAATTTCTTTTACTGCGTTTAACGCATATTAATGAATTTATTATTTTAAAGTTTTCTTTCTCTTTTTAATATTCACCTGAAAATACTTTTGTTGCTAGAAAGGAAATGTTTTTATTTGAGCTGCCTTAGACTTGGCATCAATAGTTTAAAAGATCATCTACAAATGTGAAATAAATGTTTCTTGTAAATATATTTTTAAATTGAAACTGTTTGACAATATTATTATGTGGCCATTTTAAATATAATGTAATTTCCTTTTCCTCCATTTACGTCTTACGCGCATAATAGTAAATTTATTATTTTAAAATTTTCTTTCTCTTTTAAAATTCACGTGTAAATATAGTCTTTATGAAGTAATTTTCAATATTTTCCTGCTTTTAATACATAATAATTTAATTCTAATTAGAAAATTTTTTCATGTTTAAAATAGTCACGTGTAAATAAATTTTTTATCTGAAGAAAATATTATTTATTCTTTGCGCAGTTTTTACAATTGGTAATAATTTAAAATAATAACCTTTTCTAAAATATGTAAAATATCTCTCTCGAAATGCTGAAAATTTTGAATTTAAAATATAAATAAACCCTCAAAAAATGAGTCAAATTAAAAAAATAAATGCAGTCTATAAATGCAGTCTAGTATAACCTGCACATTGACAGCTTGTAATGTATACCCTTAGAAAAAATGATTAAATTCCTATGTATAGTTGGCCCCACCAGTGGCCGAGAGGTTCTTCTGTCGAAGCTGGTAGACGGGAAGTGCTGGCTTCGAACCCAATCGTGCCCGTCGCCCCAATCGTTCAGAGTTTTCGTGGTTTTCTTCGAACCGTGGATTTCTATGCGTAAATACGGGTTAGGTTCCTTTAGAAAGACCCCCCACGAAGGGTATTCCCCCCTGGGCCTATATCCCTCCAGTAGATAATTGGCCGTCAAAAATCAACCCAATCCAACCCTATGTATAGTATTTTCTCCTTTAAAACATTTTTAATGGAACGATTTTGACCAACTTTAACATTAAATATATCTTAAAATAATTATTTGATTTAAAAACTGTCTGCATATGCGTGTTCATCAAACAATTCTCTACAATACTGCCAATTTTCATATTTTGTATACAGTAATTTTCTTACTATTAACGAAGAAAGACCTCTGGTCACAAAAAAATTATTTACTTCGGCGGCGATAGCGTTAGTTACTTTTTTTTTTTTTTTTGAATAGAGAGATAAAACAAAATCTACGAGTATTTCACAGAATGAGCTGTAATTTTAGATTAAGACATTTAAAGCTTTTAGAAATCGATTTCCGTTAACAAAAATTATAGATTGCTATTCCCATTATATATAAGATTTAAGGTGCAGATTCACGGTCGCCAGTCGCCACGTGGCAACTAAATTTTTTGTTTTGGCGACTAGCTTTCGGCGTCTAAATCGCCATGTTTCTTACAGGGATGCCCCCTTTTTTAACGAATGATTTTCGGATTTTTTTTTTCTTATCAATCGCGGGATTGTGTCTCCTCCATAACCCCGCAATATTTACCGCTTTTCTTATTGTCAATAATAAAAAAAATATGATTAAACATGGACGCTACATTTACACGGAATCGTAAACTTATTGTTCTCTTCTAAAAAACTGCGATGTCCGCGGAATCGGGAAAAAATTGACTTTTGATGTGCGCCGCGAATTAATTCAACAGCAGTGGTGTACCACAGTTAGCTTGCAACGCCGAAAAATTTGAGCCAAGAAAAGAATACGTTTGAGCCCCACTCATTAAATTTGTAGCTCTGGGATTATTCAGATATGTTCTTACAGGCAGACACTAGATATCAGCATGCGATTCTTCTACGAATTAGCAGAATTGCTCGAATTATTATTTATTTATATAGCATTCCGCAAAATCAATTCGTCAATCGGTCGTGAAGAGAAATCGGGAATTTCTGCGATCGGTCATGAACTTTGTAAAAATCGTCATGGAGAAATCCGACGATAGCTAGCCAAATAAAACCACGAATTTCATCAATCGTTAACGAAATAAAACCGCAAATTTCGTCAATCTGTCGTGAAATAAACAGCGATTTTCGTCAATTGAACTATTAAATAAATAAATAAAAAAAAACAAAAAAAAACACGATTTTCGTTAATCGGTCGATAAAAAAAAGCAAAAAAAAAACACGATTTTTGTCAATCGGTCGATAGAAAAAAAACGCGATTTTTGTCAATCGGTCGATAGAAAAAAACGCGAATTTTGTCAATCGGTCAAAGAAAAAAAATCCCTGCTGGTCCGGTCTACAGGCGGAGGTAGATTTCGAAGTTAAGTATACTAATTTCACCAACAAAAACTAAACCATGATTAGAGATAAACCCACTTTAACAATTTTATCTGGAAGCTTTTGACGAGTTTTTATTTCATTTTTATATAATAGCTGGTTTTATCAGAATCATGTTAAGGCGGTATTTAAAGAAATACTTTTCCATGCTCAACAACTCGAAATTTTATGGCACATTTTCAGATTCATTTTTAAAAGAAAAAATATTAAACTTGCTGACGTGATTTTTGAAGACATTTATAAACTACCCGTGTTTTTATTTTTCGTTCAATGAATTAAAACTTAATTTATAAACAATTATTTTCTCAGTAGGACAATATTTTTCGTTTCTAACGCAATCGCTTTGGGAAATTCTATTCAAAATGCCCACTTTAACACCATTTTTTGAAATATATTCTGCCTCTATTAAAAAATCGATCATTACAGTAGATTATATAGTTTCTGAATAAGAGAATCTACCAATTGGATGCGTTTGAGAGCCAAAATGAATTTAAAAATGAGTAAGAAAATAAGCAGTTTGGATTTGAATACACCCTTAATAAGATGATTTTTTCTTCAATCGCTATGTATTTTTAATTTGTTTTTGCTGTAAGAATTGGTCCTATCAAAAATTTGTCTGTATAAATGTTTTAGACAATATTAAGAAGATATATGATAAATTCAGGGCGATTTTATATCTTGTGAATTGACGGAGTTATGGATTTTTTTTCTTCTTCAACCCCCTTTTTGTTTTCGTTTTTAAATTTTTTGCGGTACAAATTGGTCCTATCAAAAACTTGTGCATATAAAAGTTATAGATAATATTAAGAAGATTTATAATAAAAATAATTGGATTTGATATCTTGAGAATTGACGAAGTTATGAATTTTTTTCTCCCAAACACCCTATTTTTTGCACCCCTTGAGCCCATTTTTAATTTTATCAAAAATGTCTGATACATAAATTTTTTGCCTTATTTTTAGAAGTAATAAAAACTTTAAACTGATTTGATATGTACAAATTTAAGAAGTTATGGGTTTTTTTCGTTTTTCACAAAACCCCTTCCTATTTCCATCCCCTTGGTCCGATTTTGCCCATTAACGAACTTGACCGAGATTTTATGCCCCTTGATTTTATGTATCAGTTTGGAAGAGATTTGTGCAGAATTGTGGAAGTTATCGTGTCCAGGAGAAAGTTATATATATATATATATATATATATATATATATATATATATATATATATATATATATATATATATATATATATATATATATATGTATATATATACATATATATATATACATATATATATATATTGTGAATTCATGGTAAACGATTTATATAAATGTGATGATCAACCTATACGATCCACGAGAAAACTTAACAGAAACCGAAGCCATAATCCCAGTGATGACAGACGAAGTTTTACAAGCCATTAAATTTATGAAAAAAGATAAATGCCCCGGAGAAGATGGAATTACCATCGACCTTATCAAAGAAGCAGGAGAAGAATTTGCAAAAATGCTATCCTTACTGTTTTTCAAATGCCTCAAGAAGTCAGATGTACCAGAAGATTGGAATAATGCTGCGATGGTGCTACTTTACAAGAAAAGAGAGAAGGAAAACATTAAAAACTACTGTCCGATCAGCTTACTATCAGTGAATTATAAAATTTTCACCAAAGTTTTAACGACAAGACTTGAATCAGCTCTGGACTCAGCTCAACCTAGAGAACAAGCAGGATTCCGAAGTGGATTCAGCACAATGGATCATATCCAAACGGTGAGAAAACTCATGGGAATAAAACATAAGTAATATAATTTACCTCTCTGCCTTGCCTTTATTGATTATGAAAAAGCATTTGATTCGGTCTGCACATCAGCAGTAGTAGAATCTCTGGAGGACATTGGTATATACAAACCTTGCATAAATATTATAAAGAAGATTTACAAGAAAGCAACAGCAACCATCCGCTTGGACAAAGGAAAAGAAAATATCAAGCTTGGAAGAGGGGTAAAACAAGGAGACACCATTTCGCCTAAGCTTTTTACTGCTGTCTTAGAAAATATTTTCAAGAAGCTGTATTGGGAAAACAAAGGGATTAGAATAAATGGAGAATATTTAAGGGGTCTCAGGACTCTTAAAATTGGAAAAAATGAAAAAAAAGACTATTTTCAACATTTAATATCTTAAAATGTATTTGATTTTAAGACACAAGTTTAATTGGAATAAAATATATAAGTATGTTCTTTCATTTCATGTATTTAAAAAATTGTAACATGCAGAATTAGCATTTACAGGGGGCTCCAAACTGTTAGGCATTTGACGAGCAAAAAATCGGCATAGCACCTTATGCGCACGATTACAAAATAAGTATTGCAACTAGAATGAAAATTTTGGTGCCTACTTATACTTCAGATTGTAATAATTACCCTGAACCTAAATAAATTTGTATTTAAAGCTTTTCTATATTTTTAATACAAAGTTATATTTAGCTAATGCAAAATTAAGAAAATTTCAACAGTATAATCACCTAAAAAAACATTGTTTTGAACAATAAAAACGAAATTTTAGGTTCAGTTTATACAGACTAACATGAAACATATATTTTGAAAATTTCATGAAAAAATATTTACATAAGTTTTTGAGATATCGTGCGCGTTATGCCCAAAAACTTCATTTGGAGAAAAATGGCTTCAAAGTTTCCGAAACGACGCTTCAGCTATTGAACGTGTATAAATGTAAAAGCCATAACTTCAGTTCTAATGGGAATTTCAAGGAAACAATTACATCAAAATGTTCAGAAAAGATAGGAGTTTAACACCTAAAAAATTAAATTTTCGAAAATTTTAAAGCTTTAAGAGTCCTGAGACCCCTTAAGTCATCTCCGATTCGCTGACGACATTTTAATTTTCAGTAACAGTCCTGAAGAATTGGAAAATATGCTAAAAGATTTGGCAGAAGCTAGCATTAATGTGGGATTAAAAATCAACTTGGAAAAGACTAAGGTAATGTTCAATTCATTTGCACCAAAAAGAAAATTGTCTACAACAACACTGAAATTAAATAAGTGCAAAGTTGTGTGTACCTTGGGCAGGAAATATCATCTGATAATAGTATCATGAATGAAATCAATAGAAGAATAAGAAATGGATGGAGTGCTTTTGGGAAGAACAATATTATTCTGAAGAGTAGCATGCCCCTTTGTTTGAAAAGAAAGGTATTTAACCAATGTGTTTTGCCTGTGCTAACTTATGGAGCAGAAACATGGACGCTAACAAAACGGATGGTACAAAGATTACAAACAACATAGAGAAGTATGGAAAGATGTATGCTAGGTATAACTAGAAGAGACAGAAAAAGAATAACCTGGATAAGAAGTCAGACGAAAGTTTGTGACATCATTGAAAGAATTAAACGGCTAAAATGGAAATGGGCTGGGCACATTGCAAGAAGACAAAACAATAGATGGAGCACAAACACCCTACAGTGGTATCCCAGAGATGTAAAACGGCCAAGACGACGACCTCAAGTAAGGTGGAGTGATGAAATCAGAAAAGTAGCCGGTGTAAATTGGATGACTAAAGCACTAGACAGAAAACAGTGGAAAAATCTGGGGGGAGACAGACCTACATCCAGCAGTAGATTGACAACTGTTGTTGTTGTTGCTGATGATATATATATATATATATAAAGTTTTTTACTGAGGGTTGTTTTGGGTTCTAGGGGTCATGATCGGTGTAGATCTGCAAAAAACTTTCAGAAATTTTAACATAGGGGAAAATGTAATAGGTAGTATTTAATACGAAATCTACCTAAAAAAAAGGCATTTCCATCATTCCGTCCCCCAAAACCCGCAAATATCGACAATCGAAAGAATAGAATTTCGTCAACCGGTCACAGAAGAAAAGGAATATCGCCCATTTTTTCTCGATCATTTGATGAAATTTGTGGGAGGTTTATCACGAATTTTTGACAAATTCATGTTTTTTCTGCTTTTTCTTGACGAAATTCGCGTTGCTTTTGCGACCCTTTGACAAAAGTAACTTTTTTTAACGTCCTGTGATTAAATCAGTGGGGTTTTTTATTTGTTTTTTGTGATTGCGATTCTTTGACGAAATTTACTGGTTTTTTTGCGATCCTTTGACGAAATTTGCGTTTTTTTTTCTCTCGATCCTTTGGCGAAATTGGCGATTCTTCCTGCGAACGATTGACGAAATGGATTTTTTCTGTGACCATTTGTCGAAATTCGCGTTATTTTTTTTATGTCGGAATTTTCGGAAAATTCGGAACAGAATCACCATTGTAATAGTCTGTGATTAGATTTTTTTCAGATAATTTTTCTTGTGTGTTCTTTTCAAACAAGTGTTTGAATTGCATTTTGACTTTTATAGTGAAATAATAATACTCACACATTCTCAATTTTTTTTATACGTACTTTTGTAGGGTAAAATGAAAATAAGAAATATTGTTTTCCTAATATTCTCAACTACCGTGATTGCTTAGCTTTTATGTATATATATTTTTAACTTGTATCTTGCCCGACTTTATATTCTGAACCATACATAGTTTAAAATTTATATTACACTTAATTTATACCCAAACTAAAAGAATTTTGTGATTAAATTAAATGTACACATTTGATATATTTAGTCTATGTTTTGTTGTACATGTGCATACATTGAACAAAGTATTGTTCACTTTGAATTCCTGAGTTTTTTCCTATATAAATGTTATTACTTTTATGCAATTTTTTCACAATGTGGCCACTGGATTTTTTGGGTTTAGGAGCCACTAGCTCCTTAAAAATTTTGGGAATCTGCACCTGTAATAAGATTGTAATTCACATGTGAATTACAATCTATAATTTTGTTAACAGAAATCGATTTCTAAATGTGTTAATGCTAATGCCGTTAATTTATTCTTTTTGTCTGTAGAACATGTTTGTTGACCATAAAAATATTTACTCGATAATGGATAGCACCGGAAAATGTTTTATTCCAAGTTGAGAAAACTGAATAATACACTTTAATAAAAAAGAAAAGTGCCCACTTAAACTGGCGGTATTGAGCTCACAGGTTGTTCACACTAATTGTACATTATATTTTTATTTCAAAGAATAATACCCTCGAACCTAAAGAAATCGACAAAAAACACCCCCATTTAGCTGAATTAAGGTTGAGGGGGGGATTAGCTCCCCCATTTCCCTTTATACATAACCAATGACCCTCCAAATTCAAACAGGGAAGCGCCTTATGAAAATAAACCGGTATATTCAAATTTGAAGCAAATCGGATAATTCTGCATGAAAAACCCATTTTCTAAATTAAGGGGGATATTATTCCCTCGTTTCCCCCTTTATACTTAACCAATGAACCTACAAATCTAATCAGGGAAGCGCCTTATCTGAATAAACTGGTACACCAAATTTGAAGCAAGTCGGATAATTCTGCAGGAAAAATCCATTTATGTAAATCAAGGGAAGGATTATCCCCCATTTCCCCATTTTTACTTAACCAATGAACCCCTGAAACTAATTAGGGAAGCGCCTTATCAGAATGAACCTATTTACAAAATTTGAAGCAAATCGGATATATCTATCAAGAGTTATCGGGTTACGTAACATACATACATACGTACAGACAGAACTTGTGCAAATATTAGCTCTCAGACTTTGATAGTCTATGTCAGCCATGCTCAACCTTTTTTTCTCGCGGGCTGCAACATGCTATACAATAATTAAAAAAAGAGTAATTAAAATCGATAACAAAAATAGTGCAACAAAGCTCTATTTAATATAATCAGAATTGAACGTTTGTTGCAGAAGAAATGTTACAAAAAAAAAAAAGCTATTTCTAAACAATATGTTGCAAAGTAGAATTCTATTAAAAATTAAAAAGCAGTAAACCAACGTTTAAAATGCACAAATAATGTGTGAAAAGCAGCAAACAGCTGTTTCGAATCTACAGCGAGATTCTTCTTCAGTGCAAAATAGGGAAAAAGGAACAGCGTGCTAGAAAAAACAGATTAAACGTTGGTTTACTGCTTTTTAATATTCCTGCGCAAAGGCTTTAATTGCTATTTTAATAGAATTCTATTGCAAATGATGTAGAGAAATATGCATTAAAGATTTTTTTTTTTTGGGTGGGGGGGGGGGGTGGGGGGGGAAATAGTGATATAAAACATTTTGTTGCCAGTTTTCTTTTTCACGGCAAAAGTTTAACCCTAATAAGCATTATTAGCTATATGATAAGTATAGAATGTAATAATATATCAATGCATCATTTTCAAGTTGTAAAGAAAAAAAGGGGGTTTTCTTTAACCCTTAAATGCCTGGTGTTGCTTTTCGGCAACATACTCAAATTAGGCTTCTAAAATACTATTAAAATAATATTGAAGCTATAATGCCTAATGTTACCACTAAAATACATTCTGAAAATATTATTAAATCGATTTTCAACATGTAGATGGCAACACTTGTGCTGTTTAAGAATAAAGATAGATTTATTTTTTTCAATTTTTGCTACACGTTCTTTTTGTTTTGTTTGAAAGCTTGCGAAATACCCTATTTTGTTCTGCAGTGAGCAAGTAAAATTTATTTCTTATTATAGTTCCTAAAATTCTTGTGTGTTTAATATTATAGAATTTTACCAAGGAAAATTATTTTCTTCAATTTAAGACCAGTATTTCCGATTAGTAACAAACTGTATTTTAGTCGTAAACCATACTTAAAACAAAATATGATTTTTTAAAGTATTTTTTCCATGAGTTATTTAAAAAATGAAAGCCGAAAAACATTATTACAATGATTTTTGAAAAATCAGGCATTTAAGGGTTAATAAATCAGTCATTTTCTCAATCCAAAAACTGTTTTTTTCTTAAATATATAATGCAAAGTTAATTAATTTAGAATAATGTTTGTTTAGTTCTGAAGATCAAGAAATGTATACACCACTATCGCACAAATACGAGTTGAACTACATGTAAAAAGAACTTTTGACTAAGGAAATGGTAATTGACATGTTTTAAGATAATTTTAAATTAGTAATTATAAATAACAGGGCAAATTTTGTCTTCCCATGAAAATATATAAAAGAACAATAAAGGTCTTAAATTTTTTTTATGCACATCTTAATTAATTTTACAAATAGGGATTAATGATCACGTGTCTCGGGCCGCACATAAAAGATCGCCGAGCCACATGCGGCCCGCAGGTTGAGTATGGCTGGTCTATGTGATTTAAAAACTACTCGGAAATCAGTGGTAGCGAAAGAAACCTAGTTTTTATAAATGCTTCTTAAAATCTCGAAAATGGATTGGTTTCAGAGCTTTCTAAAGATAAGGAACCCCTTTCAGAATAGTGGGCAACTCAGAAGAAGTTACTGTGTATTTTCTTAGATTAAGAAAAACATATTTTTTACAGTATGAGGAAAAGTTATAGTAAGATAATGTAGTGAAAGCAATTTAAAAATTAAACCGTATTTACTTATCTGAACCATTCGTGTGCATATATATATATATATATATATTTAATTTTCTATAGTTCTTTCTCACAATAACATCATAAGACGAAATGCACAATATGAAGTTTAAATGTCCCCGTTTATTTAAAAGGTGATTGTTCGATGAATTGTATATGTTGTGTCAACAGTTAATAAATACACTAGATATTAAAATAAAATTATATTGAAACAAATATATTGACATCTTCCTGAGGGTACAGACATGCGGTTTGTTAATTTTAACAAGAGCCAGGTTTTGTGGATGCCCGGTTGCGTTGATTAAAATGTCACAGCTGAAGATGAGCTGATGCGTTCAGTCTGAAGGTTGCACTTCAACTGCCTCTTCAAAAGTAGAGATGCACTGAAAACCAGGAAGTGTCCTTGACCAACACATATAAATCACAATAATTATTTTTAAACAACTGAGAAAAATGTCTAAATAGAAGAATATCTTGATAGGATAAACAAAGTTATTTCTCTAAGAAAATGAGAGGTAATGTTTATAACACCATTTCAGATGATTCATAGTTTGAAAATTGCTAATTGCTAAAGGAGCATATTTCACAATAATGATGAATTTATGAGATAGTTTGTCTTGTGTATATATTAGGTAGCTTTCATTACAAAAAGCTACCTATTGCAGCCGTTCGGAGGAAAGCGATTTCAAAAAATTTTGGTATATTTTCTTCGATCATGACCCCCAGACCCCGAAACCACCCTCCGTTCAAAATTGATATATATATATATATATATATATATATATATATCCATATATAACCAATAATTAAACATAACCTACCACCATCAAAAACCGTAATATTATGAATTAAAGCTGTAAGTATATATAAAAAAAAAAAAAAAAAAAAAAAAGATTAAATTATTTATAAGAATTATTATGGAAGAAAAATAAGAAAGTGGACACCGACAAATAATGGAAATGCTTATATATTGAATTACGTTTTCAAGGGCACAGAATTCAATGATATAAGCAAAATGGTTGTTTTCTGTGGGAAAAATAAGCTAAAGCCAAAAGTTATTTTCCCCTGTGCCCTAACAACCATTAAAATCAAGTGAATTGATTAAAAATGAAAACAGAATAGAAACAAATAATATGAATTGGAAAAAACAATAAAACCTATTTAAATATTTATAGGATATAAAATGAAATAATAAACACCATACCGATTAATATTTTAGAATAAATCCACGCTCACATGGCACCCATATCGTAAAGATTAAGGTTAATAAAACAGTTAAGAAATCACAGTAATTGATACCATAGGATGCAGTTAATACATATTGAAATAAATGTTAAATATATATATATATATATATGCCCTATGTCACACTGTAACTCTCGTATTTATGAACCGATTTGGATGTAATTCGGTGTGTACATAGTACATACCAATGTCTCAACCGAGTTCGTTGGCCAGCTTCATCCGCCATTTTGTTTCAAAATGGCGGCCATTTAAAATTTAAAAAAAAATTTAAAATCTGAAATGTGGTACCAAGAAATTGAAAATGGAAAAATATTTTTTTCTTATGTCTTTGCCCTTTATACAAAGACTCCGGAGCAGTTTTTGTTTCGTCTATATCTTAAAAAATGGCTGAGTTATAGCATTTTGAATGTCTGGCGTGGCTGACATTTTGAAACGTCCTGCATTTTGTCACGTGATAAAAGGCGTATTTATGAACCGATTTGGATGTAACTTCGTTTATACATAGTACATACCAATGTCTGGACCGAGTTCGTTGGCCAGCTTCAGCCGCCATTTTGTTTCAAAATGGCGGCCATTTAAATTTTTAAGAAAAATTTAAATTTGAAATGTGGTACCAAAAAATTGAAAATTGAAAAATTTTTTTTTGTTATGTGTTTGACCTTGATAAAAAGATTCGGAAGCAGTTTTTGTTTTGTCTATATCTTAAAAAATGGCTGAGTTATAGCATTTTGAATTCTAGCGTGGCTGACATTTTGAAACGTCCTGAATTTTGTCACGTGATAACAGAGGTATTTATGAACCGATTTGGATGTACCTTGGTGTGTACACAGTACATACAAATATCTCGACCGAGTTCGTTGGCCAGCTTCATCCGCTATCTTGTTTCAAAATGGCGGCCATTTAAAAAATTTAAAAAAAAATTTAATTTAAAATGAGATACCAAAAAATTAGAAAATGAAAAATATTTTTTTCTTATGTGTTTGACCTTAATACAAAGATTCCGGAACAGGTTTTGTTTCGTCTATATCTAAAAAAATGGCTGAGTTATAGCATTTTGAATTTCTATTGTGGCTGACATTTTAAAACGACCTGATTTTTGTCATGCGATAACAGGCGTATTTATGAACCGATTTGGATGCAACTTGGTCTGTACATAGTACATACCAATGTCTCGACCGAGTTCGTTGGCCAGCTTCATTCGCCATCTTGTTTCAAAAGGGTTGCCATTTAAAAAAAATGTGCCATTTAAAAAAAAAATTTAAAATGAAGTATTAAAAAATTGGAAAATGAAAAAGATTTTTTTATGTGTTTGACCTTGATACAAAGATTCTGGAGCAGTTTTTGTTTCTGAAAATTTGTTCTTTTGTTTATATCTTAAAAAATGGTTGAATTATGGCACTTTGAATTTCTAGCATGGCTAACACTTTGAAACGATCTTGTATTTGTCACGCGATAACACACGTATTCGCCTATTTCGATGTAAGAAGGCATGTGGATAGTATACATCAATATCTCGACCAAGTTCGCTGGCCAGCTTCATCAGCCATCTTGTTTCAAAATGGCGGTCATTAAATTAAAAAAATATATATTTAAAGTGAGGTTCAAAAAAATTAGAAATTGAAAAAGGTTTTTTTCTTAAGTATTTGACCTTGATGTAAGGATTCAGGAGCATTTATTGTTTGTCTTTATCTTAAAAAATGGCTCAGATATAGCAGTTTCAATTTCTAATGTGGGTGACATTTTGAAAAATCTGATTTTTTGCCTGCGACAGCACTCGTATATATCAACCGATTCCGATGTGAGTGAGCATGTGCACAGCAATTACTAAGTTCTCGATCAAGTTTACTGGTTAGCCTCATCCATCATGTTGTCTTAAAATGGCAGGCACTTTATGAAATCGCCGAATTTGGCAGCCAAATATAAGTTACTTTAAATAAAAGCAGCTTGGATAAAGCTGACTAATTTTGCGAAATTCTCATTCATTATGATTTAGTATTGATAAAAATTAGTATTGAATCTCCTATATTCGGTTTCCACAAAATTCAGCTTCGTGTGTTTGAATAATATAAGTTGGCTTTTTTAAAATAAGGAATATGAAAGCTACCTCTTCCTCCCGGCACTGGCCGGAAGGACTTTTTCTATTGCAACAGGAAATGAAATGTTGATTTATGATGGATAAATGTCTTAGATTATTATTTCAAGAAATATCAATAAGGGTTTTCTTAAATAACAGTTATAGCAATAAATAACTCTTAAAGTGATTTTAGTTAAAGTGATCATTCAGTAAATAGCTTCCCATAAATCATAATTGGGAAAAATGTATGTTCACTGAACAGTGATACATAATAATACAGATGTTAAATATACGTTTTATTTAGTTAAATTTTCGTGTACTTTCAGTCTGCATTCGATGCTTTCGTCAGGGATTAATTTCATTCACTGCCGTTCCATTCATTCAAAAGTAGCGGATAGGGACAGCTTAATACAACAATGTTAAAACCTCGACTGCATAACGATATGGGGGGAAAATTTAAAAATCCCTAGCCGGCTTTGGCACGTTATTTTGATTGTGTTGGTGTTTGTTTGTACTTGGTGCTTTAATTATCCATGTGTTTTATATTTTATTGTGTGTTTATATTTTATTTTTCTCATATGTTTATTATAATTTAAGATGTTGCCACTTGAAGAGAATGCATTATAATGATTTATATTATAATGTTAAAAAGTTTATGAGATGCTCTCATTATACATTTGCTATAAAATAGGAACTGAAGGAGTCATAAAATTAAAATATGTTTAGTTCAACGTAATAATTAGAAGAAAAAAAATTGAACTGTGCACTCTCAATTGGGATTTTTTTTTTTTTTTTTTTTTTTTTTTTAACAAAGAAACATGTTAAATTAGGAACAAAGAGAAAAAAAAATAGTAATAGCTTTTAAATCTTTCTAAATTAAGAAAAAAAAATTAAGCCACATTGACGTATTATATATAATAATAGTTTCATATACACAATTATACTTAGGGAACAAGTATTAAATTATGTGTATTTTAATTATAGAAGTGTATGTTAGTTAAATTATATTTACTGTTTTCTAAGACCTTGACTGACAGTGAAGTCAAAAGATTTAGCTTAATATAAGAAATAATAATTTTATTGTATCCCTTGAAAACTAATTTTCTTAAAGCTGTTAGAACGCCACATACACATCCCTAACAATTTATTTATATGAAATGAGTTAATTAGTAAATAACATTATTATGACATAAAATATGAACTGTATTTAAATTTTAAAAGTAAAAGTTGTAGATATTTGTTTACTTATTTAAACATTTCTTACTACAATGTTGGAAAGATTATGTTTTAAAGATTTCGTTTTTAATATTATTTTCAAATATTTTTGGTAGGTGGCGCCAGTAAAAATGCAAAAGCTTATTATTATTATTATATTTTTTCCTATGCTTCGAACCAGGTTTGAAGAAATCCCTACGGGATTTCCTGCTTCCTTTTTCTATTATGCAGGCGCTTTTTTAACATTGTTGCATTAAGCTGTCCCCATCCGCTACTTCATTCAAATACGTCACTTCGTTTGAAATGGGAGAGTCTATAATTCTTAGGGGTAGCTGGAAGTAGAGGTAGAAGTAGTAGTTCTTCAGATTAAACTTGTGTAGATGAAAATATTTTCATTAATTGCAGTTCCATTTATTTAAATATATCACTTTAATCACATACGACATTTCGTTTTAAAGTTCATATTGCGTAGTTTCTTTCTTACGATTCGATAATAATTTTTCAAATAAAATTTAAAAGTAAATTTTCCACGACTTGTCATAATGACTTAATATTGCAATAATTATGTAATTTTACAACCAAAGCATCTGTTGGTGAGAAGCAATTAACCCTTTATACTCCGACGGTACTTTTAAGTACCATTAAAGAGAATGCAACATAAAATTTATTTAATTCGTCTACTAATAAAAGTAGATTGTACTTTTTATACAAAGTACTTTGCTCGATCACATTTAGAAGCACAGCGAAACAGTCGAAGCTAAATATTACTTACCCATCATACGTGGTCTTGTAACCGTTAAAAAAAAAAAAAAAGACGGATTTACACGTTTTAGACACTGGAGATCCCGAAAAACTTATTTTTTAAAAAAAGAAATTGCCGTCCGTCTTTGTGTGTGTCTGTAAACGCTCTACCTCCCGAACAAATTGAGATAGAGACTTGAAATTTGATGTGCACTAAGTATGTAATAATGAGAAGAAGCCTATTGAATTTCAGTGACTTCGATTATCCGGAACTATTTTTTTCACACTCTTGAAATAGTCGTTTAGATGAAAGGTATATAAAAATTTCCGAAATTGTTTATTTGTAGGAGTGGATATAAAAGACAATAAAAAACATAAATTTTGCATAAAGAATGAAGTCGATCGGATAATGAGTTGCCGAGATATTTGTAATCCAATTTTTCGCACTCTTCAATTTTCCATGACCCTGTATTTCATTCAAATTTCAATTCAAAGATATATTTTAATTGGAAATGAGACGCTTAATCCGACGCAGTAAACTGTTAAGTAATACGATTATCCTTTTTGGAGTTATAAGGATGTTTCTTTTACGCAATTCAGTAATAGAACATTTAAAGTTTATGACATCATCAAGCCCCGATTTTAAACACTCTATCTACCGAACAAATTGACAACGAATACGTTTAAATTTTATTTTGGAATTGCAATGCATTTTATAAATAGTTTACACATGTTTTATATTCATATTTTATATTATCTATATCCATGATGGGTAAATATTACGGTGGCCCCCAACGACTAGATTTTAATGTGGTTATTTTCTCAAGCATTTACATAGGTGTAGCTTTTCTCCTATTAAAAAATATTATACGAAAAATTTGCAAGTACAAAACAGTTCTGAGATACAGGTAGGATCACAATACATTTATTTACATTGTTTTTATAAGAATTTTGATGTTTTCACATCAGTATTTTTTGTTAATTAATCTAATTATTCTTGTAAAAATTTTATAAAAAAAGAGCTCTAACTACCAATTTACTGTATCAGTTTTAATGTAAAAAACTGTCTAAAAATCAATTTATTACTACATAAGTGTTTTTAGATATCTCCGGATATTAAAAAGGTAATTATTGACGTAGAGTAATTTTTTGATTCATAAGTCTGGACGTAAAGGGTTAAGCCCTATCACTGAGAACTCTCTTGTGATTCTCTGATTTCGTATTCATAGAAGCACCATTGTGTGTTATAAGACAATTGTTTGGGAACTATGAGGAGCTACAAAGAATTAATAACGAATCTTGCTCACGAAAATCTTTGTCAAATAATTGACAAGGGACACCACCCACGTGTTCTAGTATAGACACGTTTTGAAAGAAATGCATTATAAGAATACCCTAAGGACCGACCATTCGATATATTACTTATTGCTACATTTCCTATATATAAGAGATGATGATCACTGCAATTCTCGCATTCTAGGTGGACCAAGTCCGGGCTGCAGAAGAGTGAGTATGGGTAATGTATTTATCCCCTAATCAAAAAGAATGTAATGTAACCACGAATGAAAATATTAGAGATCGACCGAAAATTCGTTTTCGCTTTCGGCCTAAAATCAGTTTCGCCTAAAATTAGTTTTTGGCGAAAATTCGGCCGAACAGAAACTATTTGTATTCCAAAAATCTCGTTTTTCCTTCGGAAATTTTAAATGTGACTCATTTTTTTGAGCTACATCGTCTCAAGTAAGACGCTTTTTATTGATTTCTAAGAACTTCACTGTATATAATGATCAGTCGACTGACTCAAGACGTAAGTGCAAATTATAAAGCAAGTAATGCCTATAGGACTAAATTTTGAAGACGATTTTCACGGACTCGTGAAAAGCTGCAGCCTTTAAGAGTAATAGAAAATTTTGTTTGAAACCACGGAAGTGTTTCGAATACTCTTTGAGAAAGTTCTAGTATAACAGATAATCATTTGCAAAAATCATTATAAAAGATAAATCGAGGTACAGTCGTGGAAAAAAAAAAGTAAACACCCCGTACTAACTCTGCAAAAAATTATCGTAAAAGAAAGTTACTGGTACCACACGATTGGTAATAAAGTCTACTTTTAAATGATGTATATAAAATTTGCTTAGGGGGCTTTCTACATATTAAAACGAACCATAACTTTGTTTTCTTCAACAGTAGTACAGAATTCTGACAGCATAAATGAACTCTGCACCCTTCCATTAGCCTAAAAACAAATTTTTATGCAATTCGTACGATTAGTTTTCGAGAAATTAATTATTTTAAAACGAGCGTATTTTAGGGGCTGTATCCAAATTGAAGTTCGGTACTCGATTGTTGACCGAGAGAGCCTCCTTCTTGATCAAGGCATCTTAAGCCACATTCAAGACCACATTCAGTCATTGCAGACTGCTAGATTACGGGATAGCATAAGAAATTTCAAAATATCTAGTCACTTCTATCATAGACGGCCCCTTAAACCATCTTTTTGCCGTTTTTTTAAGCATCATTTGAAAACTACTTGGAAGAAAAATGTGAAATTTTGGATTTCCATATAGCAGGACTTAATAAATCTAAATCCATCAAAAAAATTGTAGGTTGCAATTCATAATTTTTTCGAATATTAATTTCATAATTCATATTTCATACCATAAAATTATAAAAATTGCAAATTCAACGTATTTATGTTTGGGTATTTTAGTATTATTGCTACACAAAAATTTAGCACATTAGGAGTATAATTTCAGGAGATATTAATAAAAATATGAAAATGTAATTTAACATTAGAAGCGCTCAATTTTGAATGTTTATAATTCAAAAATTTATCATTCAAATGACTTGGAATTTTGTGTCTAGGCATAGTTTGAACCGAAGATTTGAAATATCTTGTTAAAATTGGGTATTGCCATTGAAAAAAAAAAAGAAGTTTGGGTTCGTTTTAATATGTAGACGGCCCCCTAAGCAAATTTATATACATCATTTAAAAGTAGACTTTATTTCCAATCGCTCGGTACCAGTAATTTTCTTCTACGATAATTTGTTGAAAAGTTAGTAGTTAGTAGGGGTGTTTACTTTTTTCCCATGACTGGTACATATACCTAAAACATTTTTTAATGAGATCGCATTCGTATAATTAAAATCATTCAGTGTCGTGGACGAATTAATTACTTTTTATTTTATATGAAAATCTAAAGTTTTTGTTAGAGGTACAGACAGCCAACTTGGGTCACACGTTTAATTAAGTAATAATTATGTATGTTTAATAAACACATAAAATAATTAATAATTATGTATATTTATGTATGTATTAATTACTTTAATTTTTTTTGACATTTTCGCTTTCGTAATCATCCAAAAATAGGAATAGTACCAAAATTCGGTTTCGGTCGATCCTTAAAAAATATATATATTCTTTTTAGTTGCCCAAGATTCTGTTAAGGCTGTACTTAACTGCTCTGCTCAACAAGCGAAAAACGTTTTGACATATTTACAAATTCATTTTTTAACGGAAAGATATAAATCTGGAAAGCCTGGCCATGGAAGCGATTTGGAATTGAACTGTTTTTTCCATTTTTTGATCAATCAATTACCTATTGAGTTATAAGCGAATTCGATCACGTGACAAACTTGTTTTTCGCCCGCTCTTGACTGCTCTTTCTCCCTTCGCGAGGAAATTCGGTTCAAAACGTCTACTTTGACATTATTTTCTGAAAGATCTATTCCGTTTGCAAAAAAATGGAAAAACAGCTCAATGACATAGTTTCTGAACAACAACACCTTCTAGTTTCGTGCGTTTCCGAACAAAAATAAATTAAAACTTATGTCAGAAAGTTGGCCCTTTGGATTTAAGAACAGCCTTAAGCGTCCCTTTAAGTTTAAAAACATCAGAAACCAATACAGTTTCAAAGACGAATTTAAAAAAAGAAAAAAAGTTTTTTTTTGTTGCGACTGACTATTGGAAACGTTTCTTAATAGTTTTTATAGTGCGTTGTTCAGTTTCTTCAACTCGGAATAAAAGTTTTTCGGAAGCTATCCCTTTTTAAGGGGTCTCGGGAGTCTTACTTTTTACCTGGCGGTGCAATTTAGCAACATGTCACATTTAATTTTTTTTCTCAGTCTCTATAAAATATAAATGCATAAAATTTTTATCATAGACAATCTAATATCTCTTCTATTTAAAATAATTTTTTTAATATTCTATATTGAAATTTTATTTAAATTTTTTATGTTTAATTTTGATTAAAAATTAAAAATTGACTTTTGACTTGCACGCACTGCGCGCAACATTTTTCGCACACCAATAAAGCAATTTGCATGAAACCTGGTAAATATCTTCATTTTAAGGTAAAGAATATCTTATACTTCAAATTTAGTATTATAATTGCATTAATTATTTAAAATTTGCAATTTTTCAATAAAAGAATAAATGTTTTCAAAATTTTATAATTTAAATAAAGAATACATTCAAGATACATTAGTTTTACATAATTATCTTTTTTTTTGGGGGGGGGGGTGCTCTTGAACAAATATTTTTGCTACAGTCTTGTGCGCAGTGCATGCAAGTCAAAAAAAAACAATTTTAATTTTTTTTAATCAAAATTAAATATAAAAAAATAAAATAAAATTTCTGTATAGAATATTAAAAAATATATATTTTAAATAGAAGAGATATTAGGTTTTCTGTATTAAAATTTTTATGCATTTTTGTTATATAGAGACTGAGAAAAAAAATTAAATATGACTTATTGCTAAATTGCACCGTCAGGTAAAAAGTAAGACTCCTGAGACCAACTTAAGAAAAAAATTTCATGGTCAACAAACATGTTTTACAGACAAACAGGATAAATAGTATTAACATTAATATTAAAATTACTATTATTTTGTTACTCTTGCATGTACAGTAAAAAAAAAAAAAGAGTCACTTTACTAAAATATAATATACAAGCGAATAACTTTTTCTGAGTGGCGCATGGTTCCGAAAGGCGTTCCTTTATTCTCAGAAACCATAGGACCAAATACATTTTTAACGTATATAGAAGCATTTAAATAAAAAATAGTTGTTTATTTGCTGGCCGTAATTTTCGGAAACTTCGTGATATTTGAATTTTAGTGAATTTTAATGCAATTTTTAGTTTTCTTTCAGCAATTTATCTCGTTCCGCGGTGATTTTTTGCCATTCGTGAAAGAGAATTCGGTTTCAAATTTTTAGATTCAGGGGCTGGTCACTCAGCTTCGGAATTCTCCTCCGTAATGTTAAGCCTGAATGACTTTTCATGTATTCGTATATTTCAAATATCTCCTCGGGAAATTCACATTTTTAACATCTTTTTTCTGTGTACTCTTGTACTTTTGTTTACTTCTGTGTACTCTTGTGTAAAGGATGTCTCTTTTTTTCTTATTTTTCAAAATATTTCTAAAATCTGTGCTGAATTTAATAGTTTATGCGATAAAAGCGGGAGAGCTGGGAGTAAGATTTTAACACTTCCTATAAAATTGACTATACTTTAGAAATATTTTGAGGAAAAAAAAAGACATCTTTTAGGAAGTGTACACAAAAAATAGAAGTTAAAAATATTAATTTCCCGAAGAGATATTTTAAATAGACGAATGCATCGAAAGTCCATAGACTTAACATTACGGAGGAGAATTCCGAACTATGAGTGACCAGCCCCCTTAATATTGTAGTAAATTTTGTCCTTCGTAATTTTTGCTATTTTCAATGCGAATTGTACCATTTGTTAACGTTCCGCCGCGATTTTTAGGTATTCGTAAAAGGAATTCATTTTCAACCATTTAGACCAGCCATACTCAACATTTTCTTCTCGCGAGCCGCTAACATCAGTTTCCGATTTTAGGCGGACCGCAACCCACTTATAACGCAGTTAAAAAATCACTAATTAGAATAACGTAAGTAGTATAACAATGAATTTACAAAAGTTAATATTATTACTAGGGTTGAACGTTTGTCGCGGAAGAAATACAGGTTGTCCATAATTAAATGACCCTATTTTAAAGTTGCAAACAGACGAAACTTGTTTTTAAAGTTGTGAAATTTTGTGGAGGACATAATGAAGTGATAAGAATTTGTTTGAGAAAAAAAAAATAGAAATAATAATAAAAAAGCAATTTAACAAATTACAACGACCATTTGGAAAATGATTTTTTCAAAGACTAAAATTTAAGACATAAAAAATAGCACGGAGTTGATCATACATTACGTACGCCATGAATTAAACATTAATAGTGCTATTACACGTAAAAATTGCAAGCGACAAAAATCGCCTGCGACTCGTGTACGTATTATCCACCCGAAACTTACGTATTATCCAAGCATTTCATTGGCTGTTCGGAAAAGGCTTTTCCATCGTCAGATTACCAAGAAATCTGACGACCCATTTTAAATGAAATTTCATTCTTAAACTTCTAAACATCCCGCGATATTACTTTTTACACCGTCGTATAGAGAAAAAAATTTACTTTTAAATGCAATTTGTTTGAACGCTGTATCTCAATTTGTTTCTGAGTTATTAATTTTTTTTGCAGTTTTTATTACTTTTTTGTCATAGTGGCAACGGTATCCATCTCTGTTAAAAGTAAAGGTTAGTGTATAGACCAATCAGAAAACCAATAAAATGCGGATTAAACCAATAAAATGCTTCAGATATGCTTTTGATTTCCTACCCTGACGAGGACAATAACCATTTTCCAAATGGTTAATAAATAAAAATTTCGCCGCTAGAGGACGATTTTTAATGAATTACACATTTAGCATATATTTATGAAAGTTTACAAAATTTATTAGAACAAAACGGCTATAATTTTCAGCTACCATCTGGAACCGTAAGTTAGCATATTCCACAGTTGACCGCAGTATATTCTGGGAAATGTTAAGAATATCTTGTGAACTGCTGTTTTTAGGTGCATTCTTAATTATATAAATACGTAGCACCTATAGTCGTCATTCGGTCCGTCTGTCTGTCCGACCATTCGCATAGAACAGAGCAAAAACTACCCAACCGAATGGTCTGAAATTTTAAATATATAATTGCTGCAAAGTTTTGTCGCGTCATTTCAAATTTTATGAAAATCGGATGTATAGTTTAATTACAGAGACAGTCAAAAGTTTTCAGTTACATGACGGCCAATTCGAAAAAAATATTTCAAGTGCATTTTAATGATGTTACAGTCTTTCGAACAGAATGAAATGGATATGCATTTATGAAATGCACGAAAATAGACATTCAGTGCAATATTCGGTGCAAAAGATATTTCTAAAACTAGTTATAGTACGAAAGCACCTTATTTGCCACATTTGTCGTGAAATTTCCAACTTGTTTATAATTATGTAAAGTTCTTGGGTTATCACGAGTTACCAGACTTTTCAAATGCTCCCCAAAACCAAAAAGACACATGAATTGAGGTCCGGGGATTTGGGAAACCACAGATTACGAAAGTAGCGGCTGATGACATGTTCTTCTGTGAAATGATTTTTGAGGACGTCCTTAACACAGAGGTGTGGAGGACCCGCATCTTGCATAAAAATTGTGCTTGAAAGGCACTAACGTGAATGAAGATCCGGAATAATAATTTTCTGTAACAACGAAGCATATCGCATTCGAAATTTCTGATTTAGTAAAGAAAATTTATGTTGAACATGTTTTGTTGTAACAACATTTGCAAACGTAAATGTATTAATGTTCAATAGATTTGACCTCTGTGTTAAGGACGTCCTCAAAAAACTCTTCACTGAAGAACATGTCATCAGCCGCCAATTTAGTAATCTGTGGTCTCCCCAATCAACCTCGATTCATGTGGCTTTTGGGTTTGGGGAGCAAACAATTTATAAATGTATGCTAAATGTGTAATTCCTGAATAAAAGCCCTCTGGGGGCAAAATTTTAAACTAATTTGTTTTTAGCTCAAACAAATTCCCATTCCTTTATTATGTCCTCAACGAAATTTCACAACTTTCTGAACAATAGTTTCGCCTATATACAACATTAAAATAGGTCGTTTAATTATAGACAAACCGTATTGCCAACATATTCAACACATGTTCAACATAAATTTTCTTTACTAAATCAGAAATTTCGAATGCGATATGCATCGTTGTTACAGAAAATTGTTATTCCGGATCTTCATTCACGTCAGTGACTTTCAAGCACAATTTTTATGCAAGATGCAGGCTCTCCACCTCCACGCCCGTATTGCCAAAAACTTTAACACAACTCTTTCCAACTAATAAACTTTCTCTTGCAAATGCTGTAGAAATATGTCGCAAAGTTTGCTGGTTGGTAAAAGTGCTGTAAAATGTTTTCCGTGCTGTTTTTTTTCCCGGGACTAAAGTTTAATTCTAAAAAGCAGTATTAGCTATACAATAAGTACAAAACGCAATAACATAACAATTCAGAATTTCCAAGTTTAAAAAAAAAAAAAAAAAAAGGAGGGGATTTTCTCTAATAAATCAACGTTTTGCTAAATGAAAAAAGAAAAATTGTAAAAATATATAGTGAAAACTTAATTTGGAATGATGTTTGATTAATGTTGAAAATTAAGAAATGCATACATCACTGTAGGACAAATAGGATTACAAACGGCTTTTAATATAATTTTATGTTAATTATAAATAACAGGACCTATTTTATCTTCTCAGGAAAATAAAAAACAAAACAAAACAACAACAAAAAAAAAACGCTGGAGATATTAAATACTTTTTTATGTTCTACTCAATTAATTGTATAAATGTGGGTTTATGATTACGTTCTTCGGGCCGCACGTAAGAGGTCGCCAATGCGGCCTGCATGTTCACAATGCCTGCTCGGTTCAGATTCGACTCTGGTATTTCTCAGTCTATTTTTCTGGTATGAAATTTTGAATATTTTGAAACATTTAGTTTTGGTATTATCTCAGTGTAATAATGATACTATCTTAATTCTAATAATATTATAAATGTGAAAGTGTGAAAATGTTTGACTGAATTCAGTGTCAAAACAGATAATTAAATGCCTTTGTATTCATTATGCATCATATTAATTTTATTCCCAATATTAACAAATTTCACTTAAGTTAATAAAATTTACATATTTTATTTGTTTGCAATACATCAAATAAAAGTTACAAGCAAATAAAAAAAATATTTACTTTATAATAGAAATATTAATAGTGAAATTGCAAAATATTTTTTTTTCAATAATGCACAAGTATATAAATCGGCAAAAAATATTTTGTAATTTCACTATTAATATTACTAACATAAAGTAAATACTTTCGCAATATTGACGTTTTGTTCGAAATAGCTAAAATTTAAAGTTTTGATATTTCATTACAAATATTTCCAATGCAAATTCAATATTTTTCAATATTGGTATTATAGTTCAAGTATCAGTGATAGCGATCATTGCTTAAAATTAAACGTATTTTTGTATTCAAAATACTAGTCCAGGGAAAATGTATCGAAAAAAAGAGGTAACCTTGCAAAATCTATCCAAAATATTTTCTGTCTTTAAAACAGTAAAACATTAAAACATATGTTATCAAAAATTGGTAAATAAAATATATCACTGTAGTGTAGAATAGAATATGTTTTTCGCAAATTTTCATACCTATCCCAATGATGCCTGGAAAAATATGTATGCATTATAAAAATTATAAAATTATAAAAATTATTAAAATTAAACAAGAATTCTTTCTTAATTAAAACTATCGTGCAAACAAGTTACTAAATACTGAAGTATTCTTTTAAACAAGACTTTGAAGTTAGCACTGTATACACTTAAAATTGCTGTCTTAAATATAAGAATTGTCTCATTCATCTACACTCTGCCCTACTTTTAAAATTATATACATTTATTGAATACAAAATGTCTGTTGAGATGAAAATAAAGACATGAGTGTGCAAATAATAGATAATTTACAGTTATCAATTTTTAGAAGTCGACATACGCGATTAAATCCGCGGAGAAAATTTCGAATAGCTGGGGTAAAACTATGTTTTTCACGGTTTTTAACAAAATTGAAAAATTGTCTTAACTGGGGTAAAACTATGTTTTTCACGGTTTTTAACAAAATTGAAAAAATTGTCTTATTTTTGAAATGGCGTACTACGCTTTCTATTGAGTGTATAATAAAGTTGTAAATATTAAAGTTGTAGAGAATTTTATCCTATTGTATTTAACAAATAATATGCTATGGCAACGGATCTCGAGATATATATATATATATAAAAAATAAGTCCCAAAATTTTGTTGTTTTTTGGCTACAGAAAATTTAGCCTTAAGAAATGGTGTTAGAAAACTTGGTTTTTCGATGTTGGCATCATTATAAACAAGTCAGAAAAAAAATCTTCTACTCGATCTTTTGCAAGGTAAAATGTACATTTCCTCTGGACTACGTATAGAAAAAGAAATTTTTAATACTAATTTCCACTTTACTTAATTTTCGTCGAATGAATAAAGTGAAAAGTCTGAATTCGTCAATTAAATAAAGTGAAAAAAACTTTTTAAAAAGACTGATAGAAATTTTGAATTCAGAATTCCGCTAAATTGTCAACACTGTTAGCGACGAATGCAGATATTAGCACAATATAACCAACATAACACTGGTTTAAGGGTAATTGTGTTTTCGGATTTTTTATATCGCTATTTCCAATAGTAATCATCGCATCTTTTAATCTCGTAATTTATAAGGCGAATATTGCTATTAGAAAGAAACAGTTGTTATAAAAAGTGCAGAAACACAATCACTCATGAATTTTTGCATCAGATGCATTTTTATAAAGTTTAACATTAGTGTACCTGTTATTTCTTTTATGTCAAATCAGTTTTCATATTTTTTTTTCTTTGAATTGCTACAATATTACAAACTCAAAAGAATATTATTCAGCTACATTCAATTGAAAGTTGGTTTTATTGTTATAACTTTTATTTTAAGAATAACAAACAAATAAACTATGCAAATTTTATTAACTTAAAGGAAAATTTAAGTATTGGAAAAAAAAATAATACTATAATTGATAATGAATACAAAAACAATTAGTTATTTGTTTTGATTCTGATTTTAACCAAGCATATTCACACTTTCGGTTTTATAATATTATTAGGATTAGGATAGTTTTATTACTGCATTATGATAATAACAAAGTAAGTGTTTTAAAATATTCCACATTTCATACGAGAAAAATATACTGAGAAATACCAATGTCGAATCTGAACCGAGTAGGTATTGTGAACATGCATGCGGCCCACGAACCGCAGGTTGAGTATAGCTGATTTAGACCAAACTGGTGCGGTTTTTAGTGTTTAATCTTTCAGCCCAATATAATAAATTCTGTCCCCTACGATTTTTGAAATTTTAGCATTTTTTTCGTTATTTGCTGCGATTTTATTTTCCGATTAATAAGATTAATCTGCTTTCAGTCTTTTAGCGTAAGATAGTAAATTTTGTTCTATTTTCAATAAACATTATTCAGAATTCGTGCAGCGATTTTTTACTGTGATTTTTTAGAGTATTCTCGCGTTTCAGGCAATTTTTTGACCAGCCTGTGTAACGGCGGGTTAATTCATATTTTAGCACAATTATGGAAACATAATGTACAGTTACATTTCTAACATCAAATTTATATTATGTTATAAACAAAATATAATATATCAAATAAACATATATAGACTCATTAAAGTTCAATTATATAGCTTTTTCATCTGAAAAAAATATTCTTTTATTGAACATTTAGGTAAACCTGAACCCGACCTTTCAATAGCAACATTTATATAATTAAATAAGCTGACTATCTTTCTTTCAAAATAGTGGTATGCACAATAAAATTTAGTATTTATAATGTAATTGTTTATATTAAAGGACTTCCAGAATTATTACACAGTTTTTAATATAGGAGGCAAAAGCGACACTGACTAATATACTTTCAAAACGGGAAATTACGTTCCAATCATCTGTGTCACATTTTGAACTATTACATTGCCTCTTTAAATTCAAATTGTGATAAACTTTTAACGAAAACTAAAACGTACATGAAGAAAAATGCTAAAATTTTGTATATGTAAAAAAACATGTGTCAATAAAAGAAAAGTATGAGCTGTAGTTCATAGTTTTTCGAATATGGATTTCCCAATTCATACTGATATAAAATAAATTCGCATAAAATAGATTGACAAAAAAAAAAAAAAAAAAAAAAAAAAAAAACGAATATTACAAAATTGAAATACTTGTGTTTGTGTCAACGTAAAGTTTTTCATGCAGCATAAGATTAAAATTTTAAGACATGTTACCGAAAAATAAATTAGAGGTACAATTTTTTGAATGCTTTAATTCCAAACTTTTAAAGTAATTTGAAACATGGCATCTAGCATTAATTTTAACTGTAGATTAAAAATATTTTATAAAAATAGGTTGTTGTTATTCAAAATTGCAAAACAAGTAGGAATTTTGTTTCAAAGATGTTTCACAACGTACAATTTATGCATAATAATTAATTAACGAACGTTGTTACCATTTTGTAATACAAGATTTTGTTGTTAATTTAATAAAATATACTCCTTTAGTTTTATTAATAACTGAAAATCCAGGTTTGGCTTGTACGGGGGAGTAGCGACGGATATTTATTGGGGGGGAGGGGGGGGGGTTAAAAATTTTCCAACTTGAAACAAACTACTCTAATTTCCAACTCAAATGATATGTGCCATGCATGTACAACTTATTTTAATGCTATTTGAGATCAAAATGAAGGGGAAAGAGACATCGTGTTTTTCTTTTATAGTATTAGAATAGAGTGCTATTTTAAAAGAAAATTTGTGATATTTGCAGATCATGTCTGGCATTGATGGCAACGGCTAAGAACCTTTTACAATTAATCTGGCAACGACCTATTGCTATAGCGCCAATCGGAATACACATGAATAATTTATTGTCCGATTTTTGTTTGTGACAGTAGAATATGTTTTTTTGGAACGTTTAGTAAAATAGAATCTGGTGGATGAAAGATATTTTCATAGAACAGTCACAATGACAGACTGAGTCTGGCTGCTTTCGTTTTATATTTCTTTTTATTATTTAACTTGTTTATAGTTACAGCTCTCAGAAAAGAAGTCACCAAAACAATAAAAAATTCATATTTATTTTGCTATTATTTTTTAAAAAGAAAAAAGTCCTTTCAAAAATCTAGAATTTCCCAACTCTAAGCTCAAATTTCTAAAGTTCACACATATTGACGCCTCTGGGCTTGTAGTGAGACACTCTATATTTTTGGTTGAATAAATGAACTGCGACTTTGATTTTCTGTATAAGAAATGTTTGTTGTAATACGTTCTACCATCTCTTAAAGTGCTATTACACGAGGTGTCAAAAGTAACAGCCAATCAAATGCTTTGAAAACTGACGATAGGAAAGCCTTTTCCCGAACAGCCAATGAAATGTTTAGCAAACGGAAAAAAAGTATTACGTTAGTTGCGGGAAAACTGACGAGACTCAGGCAGTTTTTATCACTTGAAATTTTCACGTGTAATAGCATTTTTACAGTTTAATCCACCAACTATAATGCTCAGCTCTCCACTGTTGTTATCCAGTTATCATTTTTTCGAAACACACTATATAGCTTATTTTAGTCCGTCACTAAAATCAAAAACAAAATTTTTGCCATCTTTCAATGTTGTTGTTTTTGAGTAGTTTTGGATATTATAATTATTTTTCTAACGCTTTCCAGCATAGTTGAAAATGTTTATCTGTATATCTGCCGTTTGCCGGTGCTCTAACTGTCGTAAATATAGTCGGATTGTGATACAATTTCCCTATTTTATCGATGTTTAGTGTAGGATGAAAAATGATTCTGTATTGAAAATGAAATATATAGCATTTATTGTTCGTTTACAGGGGGACACAAAGTAATTCCATCACACTATGACTATGGGGAAAATTAGTTTCCTATACATTTTAATGACGTTACCATACTTCAAACATAATGAAATTGATAAACGTCACTGAAGTGGGTTAAACAAACATGTTTTTCCAGGAGTATACAATAAGTAGAATTTATAATTCGCTCACAGAAACGCACAAAATAATTCCATTACATTATGATCTATGGGGTAAAATCATTTGTGATGCATTTTAATGATGTTATGATACTTCAAACATAACGAAATTAAAAAGGATTGTCCAGGTGCATCGCAACATGTTTTCTGTAGAACAGTGAGTGCGTAGAATTTATCTTCATTTACAGGGAAGCACGAAAGATTTCTGTTACAGGGCGGACTGTGGTCTATTTCATTGTATGAAAAAAATTTACTTTTTGTAATGTTGGCAAGTGTTTCATAATCTATGCCTGACGTATGGTATTTTGTTCTTATTTAAACTAAATAGGCATCACCATGCACCGAAGTATTCTGCTTCTTTCTGGCCTGTTGTTGTTCACGGTTGCATCTAAAATCGGAAAAAGGAGCTTTGCCGACTTGGGTTGCATGGGGGTCTATGACAAAGCCAAGTTTTCGAGGCTGGACAGAATCTGTGACGAGTGCTACCAGATGTTCAGAGATGACGATGTGCATACGCTTTGCAGGTGAACTTTATTAACTCTTTCGGATCCTATTTTTTATTTAAAAAAATTCGGAAAAAAATATTTTTTATTTAATTTTTTATACAGTCGGCCCCGCTTGATTGCATGCAGTTGGTTCCACTTAATTGTATGCATTTAAGCGGGGTATGCATTTAAGCGAGGACACCAATTAATGTTATCAGTATAGGTTATCAGTTGATTATGTACCACAGATAGGATAAATATTAATGGACAATAATTATTTAACTAATAAATTAAAAACTATTGTATTAATAACTTTAATAAATAATTCATTATTACTCTATATATAACAATATATGTAATAAAGTATAATGTATTATAACACTATTTACGTTACATTGTTTAATTTTTCATTATAATTTATGTGAAAATTAAAATGAAAGTTAAATAAAAAAATTTGTTTTAAATCATACCTTTGAAAATAAGTTTCTGCATAAATTCTTTTTATTTTTCAATTATTTGCCAATTTATCTTTTTTTTTTTTTTTTTTTTTTTTCGCCTACACAAAAATCCTTTAGGAATTTTTTTTTTCATGTCTTGGCATTACATTTCTCCACTTCCAGCGCTAAATATTGGTCTTTTATTCTCTTGACCGTCTCGATTCCATTTTCCCCCGATTCCAGAAGTTTTCAAAAAGTACCCCGCAGCATGTTGAGTCACTGTATGTACGGTAAGCTTTAAAAGAAAAACACAATTGTCCAAATTCGACAGTCTCACAAGTTTCCAGAATTAAGATAAGTCAACTTTCACGACGATTTCTGCTCTTCGATTGTAAATGTAACAAACCATTGTTACAAAAAAAAAAAAAAAAAAAAAGAGAGAGAAAAGAAAAGAAAAAGAATTCCCCCCCCCCCCCATTCATCACTATAAAAGGAATTCATAAAATCCGGATTACTACTAGTAGATTGGAGATATTTATGCAATTAACCGGGGGTTGTTATCCGATAAAACGAGTACATTTAACATTAGCCTTATGGGGAACGTTTCTGTCCCACGGCATTCTATGCATATAAGCGGGGTATGCAATTATCCGTTACCCGATTAAGTGGGGCCGACTGTACTATAACTTGCTAAAATATTATAACTAGGGAAGAGTTTCATATCCTGTTCTGGTTTTTTGGCAAGCTTTTTTGGCGATAAATGTTTCGATGTATTTGTTCGATCTTCAGCGTTAAGGGGTTGCTTTTTTTACTACGGGAATGGACTTTAGCTATGTGTATTTTTTTGTGTATTTTTTGGCATTTAGCTTAATAATTCAGAAAAACTCATAACTTTTTAGTTTTTTTAAACGTTATTTTTCTGTGGATGTAATATTATGTTAATATATATTCTGTACAGTTTTATACGTTTTAAGATGCATATAACAGTAACGTGTATAATATGATGTTATGTTTTAATTTTGCATCTAATTTTGCATAATAAATATATAAAATACGTAAGATATTAAAATATGTATAAGTACATAATATAGTATTTATTGATATAGGTATATATTATGTATTTATACGTATATATGATTATATATCTCTATATATGATTACACATATAAGTATAATTTAGATAAAAATCATACATATTTATATAAACATCATACTTATTTTTGCAACATGGGGCATAAATAAAGTTTATTCAATAAATATATGTTTATAAATATTTAAAAATCATGTTTTTCCTCCATCTTGAAAAATTTGGCAAGATGCTAAAACGGCCTTTTGGCGCCAGGTTAGATTTATTTTCCAATTGCGTCAACCTGAATAGGACATGGAACTCTTCTCAGTAGCTAGCTAACTAAATGGCAAAAATCAACGTTTACTCAAATTTAAGAATTTACTCTAGGCACGCGAAGAAACTCTAATGCTAATGTTAAACCCATGGGAGAAAACGTTACAGATTTCTCGCTTGTATTTTAATATTTTTAAATCCTTTTTTTCTGTGTAGAATACCTGAGGTCGATACTTAACGTTGTGTGTTTGCACTTTTTCGATTTTGGCTACAGTCTTTTTTTATATGCAGATAATTTTAGTTTTGGAACCGGTTCTGAAAGTGAATTTATCCTCATATAAAAAACCTGTAGCCAAAATCGAAAAAGCGCAAACGCACAACATTAGATATTGACCTCAGGTGTCTTAGGCAAAAAAAAAAAAAAAAAAAAAAAAAAAAGAAAAATAAATAAATAAATGAATAAATAAAATTATTCAAGTACCAACGAGAAATCTGTAAAGATTTCTCCCATAGGCTTAACATTAGCGTTCAGGTTTCTTCGCGTGACTAGTGTACGCTCTTAAGAAATATGGCAGTTGTTAATTCGAGTACTATTAATATGACAGTATAAGCTACGGAAATGATTTTAAAGCTAAAAATGTTGCATTATTTATTGCTACTGTTATGACTTTGTAATCATTCAGACTCATGAATCGTGAAACAAAATACTTTTATTGAACGAGCACAAAACACTTAACAAATTTACAATAGCACTTAAATTTCACATGTATGTATATTTAACAATTAGCACGCGCTCCCTTCAAAACCAACACACCCCTAATGCGAGCGATATATTTTTATTTTCTTCTATCTTTACAAAAAAGTGTTGGATTCGTGAAAATTTTCGACTTTCGGTTTTCGACGGATTTACACGTTTTAGGGGTCAGAGATCCCCCAAAACATGTTTTTACAAAATGTGTGTCTCTGAATCTGTGTCTGTCTGTCTGTTTGTATATGACACAAATTTTGTAGGCCCTCTATCTCAAGAACTAATGCATGGAACTTAATAAAAAATATATTCAGTAAGTCCCTGATATAAGTTGATATTGATTAGTTTTTGGTGCATATCTCCCAACAGGTGCTCTTGCTATGCTCCATTTTTCACGATTTCCGAAATAGCTCTATCTCAAGAATAATGCACGCATTTTCATCAAACTTCGGATTTAGTTAGCCCTCGATATGAATCGGTGTTGATTACGTTTTGGAGTAAATCTCCAAACAGGTGGAGGTGCTATATCAGAGTTTTTCCGATTTCCACAATAGCTCTATCTCAAAAACTAATGCAAGGATTTTTCCAAACTTCAGATTCAGTTAGATGTTGACATAAGTTGTTGCTGATTAGGTTTTGGTGTAAATCACTCTACAGGTGGCGCTTCTATGCTACATTTTGAAGGATTTATACGATTTTAGCGATAGTCCTATATTAAGAACTAATGCACGGAATTTGATATGTTTAGAATCCTCGTGATGGGCATAGATTGCATTTAATTTTGGCAGTGTGATAGCGAATTTTGGCGTATTCACGCGCATGAGATAGAAGAAAATTTTAGGATTGGCACATCTGACTTGTTGTTTACTTAAAATAATTCTGAAAACATAAATGTATACAAAATTACATTAAAAATTATAAGCAAAATTATCCATATCAAATAAAGAAATTAGTGACATTTTTCATGGAATATACCAATTTGTCTTCATTAACAGCTTTTATGAGAAAATCTGCAATAATATTTTCATATTGAACGTACTCTAATGCAATAAAATTACCTAATAATAAATATTTTACAAAATGAAAATGTCGGTTGATGTGCTTTGGTTTATTTGATGACCTAGTACAATTAATCCACTGGATTACTACTTGGATATTTGAGCTCAAAATTACTGCATCATTTATAAATTGTTTACATTTTAACCCACGTATTAAGTTTTCAATCTAAATAACATATTTACAAATTTATAAATAAAAAAATAACCCCGCTTCACAAATATGACATTACCACAAAACCAATGAATTCCCAATAAAATTATTCCACTTAGAAAATGATTTTCCATTTTCTGCATTTCCCCAAATAGCATCAGAACTGTCATTCTAAAAGCAAATTCGTTGTTGCAAAATAATTTTTTATCTTTTGTATCTTTTAAATAACTCAGAACTCTTTTAGACAAAATATAATGCCCCTTTTTCTGTTTGATGATTAAATTGAGACAAATACGTTGTGACAAATGATATGTCAGGAAGTGGTCTATTGACAAAATATAGAAGTTCAAGAATTAATTAGTGATACATAGTTATGTCAATCAATTCATTTGTTAAAGGAAAATCTTTGTCTCCATCTTCAACAATCTGTGTTTTCTTAGATTTGCAATTTTCCAAATTATGTTTAACCAATAATGACTTAATATATTCAATTTGTGATGCTAGCCGACAATAGCGAAACATTTCACTATATATAGCAACCTCTCTGATTCTGATTATTTCAATTTTTAAGTACGTAGTTCGATTACATATCTGTTAATAATTTCATGTTTAATTAATTTATTTATCTGCGAAGATTTTACAAGGACGGAAACAAATGCTTAATTATTTACACTGTACTAAATGCAAACGGGTTAATCTTCCGTAATTGGGTTAGAAGTTTTTACAAGGACGGAAACAAATGCATAATTATTTACACTGTATTAAATGCAAACGGGTTAATCTTCCGTAATTGGGTTAGACGCAGATTTAAATACGCTCATACTTTAAAAATATTTTTAAAACAATAAGAAATCAGTAAATTAATATAAAAGTTTCAAACAAATTCCATTTGAAGTAATTTTTCTTCTATTTGACTGTGTAAAAGATATTTAGAAGTTAAAATTGCAGTACAGGTGAAATTTATTGGTCATCACCGTCTTCGTTGCTCATGGAGATATTTTTACTTTGTAATATAGATTGTTTTATATTGATCTTTTGATACAGTCTCAAATTTTTTTATTCAAGCATATAAATGTATCTGGACCATGTAAAGATACTATTTTAATTAGTAGTTATATCACTTTTATAAAAAGTTCTTAAACTCTCACGATTAAAAGAAATTTTTGCATTTAAATGTACAGGGTGTCCCCGCATTCATGGGCCAAACTTTAAGGGAAGATAAAGTACACATAAATAAGCAATTTTGGCATAGCAATGTGGAGGTCGGAAATCAAAAGTTTCGGCGAAAACAAGAAATGCGGAGGCAATGAAAACGAGCGTTTTATTGACATCGCAGTGACAGTCAGTGCTCAAATGATCCACTGGCAGTGTCTAACAAGTGATTGGATTACTTTTTCACAAATACCAAGTGTTTCACGAACAATTTCAGCAACGACTGAAAGTCTTGCAATGAGGTCCTCATCAGAGTCAACGGGTGTCTCAGAGATGAGACATCAGGAACCTTCGAAAGGGTACGCCCGACGATGCCAGGTATGTACTGATGTTGGTGGTGGCACATTGGAGCACTTGCTGTAATTGTTATGTCAACAAAACGCTCGTTTTCGTTTCCTCCGCATTTCTTGTTTTTCAACATAACTTTTCATTTCCAACCCCAAATTTCTATACCAAAATTCTTTCTTTATGTGTAATTTATATTCCCTTACAGTTTGGCACATGAATTCGGTGACACCCTGTATTTTTATTTACTGACTCGGGCTCTATCTCTTCATCTATTATATAATTGATGCAGGGGAGATAAGGGGCGTTTGGACCACTTTGTGCAAAAAAAAAAAATTCTAAATTTTACTAAATAAGATTTTTGACATGATATTTTGTTGTTGTTGTTATTTGACAGCTGGTAAAGTTAATGATTTTCAATGTGTCAGTATTTCACAATCGTAATTTTAGGAATCAATGAGATCTTTCATAACGAGAGAAGTTAAGTTTCGTTTCCATAGCTACTCTTTTCTAAGTCACTACTGGGAATTGAATGTAATAACTTCAGACACTCCAAAGGGGCTATACATTTATAATGTTATCAACTTTTCAGCAATTTTGGATCCCTTCCTCCCTTACGATATCACACATTATCATTAATCTTCCATCCCCCTCCAATGATATTGTAATCAGTGTCTAAAAATTCTTTTTATTTTTGCAATTTTTTTTCTTTTGTTTTATTTTCATACGTTTTCAATCATATGCAGATAGTGTTATACATTTATTAATAGCATACTTTACTAATTTAAATGAAGCGAATTTAATAAAATATCACTATTATATATAATATGAAAGAACATTATATCAAATAACACATTAAAGAAATGCTATTTAAAAGTATTTTATAAAAACTTTTAATTATATATTGCATTCAACAGTAATATTGTCTTCTTGCATTTGTTCCCTGCACAGAGGGTAAACAGAACTTATAAACAAAACAGGTGGATAACATTCTTCCCAATTTTTGACTAGTAAATATAACAAATATCACTTCGAACCTGGTTTCTGTAACAACGAATTGTGTGTGCATATAGCAGAAAAATAAGAATAGCGAACCTTGGGTTATCCCGTTATTTTGGAATGATATGATGGCTTTAATAATAACTTTATATTTTTCATAAAGATAGATAGCATACTATATTGATGTAAACAAACAGAGAAAATTTTGGTTGGACCAAAAGTGATAATGATATCAAAAGACATCCCCCTAGGAATATCTTACGATATCAAGTGCCAGACCCACTCCCCCTAAAGTGAAAACTTTATATATCGTTATGCGTTAACGTTATATAACGTTATGCAACCCCAAAGGAACTAACGCAATATCTTCGGTACATATGCATACAGTTCACTCATACGATATACATTCAACATACACATTTAAAATTTAATGTAGTTTTATTCTGAATAATTTATTCCTAATTGTAAAGCACTTTTGTTCGAATTTGTACTTCACATCCTTTATTAATAGCGAAACAGTTTGAATCGTAATATTTTATTTATATTGAATTTTTAAAATTTGAATTGCGCAATTAATTATACAATTTTTTTAATTATTATTATAATTGATAGATTAAAATTCAATTATTAAAACGCGTTCAGTTACATTAGATAACAACGAAAGATTTTACCCTAGTCAAACATAAGCACTGCGCCAAACATCGCTGTTGTTACTTAAAAAACAAACAAATAAACATAACAACAGAATAATAGGTATACCAAGTTCTAATTAATTATCTTATCTTTTAAAACATTAACCTTTTACGTCCCGAATTAATAATAAGAAAACTTCCCCACTTCAATAAATATTTGTTAATGTTTGAAGATATCCGAAACAACTAATAACAATTTGATTTTTAGATAGATTTTTAAATAAAACTGATTTAATAAATCGATAGTTAGTTTTCTTTTGTAAAATATTTACAAGAATAATTTGATTAGTTAACAAAAAATACTGTTAGGGAAATCTCACACTTCTTACAAGAACAATGTAAACAAATGTAGTGTGATCCTTATCTGTAACTGACAAGGAAGATCTCCATACTGGGCATACTCAGAATATGTTGAAAAAAAAATGCAAGTGAAAGTACTCATGTATGTAATAAAGGATCAGTTAAAATTAGCGGAGGAATTACAGTAGAAAACCTGTAAAAAAATAAAATACTTTCGAATAATTGGCGTGAAAAGACGAAAGCGGCACGCAATTTGTCGAGCAGCACTTTTCCTCGCCAAAAGCAAACGATTTTAATGAATCTGAAAATTGTTTGTTAATTGATTTTGAAAATATACGGTATTTAAGAATTTAAACGTAAACCACGAAAGAATTTATTATTATTATTATTATTATTATTACATTTTGTATTATACTTGTTGCTTGTTGCCGATTTGAACGAAATTTTGCCATTGTTTTATTCTCCAATCCACAATTTTTTAAATTTTATCGGCTATAAAAATAACTTTTAACGCCAGATGAATAATGGTGCCGTAATACATTTCCATACCGAAGAAGTTGTTTCCATAGCAACAAAGTTGAATCGACAGTCCTCGATGGGGCATATTTTTGAGTTTGGAACAATTTTAATCAATTTAAATTTTGTCTTAAATCGTAAAATATGATAGTTAAAATTCGTTATAAGTACATATAAATATATATGACAAAAGTATAGTTAAAACAAACTAAAAATGGCAATGCTAAAGTTATTTAAATTAAACTTATTTAAACAAATTCAGCATAAAAAGTTTTTTCCTTAAAGAGTATTCGGCAAGCGTATTTTTTTTTAATTTAATTTCTTCGCCAAACGGTGATAAGTCGCCAAATAAGCGAAAATTTCATCTTTTTTTACGGACGTTCTACGAGGTTCCGCCAAAATTTTTTTATAAACATATATACCCATGGGAGAAGAACATTCTGTAATTTGTTCAGATTTTTCTGAGTATGCCCGTATGGAGACCTTCCTTGTGAGAAGTGTTTTTTAGTTGCAAATTTATCGTATAACATTTTTTAATAGGAGAAAAGCTAAATCCATGTAAGTGGTTGAGAAAATAACAACATTAAAAAATAATTAGCTTCGACTGTTTCGCTGTGCTTACTGAACGTGATACAGCAAAATGTTAAAGTACCACTACTTTTATTAGTAGACGAATTAAATAAATTTTATATTGCATTCTCTTTAATGGTACTTCAAGGTACCGTGGAGCATAAAGGTGTAAGTAACGTATACTGTAAAACAAAAATATCTTTTATAACATTAATTACAACTATCACAGGAGCTTATAACCGGCAAATAGGAAACTTCTTTTTTTAGGAAGTGGGGTAATTGCAAAATTCTAGTCCATTTATTTATTTATTTTTATCACAAATTGCTAAAAAACAACATTAGAGAAAAAGTTTATAATATGCTTCCATCTTGCACTTATCAGTAAAAAAGATTTTTTAAATAAAATAAGAACAGTGGGCCAAATGTCCCCAGTTTCCTATATATCATCTGTGTACAAAATAAAGCAAATCGTATAATCGTTTACTGAAAAATAAATTTTTATTTTTAGTATGCTTGTGGACTTATTTCAGTGGATTGTATATTGCATTATCTTATAATAACTATGTAAAAATACAGTTATTAAAAAAATTAAAAGTTTTCTTAAAATTTACACTTTATTGTATACGTATGTAGTTTAGCTAGAAATTTTTCATTTTTAGATCAAACTGTTTTAAGAACAACTTTTTCACACACTGCGTTGACGCCTTATTGTTACAACAAGATCAGCAGCAACTCAGCGGTTTAGTAGACGAGATGTATGGAAATGGAAAGTAAACGGTAATGAGAAACCATCGTATAACCGTTTATTGAAAAATAAATTTTTATTTCCCATATGTTTATGGACTTATTTATTAAAAATACAGTTAGACATTGTTTATTTGTACGGATTTTATTGTTTGTGCTATTGAAATTATCCTCATTTCCACAAAATAAAACATGAACTTCTACAACTAAGCTATGTATCAACTTTTATGTTATTCTAACACAAGTTGGAAAAAAAAATTCACTATGTACAACATCTGTACTTCAAATATCTGTGTTACCTAATATACTACAGTGTTGCTACTCTACAGACAGAATCGGGAACCACAATTTTCAAATAGTAATGTTCGCATTATTCACAGGGCTGCCACAGGCGACTATTTTTTAATTCTATCTCGCACCACTTTTTCAAAACAAAAATCTTTCACACCCACTTTGCCAAAATGTGCAAGAGAAATATACTACAAAATTCGTATTTTAAAAATAGTGGTTCGAATAAAACATAAAAATAGTCGCCAGTGGCAGCCCTGTATTCATGACAACAATTTTACGTTTAAATAAAACTATGATTGCTATTCTGAAACAGTGGTATTTAAATTTAAAAGAAAAAAAGAAAGAGAGAAAGAAAAAGTGACATGTAACAGCCTTGTTCTATTTTTAAAGGATACACTTTTGAGGCGCAATAAGTCGCTAATACTGGCACTATAATACCGGGCGAGCCAAAAGTTCGTTAAAATTTTAAAAACTCATAAAAAAGGGAAGAAATTATAATAAAGGAGTGCGGTTTGCAAGAAAGGGCTCACAAGGTAGTCGGAATTTTTTAGCCGCAGCAAAAGAAGAAGAAAAAAAAAGTTAAAAAATCACATGTAGAGGGCGCTGACGACCCGAAAGAAATGAACAGGACAACAATATACTCCACTCATTTGTTCTTCCAATAACAAATGTTCAACATGACCTCCAGAACATTCTACGACACAACCAGGTTATGTTATAGTAGCTGTTGATTGTGTTTCGGGTCGTCAGCGCCCTCTACATGTGATTTTTTAACAATTTTTTTTTCTTTTGCTACTAAAAAAATTCCGACTACCTTGTAATCTCTTTCTTGCAAACCCCACTCCTTTATCATAATTTCTTCCTTTTTTATAAGTTTTTAAAGTTTTGACGATTTTTTGGCTCACCCGGTATTTGTTTATATCCCAATTTAGGTAGATTATATATTTTTGATGATTTTTAGCATGGTCTTCAGAGAGGAGGGGGGGGGGTAGATATATACAATAAAAATACTGGGTTATCTGTGTTATAGCTTGTTTACACAGTAGCATATTTCTATCAGTATTTGATACCCCTAATTTCGAAAGATAATCTTTGGTTTATTTAATTTAAGAAATCACAGACTTCTGAGATTGAATGTGTCTCTGTGATTAAATAAAATCAATGTTGCTAATTTAAAATAATGGCGACAAACACTCACAGATTTTTGACAGTCAAATACGCAGACCAAATGACCAGGTAGATTGAGTGTTAATCAAAATATTAAAATCAGTCCCATTTTACCTGGCATTATTTTCTTAATTTGTCATATGTTTAACTAAAAAAAATACTTAAATTCCAATTTCGTCAAAATTCAGTTGTAAATACCTTGGGTAAAAGTACATTAAAAGCTAAGTTTGTTTGTATTGAATGCAAAAAATAGTCATTGGTGTTTTTTGAATTTTTTGAATTTTATTTTATTTCTAATATGTCGCAAGCAGGATCGGATACAGCTATTTAAACTGAATATACACTTTACAAATAATCTTTGTTGAGTTTTCCAGTAAGTTTTACTTTCTTTTTTCTAAAAGAAAGTATTGTAATCGAAATTGTTTTTGAAGGATTTACATGTCTTAGAGGCCAGATATCCCGAAAAATTGTACATAAATTTTTTTATAAATAAATGCTCAAGTTCGAGTATTACTCGCACTAAAAGAATACTAAGACTTTGTAAAAAACTATACAACGTCGTCGGGTTGAGTATCACTGTATATACTAAAAAAGTGTAAATGGATATACCATGAAAGTTCAAAGAGATATGGAAATAATATCGGATATAGCTATTATGTATAACTCATTTTTTAATACACTGGTTTGCAAAAGTTAAAGTACAGGGACTGGATGCTTTCGATTGCACACGTTTTGTCGAATATCTACAAAAATTATTGGCGAATTGTTCTTGAACTTCTGGGATGAAAAGAACATGTTTGATTTCATATTTCTTGGTGAAGATTTAGACGGGCCTACAATTAGGGGACTAATAATAAATTTAATAATAAAATAATATTTGCGATCAGTTATGCAACAGAAAATGCTGGGTTTATCACTGCGTTAACCCTTAAATGCCTGATTTTTCAAAAATCATTGTAATAATGTTTTTGGCTTTCATTTTTTAAATAAATCATGGGAAAAATACTTAAAAAAATCATTTTTTGTTTTAAGTATGTTTACGGCTAAAAAACAATTTGTTACTAATCGGCAATACTGGTATTTAATTGAAAAAATAATTTTCCTTGATAAAATTCCTTAATATTAAACACACAAGAATTTTAGGATCTATAATAAGAAATAAATTTTACTTGCTCACTGCAGAACAAAATAGGGTATTTCACAAGCTTCCAAACAAAACAAAAAGAACATGTAGCAACAATTCAAAAATAAATCTATCTTTATTCTTAAACAGCACTAATGTTGCCATCTACATGTTGAAAATCGATTTAATAATATTTTCAGAATGTATTTTATTGGCAACATTAGGCATTATAGCTTCAATATTATTCTAATAGTATTTTAGAGCCTAAATTGGGTACGTTGCCGAAAAGCAACACCCGGCATTTAAGGGTTAAATTATATAAATTGGGTCCTGTTCAACGTTTGTGTGCATTTGCGTACGCATAGTACTCATATAATTCGTGAAGATGTCACTGTGTCTGTGAAAAATTCAAAAGTTTTTGCTTATAGCATACAGAGTTTTCCACCAAATTTAACAGGACTTTCCGAAAACTTGCCATAGAATAGTAGCAACAGTATACTATACTGCAATTAAAACATGAATATATTGAATATTTGATGAGATATGGGCATTTTTATGAGATAATTTTTAACTGCGCATGCGCGGAAGATTTCAAAATTTTTATATCATAATTTGGTAGTCAGTATTTTGGGGCAACTTATATAAAAAGTCCAGTCAAATATCCCGAAAATTCACAAAGATAGGTTCGATATAGTGAGTTGCTTCCTAAAAATAGCTTTATTATAAGGGATTTTCCACAACTTTTCAATCAGCTCACTATATCTTTCTAAGTTTTCATAACATTTGACTTGACTTTTTATAGAAGTTGCCCCAAAATACTGACTACCAGATTATGAAATAAAAATTTTGAAATCTTCCGCGCATGTGCAGTTAAAAATTATCTCATACAAATGCCCATATCTCATGAGATATTCAATATATTCATGTTTGAATTGCAGTATACTGTTGCTACTATTCTTTGGCAAGTTTTCGAAAAGTTGTGTTAAATTTGGTTGAAAACTCTCTATGCTATAAAGCAAAAAACTTTTGAATTTTTCACAGACACAATAACATCTTCAGGAATACGAGTGCTATGCTTACACAAATGCACACAAACGTTGAACGGGACCCAAATAGTCATTTAACGCAGTGACAAACCATTTCCAGCATTTTCTGTTGCGTAGCTGATCGCAAATGTTATTTTATTATTAAATTTATTATTAGTACTCTAATTGTCGACCCGACGAAATCTTCACCAAGAAGTATGAAATCAAACATGTTCCTTTCATCCCAGAAGTTCAAGAACAATTCTCCAATAATTTTGTAGATATTTGACAAAACGTGTGCAATCGAAAGCATCCAGTCCCTGTACCTTAACTTTTGGAGGCCAGTGTATTATCCGAATATGTTTATGATGAATTTAATTTGGTACTGAAAATAAAAGCAGTGCATATTTAAATTTCATTTGGCATTTCATAAAACTAAATTCAGCGTAGTAAAAACCTTTCTTTCTACAGTGTAGCTAAAACAAAACGTTTGTTCAAAGTTTAAATTTGACATTGTGATACGCGCTTCGAAAGGAGGTCGCAAAGTTTCAACGTCGCCTTGGTCCGTGACGCGTTTTTCCAGATAGGTTTTTAATTAACTTTTAAAGTAACTCGAGGCGTATTGAGAGATCCACTCAATGAAAACTAGTCGCGAATCCCATAGTATTTATGTGATTTATTCTAATTAAATTAGTCTGTTTTTAATAATTTGACGTTTATTGCTTTTATACTGCTACTGGGTATTGCATTACCCATATATATCTTAAAAGTTGTTAACTAGGCTTTAGAAGCCGATGGTACATAGAGTACGCCGCCCCTGTCATTATGTATGTCCAAACTCTTCGTATCTTTAAGGGTTAATATCTCTGCTGATTACTGACGTTTTATTTCGAAAATCATTATCAACAATGCTTTTATACTTCTGCTACGATAGGTATCTCCAGTGCTGCTCAACATTTTTTCTGAATACCCGTAAATAGAAATTTGTGTGTAACGGAAAAATGCGATTTTCTCAAAAACTATGTGACCTAGGATAATAGCTATGATTTTCCTGAAAGGTTTAAATTCACGTCCACTACCTCTAATTCCTTCATAATTTTAGTATCAGTAGATTCGGAAACAGATTTGGGGGAGGATATTTTTGCGCTACATTTTCGATGATATCTTTGAAAATATAATACCTAAAATTAAAAGAAGTGTATTGTTAGCTTTCACACGATATCCCACACGATATACAAAGAAAAGAGTTTTTTTCCCAAGTAACTGAATTAGCCCCCCTACATTTTTACTAAATATATCTATCAATGTTTAATAATCTGAAAATATGTGGGTCAATAGTCTTTATTACTTCGCCCAATTAGAACTTTCCCGTTCCATAGTTTACGAGTAAAATGACTGTGACAGACAGACACAGGAGTGATCTTATAATGGTTCCATTTTTACTTTTTAAGTACGGAACCCTAAAAATGCCTGTCTGTCCGTTTGTTCTCTTTGTGTCATCTAAAGGTGTATGAAGTTATGCATAGAACTGAACCAAATTGTTTGTGTATGTTTTTGGCTATGACCAGTAGGTCCTCGTTGAATTTCGAAATATTCTGCCAGAAGGGGATGGTGTAACAGAGAGTTTTCTCGATTTTTTCATAGTTCTATTGAACATCAGCTGCTCATGTTCAGACGGCAATTTACATCCAGCTAAACTGGCGTTTCTGAAGCAGCTGCTGTACAACAGAATAACGAAAAATGTTGATTTTATTAGATAGATTTCGTAAGAAATAGTACCTAGTACATTCTCCCCTATGTTGGAATTTCTGTAAATTTTTTGATGATCTACGCTGATCATGGCTTTTATCGGAGAACAATGAAAAAAGCTGCAGGACTCACAAGTAGAAAAAGCATTGATAAAGGTAGCGATAGCTGTTCTACGGCAGCAGCAAAAACCTGTTCATGACGTCACCTTACACAGCTCTCTCTATATATTTATTTATCTATTTGTCTATCTATTTATCTATCTATCTATATATATTTATATATTTGTCTATCTATCACTTTTTTATGGACACGATAACTTCTATAATTCTGCACAAATCTCTTCCAAACTGATACATAATGTCAAGGGGCATAAAATCTCGATCAAGTTCGTTAATAGGCAAAATCGGACCAAGGGTGTGGAAATAGAAAGGGTTTTGTGAAAACAGAAAAAAACCTATAACTTCTTAATTATAATACATATCAAATCAGTTTAAAGTTATTATTACTTCTAGGTAAAGGGCCAAAAATCTATGTATGGTGGATGTTTGTTATAATTAAAAATGAGCTCAAGGGGGGGGGGGGGGAATAGGGTTTTATGAAGAAATAATTTTATAACTTCGTCCATTCACAAGGTATCAAATACACTTAAATTTATTATGAATCTTCTTAATCTTATCTACAACTTTTATATTGACAGGAAAAAAGTTCATAATTTCGTCAAATTACAAGATATCAAATAAGTTTAAATTTATTATTCATCTTCTTAATATTATCTACAACTTTTATATTGACAAGCTTTTGATAACACCAACTCTTACAGCGAAAAAAAAAAGTCCAAAAAAATTATTGTATTAACATGATTCTGATAAAACCAGTTCTTACAGAAAAATGAAATTAAAAACTCATCAAAAGCAGCTAGATAAAATTGTTAAACTGGGTTTATCTCTAATCTTGATTTAGTTTTTGTTTGTGAAATTAGTACTTAACTTCGAATCTACCTCTGAATGTAGGGCCGAACAGGTGGAGATTTTTAAATATTATAAATTGAGATTAACTCGTTTTTAATCCAATCAGTACAATGAAGCAGAAACTTAGAATGATAATCACAGTTGGTGTAATACTGAATTAATAAAACTGAAGTATTAGCGTGTGTAGCAACTTTTTGAAATACACTCTGTTGCAAAAAAATATATGCACCCAGAAAAAATTGAACCACGACCATGAAACTTAGTACAGTAGAACCCCGCTAATCCGAACTAATTGGGACCGATGCCTGTTCAGATTACAAAAAAATTCGGATTGTCCGAAATTCCAATAAAAATATTAAAAAAAAAAGATAAATGCTAAAAAATGCAAGTTATAAGTATTCAGTAGTACAATAAACATCCTCTAATCCGACATCCTGGACAATCCGGCACGACTTTCGAAAAAAAAAATCCTTGTTTAATTACTCCTGATGTTTGTAATAATCCAATAAAACTTCAGAATGAGGAATTAAGTAACAACCCATTACAAACGGTTCAAAAACTCGAATCTGTAAATAGCTCAGTCACCATGTCGACGAGGAGGGAAGAAAAAAACATTTCTGTAGATAATTTGTGAAATCAAACTGTCGAAAGGAAAAATAAATTTTTGTCATCTAAATTAAATACTTTTTGTATTAAAAAAAAAGAATTTTATAGTGACTGGCAAACAAACTGATATTGGAGATTTTTTGAAGATGGCTTCTACGAGTAGGCCTACAGTGCACGTTTTCATTTTATATTCGTGTACATATGTTGTACTTTTACATTAGAATATTTTTTTAAAATTCTATTCAAGCTGTTTAAACAAAGCGTTATAAGTAAGTGAATAAACTTAATGCTGGAATCAGGCGTAAATTAACACAGTTGCGCCACCTTGTGGACGGAGTGATAATTCACATAAGCGGGCTTTTAGTGTGGCGCGTATTCTCTAAACCTTCAGTCCATAGGCGTAACCAGCCTTTTGAACGGGGGGGTGCCCAGACTTTTTAACCTGAACATGTTGGATACAAACAATATCTTATATAGTAAAACCTGCTAAAACGAATCCCATAAAACCGATCTAATTTCCGTTTTAGACAGTTTTTCATCTTAGAAGATATAATTATGTGGTATTTCTTTTAAAAAGAGCTCAAACGCGATTTTTGTTTGCGTGAGGAGGGTTGAGAAGGGGTTCAAAACATTAAAACTAAATCTAATGGTAAAAAAAAGATACGTAAATGTCCTTGCAGCACTGATATAAGACAGTGACTAAGTATGTAGTCACAACTGTAAAACCTTTTGGCCCCCTAACTTCTTATAAAGATTAAAAAAGGCCTTTAATCATGCTGAAAACTTCTATAGGCACAAGGGAACACTGCATGAGATCTAAAATTATATCAGTCTCAAAGTCTTGTAGATGAAATTTTGCCGGATGATAAATCTCAGATAATACATGCGGTACATCTGTACATGCGCACGAAATTTTTTCAGAATGTGACTCCATGACTTCTTAGGGATCACCGGAGGGACCCAAGAAATTTTGGAGGAAAGTCTATATAAATAATTATTATAATATTATAAATAATTATAATATTCATTAATAGCGTAATTTCCTGCCTATAATCCGCGGCTCAAACAATCATGTTTCGACCCAGAAATTTTATTTCATTATTTAAGTTAAATATTTATCGCGATTTGATAAGTTACGTTTTATGAAACAAGATTTTTGGGTCTGAACCTAATTGTTTGATCCGCAGATTATAGGCCGGAAATTACGGTAATTCATGTTTTTTACCCCAGAGTGTGTCGAATATATTAGGTAAAGCAGGTCAAGATAATATAGACTAAATTTTTATCAAGACGATAAAAATTATACTATCATGATGCGACTGTAATAATAAAGATAGGTGCTTGTATGTCTCTGTGTGTGTGTGCGCGCGCGCGCGCGCTGAGCTCTGAAAAAACAATGCAGCCTGCACCAGTAAGATTTGACAGGACCTGTATGCCCGAACTCATGCACATGGAAGACAATTTCTGGAATTTTTCAATTAATTTTTTATACGAATTTTTTCGCATTTTGCGGCAATTTTTTCAAATAAGTAAAAAAGAATCCGATTTCAATATTTTACCCAGTAAATTTTGTCTTCTTTTCAATAAAGTGTTTTCGAGATTCTTACAGCAATTTTTCAATTTTTAACAATTTTTTAATGTTATCTTTAGAGGGGTTTCTTTCGCATTTCGCGGTGATTTTTTTTTTTTTTTTGGCATTTCTAAAACGAATCTGGTTTAAATCTTTTACCCAATTAGTTAATTTCGTTCCCTGTGGTTTTATAATCTTTTCCGAATTTTTAATGCACTTTCTAGCGGGGATTTTCGTGCTTTGAGGCGATTTTTTGACATTTTTTGAAACAGAAAAACTCTCTGGTAATTTTTGCAATTGCCGTGATTAAATTCGAATTAGAATAATGTCAAATCAGCTCTTATAAGAAAGCTGAAAATTTAATTTTGCTCGAAATAAAAAACGCAATAATTCAAGATTCGCTTGTTCGAGATAGAAGAGGTCGTAGCTTGCTCGGGAGTACGTTGCCGAAGGCAGTCCGCCCCCTCCCCTCCAAATCCTAGATTTGTTTAATTCTATGTTCGTTTAAAAAAACCAACCACTTCTCTAGTAATGAAGTTTTCTTTCAGGGACAGGGTTTGAAATAACGCGCGGGATCGCGCTATTTGTGCACAGAAAAGGAAAGTCTCCCATAATAAAAAATGCTGGGCAGTATTTCCCCTTTCAAATTCTTTCACAGACCTGTGATTCTTCAGTAAGTATTTTTTTAAAAATTGGGTCCGCGACTTTTATTTCTTTTATGGAATTTCTCAAAATCAATTCGTGAATCTGTCCCGGAAAAAATTGAGAATTTCTTCAAACGATCGTGAAAAAAATATCGGGAATTTCAATAAAAGAGTGCAGAAAGTAATCGCCAATTTCGTTTAAAGATTGCGCAAAAAAATTACGAATTTCGATAAAGGATTGACGAATTTTTTTTTCAAATTTCGTAAAATGTTGCGGAAAAGAGTAGAGAATTTTGTTAATTGGTACGGAAAGATATCGAGAATATTTCCGAACGGTCGCGGAATACAATCCCGAATTTCGACAAATGTAACCCTGTAAAACCCTGTAAAAATATCAGTTTCGTCAATCGGTCGCAACAGAAAATAAATTTCGTCAAAGGATTGCGGTAAAAACGAAAATTTCGTCAACGGATCGCAGAAAGAAAGTTCGAATTTCGTCAAAAGATTACGGAAAGAAAAAGCGAATTTCATCAAAAGATCGTGGAAAGAAAACGCGAAATTCATCGAAGGATCGCGTGCTAAAGAAATGCCAATTCCGTCAAAATATTGCGGTAAAAAATGCGAATTGTTGGGATTTTGAATCCCGTTAAACAGGCGTGAGTACGTGATAAATTGTAAATTGGGACTTACCCTTCTTCAGGATACTTATCCATTTCGGTGTAAATCCACACTTTGTTTTAATCCAATATGTGTTAGTTGTCATATTTTTTAATCAACCACTCTTTATAACCTCCTTTGACAAAAGAAATTGTAGACTATTATATCAAATGAATAAGCGACGGTAACACTTTAAACTATTTAATTCACATATTTTAAATTGTAAAAAAGAGAGAGCATTTTACATGCCTCTTCTCTGGATTAACTACATGTTCAGAATGGAAAAAATGTTTACATTATATGATAATAAATCAGTAATAATAATTGTAATAATAATATCATAATAATAATAATAAATCAGTTTAATGTAGTCTGTGAGTCTTAATGCAGTCACTCAACAATTTCATTATCTTTATCAAAGGATTTTCAAGGTTAAATACATTTGAAGAGATTTATGGCTGAGTTGAAACGACGTATTATTTATGTAACTGAAGAAATTATCTTTAGCACAGTTATTTAGCTTGATTTATGTCCATCACGAATTTCGTCAAAGGATAGTGGTAAAAAACACGAATTTTGTCAAAGGTTAGCTGTAAAAAAACACGAATTTTGTCAAAGGTAAGTGGCGAAAAGTGCGGATTTTGTTAAAAAATCGCGTAGAAAGACGTGAATTTCGTCACACGATTTTGGGGGAAATTTGTAAATATCATGAAATGATCACAGAATAAAATCGCGAATTTGTCAAAATTTACTGCACTGGGCTAAAAGGTTGAAACGGGGTTCCTTTTCCTACTTTCAAAAGAACGCCACGAAAAGAGAAAAAAACTCTAAAAATCGTATACAAATTTTCAGGGGAAAAAATTACTATATTGACTTGAAAGACTGCAACCATATTCCTTTCAAGAATGTCAAAAAATGGCCACAAAACACTAAATTCAACCAACCAACAAACCTGCAGATTAATTTGAATTTTCTGTGCTATTATTTGACATTTACAAAAGATTCAGGGTATGTGTCCCCCCCCCCTTTTACCTCGGCTAATCGAAATTTGGAATTACCGTTTCACATTTGCATCCCCTTTTAATGTTTTTTTTTTTTTTTTGCTTCTTTCTTAACTTTAAACTACCAAAGCAAAAAGACAAATAGTTTCTATCCTCGTCAAGAACTTGCGTTAATTTCTCATGAAATTGCAGAAACATGCAATAGAAAGAACGCCGTTAAAAACATCTACCACAGACAAAGTATGTCAATGTGGGATTATAAAGTCACCTTTTCGAATTACTATGACTAATACAGATTCTTGCAAATATTCTAGTTTTAAAAAAGATAAACGACATAATTTTCTTTAAAAAAGAAAGAATGTGGGTTTCTTTTTTTATCACATTTCAAAACTTAACCGTTTAGTTTTCTGAACTAAACTAATTGAACTCTGCTTTCACTACTTCTTCTTTTTTCTTTTGTAGATTTCGATTTTTTAAAATAATTGTGCTCGAGTCTGCGGAAACGGGGGGGTGCCCGGGCACCCAGGGCACCCCCCCTGGTTACGCCTATGCAGTCACTCATGGAAATGAATTTTGTTTGCCACATTTATTGCAAAATAATGGCGTAGCGAGAGGGGCATCCAGACGCACTTGACACCACGAAGTTTTCTTCGCCTTATCAGAGGCACTTCAGTTATTAATCAAGGTGAAAAAACTTTACAATTTTAGTAGCGTCAGTAAGAATACAGTTAGGTATCTACCTTTAGTTCGCACTCCATCCGCTACGTGGCGCATGACCTTGATTGATGTGACCTCACTTTTAATCTTGCGGTTACTTCTCTCATTTAAGATAGGACGCTTACTTATATCGCTTTGTGTTTAAAGAATAAAAAGCATACTTTACTGCTATTTGGTTTAATTCTAACTTCTGCACATTTTTCCGACATTCATCTTTTAATCCGGAAAATTTTATAAATTAATCTTTTTAGTTAATCTGTTCAAGTACAATTTTCGAAAATAAAATCAGTTCGGATTAACCGGAATTTCGGATTATCGGGGTTCTACTGTATGTGGATAGTGTTTGGTTAATTGAACAAATGATTATAAATTCAGAAAAACAACAACATTTTATTGACTAATAGCAGCAAAAAGAATGTCAATTTCGGTAGGTTGTAAAGCCACATTTGCCATCTATAAAAGCCGATTACTCAGTGAGGCATGGAGTATATTATGTTACCGATGTCCGCCTGCGGTAGATTGTGTCATAAGGGTAGCAATTGATAAACTAATTCGGTGTATTCTGAGACGGCTGATGTCGGCTTTCCAACATGCCCGAACATTCTCTATTGGAGCAAGATCTGGTGATCTGGCAGGCTATGGAAGGACATTATATCCTTGTAGTCATTGTCGTGCAGTATGTGGCTGAGCGTTATCTTGTTGCTAAATGGCACCTACACGATTTGATAGCATATTCCGTACCACCGGCTGCAAAATGTCGTCTACGTGCCTGCTAGTCATTAGGTATATCACATACTGAACAGACAAGCGACACAAAAGCGTAAGTCAAAAGACATTTCTCCCTGATAACAAAGATGAAACCGGTTTGAACGCTACAGTTTGTCGCATGTCTCACGTTTTTGTCTTCTTGCCTGTTCAGTGTGTGATCTGCCTTATAGTACCCTGTAGCATGAGTAGAAGGGATCAGCTGTCCCAGCAGATCGCTCGCCAGAATGTCATGGGTGTTATGGCAGTATGCCGCTCAGTAAGAAATGCAGGATTGAACCGCTGACGTCTCTGCCTCCCCACACCTACGGAAGTCACCAGCACTGGGAGAAAAGCGGGATTCGTCTATGGATATCTCATTTCTCTAATCAGACACTGCTCACTTTGCTCGAGAGCAACACCAATCCAGACGACACCGCCTATGTTGAAGGGTTAGAAGCAACTACAATATGCGCTCGCACTGCCTCGGATAGTTTTGTCCGACCAGTGTCACTACACCTGCGTGAGATAGCTAGGTCTCAATGTGCGCCTTGGCTTAGAACAGGGATGGCGGACGTATGGCACGCGTGCCGAACTTGGCACGTAGGAAAACTTCTCTGGCACACGGAAAAACTTATAGATCACATTCAGTTTATGGAGAACAATCCACTTTATATATATATATATATATATATATATATATATATATAATAAATTTGAAATCACAAATATATGAAGAAATTGATAAAGTTCTAAAGATGATTTAGAAATGAACATAGGAAACCATTATGTAAAATAAGAAACTATGAAAGACTCACAGAATCTTCAGAGGAGCTTGTGAGTTCATTCATAGAAGATGCGTTATTTCATCCAATTTTGTCGGCATTAAGCCTAAAATGACAAAATTTAGCTCCTTATAACGCAAACATTATAGAAAATAGATAATAAAAAGCTAAGAGATCCAAAGAAAGATACACCTCATACAGGATATTGAAAATTATTATAGCACAATACCTGAATGACATACTAAGAGTCAAAACTACTGCATATCAGCAAGGAAGAACAAAGTTAAGACTATTTTAACATGTGATCTACAGTTGAGCATCTCAGTGAAACCCATAACTGTGCTGCCATCTGGATATAAACAAAAAGTATAGTTTTATGTAACGCTATATAATTTACTTTAAATTAATCCATTACAGTTGAATGAATTAAGGTATTATAAATTTCAATGAAAGCGCCTTGTAGCGTCATTTTCTTGCTAAACCATTCAGCATATAGTGTTTGCTAAATCATTTTACTTCTCTATCAAATTTCAAAGGTTTTAATTTTGAAAATTGAATTTTAAGAGATAGTTTGCATAGAATAATATACCTAATTGACACGTTTCTACTTCAGATTTGGTTTTAGTTTATTTAGGTTTAGGGCTTTAAGTTACTTTAGGTTTTATTTTTGAAAATTGAATGTTATCTGTTTATCTGTTATTGTAAATACCGTGTGTCCCAAAAATGACTGATGGATTTTAAAATTCAACAACTTCCAAACGGTGACATATATTAAAAAATTTCTTGCAGGAGGGTTATGCATGATGTCAGGAGTTTTTGTACTGGGATTCTTGATTTTAGTTCGAATTTAAAACAATAGGTGGCGCTAAGAGCAATAGACGCTCAGTTCAGAACAGATTTTTGACACTGCGGGATCCATTCAATACATTTTAATCTCCTTTTTTTCACATGGAAGAAGAGAGAGGCCGAAAAATCAAGCCTGGATTGAGCGGTTATTGCTTGCAGCGCCATCTATTGATGCTATTTGTAACTAAAACTGAGAATCGCAGCATAAAAACTTCTGACATCTTACATAACACTCCTGCAAGAATTTTTTTAATATCTGTCACCGTTTACAAGTTATGGAATTTTAAAATTCATCAGCCATTTTTGGGACACCCGGTAATTATTTTTCTATTGAATCTGCTTCTACCTGAAGAACTAAAAATGACCTCATTCGTAAGTATACAATAAAAAAACCCCCCTCATTTATAGATTATTAATACGGAATTCGATGCGACATGGCTATGTTATTGGTTAAAATCTTTCTGGCACGTTAAAGTGTTGGTACATAATAATTTTTAAATTTTTGGCACGCATACTCAAAAAGATTCGCCTTCCCTGGCTTAGAATGATAACGTGAGTGCTAGAAAATGATCGTTTTGAAGGTGGATAATTTTCGTTTTTGTGTATTTCTATTTTAAAACTATTGTTGTTAGTGAAATGCATGTGATTATTATACGTGCGTATGTAGATATTGTACGATAGCCTTGCAGTATTTCTAATAGAAAAATTCTTTGGATGAATGTTAATTTGGTTATTGCTCAGTTTGTAATTAACCCCCTCCTCACCGACGCCTGCCCCATAAGTTAATAATTGTTAATTGTTTTATACCAGCTTTTTAGTAGTTTATTTCTAATTCTCCATGTGTTTGATGTTAATTTTAGTTAATTGTAGTAGTATGATGTTAATTTAAGTTTTTATTAGTTGATGTGTGGTATCCAATTATGTTTTTGTCTATTATTTGGCCCAGGAATTTTAGGTAAGAGACGTGGTGGATACTGATTCTTCTTATACAAATTACTGGTGGCCGATGTGGATCGAGCGGATGTGGTTTATTGAAGGGATTGGCATTTGCGGCTTGAAAGAATTAGAGAATTAAGTGGATTGGGTTCAACAGTTGTCAGAAGACAGGAAGTGCTGTGGCAGCCATTTACTCCAGAAGTTAGCGACCTAAGAATACAAAGCTGAAGTCATATTTATACATATTTGCATTATATTAGAAATATATCCAATATAAAGTCAATGTTGGCGCAGTATTGTTTTGCTATCAAAGATGTGTTGCATAGGTAAAAATAACCTTTGAACCATGAAAACATCTGCAATATCTAATAATGGTAGTTTTGTGAACGAATAGTTTTCTACATATATCTGTCAAATTTTTCCTTTAAAATCTGATACTTGAAAAGAAACAAAACACTACCATTATATATGTGACATTTTATTAAAAAAATTGAGCAAATGTACCCAAACCATATTATATAATACATTATATATTTATACAGAGTCATTAAAGAGCCGACCAATAAGTGATTGCACTTGTTTAAGCCAATTTTGCAGCAAGGATTCTGTTATCATTCGGAGGATATCATATCCATTTCCCTAAAAACAATAAATAAAACACTCGTTAATATGACAATACACATGTACAGATTAAATTTAATGGCTACGTAAAACAAACTTCTTTTATGTCATTAACAATCATAAAATAATGTTGTAAATTAAATATAATAAAATACAAATTTTATAAAACACTACGAAAACAGAGAAAGACGAAAATGCCCCGAAGTATTGAATCCTTTTCTATAGGCTCTGCAAGAGAGGAGCAGAACAGATTCTTTCTGCTGAAACATTTTTTGTTTAGTGTTATCATTGGCATGCCAACACAGCTTTCATAATCCATCTTCAGTTTCAATAGACGGTACAGATAGTGTTTCAATCTCCTTGGAGTTTGAACTGTAACTGTAATGTGGACTAACATTATACAGGGTGGTTCAGAACTATATGTCAAAAATGTAAAGGCAGGTAGAGGAATTTCGTATAGGAGTGTGGGTACGAAATGAAGAGTTGAGGCAGTAGAGGGTGCTGTTGAGTTCGGTGGATAAAAGCACTTTGTTGACTTGAATAGTAATTCTCCGCAGGGATTACGAGCAATATGCATTATTACACAAATGCGGAGCTTGCTGACATGCATTTCATGTATGGGGCTGCGCAAGGAAAAGTAGTGGCTGCTCAGAGAATGTACATGGAACGATTCTCGGGTAGGAATCTGCTGGATCGCCGAACATTTGAGCGTTTTTATGGTGAGTTGTGCGCGAGTAGATCGTTTTATGCTTTGAGGAGTGATACGGGAACAGGAAGATATCGCAGAATTCTTGCTGTGAAAGAGGCAATATTATGCACAGTAGAGTATAGCCCTTCAACAGGCTCGAGAGCTGTTAGACGTGCAGTGTGTGAGAGCTATTTCCTTGTGCAGCCCCACACATAAAAGTCATGCCGGCAAGCTCCGTATTGGTGTTATGATGCATGTTGCTCGATTTCCCTGCGGAGAATGACGATTCAAGCCAGCGAAGCGCTTTCATTCACTGAACTCAACAGCGCCCTCTACTGCCACAACGCTGCATTTCCGCACCCACATTCCTATACGAAATTCACTTATTTAGGTCCCCTTTACCTGCCTTTACATTTTTGATATATAGCTCTGAACCGCCCTGTATATAACTAGGGCGATAGAATAGATAGAATAGGAAGAGTCAAGTCGATATATCAATTATGTGGAAATTGTTGCAGCCTTCAAACGAGTTCTTCCTCCCCCCCCCTCTCTTGAGTCCGCCATATTTGACTTTGACCGATAGCAGTCAGCATTCTTCAGTGCAAGACACAGTGCGTCAAAGATGGTGGTTGGTTGGTTGTGTTTATGACGGCCAATTATCAACACGAGGGATATGGGTTCTAAGGGGGGGGGGGTGTAAAAGGTGCCTAAGGGGGGTGCCCTAAGGGTTGGGAGTGCCCTAAGGAGGGTCTTTCTAAGGGAACCTAACCCGTATTTACACTTAGAAATCCAAGGTTCGAAGAAAACCACGAAAACTCCGAACGATTAGGACGACGGACGCGATTGGGTTCGAACCCGATCGTCTTCCAGCTTCGAGAGCAGAACCTCTTGGCCACTGGTGGGGCTCAAAGATGGCGGACGCAGAGGGATATGGGTGGCTTCAAGTGACATCACGAATGACTCCTCCTATTCTATCCTCCTAGATATATTCTGCCAGACCGATTCTGAACGCTATCGATACGATTTCGATATTATTGGTATCAGAAACATTAATAAAGGAAAGTATTGTTGATAGGGAAATAACGATTTCTTTGGTATCGAAATGTATAACAGCAGCATGCAGGAGCGCTTTCGAATCTGCAGGTCCTTAAACGTTTGACGACTTGAATGTGTTTATGTTCATTGTGAAAATCTTGGTGATACAAATACAACAAAACACCAACAATAATATGGTACAAAATACCGGTAGAGCTCAGAAACCATAAAGTTATAGCGACTAGGATATATAGTGTGGAAATCGGCTATCCCATAATACTTAAAAAAGTGCTAAAATATTGGATGCCTTAAATGTCAAACGATGCTGAAATCCAAAAAGTCGATCACAGCGACATCTGCAGGATATTTTCTAAAACTCCAAGACGATTTAGTCTAGATGCTGTAATAATACGATGTTTACATTAAAGTTTGAAAATATATCGCAGATGCCGCTGCGATCGGCTCTTTGGATTTCAGCATCATTAAATATTTAAGAGATACAACTTTTTAGCGCTAACTATTCTCTTACGAATCTACTCTAACTGAATTGAAAATGGCTAAACGAGCGACTGCCGTATTTTGTATTTAAGGATGGATCTCTGGATTCAATTTAAGCAATAGAACAAAAGAATTTTTCTTCTTTTATACAAAGCTCAGTAGTTTATTCATTCCCCTTTTCAAAAATTACAACGCGGCTGAAATAAAACAAAACGTTATTTTTATTCGATAACTTCCAACTTTTACTCTTTTATGAATAGTATTATTCATTAAATAATATTTACTATCCTTATATATTAAATTTATCTGAATAGTAATCCTCGCAGTATTTAATCGCAGAAATACTACGATTAAATAAGATGAAGATCACTATTTGGAAATAGTACTAAGAAAAAGAGTAAAAGTTGTCAGCTATACTATTTCTTTATGAAAGGACATCTACTGTAAACACTTTGCAACTGTTTCTGTGCGTGCCGCAAGGTACGATAGCTACTGAGAAATAGTCATAATTATCTAAAAAGAAATGCAAAGAATTCAAAATAATGTTTAGAAATAAGTTTTAATGTTTTACCATCTGCATTAATGTTCCATTAGTATTCATTTGGGGTCCGAAGAAGTCTCGAATGATTCTTAGAATCTGAGTAGATATCACGGAGTTCCCGAGGTACCTAAAAAGAAATATATATATGGGCAATAAAATTGACATATGATCTGATCTTAAGTGAATTGAAAAAACTGTGTGTTGTCCTAATCATAATCTCAGTTGGACCCTATTTAAACAGAAAATAATTTCAAACCGAGCAATTTTTGGTAGTTGAAGAATATATTCTTTTTAAATGCTGTTGATCTAAATAAAATTTGTCTGGAACAAAAATTTCCGAGTCTTCAGCAAGATTGTGTGCTTAACACTGACAGTAACACCACAGGCCTTTGTGGTGTATGATGTTGATTAACCCTTTACCTACTGACGGTACTTATAAGTACCACTCACTTTAAGCTTTTATACCATAGTGAATATTACTATTATTCTAATGGTACTTTGCAAAAACACTCTTTTAACTCCACTTTATCCAAGTACATGGCAGCAGTAGTTCTAGGTTTGTTATTTTAGAGAGGAATGAAGCTATCTTTGAAGCAGTCGAAGTGTTTTGTGCCGACATTTTGTACAGATTGCCACGCTCGTCTTTTTATTGCTGCAAACACAGTAAAGGATATAAGATAAGTTTTGGATTTTTTAAATGTGTTCATTATGATCTTAGAATACAATGTGACTAGCTATTTTAGGTGAACGGTGTATGTATTTCATTTAACAGTTGAATTACTCGGTGGTACTTATAAGTACCGTCATTACACTGGGTGTTGGAGAAAAACTTCTTGTTTACTTTTCGTCTGTGTAGTTGTTCATAGTTTTCATCTGCTTTAAAATGTAATTACTAAAATGTAGTGTTATAGCTCCCTTACTTTCCGTAAGTAGACGCTACAACCTTTAAAAATGGACTCATCACTCCAAAATTAAATCCGTCACTCTAAGATTTAGTACAAAACTTTTAAGAGCATATTAAAGATACAAGGATACGTCATCTAACACGATTATGTGCACTATAATGCATATGTACAGACTTTAGGAATTTCAGAGGAAATCCACTGATTCGAAAAACAGTTCATCATTTCCCGCCTCTCATAAAAAGCTCAGGGGAAAAAAATCAAGCAAGCAGTTTGTATTTCAAACACCTCTACATTCTGCGTCTCAAAACACTCTCCGCAGGAAAGCTAATCCGCATGGAATCATGGGAAAAACCTATCTGGCAGTCCGCTAAAATTAGGGACTGTCGTGTGCTGCCATCTAGTGTATCAATATTTAAATATTTGTTACATACTCCCCCTCTGGTTCCTTAAACGTCTCGGCAAGGGACCAGGAACATTTTTCTTTGGCCTACTACGTTTCCTGAGTGGAATAAGTGGTTGGTCGGTAACATTGTTACAACGTTTTAGGGCAGATGTATGGTAAGTTCCCAAGGGAACTTCAGGTACTTGTAAACTGGCAACTTCATAGGAAGTGGACGAGCGCTTTGTGAGCACTACATAAGGTCCGTCACGTCGAGGACTGAATTTGGCGGTTCTTTTCCGACCAGCCTTGCTAACGGGATGGAGTTCTACAAATACATGATCACCAGCAGAATACTGAGGTTCTTCTATCCGTCTTCTGTCCACGTACTGTTTTCTTTCGTCTTGGCGTTGCTCAATCAAGTCTTTCACTTGCTTAGTGAAATTAGCAAATTTCTTTTGTTTCGCGGTTATCTCAATGGAGACTGTACCGATTTCACAGGAGGACGGGGTGGCTCCTCCCCCTGGCTGAAAGATGGTTTCATACCTTTTCAGCAAGTAATTTGATTCAGACTTCTGGCCGGAACATTCTAGAGGCTTTGGAACAAGATCTGCAAAGCCATATTTTATATGACGCATATCGCCGAAATACCAACGTTTGTTCTTAACATCTGGTACAAATCCTGACTTATCAAGAAAGTCTCTTCCTAAAAGGGTTCTGTTCCCTTTAGCTTTAGGTAACACAATAAAATCTGTACGAAATTTTCTTCCTTCAATTTCTACAGTAACAGTCGTGGTCAAACTCCCTTCTTTTGACTGTCTTCTTTTGACCGCTGGCCATTTGCTAAGGACATGTTCTGAGAGGTCTTCTGTAACTTTGCACCTTTTTCTTTTAACACAGAATACAATTATTCACTAGCCAGAGTGTGACTGGATCTGGTATCTACGCAGGCTTTGCCATAGACGCCATTAATTTTCAGGTTTACTGTGGTTGAGCATGTGCATATCTGGATTTGCTCAAACTGAGAAGATTCAGTTTTTAGCACAGGGTTGCAAGTAGGGCACTTAGCCCGAATAAATCCGGGAGCACCACAACCATAACATTTCAAGGCTGGGCGATCTTCAATCAGGGTGAATGATTCACCGTTCCGTTGTCTGACGGGGTTGTCTTCTTGGAGTAGAAGGATTCATTTTGAAATGAGTTATTAAAAGAGCTCGATGGTACGGTCTCTTTTGGTTTTGACCAGTTTTTATTTTTCTGGTGCATTTCCACTACTTTGGATTTTACGGGATTTTCTCTTAGGACATCGTAAGCATCTAGCTTGTCTACTATTGCATTTGGATCATTTAAATCAGTATAAACGTCTAAGAAATGTTCTCTATACTGTGGGGAGCACCTTCTCTTTAATTTGTCCGATAAAAATAAGACTTTTCAAATCTTCGAATGAAGTTATGTTGAGCTCAGATAACCAACCTTCAAAGTAGGTTCTAAGCTCGAAAAAATAGTCTTTCCAGGTACTTTCTGGAATTTTCTTGTGCAGAATGAACAGGATTCTAAACTTTTCAGCGGTCAATTTGAATTGTTTCAACAACATCGCCTTGATGTGTTGGTAGTCCTGGGCCTTTTCTTCCGGTTCCCTAGCAATGAGTCTAAGCAATATCACTAGGTAAAGCGCTTATGAGGTACGTAACCCAATTTTCTTCTCGAACCCCTAGGACCTTTAACTGTCGCTCACACAGCGCTAACAAGATGTTCATATCATCTTCTTTTGGGCGAAAACGGGGAATCAATTTTTGTAGATCGATTCGCGGCTTTTCGTAAGTGCATTTATTACTTTCTACCCCTGCATTAGATGCCGAAGTCGGATGGGCAAGGCGTAATTTTTCGAGTTCGAAAGTCCGTTCGTGCTCTAAATTTTCTTGTTTGAAAGTTCGTTCGCACTTTAAATTTTCTTATTCGATTTTACGTTGTTCTTGTTCGAAAACACGTTGATTTTCTAAATCTAAGCGCTCTTGCTCAGTTTTTCTATTCTCGACTATAGTTGAAAGTAAGTTTTTAGTGTAATCCTCCTCGTAATCAGCGTGCGTAGTAATTAAATTACGTAAATCGACCATTTTCATTTCTTCAGTGGTAGTTAAGCCTAACTCATCGCAAAGGACACGTAGATGCTCTTTTATGCCCTTCCCCAAAAACGCCATTTTGTTTAAATTTAACAAAACTAACAACAAAATAAAATTTTGATTTAAAAAATTCACTTCAAGAACTAGAATTTGAATTTAAAATTTCAAGCAAAATTTTCACGAACAAGAATTTCAATTTGAAAATTTCAATTAAAAATTTTCAATTTCAAGAACAAAATTTTAGATTTTTCTACGCAAACCTATCCTTACACTCAGGGATTTCTTCTTTACAGAAATCATAACACACACAAAAAAATATGTATATATTAAAAATGCAATATAAATATAAATGCAAATTAATATAATATCACAAAATATAAAACTTTATTTATTTAACTCTTTCCTTCGGAAGGTAAATAAAAATTGAACTATTTCAATTTATCGTTACGTAATATGATATTACTATACTTTTAAGAAAACACACAAAAAAATTTCTATAACTTCAATATTAACTCTCAAAATAAAACAAAATTAAATTATAACTACACAATTCTTAACTTTCAATTTCTTTTAAGAGAAAAAAAAATAATATTACGTTAAACAAGGATATTTAAAAACTTTCTGCTCAAAAAAACACTTTATATATATATATATGTTACGAAACAATTTAATGGGTGTAGTTGAAATATCACATCGTGCTTATTTCGTATTACTGGAGTCATACCACATTTCAATCAGCCGTTGGTGATGTTGTAAGCAATCCTACCACTTAGCACAAGCATTGCTAGCGGAGGTATCAACTCTGAAAATATAGCAGCTGTAGAGCGATGATAATATTGGTATAGTCCAATCAAACACTTATTATTTCGTTATGAAAACAAGGCAGTGTGAGTGGCGAAAAAAGGCGTATGAAGAAATATGGGGTTTTCCCAATTAAACACATGGAAATGTAGTCATAGAACAACTGTTTATTCCATCAGAACACATTAACACTAAACAATTCCCGCAGATGAGAAATCAGAGCATTGCACTCGAGCATAAACTAGTTACTCATGCTAAATAGATGTTAATTTACGAAATGAATATTCTACATGGCTAAGGACACCGGGTAACAGGTTATGTAAACAATCACAGCACAAAAATCTCTCGTTCTGAGCTCATGCTCTCGCTATTTATGAGAATGCGCGGAGGAATTCCGATTGAAATGAAAACTTCAAGCTAAACCAACGAAAATCACGAACGAGCCTCGAAGTGAAACTGGGATCCGACACTCAGCCAATGGAGAGCGATCAAGAAACGTCACAGGAAAGAATCCCAGCGCCGCTAATGGAATGATTTCGATGTGAAAAGGCTGGTGCCTTGCGGGCGGGAAAATGAGATGAAATAGAATAAAAAAGTAAAAATGGCTTTGATAAATATTCATAAAATAAGTAACTGAAATAAGTAACTGCGTTCAGAACTTTACAGTTTGGTAGATGATAAAAATTAATGAAGGGATTAAAAGTTTAGATTACGTTTTGGAATAAATCTATTATTAAGATACGCGTTTTAAAAATAGAGGAATTTAGCTAGAAATAAATAATAGAGCGTATTAAAAAAAAAGGAAATAATAAATAGGCCGGCAATTTAGAATAATTTAAATGAATAGTAAAAGGTAAAATTTTTATATAACATATATATATATATTTTTCTTCTAAGAACACAATTATTCAAAATTAATTAAAATTACTTTACTAGCAAAATATTCAAAATTGTTCTCAAAAGAACACAATTTACTTTTGTTCCGGGAAACAAAATTCTCTCTCTCTCTCTTTTTTAACCCTTTAAAACAAATTCAAACGTTTAACCTATAAGAAAACTTATTCTTATAAAAGTTCTGTTCAGAACTTAATTTCGTCATTTCAGAAATCAACGTTATTCAAATTATTTCGTGATTCAAAACGAAACTCAACTTACTACGAAAAAAAAAATATTTATTCTATTGTAAATATCTGTCAAACGATACCATTTTAATAAAACACAGTTTATTAAATTTAAAACGAAAAAGTTTTCTCAAATTAGAACACAAAATATAATTTTCACATCAGCAAGTAAAATATATCTTAACAGAACAAATTTTGTTCTTAAATTACCCTTAATCTAAATTGATCAAAGATTTTTACTTTCAGAATTTAAATTCTTACAGAAAACTTTTACGTCATATCTAGATTTCTAACTTATTATGAAATCCGGACATTTTTACCTCGTCTGTATGTCAGTGACAAAACAGACACAATATATTTTCTTAATGAGAAAATAATGTATTTGTAATACTATCTTAAACAATTTTAACATCAAAAGTTTAATAACATAAAATAAACAATGTGAGAATGCAATAAACAAAAGTTTACTAAAATAAAATTACAAACTTATCTTCTTATTACTGCTATACGCATCCATATTTTTTTCTTGAAGAACTATAATACACCTTCTGCCCCGAGATCGACGTTCGGTTAGCAGAGTATTAGAACACTTTCACACCACTATTTGACTCATACATGAAGCTCATGTAGACACATCTTACGTGGATCATATCTCCCTTCAAAATTTTGGAGAACGAAAGGCATCTTTTTAATTTGCCTGCTGAAATCAGAAACGACGTCTGAACAGAAGATGCTAAAACACTACTTTTCCTTCCTCAAAGCACCAGCCATTGTAGCACACCATTTGTAGAATACGACATTGTGTATTAAACACAATCTTTCTTTACTCGGTCGGTCGTAGATTCAGGGCCCAAGGTTGGGAAAGCCATTTATAGCTCCCTTACTTTCCATAAGTAGACGCTACAATCTTTAAAAATGGGCTCATCACTCCAAAATTAAATCCGTCACTTTAAGATTTAGTACAAAACTTTTAATAGAGCATATTAAAGATACAAGGATATGTCATTTAACACGATTATGTACACTATAATACATATGTACAGACTTTAGGAATTTCAGAAGAAATCCACTGATTCGAAAAACAGTTCATGATTTCCCGCCTCTCCTAAAAAGCTCTGGGAGAAAAATCAAGCAAGCAGCTTGTATTTCGAACACCTCTACATTCTGCCTCTCAAAAGACTCTCCGCAAGAAAGCTAATCCGCATGGAATCATGGGAAAAAGTTATCTGGCAGCCCGCTAAAATTAGGGACGGTCGTGTGGTGCCATCTAGGGTATCAATATTTAAATATTTGTTACAGTGTAGTAATGAATTTCCTAGTATTTCTTTTCTGTTTCATTGTTATATTTTATAGGAAATCGAAAAAGTTATGGCACCGACTCGTTTTTGCTATGCTAGAAATGGCATATGTAAATTCATATATTGCATATATGGCGATGCGAAAGATCATGTTGTCCCTGGAATATAGACGTCGCATAACTAAAGGACTGCTAACAAGATCGAAACCTAAAAAAAATAGTTTTTTTTAAACCCTTTCAGAAGCAAAGCATTTTCAATTCTAAAGTGTTGATATAAATGATTGGCACCGGAATTTGTCAAACGATTTATTTGTAAATACGAAAAAGCCTATATTTCATATACTTAATAAATCGAAGCTATTTTCTGGTGCCATTTGAAATACCTTGTGGGTTTTCTGTTACGATATTTTAGTCATAGTGTACTGATGGTACTTTAAAGTACCACTTTAATTAATTACCTCTAAATAATTAAATTTCTCACGGGTGAGTATTTTTTTTTTATGTTTATCCTTTAATTTTCATTGTAGCAACTGGAAAAAAAAGTTACATGAAAAAAATTGCCATAGATCATAATGCCGTAGATAAAGGGTTAAACGACTCACGCTGCGTTTACATTATGGCGTAACGATCTATCCAGTATACCATCTTTCCAAGCAACCAGCGTCATTTATTGGTTGTTTATATCGGCGCTGATTGGTTGGGTCTTACAATTTAACACCAGGAACACCAACGCTTAGGATGATAACGTCATTATGTAAATGGACACAGCCCCTTAAAAAACAGGCCTGAGCGCTGACGCTGACACAACAATGACGGCTGTCAAAGGCGGATTTTTTTTTTAAACGTAGGCACGGTCCCTTAAATGTATACACCAGTCTTTAATAAAAGATTTCCCTGACTTGTTTAATCTCAGAAAAATAAAGCGGTAAAAACTTTAAAAAATTACTGGTACGAATATTTGAGGAACCGCACACACGCTGAAAAAAATCCGCCTTCGGTAGCCGCCATTTTGTGTCAGCGCACAAGCCTACTATTCAGGGGGCGATGAAATGGAACTTTATGCTGCGTATACTTTTATGACGTAACTGTCTCCCCAGGTCTACGTAATGGTGTTATTACACGAGGAGTCAAAGTCGCTTGGATCCCAGGCGTCTCCATGTTATTCCTATGGCTCCAGGGGAGTCGCTTGGAGAGCGAGCGTCTTTTTTCTGTCGGGCGTCTTTGACGCCCGAAACGAGGCGACTCGCCAGTAACAGCCAATCAAATGCTTGGAAATCTGATAATAGAAAAGCCTTTTCCGGAACAGCCAATGAAATGCTTGGAAAAGACGGACCGTGAGGCGGCTGTTGTCGCTAGACGCCTGGGATTCCAAGCGTCTTTGAGTCCACGTGTAATAACACCATAAGGCTCCTACCATTCAGGCTGACTCACGCCGCCATTTAATTTCCGGTAGGAGAAGAACGATTGACCATGATACTTCTAGCCACTTGGGCAACAATCGCTGATTGGTCTAACTACAGAACATCCCCAACTGTCAGTTCTGGATTTTGAAGAGAGTGGTATCGTTCGAAAGATCTTGTCACGAGGATCAAGAAATGCATAGGAACTTTTTTCTCCCGAACTCAATAGTTCACGAAATATTCGCAGTGGAAAATAACAAAAAGAAAAGAAAAATAAGAAAATATGTGAAAAAAAAACTGTTTTACGAATTAGTGAACAATAAATGCAAATTGCAAGTACAGAATGATTATGATTAAAAACAGGAATTAACTCCTCGCCTGATCTTATGGGATGAAAAGAGGGCATGGGTAGGACCTAGGTGGAAAGTTCCAGTAGTGGATAAGAAAACAGCAGTTTTACTGTCAAACAACTCTTACAACAACTGTCAACTGTTCTTCGTCGTTTGTGCCTAGTCTTGAAAACACTTGTATTTCCAACACTTTTGAGTAGAAAAACGCATCAGGATTTATAATAAGACAAAATGGCTGCCTTTGATAGCTTTTGAATGAATCTCATGCTGTCTTTTCCTTCTTTATTTGACATCTTCCGAAACAGAAAAGGGCCCATATCTCGTGAACTATTGGATTCGGGAGTATGGTTCCTATACATTTCTTTATCCTCGTGGCAAGAGCTTTTGAAGGATATTATATTTTAAAAATCCAGAACTGACAGTTGGGGATGTTCCCCAGTAAGTGGGAAACAAAATGCTTGACAAGTCAGCTTGTATTATAGTAATTCTAGGCCTACGAAGGCACAAGTTTTCCAACCAATCAGCGTATTGTGTTAATTTTGCAAACTTAATTAAATGCTTATAGTTTTTTTTTTAATTTTTAATTTATTTTAATCTTGCATGTTTGAAATGCCAAAGTTACTAGAGACAGGTTTTGCATTGGTTTAGAAAGAATTGGCATAGAAGCAAATCGTGGGCGAATAATTCTACTTTTACATTATGGCGTAACCGCCTGCGAGGCACAGGCTTTCCAATCAATCAGCGTTCTTCATTGGTTGTTTATATGCCGCTGATTGGTTGGGTCTTATGATTGAATGCCTGGAACGCAGAAACCATAATGCCATAAATGGACGATAATGCCATAATGTAAATGAACCTTTATAGGCCTCACAGTCCTATGATGTTTGCTGATAATATTTCTTCAGTAATGCCTCATATTATGGGATGGAAATTATGGAAATTTTGGTGATTCTCAGTGCAGAAACCTACAGTGTGACATGAACGGCAGAAAAAAAATGTGTTACTGTTAGATTTAAAAAGGATCCATTAGAAATTTTGCTTGGGGCAACAAACAGTTTTTCGCTGTAAACACCGTGTAAAAAAAATTCTCTATACTGTAAAACCAACAAAATATGTTTTTTGTTCTACCAAGAATAAGAAGGTTTATCAAAATGTAATATAACTCCTTTCATTTACTCACGATTCCGAAAAGCATTCCTTTATCATCAGAAACCAAGAGACTTCTGGAGTTTATTATACCTCACACACGCGAAAATATTCCCTCGCTAATGTTAATCCTATGGGACATATTTTTTAAATTATTCTAGTTTGCATTTCAATATTTTTAAATGGTTTCTTTTTGCATTGGATAATTTAGGCCAATCTCTACAAAGAACCTTTTTTACTTTTTCGATTTTGTTTGCAGGTTTTTTTTTTTTATGAGGATACTTTCACTTTCGGTTTCAAAAGATCCCGTAGAATTAACATTAGCGAGCAGGTGTTTTCGCGTGAATGAAAGAGCCCCATAAAGAAGCATTTCTGAAACCAAACCTGCCTAAAATTTCTGGAAACGTTTAGCAGCAGTTTTGCGGTGTATTAATTAGTTTTCTCAACTCAGTATAATTACGAAATATTGATTTTTGGGATGAAATCAATTCTCAAGTATAAGTTTTAATTATCACTAGGAAATAATTGAGATATCTGGATAAAATTTTATTCTGCATATTAATTGATCCTTTTGTACCTAATGTTATAAATTACAGCTATTAATGTTGATTCATTTGTTTCCAAGAAGCTGAAGATTGAAGTAACCCGCAGTATAAAGAAGATAGAGGCACGATCCAAGATGTGGAAAACGATCTCTCACGGACGATGATGCCGCAGTGAAGAAAGTGGAGGACTTCATCCTATTAGACCGAAAGGTAACCATCCAAATGATCATGAATGAGACTCATCTTAGTTACGGCAGTGTGTGGAAAATTATTCACGAAGAACTCCACGTGTAAAAGGTCACAGCAAGCTGGGTTTCCGGATTGCTGACTCCTTTTAAAAAGCAAACTCGTGCTCATCTCGATTTGCGGTTGAGGAATCTAAGCGATGCGGCTTTGAAATTTTGCCACATCTGCCCTATTCGACAGATCTCCCCACAAGCGACTTTTTCTTATTATCAGAACTAAACAAAACATTGCGGGGTCGGAGATTTTACACCACAAATGATGTCATTCAAGAGATGGAACAATAGCTTTCAACCCAATCTGCAAAATATTTCAATGACGGCCTTCAAAAGGTTAAAAAACGCTGGGAGAAAGGTATAAATCTGGATGGTGATGATATAGAGAAGTCTTAGAAAAAAAATAGCTGCATATCTGCAAAATGTGTATCTTCATATCTGTATCTTCATATTCTCACATGAATCTCACATGAATCATGAATGAGTCTCACATGAATCATGAATGAATCTCACATGAATCTCACATGAATCATGCATCTTCAAGTTCTCACATAGTTATGACATGTATCTTCATATCTGCAAAACATGTTCGCTGAACATGAAAAGCCTTATTTGTGAATTTGTAAAACTGATATTGAGTGTTGATAAAGGATTAAGGAAACTGATTAATACACTTTAAACTATCCGTAAGGGTCTTCGAAAATTACGAGAAGCAAAAGAAACTTTTTTTCAGAAATGTTTCGTTAAAACTGCGAAATCAATTGATTTCTGAGGTTTCTGAAGATAAAAGAATAATTTTCGGAGTCAAGGATAACTCGGAAGAGGTTACAATATAATTTCGTAAACCTTCTTACTATACTAAAAAGTATTTCTCTTTATTTACAATGTAGTTAGGGAAAATTAAAAGAAACAAGTTGAAAATTGCACGTCAAAAGGGGCAAATCTGGTGCGTTCTTACTATAACTAGTTTTATAAATATTTTATTGCACCGCATATTGTACTGAATGTATATTTTAGTGCCCTTCATAAGTGCCTATCCATTCCATTCTGTTCGAAAGGCTGTAACATCATTAAAATGCACTTGAAATATTTTTTTTTCCCATTGGCCGTCATGTAACTGAAAACTTTTATCTCTCCCTGTCATTAAACTGTACATCCGATTTTCATAAAATATGAAATGACTCGACAAAAATTTTTCAACCATTATATATTTAAAATTTCAGACCATTCGGTTGGGAAGTTTTTGCTATGTTCTGTTATGTGCGGATGGACGGACCGAACGACAACTATAGGTGCTATATATTTATATAATTACGAACGCACCTAAAAACGGTATACATAAAACACCATTTCACTTGGAAAGAAATATTTCATTTTGTAAATTTTTAACTTTAATTAGAGATAATTTTCCTACAATTTATAAACTAGGGTGGTGTAATTACATCTTCTTGTAATATTGAGTATAGTTAACTGCAAATATAACGAAAAGTTAACTTATTTTATCATGTATTTGAATTTAGAACAGTTATCAGTTGTATGTTTTTTAATTGTGATAATATTCGTTTAAAAAATACTTACTGACGTATATGCCTTTTTTCCCTCACTCTTGAGTCTTCTGAAATGCTTTCGTATGACTGTTCATGAAAATTCGAAGAAATATCACCTACTGCCGTTTTATTCTCTGTAAGTTAAAAAAAGTTTTTATTAAAATTCCTGGTACATAAAAAGGATTTCGGAATAAAATATTTTTTCCTCGTAAAAACTCGATTAAAACTTTTAATATTCAGAACAATGCCTGTGGTATACGTTTCTCAAATATTAAGTGAAAGTATACATTTTATAAAAATGTTTATCAAGTTATAATGCTAAAATCTTTCATTTTTTTCAAAAGACGACTCATAAGATTTTTTTTTCTTTTGGGATCTTATTTTTATAATCTTTTATTCAAAAATCGAATTTCTTAAATTACTTTAACCATTTATGCACTGACGGTACTTAAAAGTGCCATTAAAATAACTTATTATAAAATTCATTTAATGCATCGGTTAGTTGTAATACAGTTTAGAATGAGTTATAGTACTTTTAGTTATAACCCGTAGTACTTTATCTTGTTCCAAAAGTATTATGGGCTGCACAAAACAAAAATATTTTTAAAATTTTTAATTAGATTTATTTTGCCTTTGCATCTTTTCAGCTTTCTTGGCGTTGAGGGGGATTTTTCAATTCGGAAATATTTCTACATTTCTATCGTAAGAACATTTTTTTTGTACATTTTTTAATTCTACAAAATACCAAGAAAAAGATTTAAAATAAAAGATTTGAATGGGGGTTATAAATATTGCCAAAATCCTTATAAATTCAAATTTAATGAATCCTTCCAAATTCTTCTAAAATCCTTCTAAAATTTATTATATGCTTATGTAAATATTCTAATGTAGTTTAAACAATTCCCGAAAAATGCTTTGGAAGATAAAATTTTCATGAATTCATAATTCAGTACATAAAGGGATAAAACTTTTAATATTCAGAACAATGTCTGTGGTATTAGTTTCTCAAATAATAAGTGAAAAGTATAAATTTTATAAAAATGTTTTTAGAGTTATAATGCTACAATCTTTTATTTCTTTCAAAATCTGAAATTCACAACAATTCGGATGTATACTTACTGCCTGTTACAATTATTTTTGTTTAAAGATTATTTAAAGGTGTTATGTGAGATAAAAAACATAGATTTATTTAGCAAAAATAATGTATACAATGTAATACAATGTATACCGATCTTTTTTGCTTTTTTCTTTTCGACATAAAGCGCTCATAACACCATCGTAATTTTTTACTTATGATAATACGCGAAAATCAAAATAAAACTAAGTAAAATCTACAATGGTGTTAAACACATTTTATATAGAAAAAAAAATATCAAATTTATATTAATTGAAATACATTAAAGTATCTGAATAAATCTAATCTTGTATAACATTTTTACACAATCTTCAAACAAAAATCAATTAGAGAGGCAGGAAATGTAGATCCTATACTCAGGGATGAGAGCGCTCCGACCCAAATAACCGATTACTACCACTAAATTTTAATAGTATTCTTTGCTTTATTAAATATAATAATATCTGTCATTTAATAATGCGAGAAATACTATTAAAATTTAGTGGTAGTAATCGGTCATTTGGGTCGGAGCGCTCTCATCCCTGTATATTATATCCAAACAATCAGAACACCGTACAACAAAGAAAAAAAGTTCTTGACCTTATCGGGAGGGCCTAAAATTAATGTTGATCTACTCATCGCCTTTGTAAACTAAATAAAAATTTCTTACGAAAATATTTCACAATGATCTATTACAGTGTTTTCTAAATGCCGATATGAATCTCAGGACTCTAAAAGTTAGGAAAAAAAAAAAAACATTTTCTGCATTTAATATCTTAAAATGTAAATGATTTAAAAGCACAATTTTTATTGGGATGAAAGATAGAAGTATGTTCTTCCATTTCATGCATTTAAAAAATTTCAAGATGCAGAATTAGTATTTAAGGGGCGTTTCAAATTGTTAACCATTTGTCGAGCAGAAAATTTGTATAATAGCTTGAACGCAGGATTACAAAAACAAATTTTGCAACTAGAAGGAAATTTTTGGTGCCTAATTATACTTCAGACTATAGTAATTACACTGAGCCTAAATAAATTTGTATTTAAAGCATTTTTGTATTTTTAATACAAAGTTATATTTAGCTAATACAAAATTTTGAAAATTTCAACAGTATAATCACCTAAAAAATATTTTTTTGAACAATAAAAAGGAAATTTTTGGTTCAGTTTATAAGACTATCAGGAAATATACGTTTTGAAAATTTCATGAAAAAATATTTTGAAGTTTTTGAAATATCCTGCGCGTTATGCCCAAAAACGTCATTTGGAGAATAAATGATTTAAATGCCATTTCAGGTATTGAACAGATATAATTATAAAAGCCATAACTTCTGTTATGATGGGAATTTCAAGGAAACAATTATATAAAAATGTTCAGAAAAGATAGGTGGTTAATATCTACAAAAAATAAAATTTCGAAAATTTGAAGTTTTATGAGTCCTGAGATACCTTAAAAACAAAATGCCGCGCCGAGTAAAAAAAAAAAAAGTCTTTCGAAAGAGCCATGTCCCGTTTTTGGGTTTTAAAAACTAAAACCATCTTGAAATTGATCCGGACTTATGGATTAAATTATCAACTTTTCTTCCAATAACATTGTTAACAAGAGCTTCATATTTCATGTTAATAGGTTTGCATCATTGTCAAGATTTTCTAAGAGTAAACGAATTTTTATTAAAATATTCGAACATTGCATATGTGGGCCTTAAAAGGCCCACATAAATAAATTTGGTTTATTTTACACAGCGATAGATAAGAGTGGGCCGTGAAGGAGAGATGTTACACTGTAAAAAAGAAATACAAACATTTCTTAATCGAAGAAACTAGAATACAGTAAAATCTCGTTACAACGAATATCTGGGGAACGCTGATTAAATTTGCTATATTGAAAAGTTCGTTAACGTGAATATTTTTTGATGAAATAGGATAATAGGTAAATCTGTAGCAAATAACACCTCATAATAATATATTAATTTCAAATGCTAAAAGATGTAAATTAAAACTTTAAAACCAGTAAAAATACGTTTATTTCGACTGTTGACATGTTCCGACTTACCACGAGTCACTTTCAAAAACAAATAAATAAAGCTATTCTTCAGTTTTCCACGTATTCTTTCATATTATGCACGTTACATTTTTATTTTATATGGATGCTTATTTCACTTTATTTTCATACTCATTGAGTAGCTCGAGCCCTATTTTTAGTAAGTGAAATGATGCTGTATCGTTACATATTGAGTTTTTGCGCGTTACAAACTCTATAGTTTCTCTGATAATGGATGGATAGTATAGACTGGACGGGAAAATTATTTTACTTTTATTGCACTTTATAAAGTATTTTAAAAGTATATTTACTTTATTTATTATACTTTTTACCTTCCAAGTAAATACCAATGAAAGTAAAATAATTTTTCCGTCCAGTCGATACTATCCATTCATTATGAGAAACCATAGAGATTGTAACGCGCAAAAACTCAATATGTAACGATGCAGCACCATTTCACTTACCAAAAATAGGGCTCGAGCTACTCAATGAGTATGAAAATAAAGTGAAATAAACATCCATATAAAATAAAAATGGTAACATGTATAATATGAAAGAATACGTGGAAAACAGAATGACTTGTCATAGACAGTGCAAATTTAGAATAGCTTTATTTATTTGTTTTTGAAAATGACTCGGGCTGAGTCGAAATAAACGTATTTTTACTGGTTTTAAAGTTTTAATTTACACCTTTTAGCATTTGAAATTAATATAGGATAATGTTTTTTTTAACAATCCAGATAATATTTGTTAAACTGGAAAATTCGTTAAAGTGACATTCGTTATAACGAGATTCCATCATAACCACGAACGAAAATACAGAATAACTTCTTCAAAATTACCCACGATTCGAAAAGCATTCTTTACACTTAGAAACTTCAGAAGCCAGGAGACATTTTCTAGATTTAAAGAGTCATTTATAAAAACAAAATTTCTGTTGCTGTCGTTGATATTCGGAAACGTTTCCGACTCTCTTTTATAGTGTAATAATCAGTTTTATAAAACTGGAATATCTGTTTTTAGGATGTCAGCTATTTTCAATGAAATATCTTCAGCTGCGTCATTGAATAGAACACGCAAAAGTAACAAAATAATATTAATCTTAATGTCAACGTTAATTGATTAGGGGCTATACATATGCGAGGTGCATTCAAGTTCTAAGGCCTCCGATTTTTTTCTAACTTACTACCCGAAAACTATGAAACTGGTATTACTTCTCAACGTAATCTCTCTGCAGACGTGCACATTTTTCACACCGTCGATGCCATGATTCCATGGCCGCGGCGAAGGCTTCTTTAGGAGTCTGTTTCGACCACTGGAAAATCGCTGAAGCAATAGCAGCACGGCTGGTGAATGTGTGGCCACAGATAGTGTCTTTCATTGTTGGAAACAGCCAAAAGTCACTAAGAGCCAGGTCAGGTGAGTAGGGAGCATGAGAAATCACTTCAAAGTTGTTTTCAGGAAGAAACTTGGTGAAACAGCACGATTTGCTTCAGCGATTTTCCAGTGCTCAAAACAAACTCTTAATGAAGCCTTCCCCGCGGCCATGGAATCATGGTACCGACGCTGTGAAAATGTGTACGTCTGCAGGGAGATTACGTCAAGAAGTAACACCAGTTTCATAGTTTTCGGGTGAGTAGTTAGTTAGAAAAAAAATTCGGAGGCCTTAGAACTTGAATGCCCCTCGTATAACGTTATCAAAGTTTTGGTAATTTTGGACCCCTCCCCCCCCCCCTTGCGATATCATACGTTAACATTCCTCGCCCCCCCCCCCCCCCCCCACCCCGTAATCATATCGTTATCAATGTCTTTTTTTTTTCTTTTTTTCTTTTGGAGTGATGTACAGATATGGTTGTACATTTATTATTTGCATACTTTATTGATTCAAATAAAGAGAATTCGATAAAATATCACTTTGCATAGGAAGTAACTTAGTATCAAATAACACTTAAAAAGAAATACTATTTAAAAATATTTAAAAATAGCTTTTTGTTACGTAATGCACTCAACAGTAGTAATGTCTTTGCATTCGTCCCCGCACATGTGCGGGTGATGGGGCAGACAGAACTTCTTATCAACTGAACAGGTGGACAACATTCTTTCTCATTTATTTACCAGTAAACACAACAAGTATCATTTCAAGCATGCTTCGCAGTTGGTTTCTCGAACAGCAAATTATATATTCATGCACATATAAAAGAAGAATAGAGATGCCAAACCTTGTGGTATTCCACATTTTGGAATTAAATAATTTTATAATCATTTAATGATCTTAATAATAACTTTGTATTTCTATAAAAATGGATAACAGACTATTTTGATGTAAAGAACAAGTTACAAATAAGACGAGAAAATTTTGGATGGATTAAAAATGATAACAATTCAAAAGACACTTCCTCTTCCCCTAGAGATATATTACGATATCATTTGCCAGAACCTCCCTCCCCCCCCTAAAATGATAACGTTGTATATGCACAGCCCCTCATTTTTACATTGAAACCATCTTTGTTCAACATGAAAATATTTACTTGAAAAGGAATAGCAACCGTAAAACCTCTATTCCGTGTTGAGAAAACTGATTAATATGTCATAAAAATGAGTGGGAAGCATTTCCGGAAATCACTGGCAACCAAAGAAGCATGCACTGTTACGCATGCACCATTTACTTGCAGATCCAAAAATAACCTTCGGTTTATTCAGTTGAGCTGATTCAGATATCAGACTAGATGCTGTGATCGTTAAGGCTGTTCTCAACTGCTCTGCTCAACAAGCACAAAACTTTTTGACACATTTACAAATTCGTTTTTTAACAGAAAGATATAAAATTGAAAGGCCTGACTAGGGAAGCGATTTGGAATCGAACTGTGTTTTCCATTTTTGGATCAATAAATTACCTATTGAGTTATAACCGATTTTGATCACGTGACAAAGACTTTTTCACCCTTTTTTGGGTGGTTATTCTTCTTTCGCGCTGAAATTCGGCTCAAAACGCCCACTTTGGCACTATTTTCTGAAAGATCTATTGAGTTTGCAAAAAACGGAAAAAACAGTTCGATTATATAGTTTCTGAACAACAACACCTGCTAGTTTCATGCATTTCCGAATAAAAATGAATTAAAACTTATGTCATAAAGTTGCCCATTTGGATTAGAGAACAGCCTTAAAGGTAAGTGAATTAGTCCTCCAGATTCGTGCGGGATGGCATTAGCGGCTTCAGCGAAGACATCCCTGGTTCGAATTCTAGCCCGGAATTTTTTCACCCACTTGGAAATATGCAACTGTTATGATTTATTTACCAATTGAATAATTGTGTTAAAATTAATTTACTAATACAAAGAAGTTTTGGTTTTTATAAATGCTATTGCATATTTTAATATGCTATTGCATATTTTATAAAGTTATTGCATATTTTCCTTCGTGGTTGTATTATATTTTCAGGCATTAACCCTTTTAGGGGCAAGTAATGGTGTTTCTGTAATGTCGAATTCACACCGGAATCTGCAAAAAGATTTAGTACAAAATAAGGAAAAGCAATTTTACGACTTTTTCCCACCAAAGTTAGAAAAATTAAATTTAATAAAATTTTCCTGGTGAAAATCTCTATTAACCGTAGGTGGGATAAAATATATCACACCGCCCCTCAAGGGGTTAACCCTTTATCTACTGACGGTACTTATGAGTACCATTAAAAAAACTTGTTATAAAATTCATTTAATACATCGATTAGTTGTAATATAGTTTAGAATGAGTTATAGATACATTACTTTATCTTGTTCCAAAAGCAGTATGGGTTATATAAAATAAAAATATTTTTAAAAGGATGATTTCCTTTTTGGTGTTGAGGGGGGGGGGGATTTTTCAATTCAGAAATATTTCTATATGTCTATTCTAAGAACATTCTATTTGTACATTTCCTAATTCTACAAAATACTAAGAAAAATATTTAAGATAAAAGATTGGAGTGGGGTTATAAATAGTGACAAAATCCCTTTAATGAATCCTTCTAAATCCTTCTAAAATTTATTAAATGGTTATGCATATCTTCTAATGTAGTTTAAACAATTCACGAAAAATGCTTTAGAAGATAAAATTTTCATGGATTCATAATTCAGTATATAAAGGGTTAAGTAAGACTTAACCTCTCCCCCTTTTTTTTACAGTGTACCATGAACCGGGCGGTTTTGTTTGGGAAATGCTGCTCTAATCGATTCACATGAAGAATTTCAAGGCATTTATTTTCAAATTTTTAAACATTTATTAAAACGATGAATATTTAAAACAATGAAAATTTAAAAAGCTATTTACTGGGGTAAAGAAAGTATGCCAATATAAAGTATTACATTTCGATGCTTACCTGATAAAGGAGATCCATTATTCATTGATAAAATGCAAGAGAACCACACAAAACAGCATAAGATGAACATCATTTAAATATCCAATAAACCTTTGAAAATATCAAATAAATGTGTAAAATGTATTTTTACTAAGACACAACACTTATATATATATATATATATATATATATATATATGTATATTTAGCGTTTTTTTTAAGAGAAAAAAAGAGTTTTAAAATAAAGAAATTTATTAAATTTAAACAAAAATTATTCAAAAAATTTGTATCTATCTTTTGATAAATCATGTAGGATGAATATGACAAAAAAACCAACTTCAGCTATATTATTATTATTAAGAACCGATTGCAGGCAAATAATAACAACTTTTCCTTACACTTAACACATAATCCACCGAGCGACATGTTAATATTTAAAAGTAAACGCTACTGTATGCACACTAATTTTAGCCAGACCTCAGGTTGCGTGCATAAAAGTGATTCGATTTTTTTTTTCTTTTTGAAAGGATGCAGATGATGTGTGCGAATTGATCACTGAATTTTTAAAAGCAAGCTGCGTTGAAAAAATGCTGCTTTATTTTGTAAAAATTAGTAAAAATTATCAAATTAAATTTAAACCAATACTACCGGACTTGATAGGTATCTATCAAGTCCGTTAGCAACCAGAGCGTAGATTTCCCTCTCTACTATTAATCCTGCGGGATTAATGCCCACATGGGGGCATATAATGCAGTCGCATTTTTCAAATTTATCACTAGAAAATTAAAATTTTTAACGTCTCGCTTTTTTTTTCCCTTTTCCTTTCTTTTTGTATATTCTTCTTAAAGGTCGCCTTTTTGTTTTTGCTTTGGAAAATATTTCTAAAATTTATGTTTCATTTAATTTTAAGTCTTACTCGAAGTTCAAAAGCTTCACTGAGATTTTAACATTTGAAATATAAAATTAAATAGATATTTTAGAAATATCTTGCTAAGCGAGAAGCAAAAGAAATGTAGATATATTAAATATAAATTCAATTTTTTTGTGATAAATTTGAAAATTATAAATGCATTCCAAACCCATAGGATTAACATTTTAGAAGGCAGTTTGAGATCTGATTGATGAAGAACCTTAAATCATTTATATGTTTAAGCTATCTGTATGCCATATCACAATATATATTCCAAACGGAAAAGTCAAAACATATATTAAAATATTTGCTTAAAAGACGTTACTAAAAAAACATTAAAAGTAAATTAAAACCTATATTGACATGTTTCAAGTCCTTCGCTGAGTCGTCATCAGAATGTATAACAGAAATTACAAATACAATGCATATGAAAACTGGAAAAAAATCATCGAATACAAACAAGTAAACATATAACGCAACCCTACATTTTCGCTATCGCACGTGTTCCCTCTATGTCGCGACTCAACAAGTTGTCCAACCACTCAATCCATATATTCGGGATGCGAAAAGATAACGTATCGTTACAAACCCCTGAAACTCTTAAATAAATTTCAATGGGCTCTCTTATAAATAATTCTAAATAAATATTAGACCAGTAGATTATTCTACTCTCGTTAAAAAGTATGTTAATGCTCTCTATTTGATTCAGCCGGGATAAAGCAGTATTACCTCTATTATATTATTATATAGCCGGAGTAGCTCAGTGGTTAGAGCAGCAGTATTGTATACTGTGGTTCCGGGTTCGATTTCTGGCTCTGGCTAATTTTTCACTCGAGTTGGGTTTATTGTATTTATTGTATGTATGTCTGTAAATATTTATATATACCTTTAAATGTTGAATGCAAGCGTTATATAAAAATGGTTTATTAGTGAGAAATTGCAGACTCAGGTATCGGCCTTAGTAGCTCAGTGGTTAGAGCAGCAGTCATGTATACTGTGGTCCCGGGTTCGATTCCTGGCTCTGGCTAATTTTTCACTCCCGTTGGGTTTATTGTATTTATTGTATGTATGTCTGTATAATATTTATAAATACCTTTAACTGTTGAATGCAGGCGTTATTTATGTGTGTATGTGTGTTTTAATATATATTGTAATATGTGTGTTTTATTATAGATAAAAATATCGTCTACATAACTTAACCATACTAAAGGAACTACCTCAAAAGTGCTGAAAATTTTAGATTCGAGGGGGCGTAATTTAAATTCCGCCAGAAGGCCAGATACTGGGAACACCATCGGAGCACCCCACGATTGTTCATAAACAACATTATCAAAAATAAAAAGTTACTTGAAGTAATTAAGTCCAAACCACTCTTTAAAGTGTTCTTCATCACTACAAAAATTGAACTATAACATATAGTCGTCATTCTGATAATGACTCGGCGAAGGAGTTGAAACATGTCAATATAGGTTATTAATTTACTTTTCATGTGCTTTTAGTAACGTCTTTTAAGCAAAGAAATATTTTAATATATGTTTTGACTTTTCCGTTTGGAACATATATTCTGATATGGTTATTAGTGGACGTAATTATGGCTTATTACTCGTACTTACTTACATTTGTATCTGTATGCCTTTAAAATATAGATTTCGATAAAAATTTAAAGTTTATGTTTTTTAAATTAATGTAAAATTTCAATATATATTTTTGATCATTCACACAAACATTCAATGTAAACATTCTTATTCAAACTTTTAAAAACTAAGTTGAAAGTTGTTTTATAATTTTTCTTAAAAGTGATTTTTTTGTAAAATTGTGTTGAAAAAATTTTCATAACTCAATAAATAATAGTTCAATGACCACAGATTTTCTAAATTATGTTTCAAATATATATTCAAAGGAAGTAGGCTATTCTTATCCTGATTTGAAAAGTTTATGAATTCCACAGTTTTAATTTCTGAATTAGTAACGTTTTTCAGGAATTTTCAATGTTGTTTGTCTTTTTTTACCTATACGTTTTAAAATATTCGTGTTATTGCCGTAAAAATAGTCTAATTCCTGTATAACATTATTATATTTACAGTGAAACCTCTCAGTAAGGGCCACCTGCCGTTCCATTGAAAATTGGCCCTTATGAGAGGTGGCCCTTGAATAGGGGTGGCAATTAAAATAAGGAAATCAAAACCTATATAGGGGAAAAAGCTGTTTATTAACATTTTCAAACTCTATACATGATTGAAAAAATTTTCAATTGAAATTTGTTTACTTTTCCTAATTTTTTCGCAGACAATTTTGGTTTCTAATGATTCCTTTTATTTTATGGAACGAATTACTTAAATTTGCATCATTTATTAATGCCTTGGAATGATATATTAGTTTATTTATTTCTGTTAGCGTTTCCAGACAGGTATAAAAATTGTGCTTCAATATGCATTCACAATTTTAGTAAATGTAGAATCAGTTTTTTTAGATAACCTGTTATCCTTTGTGTACTCGCAACAAAGGGTCAAGTTTCCCCTCCAACCCAATCCCTACAGGTTGAAAGATAAAAAAAAGTGTGAGGAACACCTGTTTGTCTCACTATGGAAAAGTTCGTGGTCCTTCATTATGTTACTAAATCCTACCTTTCTCCCCCTGCCTTCTTTGTTGTAAGTGCAGTTATTTGCTGAACTTTTATCTTTTGGTTCAGGAATTCAATACACCTGTTTAGGATTTAAGACACATGTGAAAAAAATGGCCTTTATGAGGGGTAGGTGCGGCCCCTAATAGAAGTAAATTGAACATAATGTCTATGGGAAAATTTTTCGTTCCTAAAAATATTGGCCTTTAATAGAGGTGGTCCTTGAATAGGTAAGGTCTTTAAAAGAAGTTTCACTGTATTATGCAATTCATAAAATGTAGCTATATTTAATAATTTTAAATTTAATTTTTTTTAAGAAAGTAGCAATTTTTCTGTTAATTTTATGCTATTAAAAAAAATACTTATTTATATGTTTATGTCATATTTTTATGACATTTTTAATAATAATTAGCAGTTTTAAACTTAAAATTTATAAATATTCGCAAAAATTTGTAGTACATTTTAAATAATAGTTAGCGGTTTTAAACTTAAAATTTTCAAATATTCGAAAAATTTGTAAAGGAATATATACAAATACCATTAAAAGAGTAGTCATTTTAAAACTTGTAAAGAAACTCTTACTTGCTCTCCGGAGATGGTCCGACGATGCTGAAAGAAGAAAATGAAGTTTCATTACCCCTCTTGTCCTCAGAGACCCTAATTATGTACGGCATATAAATTCGGCAGAGGACCTTGTGTCCAAATTTCAAGCATGACCGGGCTTTATCACTGTCATGAATACGCGTGACAAAAAGTCCCATTGTTGTAAATCCAATTCTCGCACAAATTGCGAAGTCAATAAAAAAAAGGCTTTGTTTCATCGTGAACGATCTATTCTTGTTTTTACCAACCGATTTTTTTTGTTCACACAAAAACCTTGAAATGTGTAACATCGTTCTTTTTGAATGTTTTGCAAAACACTCCCCACATTAAAATTCTCATGTTTGACATTGAGGTGTCAAGATCTGAAAATTTCTCGGCGTGATTCTGTTAAAAATGGTTTACCTGCACTGTAAAGAAAGACTTTTTAAAGTTAATATACGAAAATCTATATATATATATATATATGTCATACTCGGTTTGTATGTTCTTTATACAAATCTTAAATTTTTGACTGATTTGGGCGAAACTTGATATACATACGTTTTAGAACAAGATTAAAATTACTATCAACTTAAAAAAAAAATAATAATAATTATCAGACCTTTCTTTACCCTTTTATATTATTTTATATTTTATATTATTTTTATTTTATTTTATTTTTTATCCCATTTGCCATAGTTTATCATTTTATAAATCGATTTTTTTTTCATTTTCTGATACAATTATAACTTTCCTGTCGCCACACCCTAAAAAAACAGCTCAGGAACAAAAAATGATAACATGTGCAGTTTGTTTTTATAAGACAATAAAAATTCAGACAAGCGCGATTTATTTTAGCATCCGAAATTGACGTCATCATATAAAAAAGGTTTACTATAAATGCGTTAAAATTTGGTAGTACATTCATTTAAATGTATTTGAAGTTAAATGTATACTATAATACAGATATTTAAATTTCAAGACAACAATTAAAAAAAAGAGATGATATGAATAACAATAATAAAAAAATGGCGCGATATGACATCACTTTCTATTAAATGCTTTCAATGTGACGTATGACTGCTATGCTTTATTTGCTATTTCTTTTGTATACCACAGCCATGTCTTATAACTATATGTTAAAGCTAAGTCTTTCAATACTTTGGAAGCAATGGACGATTTTCTACGATTTATATTAAATAAGAAATGAAGTATAGCAAATATTTATTTACAGCCAGCTCAAAAACTTCACTTTACGACTGACGTCATGTATGAAAGCATCGAGAAAATGACTTAATTTTAATGTAATCATTGTTTTTATGAATGAAAATATAAGTTTCCATTTAAAGATAGGTTCATTCCATGTCAATTTAACCAATTTTTTTATGGTTTGTAACCCGACCGACAGGGATTTGGGTGAAACTTTGTGTACATACTAATTCTATTGTGGTATGAATCCATCAGAAATTTTTCCTTCCTAGACCACATAGTTTGTGAGATATGGGGGTCAATTTTTTGGATTTTTCGCAAATCGCACATTTCTCAGTCTGTATTTTTATACTGCAGTTCCATTTTCAAAAAATTATTTCTCTGGATCTAAAACGCGAATCATCTTAAAAATATCACTGTAAGTACATAAAATGATGCAGATTTTAATAAAAAAATATTTAAAAAATAATTTTAAATATTTAGGACCAAAAAATTAAACTAAAGTTGAAAGTTAGGGTTATTTTTCCAAATTTTTGTGACTTTATGAAAAAGGCTCTACACAAAAAGGAAAATAAAATTTCCAATTTCTTTTTGTTTTAAATAACAGTTTACACTTTTGGCTACCTAGTTATGAAATAAAAATGATGTCTTTCTCATGGATTATGCAAAAATTTCCCCCTGTTTGGGAAACTGCACCAATCAAGGAAAAAAAAATATGCCTAATTTAGCTATAGCACCTAAATAAATACTGTGGTTCCTAAGACTTGTTGGATGTAATATTCAATGTTTCTTTTTTCCTTTCTTTTGCAAAGTAAAGATTTTGCTTTTTTTTTCTGCGAAACAGGTGAAAAAAAAGCTATGACTGCAGTCTACCCACCCTCCATTAAATTTTGTGCATAATCCTTATGTTTCATTTATTTATTCATTCCTATATTTTCTTTTATTATAAGCATTTTTTAAATTTAAACAATCTCTTATTTTTGATTTTACAATATAACTTTAAACAAAAAATCTTTTGTTGGTATAGAATAAGAAAGTGCAAGAATGACTTTTTATCAATCACGTTTTCAATATGTTTTTTTTTTTCTGTGTGTGTGTGTGTGTGTTTGAATTAAAATACTTTATTTGTATTCAACATTTTTTTTAAACTTTCTATTTTATTATCTTGGATAATTTTAATCATTTTAAATATGTTTTTTGTAGTTTAAATACCTTATATTTAACAAAGCTAAGTTCATTTCTACAAGATGAAACATATTTCCACACCTGCATTGTATAAACACATTCTGACAAAGGCAGGATAAAATTTTTAGTAAAGGGAGGTGTTTTGGAGTCTGTTAATCAAATTATTATTAGTCTGCTGTTTCTCCTCACAGAAGGGTGATCTACTTTCCCTTGTGTTGCAAAAGAAAATAGTAGATGAATTTGAAGTAACTGATTACGCTGCCAAGACAGTCATGACAGAAACAATTGAACTAATTGAAAAGTTTTATAATTGTAATGAATATTAAAGAATCATGGCTGAAAAAAAAATGTAGCTAGCATTGCTAAGAATGTACAGTCGTGGAAAAAAAAGTAAACACCCCCTACTAAGTCCTCAACAAATTATCGTAGAAGAAAGTTACTGGTACCGAAAGATTGGAAATAAAGTCTACTTTTAAATGATGTATATAAAATTTGCTTAGCATCTACATATTGCATCTACATATTAAAACGAATCCAAACTTCCTTTTTTCAAATTACAATAACCAATTTTAACGAAATATTTCAAATCTTCGGTTCAAACTATGCCTAGACACCGAATTCCAAGTCATTTGAATGTTAGGTTTTTGAATGATAAACATTCAAAATTTAGTGCTTCTAATGTTAAATTACATTTTCATATTTTTATTTATATCTCCAGAAATTATGCTGCTAATGTGCTAATTTTTTGTGTAGCAATAATACTAATATACCCAAACAGGAATACGCTGAATTTGGAATTTTTATAACTTTATGATATGAATTATGATTTATGAAATCAATACTCAAAAAAATTATGAATTGCAACCTACAATTTTTTTTGAAGGAATTAGATTTATAAAGTCCGGCTTTATGGAAATCCAAAATTTCACATTTTTCTTCCAAGTAGTTTTTAAATTATGCTTAGAAAACGGCAAAATGATGGTTTAAGGGGCCGTCTATATAGTGCGTCCCAAAAGTATATGGACATGCGATTTTTTGAAATAATAGTTCAAAAAATGAAGCCATAATAATAAAAAAATAATAATAAGCATATGCAATCATAATACAAGTTTGTGACAACAAAGAAATGCTGTATAGATTTTACAGAATTTTTCTAAAAAAATCAAAATGAAAATAGGCTGTCCCAAAAATATATGGACTTTTCGAGAATTTTGCATTTAAATTCAAATTTTGGATCCGTTTCTTTGAATTATCATGAAAACCTTACCAAGTATGGTCCAAAATAATGTTTAGAGAATGTGTGGCTGTAAAGAGACCCAATTCTGCTCTACTTGTTGCTTTAATTCCTGAATAGTAGAAAACTGACGACCATGAGCATACAAATCTGGTGCAAGTACTCCGCAAAGGTTTTCATATGGATTTAGGTCTGGGCTGTTGGCTGGCCAGTCTATAACAGTCACTTGATTCTGCATAAACCAATCTGTTGTTGAGTGGCAGGCGTGAATCGACGCATTTTTCTCTTGTGATTTTCAGTTTTCCCTTCCTAAAATGTTTCCAAATGGAAGTAGATTGCTTTTAAGGACATTTTATTAATCCTCAGAGCACTGTCGACCATTAAGAAAAGCAATATCCGTTGTTCCATTGAAACAAATCGCGCCCCACACGATGAGATAATCCCCTCCTTGTTGTCGACTAAAGAACACCCGAGATTCAAGTCGCAGATCATGCCGATGGTATACCCAGCCACCAGGACAATCCAAATTGGTTTTGTTTTCGTCACTGAAGAAAAACTTAACAATTCATCTTCCCAAGGCGTGTGTTTTTTAGTTCAAAGAACGTGTGCATTTCTATGGTGCACTTTCAGCATAGATTACGCGCACATTCTGCGATATTTATGGATTTCTCTTACCTGTATGCAACGGTTAACAATAGATCTCGTAATAGGAAACGCTAAAGTCTTCGAAATTTCACGAACAAACTTCTTTTGTATTGAAACTGCTCGAAAAATTTCTGTGGCTTGTCGTAGAGCTGCTTTTTTTGGTCGACCTGAACGTTGTTTTGCAATCGCATTGTCATTTTTTGATAAAATTTCATAAATTCCGTATCTGTTACTCTTTATGCGTTTAGCAATATCAGAAATTTTAACATTTGAGTCTTTGAACGCCAAATTTTAGCTATATCGGCAGCAGAGAATTGAACTTTGCGAGGCATTTTTCCACTATTCTATAATTGAAGAATGAACGGTGATTTTATATTTCGCAGTGGGTACTTCTCATGTAGAGAACGCAGAAAATACAATTTTTTTTTTGATACGCTGGAAATAAAAGCAATTCTCTTCATTGTCCATATATTTTTGGGACAGCTTATTTTAAATTTTATTTTTTTTTACAAAAATTCTGTAAAACCTATACTGTATTTCGTTATTGTAACAAACATATATTATGATTCCATATGCTTATTATTTTTTTCGTGATTATGGCTTCATATTTTGAGCTGTTATTTCAAAAAAATCGCTTGTCCATATACTTATGAGACGCACTATAGTAGGAGTGACTAGATATTTTGAAATTTCTTCTGCTGTCGTGTAATCTAGCAGGCTTCATTGACTTCTTAAGGTGCCTTGATCAAGATGAGGGCTCTCTCGGTTTACAATCGACTTCCGAACTTGAATCTGGATACAGGCCTTAAAATACGCTCGTTTTAAAATAATTAATTTCTCAGAAACTTATGGTACGAATTGCATAAAAATTTGTTTTTAGGCTAATTGAAGGGTTTAGAGTTCATTTATGCTGTCAGAATTGTGTACTGCTATTGAAAAAACCAAAGTTGCGGTTCGTTTTTATATGTAGATGGCCCCCTAAGCAAATTTTATCTATATCATTTAAAAGTAGACTTTATTTCCAATCGTTCGGTACCAGTAACTTTCTTCTGCGATAATTTGTTGAGAAGTTAGTAGGAGGTGTTTACTTTTTTTTTTTCCACGACTGTACTATGCACAAAAGCGATTGATATTGTGTGTATCTACATAAGTCGTATTCCCTTTTTAAACAGGAATTTCCGAAAAACTTGAGGATTATAAACTCTAGGTTATTCAATCCAGTATTAGCAGCACTGTTCCTTTAAATGAATTTGTGACAAGCTTAGTAAAATATTTGAAGAATGTTATTCCACTCTTTTACAACGAAAGCTAAATCTAATTTCCTAAAAGAAACTAAAGCAAACTTTGGCCCTCAAAAAGCTATCGTTTTGTTGGATTTCAGAAAAAATTTTACTTTTTTTTTATTCAAGATGAGTTTTAAAGTTACCATTGGACCAAAGAAGCTGCACTTTTCATCCAACTGTTATGTACACTCTATCTCTCGGTATTAGATTATCAGCGAGCAATATACGCATTTTATGATGTGCAACATGATGCCACTCTTTTGTGTTTAATACAGAATGAAGTGATATTGTTTGTAAAAGAGATATTTCCTGATGTAAAGAAAGTCTTCGACTTCAGTGATGAGTGTCTGGCCAATATAAAAATTGCAGATTTTCACAAGCCTTTACCAAAATGAAGAGAATTTCCCCTTAAGATATTTAACAATTTTTTTTCTATATAGATTTTCTATAGAGGACCACCTATTTTGAAATACAAAGACAATGGTGTTTTAGATACTAAATTACGAAGATCTTCTATATACTGATGTTTTGTTATGCTACTATGTTTGGAGCTGCAGTAAGATAGGGAATTTGAACTATATATTAGAAAGTTCTGAATGATGCTTATTCATAATAAATATAAATTTAAAATTGCACAAAGAAAGAATGTTGCAATGTAAGCCTAAGTGATACTGCAAAAGTAGGTCATTTACTTCTATATTTATATTTAGCTCAGTTCTATTTTCGAATTTCAGTCTATTAAATATAATGTTTATTCTGATTTTTTAGTTTAAAAAATCTGTATATAATTTAGCAAATTCTTTATTTGTTACATAAAAAAATTACAACAATCTAAATTTTTAAAATGTTTATAAGCAATTTTATGTATTACATTTAATTAATTATTTCAATTTTAATAAAAATTATGTCTTTCTCCTAGCTTATGTAAAATTTTTGCCCTGTTTTGGGAAATTGCACAAATCAAGAAAAAAATATAACTGTGCCTAATTTAGCTGTGGTACCTACATAATTACTATGCTTCCTATGACTTGTTGAATTTATTTAATAAGTGCTTCTTTTTTTATTTGAAAAGTAAAGTTTTTGATTTTTTTTTTCTGAATAAAATGAGAAAAAAAAATCTATGACTGCAATATCCCCCCACTCCATTAAATATTGTACATATTCCTTACATACTACCATTGTGAAAATATTTATACAAATATACCACTAAATCCAATGATAGATGTACATTTATGTGACAAACATGTGCGATAAGATTGAGAACAACACAATTTCAGATAATGTATGACCTGTACCAATACTATACATTACAAATTTTCTACTGTTATAAAAATAAATAAATTAGTCTGATTTTAACAGTTCATTTTAGCAAGTAAATCAGAATTATTGATGAATTTAAATTTAAAATGTGCAGCAATTATTTAGGTGCCATAAGCAATGACAGAGATTTTTATCTCTTCATTGGTACAGCATCCCAAAATAAGTCAAAATTTTTGCATAAGCCATGAGAAAGACATAATTTTTATTTCATAAATAGAAAGCCTAAAGTGTAAACTGATATTTAAAACAAAAAGAAATTGGAAATTTCATTTGCCTTTTTGTGGAGAGCCTTTTTTGTAAAATGACAAAAATTCAGAAAAATAACCACAACTTCCAAATTTGTTTTGATTTTTTGGCTTTAAAAATTGCAAATTAAATTTTTACATATTTTTTATTGGAATCTGCATCTTTTGATGCACTTACAGTGATATTTTTTAAGCACATTTGGATTTTATATCCAGAGTAACAATTTATTGAAGATGGAATTACAGTCTACAAATACAGGCTCAGAAATGTGCGATCAGAGAAAAATAAAAAAAATGGACCCCCATATCTCACAAACTATGAGGTGTAGGAAAGAATTTTTTTTTATTTGTTCATATTAGAGTAAGGTTATTAGTATGTACACAAAGTTTCACCCAAATCCCTGTCGGTCGGGTTGCAAGGTCTGGTTGAATTGGCGTGGAATGACTCTAATGTTATACAAGCTATAATTTCACTAAATGCTACGCCTTTTGTTTGATTTTTTTTCCTTATTGTCAGAGAAATCGCTTATTTTTTCGCTGCGCGCGCCAATGAAAACGTGCATCCTCATTTATAAAACTTAGAATTTTTTTTTTCTATGATTGCATCAAAGTAACGTGATTTTTGTCTTTTTCACGATATATGGACACGAATGCACAGAGCTCCTTTACTGTAATCGCCGTACTATTCCACTTTTTTTTTTATTTTAGCTGAAAAGTCCCCATCGTTAACACGGGCCAAGTCGGGTGTTTCTGCTAAGTATAATATAACCACGGGCGAAAATATACAATAATCTCTTCCGAATTTTCCATAGATGCCGAAAAGCGTTCTTCATCTCTAGACATCTCAGAAACCAATATATTTTCAAGATTTAAAGAAGCATTTATAAAAACAAAGTTTCTTTTGCTGCAATTGGTTTTCCGAAACATTTTAGTGGATTAATCATCAATATTCTGGAATGGATTATACCGAGATATAAGTGTTTAAATTTTAAGCCCTCGAAAACAAATACTAGTACTAAAATTAGTAGTATACATAGTATATTAGATTAATTTTTAACACAATTACTCAATTGGTAAATAAATCATAGCAGTTGTAAATTTCCAAGTGGGTGAAAAAAGTCCGGGCATGAATTCGAACCAGGGATGTCTTGGCTGAAGCCGCCAATGTTCTACCAGCTGAGCCATTCCATACGACTAATTCAAACAAATCTGGACGACTAATTCAAAGTTAAAGGTTTAAAGGTTAGTTGGGTGAATGAGTCGTCGAGATTCGTTTGGGATGGCTCAGTTGGTAGAGCATTGGCGGCTTCAGGCAAGGCATCCCTGGTTCGAATCCTGCCCTGGACTTTTGTCACCCTCTTGGAAATTTACAACTGTTATACATAGTATAGTTTAATCTGAAATTTCCATATCGTCTAAGTGCAGTAATTATCAGCAAAATAAAGCAAAATCTTAGCGATATTTTAGAAAATAGAAATACTACTTGAAAAATTATAATTTTAATTTTAAATAAGTATTAGTATAAGAGATTTTAGGGTCAATCTATAGGAAATTGTAATAGTTATGACTTCTGAAAGTTTCAATGACATTTTGGTCAGCAGTTGTAAAAAATATCTTGCCATAATGTCAAAAATTAGTATTTTGATATAAAAACATTTGAAATTTCTGAATTAAATGATCACATATAGAAATGCGCCCATTCTTTGTGAAATATTTTGGAAACAAAATGGCATATAAATATAAACTTCCAATCAAATTTTCCACAACCGAAATGTCTTTAATTTAATATAGGAATTTAAAAAAAATCGACTATGTATATATTTATACATATAGTAAATTTAATACGAAATAAAACTTTTTGAAAATAATATAACTATTAAAACAGAAGATAATCTACACATTACAAATTAACCAAAAATAAGAATTCGATAAAAAGAAAAAACAATATTTCTAAATGTTCTGATTAAGAAAAAACCCCGAGTATATTTGTATATATATCTTTATACCTTTGAAATAAAAGAATAACTCACAAGTTCGTATAGCAAAAATGAGCAATTCTCTAATTTAAAGATGGCATGTAATAATATTTTACATTAATAGTTATAATAATATATATATGATTATGTGAGTTTCAAAACTTGCCTTATCCAAAATTTAAAACATCGTTTTTTTTTTTTTTTTTTTTTTCCCTCGATCTTTTCTATTAATAAGTCTACACCGAAAAAGCACAACAATCTGCAAAAAAAGTAGTTTTTAACCTGTATTTCTGGAATTGTAAAATCTTGGTTTACAATGAAAACCAATGGACGCAATCAGAGGTTTTTCAAGATTTCCCAAAATTTAATTTTTTGGATTAGACGAGTTTTGAAACTCACGTCCTCATATATACAGGGTGCAATAAGTTACCTATCGCCGACCTTTAATTTCTCAACCGTTGGTCGTATACATATAGTTTCAATTACAAAAACGTTTCAAATGAGGTAAATATTCATGTTGTGGCATTATTTAAAGTAAAAAGTCAATTTTATAAAAATTACGAAATCTAACTTTATACGGTCCCCCAGTCCCTATAGTTATATTTAGTAAAAATTTATCATCATATTATCATAATATTTAACATATCATAACAGATATAACACAAAAAGTTTGACATCTGTACTACATAAAGTGACACAGTTATTAAATTTCAAAGTTTGAGATTTTTGCACACATGATTTTGTTTTTCATTGAGGGATCAGTCAAAAGATCAATTAAAGTAATTCGAGATCAAAATCAGGGTGCAATGCCCTTTTTACGGCGAAACCACCTTTCGCTGGTATCACCAAAGAGGATTATTTCATCTAAAAATTTGAGCTGACTTTTAGGGGTCGCATACAAAGCGAAATGAAATATTGAAATTAAACAGAAAAATAAATATCAATTTATTATAATATCAGAAAACGGTCTACTATAAAAAATGAATACATCAAACGCTGGAATCTATTACAGATACTGCTCAATTCTCCATTGGTGGCAATGCACAATTGAATGCGCGACAGTACTGAGTCCTGGATACATTAGAGCATAGCAGGTCAGGTGTGCAAACTGTGTGACAATCGAGGATGATGCGCTGCTTCAGATAAACCAGAGAAATGGTCTCAGTCACATAGACCTATGCCTTGATGTAACCCCAGAGGTAGATGTCCATGGGAGTCAAGTCCGGTGAAAACGATGGCCACGCTACCGCACCACCACATCCAAGGATCTGTTGACCGGATTCCGGGGCCAGATACGCCCGGACGTTTGATGTTTTATGCGGAGAGGGCCCCATCATGTTGAAACCACACCCGGCATGCATGTCGGAGAGGCAGCTCTTCATACCAGTCACATATTAGTCACGTACCGTGTTTTGTAGCAGATGCAGATAACGATCGCCCGTTAAGAGCCTACTTCAGTCACGTGAAAAGACCGGTTCGGTAATGCTAATCCTATGGAAGAAATTTATAAAGATATCTCGGTTGCATTTTAATATTTTTAAATGATTTTTTTTGCATCGGATAGCTGAGATCGATCTGTACAAAGGCCGTTTTTTGCTTTTTCGATTTTGTTTATAGATATTTTTAATGACGACACTTTCATTTTCGGAACCGGTTTCGAAACTGAAAGCATCCTCATAAAAAAAATATGCAATCGAAATCGAAAAAGTAAAAAACGGCCTGCATACAGATCGATCTCAGCTATCCAATGCAAAAACAAATCATTTAAAAATATTAAAATGCAACCGAGATATCTTTATAAATTTCTTTCATTGGATTAGCATTAGCGAACAGGTCTTTTCACTTGACTGAAGTAGCCTCTTAAGGTCCCATATTTGAAGATGGGTCCAACAATCTGGGTTCCCATACACCGCACCACACGGTTCGTACTGTGCGGCGATGTGTAGGTTTTCCAGGAAACCAGTAATGCACACTGTGCACGTTCACAATGCCACCCCCTGTAAACATTGACCCATCTGTCCACAGAATGTCACAAAGGAACGACGGATTTTCCTCTAAAGTGTTGAGCTTGAAATTACTATAATCAAATCGTCATGCGTGGTCCCCCAGCATCATTGCTTGCGCCAGTGTCGGATGGTATGGATACGCCTCATATGCATGTTACAAATGCCAGACATGCTGATCACATGCCTTGCTTATTCTCGCCGTGCTCAGTCAGTGATGAATTCAGACATTTTTCTCCGGGTGGGATTTCTGTGGCTCCGGGGTTACATTATAGAGTTCCGGGGGGGGAGGGAGGGGGGAATTGCACTTTTTGATCACTGGAAACTCAAAATCTCAAATCTTCCGAGGGATGGGGAATGTCCCACCTGGGCCACCCCCTAGGTTCAACATTGTGCTCAGTTGTGGAAATAAAAGGGCGAATGTAGTACATATGTAGTACATATTATTTATGTAGTACAGATGTCAAACTTTTTGTGTTATATCTGTTATGATATGTGTAAACTTTTACTAAATATAACAGTAGGGACTGGGGGACCGTATAAAAAGTTAGATTTCGTAATTTTTATAAAATTGATTTTTTACTTTAAATAATGTCACAACATGAATATTTACCTCATTTGAAACGTTTTTGCAATTGGGACTACGACCCAATTACGACACCGTACGACTAAGGGTTGGCCTACGACCAACGGTGAGAAATTAAAGGTCGGCGATAGATAACATATTGCACCCTGTGTATAAAACCTACCATAAAATCTCAGTATTTTAAGAATTATAAACATTTTGTATACATTTTATTAGTATAGAAATCGGATTGTATAGAAATTAGATACCTGAACTTTTTATACGATACCCCGGTATTATAAGCTACGTTTAATAATAATAATGCAAAATATTTACACTCCAATATTATTTAAAATAAAAGTTCATCTTTTTGCAATCAGATCTGATTACAAGAGTTTGAATCTCATCTACTCCTAAACACGTATACTTTTGACAAAGTTCAGATGACAATTCTAAAACTGAAATTATGCATGCCATAACATTCAGAGTTGATAGAATATCCAAAACGATCTTTAATGCCTCCTAAATTGCTTAGAATGTGTTTGTATTATGTATGTGTTCCAAATATGGCTGTTTAGAATAACTTTTCACTTTTGTTTGAGGTATTGTATTATTTTGTCTAAAATATTCTCTTTTGTTGCAAATGCTTTTTTTTTCTTTTTCAAAAAAGAAGTTTCTTTCTTCTTTCTTCTTGCTAATTTCTATTTATTACCATCACTGTAACGTGTTCAGTGAATAGGTTTTGGGGACAAACTTCCTTTTTGATATCTTCTCGCTTTGTTGAAATAAAAGCTTCAGAATTTTCTTGGTAAAACTCACAAATTTTTACTTTTGTCTTTTGAAAACCTTACTTTGGTGATGATGCCTTTTGGATTACTTTTTACATTTCGAGTTGGACTTTTTACGCGATTTTGATTTAACACGATTTTTTTAAAAGCTTCAGAATTTTCTTGTTGAAACTAATAAATTTTTATTTTTGTCTTTTGAAAACCTTACTTTGGTGATGATGCCTTTTGGCTTACTTTTTACATTTCGAATCGGGCGTTTTTTACGCGATTTTGATTTAAGACGATTTTTTTTAAAACTTCAGAATTTTCTTGGTGAAACTCACAAATTTTTATTTTTGTCTTTTGAAAACCTTACTATGCCGATGACGCCTTTTGGCTTACTTTTTAAATTCCGAGTTGAACATTTTTACGAGATTTTGATTTAACAAGACTTTTTTAAAACCATTCTCGTTTTGCACAATTTACTTCAACTTAACACGATCGTATAAAATTGCAAGATTTTATTTTTTCATATTGCACTTCTATAAGTTAAACTGGAGTCTTTAGTAATAAAAAACAACAATTAGTCAAAATAAAAATCAAATAAGTAGCTTTCATGCTGGTAATTCGATTACCATAAAAATATTTATAGAATGAAATAAATACCTACTCTTGTTCAGATGAGCTTAAAATGTACGATAGTTGCTTCTAGCAACGATAAAAATCTTGTTTTGATGTGTAAATAAAAATTATTTTTCACAAATTTCACAAATAGTTATGATTTTTAATACAGTATAACTTCAAAAATCCGTCATCATTCGGATTTTTGGAGGAATATCAAAAGTAGTAATTAGGAATATCAAAAGTAGTCAGGGGCGAAGCTACTGGGGGGGCGTCTCGCCCCCCCAATGTCGGCAACCTTGATCACAGTCGGCAAATTCTAGGTAGTCTGTATCGATCGATAAAATTCTGAAACAATCGATTTTTTTTTCAAATTTCTACGTTTTTTCTTAAAACATACACTAAAAAACACCAATCCTTAGCATTTGTCTTAATTTCTTTCGAAAATAAGAAGTTTGCCCCTCCTTTCTTCGACTTCGCGAGACCACTGAAAACAAATGGAGAAAGAACCAGGAGAGACTAGTTTCTCAATATACAAAGGGGTCTTTCTGAGAGTCCGCAGCGATTTAGTAGGGTTCTGAACATCTCGATGATCGACTAGCACTGAAGATGATGACGACTTCAGTGGAGACATTCATAATAATTGTGGTGTATTGAAATGTGCTGGACAATTGAATCATTTAATCGATTGTTTAAATGATTGCAAGCATTTTTGGAAAATTGACCCAATCTGATGAATTAAGTGTTTTCTTGTTCTTTAAGGAGACATTAGATATAGCTGACAGGAAAAAGAAATTTGTTCGTCTGTGTTAAATATTTATAGTAAGATTGTGAAAGAAATCGAGCAAAACCATGGAGAGGTTTGCATTACGGAAAGTGGGAACGACTCCATCATTGAACATGACCCAGGAAAATGATCTAAAATGAAGTCAGACAATCAGGGACATATTTGATCAGTTTAGGTCCATATCAGCCAAAACTTAGAGCATATCCTATAAATGGTTCCATCCTGCAAGATAGACAGCGACATTTCAACACCACTTGGTACAAAAGAGAATCCGTTTTTGGAATATACACTACTGACCATTAAAATTGCTACACCAAGAACGCGACAAGCTACAGACGTGAAATTTAAATGCAGGGGCGGATTTAACGGGTCGCAATCGCGAGGGGCCCCGCATTTTAAGGGCCCCCAAATCTTCTTTTGAGTTCAAAGAAAAATGGGACGTTTTGATAAAAGGATTTTCTTAGTGTTCTTTTTTTAATTTTTCATTTAATGTTACATCATTTTCATGTAATACATAGATTTTTTTTTACCATTTGCTACTACCATAAATGTTTTAGCTTTCCCTTTTCTTTTTTTCTGTTATGAATTATCAGACTATGCTCGGTTGTGGGTGGATGGGGGTGGGATTCAAAGGACACTTGGATCTGAGGTGAAAGGAACCATGTCAGAGACCTTCTATGACGATTTATACAGATTGAGGGCCTGGTTAAAATAATGGACAGTCGCCCTGGGGCCCCTGATTTTAGGGGTTTACACTTGGTATGCAGTTTTCATAAAGTTGCTATTTTAAATGTATTTTTATTTTGTTACTGATTATCTGTAGCCTATACTAATAAAAGAAATTTTTGCTCTTTGTGTCTGTCTGCGTACGATGGCTAGCAAAATCTACTGCACATAGAAATCTGAAAATTTGGGTGATGATTGTCTAAGCCAGTTCCTGATGCACCTGAGGCTCAGATTTTTATTTTTTAAAGACCCGGCCCCCCTGGGCCCCATTAAGTTTTTATGACCTAAATTTTTAATAACTTGCCCCCTTTTTATCTGATCTTCTTCATTTTTGGAGCCTTTTCTTCATTTACTTAACCCCTTTTACATTTCAGTTAAGATCCTGTTCCCCCGAGGCCCGGTACAGGGCCCTTGAAGTTTTTGTGGCCTAAATTGTTAATAAATATCCCCCTTTTAATCCCATATTCGTTTTTGGGGCCCTTTTTACATTTAGTTATCCCCCGATTATGTATTCCAGTTAAGACCCTGGCCCCTAGAACCTGGTCCAACGCCCCTTGAACTTTTTGTGCTCCATACATTTTTCACCCCCTAATTGTGTCACCTTCTCAGTGGATAAGTTTAAAGTTGAGCCTTTAACTCCTCTCGCTGGGTCAACACCCTCACATTTTTATTGGGCTCTAGGGCCCTTTTTAAAGCATTTTTCCCATTTTTTGCGCATCTCTTTACTTCATGAACGACAAGAAAACTTTCTCAGACTTCAGCTATCACCAATTTTGGATACTAATTGCCTTTTAAAGTCCTTGGTTCAACTTCTTTAAAAATAATCCAATTTTCTTGCAATTTTCTTTTACATAGTTCTTCGGTCCTCCGGCTTTTTTTATAAACTACTTAAAAAATTTTCTTATACCCAGCTACATTCCAGTAAAGACCCTGGGACATGGTATAGTGGCCCTTGAAGTTTATGTCGCCTAAATTGTTAATAAATTGCCCCCTTTCAATCCGAATTTTGGTTTCGGGGGAACTTCTTCCATTTAGTTATTCCCCCGTTTCTACATTCCAGTTAAGGCCCTGCCTCCCTAGGGCCCGGTCCGGAATTCCTTGAACTTTTTGCGCGCCATGCATTTTTGACCCCCTTTGACCTAATTATGTCACCTTCTCAGTGCATAAGTTTAAAGTTGAGATTTCAACTCCTCTCTCCGGGTCAACACCCTCATATTTTTATTTGGGCACTAGGGCCCTTTTTTAAGCATTTCCTCCCATTTTTGAGCATTTCTTTAAAATTTTATTCAAATGATTAATTCATACCCTATGCTTAATTTCGACTAATTGAAGATCTAAAGAAATAAGTACTAGGACCTTTTAACATGTTTTCATCTAAGGGCCTTGCTCTCAACTATCATTTGACACATTTTGGCCCCCTATTATAGCTCCCTTAAAAATAGTTCGATTCACTAGCTTTTTATTTTAGAACAATCTCTTAGATCCTTCAGCTACTGCATGAAAGACAAAAGAATTTCTCAGACTTCAGCTACCACCAATTTTTAATAATGATCGTCTTCTTGGGGCCCATGGTGTAGCTTGTTTAAAAATGATTCGATTCTTTTGCAATTTTCTTCAACATAGTGCTGTTCTAGGTTCCTTCCGCTACTTTATGAACCACTGAAAATTTTCTTTATATCCTTGCTACCACATTTTTCGAATATTAATCTTCTTTTTTGGCATCAACTTACGTTTACTCCCTATAGCCGTAACTTAAAAATAACGCTACTGTTAAGGGTAAATGGTTAACTTTAGAGGAAGGGAGGATTCCATCCGTAAATTGCCCCACCAGTGGCCGAGAGGTTCTGCTCTCGAAGCTGGTAGACGGGAAGTGCTGGGTTCGAACCCAATCGCGCCCGTCGGCCTAATCGTTCGGAGTTGTCGATGTTTTCTTCGAACCTTCGATTTCCAAGCGTTAATACGGGTTAGGTTCCCTTAGAAAGACCCCCACGAAGGGCACTCCCCCCTCCTTTGGGCGTATATCCCTCGTGTTGATAATTGGCAGTCATAAACACAACCAACCAACCAATCAATCCGTAAATTAAATATTGGGTCAATGTTAAAGGTAATTCGTTAATTTTATAGGGGGGGGGGGACACCTTCCACCGCTTGGAAGCACATCCTTTCCTTGGGTTTCTTTCGGCCTGATTTCAACCAACGGGAATTTATTCATTCAACTTAGATTACAATTCAGCTACTTTCTGCATTATGAAAGTTTACCTTGGACTTCTGTTACCACCATTTTCGAATATTAAAGACCCATTCTTTTCTCGGTTTCTATGCGCTCGATTTCAACAGAAGTTTGTTCATTCAATTTAGTTTAGGATTGTTTTACAGATTTTAGTCCCATCTTCCACCATCAGGGGGCGCATTGCTATCTTGGGCTTTATGGGCCCAATTACTACGGTGTTTGGCTCATTCAATTTGGTTCTCAATTGTCTTCCGCGCATGCGGAGCACTCCCGGTATACGATGCTTTAGGCAGCGGGGACCCAAGTCACAGGCTCGTTCAGAAAGCGATTTGTTGGAAAGATACTAGACGCTGCCAAAGATATTGGAGCCCCGGAAATTAAGTTCATTTGAAACATTCTAGGCTACCGAAGGCATTGGGGCCCACAATTTTCCGAAGATATAAAATCATACAAACTTGAGTTCTGTTTAAAATTATTATAAAGGGGCCGGGCGGCTCAGCCAGTAATCAATATTTTGCATTTCTAAAACTTACCTTCAACATCCTACATAGATTGCTCAAATGTAAGGAAAGTTCCTTACATATATGTTTTAAGTTCTATTAAGAGTGATCTTTTCAGGGCGGTGGGCAAGAAATTTAAATCTTTTGATACAAAGATTATAAAGGAAATAAAATATTTATTAACTGGCCTTTTTAGAGTAAGCAGGTAGCAGAAAAGTAGTAGATAAAATTTTGAGATTTTGTATGCTAGTAACGAACACACTCGGAAACTAATGTTAAGCCAATGGCTCCGTTTTTTCCAAAATTCTTGTTTGCATTTTAATATGTTTTTATCATTAAGTAGAATACCTGAGGTCGATGTCTAACAGGGCACTTTTGTACTTTTTCGATTTTGGTTGCAGTTTTCTTTTCTGAAGGCTAAGGCACTTTCACTGTTGTAACTGGTTTAAGAAGAATTGTTGACGCAGATCCTTAACTCTGCTCCAGCCCTTCACTCTGAAAAGGACAGATAATGAAATCTTAACTTTTTCAGAAATCTCCCATTTATTTACCTTTATTTAATTTTCTTTAAAATTTCTGTATGTAATTTCTTTCCTTTTCTGCACCCCCCCCCCCCAAAAGACTAAAGTTGATGAAAGTAAATATATATATATATATATATATATATATATATACATACAGTAAACTAAGCGGAATCGATCGGGACCGAGAATATTTTCCGTAGTTGACAATATTCCGCCTTAGACAAATTTTACTCTATGTCTATGGATTCGCATGGACTTGAAAATCTTTCCGAGTTAGACAGATTTCCGTCTTACACAGAGTCCGCCTTAGAGAGAGTTTACTGTATATATATGAGGACTGCAGAAGCCAAGGGGAATAAGTGACAAAATTGAAAAAAATTGAAAAAAATTAAAGTGCACAGACGACCTGGAAATTTACTTTTTTCTTTTCAGGTAAAGAAATATAAGTGATTTTCTATTATGTGTTGTGTTTTAGAGATCAACCAGTTTTGCCGAATAATCATCAATATTGATTAATTATAAATTTAAAGAAAATTGCACTCTACTTTTTTTCGCATTTATTAAAATAAGAGTTCAAAGACCACTGTGAAACAAGCAGCAAGTTTCCTATTTCAATTCAGTCAATTAATATTGATGTTCAACTTTAACGTCAATTATCTTTAAACTCAATTTACTCCAAATCGAAATTTTGTCACTTGTACCCAGGGATGTAGTCGTAAAAAAGGCAGAGGGTATTCGCTCTAAGCAGAGGGTATACGATCAAGGCATAGAGTATACCCTAGATTGTATAAACTGTAGTTTTCATGAGAAACAGAGGGTATACGGTACACCTTAAAAAAATCCAGAGGGTATACGGCGTATACCCGCGTATACCCTCCACTACATCCCTGCTTGTACCCCTTGGCTTCTAATGTCTTCATATATAATCAACTGTCCTTAAATTTAAGATATCCACATGGCAAATTAAAAGAATCTTGATGCTAAAGAAACGTTCCCCCAGAGCAGTGGTGTAGTCGTAAAAAAAGCAGAGGGCATACGCTCTAAGCAGAGAGTATACGCTCAAGGCAGAGGGTATACCCTACAGTGTATATACTATAGCTTTTTTAAGAAAACAGAGGGTATACGGTGTTCCTTAAAAAAATTCCAGAAGCTATACGGCGTATACCACCGTATACCCTCCACTACATCCCTGCCCCGGAGACATTAAAAAAAAAATTAAGTCAGTGAAATGTCAAAACTGGATGTTGGAGACCCAATTCTCAAACTGATATCTCATATTTGTCTATTACACTCCCTTAACTTTGCCCCCTCCCATTACTATGAAAAGATAATAAAAAATCTTCATTTTCCAGAACTTTTACAAAGTGACTTGTTCACATAAGTTTTGTTATTGCGTCGTAAGTGTTCATACTTTTTCCCTCTCAAAAAAATTCGCCACATCCAGATCAAAAATGACACACGACATTGAAATATATCGTGACTGTCAAAGAAAATGCCCCCCCCCCCCCCACACACACACACTTTTCCTCAATATGAATTTTTTTCATTAGCAGATGTTACGCCTCACCGAAAAGAGTTAAGACACACACAATCACAATCCTATAGACAGATTTGTTAGTTAAATTGGTGTTAAAATATATTTACATAAAAATGCAGTGCAGATGGTTATAAAACAACTCGTGGAGCTTCGAATTCTTTTTAGATCCATAAAGTATTTGTCATTCTTCGAACACAGTTGTGTAGTGAAAAGGAGAAAAATATAATTTAATGTGATTGTAATTGATTTCTGAAATTGTTTTATTAAAACATGAAATTAAAATTGCAAGCAAGATAATGGGATGTAGTGCAGGCTGCTGCAGCCCCATGCATTAAAACCCTTGTGCGGGTTCCTAAGAAGGCAGGAGCGGGAGCGATTTACTTCAGAGGTATAAAAACCAGTAATAATTAGATGAATGAGGTTTTATTTTATAACAACAAAGTTTCTCTCAGGGCTAGAATACTGGTGATTCATTACACACAACAAAAATAATAATGTTGAAGTTGAAATGATGCAAAGTCAAAAAGTCTCAGAGAGGTGGCAGCTTAATGCATAAGTCCTTTTAATGTAACTGAGAGTTGCATCAAGGTAACTAACAGTTCTGGTTATCAGGGTCACTTTGATTACAAGTAATCTACTTAAGATAGTTCCTTTTACAGATAAGATATCTCCGTACGCTATGGCAACCTTTAGCTATGCCAACACCGCAGTTTCCTTTTACTCAGTCCCGGCCTAGTTTGCCGTCGGAGTGCCACAAGGCTGCTCCGCCACTCGGGTCGTCTGCCCGCGAAAACCCTGAGTAAACACCGGAGACATATTTCTCTCCATAACCGGAGACATATTTCTCTCCGTAACATACAGGTCCAACCTGTATGTTACTCACCCGAGTTTAGAAATTAACTAACTAACTACTTCAAGATCATCATCGTCTCCTATATATTCACAAATTATTTTTCTCTAAAACAATATGGAGTCTATAGGCCACTCGCCATGTTTTCCTGTCAAAAACCTTTGGCAGCTGTTCTCTGAATGGCTGGGCGGGGACCGCCTCCATTTTTGCACACTGCACCTACGAGAGGCAATGTCTCGTGGGAAAATATTTCTGTTATTTCCGTTCTCGGTACATCAAAGACAAGACCGGGTGGTCTATTGCATTAGTGAGTGTCATCGACTGTCATACTTCTCAGATCGATTGTGATCGACTGCTTCTCTTCATCTTACCGGCCGGATTTGGGAACTTAGCCGTATTTTCACACTGCTTTAGAAACACATTAGTTTTTCCTATCTAGTGAATCTGTGCCACTAAGGGGTTTTCTGTATGAAATATTGCAAGACAGTGCAAGTCTTTACACCCTATGTGCATTTATATGTTATTTCATGTTATAAATGAGCCAAAAATAAAAAGCAACGAAAAGAGGTTTTGAGTCATAGCTCAGCCTCAACAGATACTAAAATATTGTCTCCTTTAGTTTCTGATTTACCTAGGTTTGAATTATCATTTTATGTCCTAAAAAATGGAAAGGAAAATAAGATACATAATTTTAGTACATTTATACATCACAGTATCTAAGTTCATGTAAAATAAATGATGTAATTTGCATGTGAAATGAATTTTGTGTAATTAATCCTAACAATTTTAATATATTTTATTAATTTGTAAATAATTATAGTAATTAAGTTTTGAATATCTATTATCTTTAAGTTATAAATTTACCCAATTTTTCAAGATGGAAGGACCCTAAAAAGTTCTAGTGAGAGGGGCCCCTTACTTCATAAATCCGCCCCTGTTTAAATGACAGGAAGAAGGTGCTGTGATATGCAAATGATTAGTTTTTCAGCACATTCAGACAAAGCAGGTACCGGTAGCGACACCTACAGTGTTTTTAAATCAGGAAATTGATCAGCCGGTTTTTCATATGCAAATTGCATTTGAAAGCTGTTTCCTGGTGAAAAGTTGTTGTGATGCCTCGTGTAAGAAGGGGAAAGGCAAAGCAGCACGTTTCGATGACTTTGATAAAGGTCGAATAGTAGCCTACCGTGATTGGAGTTTATTGCTGCTCGCGTCGGTCGAGATCCAATTAGTGTTCGCAGAATATGGAATCGATGGGTTCAGGACAATAATACGGAACGCCTTGTGGGATCTTAACAGCCCCCTATTACTAGGGGCCGAGAAGACAGGCATGTTATCCGCGTGGCCGTAATGGATCGTGTAGCCATGTCATGAGCCCTGTGTCAAGAAATGGGGTCGTTTGCAAGACAAGTGTCTGCACGAACAGTTCGACGACGTTTGAAGCAGCATGGACTCTCAGTTTGGAGACCATGGCTGCGGCTTCCCTTAACGCTGCGTCATAGACAGGTGCATCTTCAATGGTGAGATCAACATGAACCTGGGCGCGCGAACGGCGAGATCTAATTTTTTCAGATGAATCCAGGTTATGTTTACAATATAATGATGGTCGCATCCGTCTTGTGTTTGGCGGCATCGTGGTGAACGCACATTGGCAGCGTGCATTCATCATCGTCATACTGGCCCATCGCCTGGCGTGATGGTATGGGATGCCATTGGATACACATCTCGGTCACCTCTTGTTCACATTGACGGCACTTTGAACAGTGCATGTTACATTTCTGGTTCACCCATGGCTCTGCCCTTTATTCGAGCCCTGCGAAACTCTACGTTTCAGCAGGATAATTCCCGACAGCATATTGCCGGTATTATATGGACCTTCCTTGATACGGAAAATTTTCGTCTGTTGCCCTAGCCAGCACGTTCTCCAGATCTCTCACCAATCGAAAACTACTGGTCAATGGTTGCCAAGCGACTGGATCATTACCAAACGCCAGTCACTACGGTTGATGAACTGTGACATCGTGCTGAAGCTGCATGGACATCTGTACCTGTACATGTCATCCAATCTCTGTTTGATTCAATGCCCAGGCGTATAAATGCTGCTATTACTGTCAGAGTTTGTTGTTCTGGGTACTTAATTCTCAGGATCTATGCACCCAAATTTCTTGAAAATTTAATCACTTGTTATTTCTAGTATAATATATTTATCCAATAAATATCATTTTGTTATCTGCATTCCTTCCTGGTCTAGCAACTTTAATGGCCAGTAGTGTAGCACAGAACTCCATGCAATTTTTTTGCCTATTTCATGAAGGACCTTGGAGAGAAAAAAATACAAAATGCTTCAGTTGAGAGTGGTTTAAACAAAAGACACAAAATGAAAAGCTTAAGGAACAGAAGTTCGCACAACATTTCTCTTCCAACTCCACCAAATTTGCTGTTTCCTATTTTTTCAGTTCATAATGACGCATAATCACTTACCAGACGAGAGCAAGCGCAAACAGATTATTCTGGAAGAGTAACAGCAACATCTTGCATTCAGCACTGAAATTGTAGAAATCTTGATGGACATTGCGCGAATGCAGAGTTCACAAGCTCTCGTTTGTGGAAGTGACAAAGACGAAAATGAAAACTTTTGGCAAATTTTGAAACTAATTTCCAGACATAATCCACAACTGAGGAAATGTTTGAGGACACGCGTTTAAAGCCACACCACATAACTTACCTTTCCGCTTCATCCCAAAATGAGATGATTGAATTTCTTGCTTCAGCAGTGCACAAAACGATAGTCAGAGATATTCAAGAAGCATAATTTTATGGAATTATGACAGACACAACACAAGATGCTTCGAACCATGTTCGATCAGCTGTTATGTTGAAATATGTCGACAAAGATGGAAAAACTCCGATCGGCTTTTGGAAGTTGTAAAAGAAGTCGATAAAACCAATGTCGACCTTGCATGCTAGAAATCGTACATCTTTACGAAGAATGAGCTCGAAATAGAACAGGTAGTTTTCCAGTCATACGGTTTTACAAACAGCATGTCTGGGGAATTCAACGGCACTTAGGACTATGAGACGTTTTCAGAAATCGTAGGTTGAATTGTGCAATATATTCCTTGTCAATGTCAGACTCAATACTTTCATTTGGCATATCTGCAATGCCAGCAATATTATAGGCGATGTTTTTGACGTGCTGGAAAATGTTTGTGTTTTTCACAGCAAGTACTAAACGAAAGAAATCATTAGTAGACAAGCTCAAAGAAATAGAAAATGCTCTTCTACTGCGGAATCTTTCTAAGGCGAGATAGACTGCTCGAGCGTAATCATTGAAAGCGGTTTGGATCTTATATGAATCTATCCTACAAATTTTGAAATAGTTGATTCCTCTACTTCTGTTAGCAAAGCAAAGATCAAGCCATGGGGATTATGAAAGAAAATGTTACGGCTCGACTTCATTGCTTCACAAATGTTTCACAAGAATGTTCAGTACATGTGCAAATTAGTTACTGAAAAAATGATGTCGAAGACTCTTAAAATAGACGCTACAAAAGTACTGAAGACTTGTATCAAATCATTAGGAACAATGACAATGAAAATATGAATAGGGAAATATAGAGTGTAGTTCTCTTGTAAACCAAGTAAGGTGTTGATCCGTTAAATGAATTTGCTATATAGTATCGATGAAGATTGGCACCAAAGAAGTTAGATGGTAATTGAAACAATCTCTTCGCTTCCTAACTCCTAATATTCCAACGCAGGAGTTCTCAAACTATGGTACGCGTACCAGTACTAAGACAAGAAGCTCTATGTACTGGTACGCGAAAGTCAGACACCGACACGTGAAATTAAAAATACAGTATGTGAAATAAAAAAACAGCTCAATCACCCCCCCCCCCTTCTCCTCTTTCTTGATTTGAAAGTTAACCGGTAATGTGGTTTCTGCAATACTCTCTGTTATACTGCTTTCACAGCGTTTAGCTTTCTCTTATTTTTATAATGTAATTCGATTTGAATTTTTTGATAAGTGGAACTAATGCTTTGGTAGATATTGAGATGACCTTTCCTTCCCCTGAAAAAAAGAAAAAGTTTTCTTCTTTTACTATATTGTATGTGTGTATATTACATATTTCCACAACCTTCAATATCACATTAAAAAGTAGTTTATTTTCAGAAGATATGTGAATTGTTTATGTAAGTTATTCACTTATTAAATTTTCTTAAGTGTAGTTTACTATTGATATATACACAGCATTCATATAACAAAAAAATCTCGAAAAAAGCGGACTTCAAATGTGTATTTCTTTTCTCATGTTTAACAAAACTATGTAGTATTTATGTTCTTTATTATACATGTATATTTGTAGCCCACAATGATATACTTTATATACATGGTATGATCCATGTCAATTCAGGCAGCCAAAGAAAAAAATCTTACCTTCATAGTCTCAGAAGTTTTTGAATTGAACATATGTTAAAATTCAATAAAAAATAAGATACTTGTATATTTTGGTTTTGCCCCAAAAAATTCCTGGCCCGAGATACTGGCCGCCAAAGATGGCATCCCGGGCACCATTTCCAATTCGCCATTTTCGATAAAAATTTTAAAGTGCTCTATCTCTAGAATGGTGCAAGATATTTTGTTGCGGTTTTTTTTATTTTAAAGATAATATTCTTCTGTTTAAAATGATATACCCAATTTTGAAAAATGTATTCAACTTTTCTTGTGGCAACCTTTTGAAAAAAAAATGTTTTTTTCAAAAATTTTTTTTTTTTTGAAAATGCCAATCTCAAAAATTTTGATTTTTTTGCTGTTGATCAATACCATTGGGAACTATCTTCACTGTAAAGGAGAACTTCCACTTTTGAGTTTAACAAATTTTAGAAACATTTAAAAAATTCAGAGAATTTTACAGGAACTGTACATATACAGTTCCAGTAAAAGTCACTGAATTTTTGCTTATTTGTATCATATTTGTAAGGATAAGCCTACTATATATCCTAAACAAGTTAGAAATTGCAATATCAAATGTGGCAAATGAGGTGCGTGCATAGTATTAACTAGTTTTATAAATATTCAGATCTTGGGGCAATAAGTGTTACACTCTTGGGCGAAAAGGCATGAATACAAAATTTACTATAATTCCATATATTAAATTCAGTAATACGGAAGTAATATGAATCCATCTTAAAAGGACTTAATTGCCGTGGCAACCTAGAATCATTGCCTATCATGGTATATCATTGAATCAATTATGTATTATAAGATTTTTATATAGAATGAAGAAAACTTTTATTTATGTCTTTTATGTTTTAATTTGATTTTCATAGCATTTGAAGTGATACATACTTTATTGCAGAGGTTTACAAAAAATTACTTCCTGTGTCATAGAAAGTGCATAGTGTTTACAGACTCACACAAAAGATTTCGGATACTTTACCTTATTGGAAATACTGTACATTAGCGATGATTGCTAGAGGTGCATTTTTAGTTGCGATATGAATTTTCAAGTTTAATTAAATATTTCCATATTACGTTGTGTGTATAAAGGCTGTAGATCATATACAGGGCTACACAAAAGAAATCGTAAGGGTATTGCTGGAAGTGCATTTTTAGTTGTGTTTGAGTTTTTAAGTTTAACTAAATTTTTCCATGTTACGTTGTGTGCATAAATGCTGTAGATCATATACAGGGCTACACAAAAGAAATCTTAAGGGTTTACTGAGTATGAATGAAAGTAGCTTAAAGGTGATTTTTAAATGAGTTATGCATTTTTACACTGAACTACATTTAGTATACTAAGATATGTTTGGAGAATATAGATAAAATGATATACAGGTCCATGCAAAGAATTAGATACATGGCCGTCTATGGATGATAATCTCTGGAAGTGTGATTTCACTGGTTTTAAGGATGTTTTAATCTTAATTAAATATTAGCTAAATAGTGGCATGTATATAAAGATAGTAGGTAAAATACAGGGTTGTATGAAAGTATTCAAGTATGCTTCCGTCTATTGACATAAATTTCTAAAAGTCAAATTCCGACCTGTTTATGTGTTTTTAACAATTTCCAACATAGTTGAAAGTCTTTATGGATTCGATTTGTCTGCCCATCTGTCTGAACTCTAACTTGTATTAATATAATTTGTATTGCTGTGTAATTGATGTATGTTATTGAGATTGTTCGGTATTGAAAATAAAGTATGTATCACTTCAAATGCTATGAAAATCAAATTAAAACATAAAAGACATTAATAAAAGTTTTTTTCATTCTATTTAAAAATCCTATAATACATAATTGATTCAATGATATACCATGATAGGTAATGATTCTAGGTTGCCATGGCGATTAAGTCCTTTTAAGATGAATTCATATTACTTCCGTATTACTGAATTTAATATGTAGAATCATAATAAATTTTGTATTCATGCCCTTTTTGCCCAAGACTGTAACTTATTGCACCAAGACCTGAATATTTATAAAACTAGTTATAGTACGCACGCACCTCATTTGCCACATTTGATATTGCAATTTCTAACTTGTTTAGGATATATAGTAGGCTTATCCTTACAAATATGATACAAATAAGCAAAAATTCAGTGACTTTTACTGGAACTGTATATATACAGTTCCTGTAAACTTCTCTGAATTTTTAAAATGTTTCTAAAATTTGTTAAACTCAAAAGTGGAAGTTCTCCTTTACAGTGATGGTAGTTCCTAAAGGTATTGATCAACAGCAAAAAAATCAAAATTTTTGGGATTGGCATTTCCAAAAAAAAAAATTTTTTTTTGAAAAAAAAATTTTTTTTTCAAAAGGCTGCCACAAGAAAAGTTGAATACATTTTTCCAAATTGGGTATATAATTTTAAACAGAAGAATATTATCTTTAAAATAAAATAAACCGCAACGAAATATCTTGCACCGTTCTAGAGATAGAGCACTTTAAAATTTTTATCGAAAATCGCGAATGAGAAAGGATGCCGGGGATGTCATCTTTGGCGGCCTGTATCTCAGGCCAGGAATTTTTTTGGGCAAAATGAAAATATACAAGTATCTTACTTTTTCTTAAATTTTAACATATGTTCAATTCAAAAACTTCTGAGACTATGAAGGTAACCCCCCTGCCTGAGTTGATATGGATTCAGCCACATAAATACACTATAAATTATTACAAGAAATAAATTATTCCTTCGCATGCTTCCCGAAATCTTTCCTTTTATCCGTTTGTTCTATTTTAAAATAGTAACCTGTTTCATAGGTTTTTCTGTATTAGCTTTGAGTTTGTCACCTGGTAGTACGCGTAAGTATGAACATTAATTTAGTGATACGTCGGTCTGAAAGTTTAGGAATCCCTGTTCTAACACATGGAGTTTCAGAAAATACTGGATATCCTTGCAGTGGTGATAGCTGAATTCTTTCATCAGCATAATCACACCACTGGATAAAATAATGTATCCCCCCATTACAAGAGAGAAATAAAAACTAAATGTGGTTAAGAATGCGGTAAATGTCTTTCATGAAACATTGTCAATTCCTGATATGGAAGCATTACACGCAGGGATAAAGTTTTGTCAGACTTCTGCGCAGAGGCTGAAATAATGTATGATATTTACATGAAAACAGAACCTTTGAGATACATTCTGCCACTTGTGAACCATGTCAATCGACTGGCTCTAATTTCTCCAGTCACAATTGCCTCGAATGAGAGAACAATGTAAATTAAAATTGTGAAAAAAATATCTAAGAACAACAAAGACCGATTCACGTTTGAATACACTCATGATGCTTACGTTTGAGAAGGATATTTTGAAATACCTAGATTTGGGCACTGTCGTGAATAGATGGGCTCGTCTAAAACAATGGTGGGTTAAAATGCATGTTATGCAATGGATGCACAAAGATGTAATTAAAATGAGTTTTGATTTAATCCTTTTTAATGTAATGTAATGTAATCAAGAGCCGTAGTGAGCGGCCTCTTTCCGTCAGCTGTCCTTTAAGCTTTTCTTCTCTTATCCCGACTCTTTTGCAGAAGCTAGGTTCATAGGTCCCCAGCCAGGTCCCGAATATAAGAGACTAGCGGAAGCTAGGTTGAAAAAAAATCAAAAATTAAAACCGGACAAATTTAAAAGGGAAATTACACAAATTAAAGACACCGAAAAGGAAAAGCTCGGGGCTCTGAAGCTACCGAACAACCGCTCCTGCATCAAGTTTACTATTAGTCTTGATCAGCGGTTGGGGTTGAGTGGGTGGGTCAACCGCCATGGGCAACTGATAAATAAGCTGATTCTGCATAAGTTCCAAGTAGCATTTTACTAAAAATTTCAACTTATTTAATTAATCCGATTTGCAGATTTCCATCTGCACATTCAGCAAAAGATATCAAAATACATTACGGGAATATTTACAACAACGTAACGTAAGTGAAGGGGTGGTATATCCATCTTTAAATCTACCTTATATTCTCTTCAATATTCTAAAGCGTAAAGTATTCGACCTTCTAAAATGAAAGTTTTGATCTCGATGGGTTAATAAGGTTGAATTTTATATAAAACATAACCAGTGTACTAAAATGGTTTGACTGATTTTAAAATTCAATAACTTGCTAATAGTGGCAGCTATTGTAAAAAAAAATCTTGCAGGAGGGTTATGTAAGATGTCAGGAGTTTTTTACAGCGATTCTCGATTTTAGTTTAAAACAGCAGCGATACATGGCACTGCTGGCAACAGGTGCTAAATCGGGGCCTGATTTTTTTAATTTCTCTCTCCCTCAGTATTGATGCAGAAGAAGGAGGGGTATTAACTTAAATATATGGAGGGGTTCTCAGTTGCCAATGAAATTATGTTCTTAGAGGCCCACTGCATATATTTAATCTCCTTCTTTCACATCAATAATGAGAAAAGAGAGAGGGCAAAAATCAGGTCCCGATTTAGCACTTATTGCTAGCAGCGCCATCTATCGCCACTATGTTAAACTAAAATCGATAATCGCAGTAAAAAAATTCCTGACATCTTACATACCTGCAAGAATTTAATTTTATAGCTGTTACCATTTGCAAGTTACTGAATTTTAAAATCAGTCAGTCCATTTTAGGACACCGGGTAAATGCATATATACAGACACAGAAACGAACTTTTAAAGATATATAAATTTTTTTTTAAGTCAGTCGGCAAAATCGTCATATACGCCCCCCTAATGAATTCTGCTTAAATACGCCCCTGAAAGTAGTACTATATTCTTAATGGTGCCTTTAGCCATAATTTAATTCATTATTAAGTGATAATTATGCAAGAAAAAGAGAAAATTAAATATAAAAAAAACTTACTTTAATTGACATTTTCTATGTTACATAAAAAAATCTAATAAAGCGTGAAATTATTTCTTCTCCTGTAATTTCAGAAATATTGATGTCAACTTCGTTTTCTTCAATATTTGTGGCCGTTCTTTAACAAGTTTTTCTTTATATAAATGAAGAATTTCTATTTCGGAAATACAGTCTTGTTTCTCTAAAGCATATATTAATTGTTCAGTCAAATTTATGCATTTTTCTAGTGTCATATTTTCGTCTGTCGGTTGTTCATCATTGTCTTTTGAGCTGCTACTAACATAATCGGCTGCTCTATTTAGCACAGCGTCTTGCTATCCTTTAAATTGTTCGTTGTTGATGCATTTTCGTTAATGCTTAGCCAATCATCTATATCCCTTTTTTCGACACTGTTAAGCAACAGTGCAGTTCCCAGAAAATTTGTTCAGAAAATAATCGCCTCTGACAAAGAAAAAAAAAAAGTCATATATTCTTTATTTGTACTTTTACTTTCGATCTTAAAGTTTTTAATTCATAAAGAATTGCTATTTTTCTTCTCCCATAATTTTAAAGTGCAAAAGAAAAAGGAAGGGAAAGGTGGTTTTGATGCCGGATTTTTGAAGTTACCGGATTTCTGAATGCCGGAATTTTGAAGTCACACTGTATATATATATATACATATTAATTTATATTTAATATATGTTGATTGCACGTTCATTCTCTATAATATTAAATTTTACTCTTTTTAATTACTCTATATTACTTTTTAATTACTCGGGTACAAATTCTATAAAATCTTCAGTTCCGACGCTAAAATAATAATAAAAATGCTTATTCATTGGTTTTTTCCAAACAAAATGACATCGTAAATGACAGAAAAAATATCTTTTCTGAAATGGATCCTTTGGGCGTTTAGTAATTAAGATTAAAAAATAATGATCTAAAACTACAAACCCCCTTAAAAACATCAATTTAATAGCCATTAACCTAAATGAACGCCATCACAAATTTAAGAACTTTAAACAAGAAAATAATCTATAAATCCGCAAAATTTTTTATTGAAAAAGATTTAAATTAAATACTCATGAAAATTTCTCACTTTCTTGATCATACTGTCTTTTGGACATTTTTAGGCATTTTGCAAACTCAGATGAAAATACCATTTATTTTATGTGGGAGTCAGCTTAGATGCTGCCATTTATTCGTTTGCTTTGAATGCAAAAAACATTAAGCTATTAAGAAGTGATGTGGAAAATGTAAAAAAATCGGACATTTTAGTTTTTATAAGGAAAAGAACAGAGGTCCCCGTATGGGGATCTAGGGACCGAAGAGGATATGCGGAATACAGGGCTGAGCAAAAGATCTGAAATGCATTCCCATTTATTGATAAAAATTGATGAAATAGAAATTTCAACAGTGCAATGCATTTCTTAAAAAAAAAAAAAAAATAGCATACATTTTATTATGTGATAAATCAGACAGGGATGCAGAAAAAAATCAGATATTTTTCCGTCTATTGTTAGCAATATCTGAAATTGTGTTTCAAATGTTTTATGCGTATTACACATTATTTGTTTAGACATCAATTTTCATTTTATTAAACTATGAAGTTCTATTATAACATTTTGAATGTGTTGGAATGTGTTTCATAATGTATGCCTGACGCATGATTTCACGTTTTTGTTATTATATGACAGGGGATACCTTTGAAAAATATCCTAAGAACCTAAACAGTGTAGTAAACAAAACAAGTTTACAAATTACTGGATTCAGTAATTACTTGTCTTTTCTAAAAATAGGCATTCTGAGTGAAAGGAGATGTCTGAAGACCCTCATTAACTTTAACCGCCGATCCAAATTATACCCTGCAGTAGTCTACCTAGCCACCTGAGGGTGGTCTCTTTCTATCGTTTCTATCGGTTTATCGATACGGAAATAAGATAGTATCGTTTATTGGGATGAATGTCGAAAATTGTTTGTTTATAACCTCTAAAATATTGATTATTGCCTTTAAATATTGGTTATTATTATGTGATAATTAAATAATAACTCCTTTTATAGATTGATTCAACTTGTCAGATAAATGGCAGATAAGGATTTTTCGTTCTGGTTTGTATTTGGAAATGAAATGGAACACCATTTTTGATACAAAGTTTAGATAAGATATTATCACTATTTTATTATATTGATAAGGTCAAATAATATAAACATCAGCCATTTAAAATACAAAGTTATGGGCGGAAAGTATTTTAGTAGCTTAAGAATTTAGTGCAAATACAAAAAATGTTATTTTATAACGAACTTTTTAAGTGAACATTCCAAATACAATTAGGAAAAAGAATCATGCGTCAAGCATAGATTATGAAACAATTTTCAACACATTTAGAATACTGTAATAAAACTACACACTCTAACACTTTATGTCCCAAATTATGAATTCATCAAAATTTCATCTTCTAAAGCATTTTTCGTGAATTTTTGAAACTATATCAGAAGATTTACTCAATCATTTAATAAATTTTACAAAGATTTTGCCAATTAAATTTGAATTTATTGGAATTTTGTGCAATATTTATAATTCCACTCAAATCTTTCATTTAAAATATTTTTCTTAGTATTTTGTAGAATTAGGAAATGTACAAATATAATATTCTTACAATAGAAACATAGAAATATTTCCAGACTGAACTCCCTCCCGCAATCTTTCACCGGCAAGAAAGCTGAAAAAATGCAAAGGCAAAAGAAATAATCTTTAAACACGTTGAATGCCAAGTCTATTTTGTCTGTCTTTCCGTTTGGGTTGTCTTTCCGTTGGATTCCCATTACACAATCAATAAGTATCAGTCACCGATGACTGACGTGGTCTAAACGGAAAGTTCAGTGTCATTCACCAGTAACTGACGCGGCACTGAATGTGTTAAAAATATTTTTGTTTGGTGCATCCAATAATGCTTTTCGAACAGTATAACCTACCTATAACTCATTCTAAACTGTAATCGATGCATTAAATGCATTTTATAATAAGTTATTTTAATGGTACTTTAAAGTATCGCCGGGCATAAAGGGTTAATACCAGTATATATTGTTAGAAACATTAATCTCTTCAGAAAAACTTATCATAAATCAACTTAATTACTTTTGATAACATTTAATGTTTGCAACGTGAAATATGTTTACATCATTTACAGTGTGACTTCAAAAATTCGGCATTCACAAATCCGGTAACTTCAAAAATCCGGCATCAAAGTCGTCTTTTCCCTCCTTTTTTTACACTTCTAACTTACAGAAGAAAGAAAAATAGCAGAATGAACACGTGTATTTTTCCCTATCTGAAGTTTTGGAAGTTTTTATTTATTTATTTGTTTATTTATTTATTAGAGCTAGTACGAAGTCTTTTTCGAATTAAGGGAGAGTTGCTTCTAAAATAAAGCATTTAAATTTTTCTCTCACAGATAAAGTGGTTTTGATAAGAAAGTTAGAAAGGCTTTGTGAAAATGTTGTGTGCTGAGTAGAATCAGATCGTCCACAGTTTATGACATTAAAAAACAGAAGCTAAAAATACTGTAATTTTATACAAAAGTGACATCCCGAAGGGTTAAAGCAAAAAGGTACACATGAAGAAAAATTTTCCACTGTTTATTAGCTTTTTTTTTTTTTTTTTTTTTTTTTTTTTTTTTTGTAACATAGAAAATTTAATTAAAATAAGTTTTTTTTTTTTTTTTTAATGTTTAGTTTTTTTAACCACATAGTTACCACTTGGTTATGAATTAAATTTTGACTAAAGGTACTAGTATTAAGAATATCGGAAGGCCTTTTGATATTCTTTCAGAAATCCAGAATTTTCAAAAATCCGACTTAGACTCAGTCCCGATGATGCCGGATTTTTGAGGTTATACTGTAATTCATCCTGATACAAAATAGAACATTAGTTTCGGGTTCATCCAATAAACTGTCAACCAAAAGAAATAAACATTTACATCATAAAGCTACAATATTGATTACACATAACTAGTAAGAACTATAAAGACTATATGTTTATGACATAACTAGAAAGAACTATATGTTTAATTTTATTGACTTTAAAAGAAAATAGTTACTTTCTTTGGATTATAACCTTCAGTTTATTCATGTGTTTACTTTTATCGAAACAATGTTTTTATTTGTTTATGATTATAACCTTGATTTCATTTATGTGGTTACTTTTATCTTAGATTTTTATTATTAACTCACTCTCTCTATGTTATTTAAACAAGAATCGAGCAAAAGTGCACGCTCCAGAAATTAATATGTATCTACTTTTAGCCCTATATAAATTTAATTATTCTAGAAAAAAAAGGTATAATAATTTGAATAATTAATTAAAACACGTTAATAAAGAAGAACAACTTTACAAGTTTTTATAATGCAAAGTCATGGATACATCTAAAAAAAAAACCAGGACAAAAAGCCGTGGACGATCCTGAAAAAGAAGGTAAGCTCAATTTTTTTACCTTTATTATATGATTTAAATGTGATAATTTTTATATCACACAGACTCTTTTAAATAATTTTTAAAATATATACTACTAAGGATGCAAAAATTTAGTTTAGTTATAAAACACATAGTTCGGTTAAAAATTGCCCTTGAGCAATTTTTGTCAATAAACGGAAGGTATACTCGAGATTTATTGTTCAGCCTTGTATAAGTATCTATAAAATTCGTGCACCTCAAGTAATGTGCAAAACATTAGTTAATTTTAAAAAAGGTTACCACAACTGAAAACGCACTTTCAGCATTGGTGGAAAGTATTTGAAAATAATCGTTATCATATTTTTATCATATGTGTAATTTAATACAATAACGTAGGAAGAGCTCAGATGATAAAGGTGGTAAGTGAGACAATCATCATTTTGAGAAAATAAGCTGTAAAGTTCCAAATATCTATTTGCTTTTATTGCCAAGTGCCTCCTTTATTAATTAAAATCTCTGTATATTAGGTTTTTCAAATAGTAACTTGGTAGACGGCCATTAGATGGTAGACGACCATTAATGATCTTCAATCATATATGATTAAATTTACTTCTGATAATTGGGTCAGATCTTTATTGGGACAATATAGATCTATATTGGACCTATGTATCAATAAATTAATCCGAAATTTACTGTATACAAAAAAATTTCATAATCTCGTTAAAAAAAAATAAAAAATAATAATAATCAAAAGTTTTCTAAGACAAGCGTTACATCAACTGTAGCAATTTCGTGGTAGGAAGGGGGAAAAAAAAGACATTTGCATCGGCCGGGAATCGAACCCGGGCCGCCCGCGTGGCAGGCGAGCATTCTACCACTGAACCACCGATGCGACAAGCAGATATTAAAAATAAATATTTATATTTTCAAATGTCTCCCAAAAATATTCATAAAATGGAATTTATGATACTAAATTAAAAACCTAACTTTTCAAGGACTGGAAATAAAATCAAATATTAATAATTGTGTAATATTAACATTTTTCTTTTTTAATTCTAAGATGAAAGTGTAAGTAAAAGGTGAAAAAACAATAGCAAAATAAATAAATTAATTAAATTTGACCATACATAAAATCCATCGATACTTCAGAAACCGTGATTGTAAATTAAAGTATTATAATTTTCATTCGGAAATTTGGAGAATTAAATAAAATTAATACAATAATAATAAAAAAAAAGGAAATAAACGAAAACAAAGGTAAAGAAAGTTTAGCTATCAATTTTAACATTTTTTTTTGGATTTTTTTAATCCAGAGAATTAATGAATTTTTAGCAAAATGTGTATGCGATTTTCAGCTCTTTTTTTTTCTTTTTTTTTCATGTGTGTTTCGCGCCGATTTTTTTTTTTTTTTTTTTTTTATATATTTTCCTCTGAAACTGAAAGAACTTTCCAGTAAATTTTACTGCTGTCCTGATTAAATTGCAGAGTGAAGACTTCCAGATATTGGTTCCTATAGGAACGTGAACGATGATGCTAAAAATTTTTAATTTAATTTGGATCGATATAAAGAAAATCACAATAATTTAAGCTTCGTTTCATTTGAGACCGGTGCGAGCGTAGCCCACACTAGTGAACGCTGCGGATTGCAGTGGAATCACCAGTCTCAGGTTCGTTTAATTCGAGTTTCTTTTGGGAAAAACCGACGAGTGATACGGGCGAAGCTCCATAAGTAAATAAATAAATAAATACTGTAAAAGCACTTATTTTCGCGATTTTCGCGAGCCCGTTGTAATCGCGAAAATTTAAGACTCGCGAAATATATATAGATTTTCCGCCTCAAATAATAATAAAAAATCAAATTTTCCCCTTATCCAAAATTTAATTATTACAGTTACTTAAATAAGAAATAAGTACAAAAATTTCTTGAATATTTACAACTGTTTCTTGAATACGATGCAATTACTTCTTGAATAAAAACAATAATACAACAAAGAGAATGCAGCTCATTCACTTACAATATTTATACCAGCTTCTATGAAGCCATTCATTTTTAGAGCGATGGGAAGAGGAGGGGAGGGAGGGCGAAGAACTTTTCGGACAAAAGGAAATTTCTTAAATTGCCTTATGCAAAATGGGTTCTATTTAGGTAGTTTCGGAAATTTTCAACTTTCGGTTCAGTTCATTTTAAAATTCGCCAAATTTTCAGCTCGCGAAATCACCGATATCTTCATTTTCGCGAAAATTACGGCTCGTGAAAATAAGTGCTTTTACAGTAGCGAATTTCTTAAATTTATATTTTAAAGATTGAAATATTTTTACAATTAAAATATAAAATTAAGTACATGCTTTAGAAATATTTCGTCAATTAAAAGACAAACATCCTTTAATGAGAATATACAAAATAAATAAATAAATAAATAAATAAATAAATAAAAATAAATAAATAAAATTAAAGGAATTTGTAAATTTTAATTTTCTGAGGAGAAATTTGGAAATTAGGAATATATCCCAAGCCTATAAGAATTCACATATTGAATTATAATAAATAAAGACCTTTTTCTTTCTCTCAATCGTAATAGTTATTTTAAGTGATGTAAAAGAAAAAAAAAAATTCACCCCCCTCCCCCTCCCCCAAGAAAAAAAAAAAATCAAAGATCAATATAATTTAGTTAATTTCCGGAGGATCCATATTACAAACATGCACTGCTGAAACAAATTATTCTTAAAACAGAAAAGTTGTTTTGTGAATATAAATGACTTCGAAAGCTTCAAGATTACAAAAAAGTTTGATAATCTCTCATTCACATAATAATTTTTTTTTAATTAAAGACGTATACTATATAAAAACACTTTTAAAACATTAAATAAAAATTCTAAAAGTTTAAAAACCAACAAGTTTCGACCACCCTGTGGCCTTCATCAGGGTCATATTCCAGTAAATGAGAGAAAGAAACTAATAATCCATAAAAGTAAATCCATAATCCCTTAATACTAGTTACACATATTTTGATTAGGTACGGTAATGCATTCAAAAGTGTATCACTATCCTATGTATGTAGCTTTAATTTATGGTATATTCAGTGTCTTGTGGGAAATATTTTTTTTAATTATTATTATTGTAAAGCATCATATGTCAGTTGTGAGTGTGACAAAGAATTAATTCATATGTCAATTTTAATTACAAAAATAATTATTCAGCTATTGCTTCAAATTTTAGTATTTAGATGGCAGCGCAAAGTAATTTGAATGATCGAGGCATAGTTTATAATTTATAATCAATTACATTTTATATCTGAACTGCATGTAATTATTATTGAAACTATAAAAAACCCGAAAGGATAACTAAATAATAAAAAATGAATGATATTTTAATTTATCAAATCTGATAAATAAACAACTGCATCTTTTTCAACTAGAATGTTTTAGTATTATTCCAGGATGAGAAAAATACTGGTAATATTTGTTTTATCAATTACAATATAGATGGCAGCACTAAATTTACAGAGAAAACTATTTATATATTTATTTTATTAGTTAAAATATAGATGGCAGCACTAAATTTTTTATAATGCATGCTCAAGGATATAGGAACGATATATGTTACGTTCCTTATTCCAAGTGCATGCTTTATAAATTTACTATTTAGCTATTTTATAATCTTTCATTTGTTTTAGTTTTTTCAAATGACTAATAATATTAAATGACTCTTTTATTCCTAAAAAAAGTACATGAGATAGAGAATAATTTTTTGTTGCTAATTTTTACGGGCTAGAAAATCAATAATGTTTTGTAAGAAAAAAACCCTGATATGTTTCGTCTTTTTAAAACTTAGAAATAGAAATATAGTGAATTCTTTTAAATATATTTTCTATTTATTGTTTTCCTGTTGATATTTTAGTGATAAAGTAAGTTTCTATATGTCTCAAATAATGATAAAAGCTGTGTTTGAGATTGTAAGCAATTATTTTTTATTATGAAAGTCTGTGATAGAGGATGAATGTTTTGAATCAAGATATTTTAAAAAATTATAAATGTAAAACATTGAAAATTTTCTTGACAAACTAGGGTACAAAATACCGGGTAAACGACAACGAAGATAATTGGGTACTGGAGGTAATTGGGTACTAGTGTTTCATTTATTTTTTCGTAAGACTTACTCACTTGGTTCAGGGCAAATACAAACAGTCATAAATGTGGCTACATTCATTATCACTCAATTTTTGGGTATTTGTCCTGGAGTCTAAGAGGGTAGCGTCATAGAAAAATTAATAAAATGAAAACTGTAATACTCAATTACACACTTTTACTCTATATTGTAAAATGAGAATTGCGAATTAATTTTTAATATTAACCTCTTTGCTGCATAGATAAAATCTGTCAGTAAGGCAATTATACTTGTACACCGGTATACCACAAAAAAAAAACAAAAAAAAACAAAAAAAAAATTGTTAATGTTTAAACATTAATAAAAATGCATGGAATCGATGTAATCGATCGCAGTTTGCGGGAAAATTACCAATGCCAGTTTTACCATTAGGCGATTCTGGGTGACCGCCTAGTGGTACCAGGACAATCGGGCTCTTGTTTATCAAAATAAATTGTCATTTGTTCATCCTTCATGTTTAAAATTCTAATTTCTGAAAAAAACTTGTTTCATTTCCTTGTGCATTTTAAATATTTTTTTTGCTATTTTAAAAAAAAATCAGTAAGTTTACTTTCATATGTTGGTAATATTTGGATATATTTGTGTATAAGTATGTCTGACCATGCAAGTGTTTGTAAGTGAGCATTCCTAAGGGATGCATGGACATTTCTTTGCCTATGACAGACACGCCGAACCTATGGCACGCATGCCATAAGTGGCATGCAACAGATATTTTCGGCACGGCGCACAGTGGATCAAAGTATAGGCGATGACGAACATAGGATTATCACGATAGTATAAGCCTACATATATGATGCTTTTTGTTACATTTAGGTTTAAATGAGTAAAATAAATGATACTGAAAGTATCTGCATGGTTTTTATGAACAATTTCGCGCTTTTTTGTCGCAAGCGGGAAGTTTAGGAAGATGATGAATAACAAAAATAAACTGGACAAACAAAGCATGCAGTTTTTACTTATATCCAAATGACATTTGTGGAATATTTAAAACATTTGTTTAATTTTTAATTGGCAACATATACATAACTCTTTAAAATCGTTCTACAAAATTGCAACATTCTACTGCAACATTTTAGAACTTATTTCAGTGCATATTTGTTATTATTGGATTTGATTTTTTTTTTTTTAATTATCTTGTAGTAATATTAATTTTAGCATATTTCTTTTTTATTTGAAACAAGATTATTTCATTTTGTCTTTTTTCTTATAATGTTTTGAAACATAGGCGTAGCGTGACCAGAAATTTTTTTTTTTTTTTTTGGGGGGGGGGGGGGTGGGGGGGCACGTAAGCCGTGAGAAGTGCACCCTTAGCGAATTTCAAAATTTGCGCCCCCCCCCCTCCCCCCCCCCAAAAAAATTCCTTGTAATGGGTGTAATAAAATTGATAAAGTGCAGAAACATAAATAAATGCTATAATATTTATAATATGAATAAATTTTTCGCGTTTATTTTTGAACTTTAAAATGTTTCATTTTAATTTAGAAATTTAGAACAACTAAATAACATAAGAGAAAATTGCACTTATTTGTTAGAGAGTTCATGATGTTTTGCGACAGGGAAAAAAAAAAAATGATCAAGAAAGAAAAAAGAAATTCCCCGGAAAATGATCGGCGACCAAAAACTGAATAAATAACAAATAAAACCGTGGTTCGCAGCATAAATTTTGCGCCCGGGGCGACCGCTCCTTTAGCCCCTTCTTTGCACGGCCCTGAGGGGAGCACTAGAAGTCTGCACGGGCAGCAGTTTCCAGGCCGGCGTGAAAATTATAAGTTCCACCCGAGATCGGCCCGTTTATATTTTCACAGTTTACGGCCAAGCCCGGTTCGTAAAAAAATCAGTGAAAACAAGCCCGGCCCATAAAAAATCAATTAAATCAGGCCTCGTCCAGCCCGACTCAATTTCTCAAACATTCCGATTTTATTAACATGCAATTGCAGAGCTGCCACTTGCTACTAAATGCTACTAAAAGTGACTATTTTCAGCATCCGGCGGCTATGGCGACTGTTTTAGGCCGAAAACTGTTAAAAAGCGACTATTTCAAGAAAGTAGTAGGCGACTTTTTTTCGGATTTCAGCAACTATTTTTACTGAAAATATTAGGTCTTTTTCTTCAAAGCGCCTGTAAAGTCATCTTCCCAAACGCGCTTTTCAACGGTTATTAGAGGAGGTTCGCAATTTTTTCCGCGACGAATTCCAAAATTCGGGATTTCCCAACCCCCCAAACCATTGACGAAAATACCTATTTATTTCCGAGATCTTTTATAGTTGAAGGAGATTTTGAGATTTTTTCCGCGATCTTTTGCCAAATTTTGCAGATTTTTCCTCCACAGATTGACGAAATTGATTTTTTTTCCTCCACCACTTGTCCAAATTCGCGATGTATATTTTCTGCGACCGATTGATGGTAGTTACTATTTGTTTCAGAGATCTTTTGACGAAATTTCGGATTCTTTTCCAGATAGTTTGTCAAAATTCGTGATTTTCTTTTCATGACCGATTTATAAAATTCGTGATTTTTAGCGCGATTATTTGGTTAAATTCCCCTTTTTTTTTATACCAAATTTGCATTGTTTTGTCCGCGACCATTTGACGAAATTTGCGATTTTTTGCTTGTGATCGTTAAACGAAATTCGCAATTTTTTGTCCATTTTTTGTGACGAAATTTGCGATGATTTTTCCGTGACCGTATGACGAAAATCGCCATTTGTTTACGCGACCTTAGGTAAAATTCAAGATATTTTTACAGTTGTTTGAGGAGATTCGCGATTTTTCTCCGCGACGAATTGCAAAATTTGAGATTTTTCCCCCCAATAGATTGACGAAAATAGTTATTTCTTTTCGCCATCTTTTGCTACGATTGTTGAAGGAGATTTCACAATTTTCCCCATGACGTATTGCAAATTTCTCGATTTTTTGGGGGCGATCATCTTGCGGTACTCACAATTTTTTTTTTTTTCCGTGATCTTTTGCCAAATTTCGCGTTTTGTTTCCAGCGATCGTTTCACGGAACTCACGATTTTTTTCCCGCGATCCTTTGCCAAAATTCGCGAATCTTTCTGCGACAGATTGGCGAAATTTTATTTCCGCCATCACTTGTCGAAATTCACAATATATATTTTTTCCGTGATCGATTGATGATATTCGCTTTTTGTTTCAGATATTATTTGACGAAATTCTCGATTCTTTTCCACGATAGTTTGTCGAAATTTGTGATTTTCTTTTAAAAACCGACTTACGAGATTCTTGATTTTTTGTGCAATCATTTGATTAAATTCACGATTATTTGACAAAATTCGTGTCTTTTCAAAGGTGACTCTCTTCTTAATTTTCGAAAATTTAAGGCATCCGGTTCCGAAAATTTTAAAAATTCGGGCATATAAAATATCGCGACTTTCGGCAAATGGTCGCCGAAAACATCAATTTCGACAATCGTTCACAGAAAAAAATCGCCAATTTCTTCAAAGGATTGCAGAGAAAAACGAATTTCGCCAACGAATCGCGAATTTCTTCAAGGGATCGCGAAAAAACGTGAATTTCTTCGAGGGATCGCAAAAAACGCAAACTTCGTCTAGGGATAGCGAAAAAACACAAATTTCACTAAGGGATCGCAAATTTTATAAAAGGATCGCGAGAAAATGCTTATTTCGTCAAAGGATGGAGGAAAAAACGCATAATTGGCGCCGAGAGGCGATTTCCACCCCTTTCCCTCCTTCTGCTGTAACTTTTTAGAAAATTTGCTGTGAATTTCAGTTTTTTTCCCTTTTACTCAGAATCACACCTGCCGTCTTTTTGTCCGTGACCATTTGGCGAAATTTGCAATTTTTTTCTCTTCATCGTTTGACGAAATTCGTAATATTTTCTATATTCTTTTGACGAAATTTGCTAGGATTCATCCGTGACTGAATAACGAAAATCGTTATTTGTTTCCACAACCTTTGGTAAAATTCAAGGTATTTTTCCACGGGCCTTTAAGGAGATTCGCGATTTTTTTCCCCGACGAATTACCAAAATTCGCATTTTTTCCCGCCAATCGTTTCGTGGAATTCACGATTTTCTTTACATGATCCTTTGCCAAATTTCGTGATTTTTTTCTACGACCGGTTGACGAAAATGATATTCGTATTTGTTTCAGGGATTTTTGACGAAATTTGCGATTCTTTTAAACGATCTTTTCTTTTGGCTACTGACTGAGGAAGTTCTTGATTTTTTGCTCGATTTTTTGCGCGAATATTTGACCAAATTCGGGGGTGTAATTTTTTTTCTGTTTGTGACAGCTTGGCAAAATTTTCGATTTTCTTTCCGTTATCTTTAGGCGAAATTTAAAAGTTTTTTTTGGAAAACTTCTTTTTTTCTAAGGCCAAATGTTGATATCTGCGATTTTTTTTTTTTCCGTTACCGAATGGCAAAATTCGCGACTGTTTGATGAATTGATTTTGTGGAATTCTCGAAGAAAAGAAAATCGTGGCTTTCACGAAATTAAAAAAAGTAAATCGTGTACGAATCATATGCCTATGCAAGAAATAAATTTGGAAGATTCCATCCAAACAAATATTTTTATTATGCAGAATTTTTCTTTTTTGAGTGGGGTTTGCGATATCCCACACGTTATTTCTAACCCTGTCCCTCAAATAAAACTTTCTTCCTTCTCTCCAAGAAACTCTTGAAAGAAAGGCGATGGAAGGTAGTACCGGGGATGATCTGCAAGAAATTTTTACTGCTATGTTTCCTGGTGTTGTACATAATTTTTATTGTGGAAGATACAAGTTACTTCGTAACTGAAACATTGGGGCCTTATTTTCTGGATAACTTTCTCATTTGATGAAATCACTCTATTCTTTATTCAGTGATTTGAGCAGAAGCATAAACTGTGAAATAAGATATGGACATTCATAAAGTCCTTTCAATGTTATGGATACATTTTTTCTTCCTTTTTTTAAACAACTATATCCGAGTATTTTGGCTACTATTTTCGAACAAATGCTACTATTTTTTTTCGTTGGAAGCTACTAAAGCTACTATTTTCAGTGTCATTCGGCAGTGGCAGCCCTACAATTGAGATGCTTTTATGAAGTAGAATAAAGGGTTTTTTTTCTAAAAAAAACTCCGATTTTTTTTTATAAAATAGCATCAAAGTTGGACTTTTGATTTCCAAATTCAAAGGCTGACAATTACAAGACGGATGCATTTAGTAATCTGCTTTAAAACAAGCTGCTTCGAATTAGGAAAAGCGTTAAGAAAAGAAGGAACGCTACTCGATTCTTAAGCATCTGAATGCTAACATCTGTAATTTTCAGGCGTGCTTCGTGACATCACTTGTTATTGAGTTTTTTATAAAAAAATCCAGTTTTTTATCGCGTTTATTTTTACGTAGCTCATTCATTCCTGATCAGTTTAAAAAATAGTAATAACAACATTTAACTACGAGCACATTCCCACAAATATCCAGATCAGACAAAGCCAAGTTTGTGTAGGAGTGTGGGGTGGAATTAGGAAGGTAGAGACCTCCTATTATCTCACTTTGCACAAGAGGGAAACACAAGTTCAGAGGTCAAAGAAGTTCTTTGTGTGACCATGTTACTCACTGCAATTAAACTACTTGGGTGACTGGACACCAGTTTTGCAGTTGGGGAAAATTTTCCTTCTGCCGATCAAATTACAGCTACTGACCAAATATCAATGATTGACCAGCACCGTATTAATGGTTGAGAACTAAAGCGTTTTTGTTTTTGGGGAAGAGAGCGTGGGTGAAATGCTACATGCTAAAAAGTTTTAAATTTGAATGCATCTTAAAAAAAAAGCAATTGAAAATCACTGCCATTTATCGTTTTTGTAAAAATCTCAATAAATCACAATCCTAAAATTTGTGAATATAAATTTCACATTAATTTATCTGAAAATCCCACAATCAAATATTCTTTTAAAACAGTGACAAATGAAGGTTTTTAAAAATTTGCACCATAAGTACAACCTTAATATCTCGTACGTTCAAGTTGAAACTAGCCTTTTTGCGCCAGGGAAAAACATGGATTTTGGCGACCACGCTTCCCTTCATCTCCTCACGCACAATAAAGATTATCGACCTCAGGTACCCTATGCAAAATAAATAAATAAAATTCATAAAAAATAAAAATCATTTAATAATTAAAATTAAAGCAAGAAATATATAAACAACGCTCCCATAGGATTAACATTAACTTGAGCATTAAGAGCCTACGTGAAGAAACTGGAACGCTAATGCTAAATGTATGGGAGCGATCTTTCTAAATTCATTCGCTTGCATATTAATAGTTTTAAATGATTTTTTTTTCTTAGAAAAGCTGAGGTTAAATTCTAACCGGTTAGTATTTACTTTTTAGATTTTGGTTGCAGATTATTTTTATAAAGTTACCTTCACTTCCAGTGCCGGTTTCAAAACCTAAAAGTATGGCAACGCGAAAGATCAATCTAAACTATCCTAAGAAAAAAAAAATAATTTTAAAATATTAAAATCCAAACGAGAAATTTCAAAAGAACGTTCCCATAGGTTTAACATTAGCTTGCGAGTTTCTTTGCATTTCACACACATATTTACATTTTTTGTATGAATCAACAAACAAAATCTTCATTTGGCGCCCCCTTCACCTTTGTTCTGACGCCTGGGGCACATGCCCCCTCTGCACCACCCCCCCCCTTAGTTTCGGCCCGGGCTATACATTAAAGAAGGGGTTACTATTCTATCTTGCATATATTTCAATCCTTAGTTTTTAATCGTAAACAGTTACTCGACCTCGCGACCTTTGAGACCGGGTCTGCATGTAAAAAAAAAAAAGTAATTTTAGTAAAAGGCATGGGCGACATTTTTCAGTTGTCCCCTACCTAGAAATGGCAAAAGGACGAGAAAGGTAAAAGCAGGGACGGCTGATGGCGCCCTGGGTGAGGGTTTTTTTTTTTTTTTTTTTAATCACAGGATGTCGCCCAAGCTTGCCTCCTTTCTCTAAGACTGGATTTGGTTGGTTGCAAAAAACAATTGCCTCAAAAGTAATGCAAAAAATAATGCACCAAGAGTAATGCAAAAAATAATTGCACCAAAAGGAACAGAGCGGCATTTTACAATTTCCGCCTAGGATGGCAAAACGCCTAGGATGGCAAAACGCCTAGAAATGGCAAAAAGAAGAGAAAAATCATTTTGGGGGATAAAGGCAGGGCTATAAATGGGGGCTTTATTAGCCATGGCGCCCTATGAGATATTTTTTACTGCACCACTGCAAATGCTATACTCTTTTTTTTTCTTTTAATAGGTTTTACTAAAATATTTTACTTTGTGCACTTTTTCCAGGGCCGTAACTAGCTATATTTTCACCCCGGGAAAACATCGATTTTGGCGCCCCCCCCCCCCCCCCCCCTCCTTCCTCTGTAAAGTAAATTTACAAAGAGAAATTTACGAAAGTTTCTAGTAGCGGACTTATTTTAAAATTTAAAATGTGTAACAATAAAATACGTAATATTGAAATATATAACCAGCTTTGTCAAATATTTATTCATTAAAATCTAGGGAAAAAATCGAAAGGAAGCGGAAATAATTCCGCTTTATACATGTTTCCGTCTTAGGAGGTATAACTGTTGCTATTCTTTCTGTTGGAACCATGTAGTTTTTTTCATTTAAAACACGATTCCATTATAGACGGATTTCATTTTTCGAGATTTTACTGTTGTTGTAGCATTACAAATTATTACAATTGGGGCACTTTAATGTCATAGTGATATGAGTCACATTGTTTTAGGAGCTGAAAAAAACCAGGATTTACTGTAGGTATAAAAATGAATTTCAGTATTGTAAAAATCTTCCTGTACTATCTACATCAGTTTTGCGGAATTATCACTTATACCACTCTTCTTATTTATAGATTGATATGTCTAGATACTTTCCTGAACTTAATGCTAATTTTCAAATTTATGTCTGACTCAAAACAACAACAACAAAATTATTAAGTTTTTACTTTATATTTTGTGAATTTTCGACCGCTTGGTTTTTATTGTCCCAGTCGGCCACCTGACCTCGCCTCCTCTAAGGCCAAATATAGTGATATGCATGTAAAAAAGTAATTATAAGAAAAAGAATGGGGTTATTCATTTGCTGTCTTGTATATTGTACGCGAATCTTTTTATCTATTTGACATTTTTAATGCACTGTACTAAGCTTTTCCTTTTGACTTTTCGGCTAGAAAATATTTTTTACACAAATTTCACACGCACATATATATATACTAGTATTAAAAAATGCTCTGACGAGCACCAAAAAAGGCTAATATGTTTTTAAGTATGAAAAAGGGTTTGACAAGTGCTTCTAATTGAGCATGAAAAAGGAAAATGGGTCCCTTCTTGACTGCAGCTCACTGTCAATGCCAACTTTGAAAAAATCATATTTGCTCTTATTCCATATAAAATAAATTCGCAGTTCTTTAGTAAAACTTTTCGCCGTGCTTTGCATCTTAACTCCACTGTCCTACTATTGTACTGCGAATGCGTCTGCAATGCAACTTTGTACAGTGCACTGTGTACCATTATTTCTCTACAAATCATACTACACTGTACATTCCTATTATGCTTTTGAACCTCAGCGCACACTCACACTGTGCTTTTGTACTTCCGTATTAAAGGTGTATGCGTCTAATGTTCGTTTATAATTTACATATGCACTGTTGTACTGCATAGTACATCTTACAGCCACAGCCACTTGGATATAATTTCAACAATCAATGAATGCATTATTCTGTTATGCGTGCACATGTAGAATTGTTCCTGTGCAGAGTGCTGCAACAGTCTGCACTGCACTACAAATCAGTTTTCTGTACAGTTCTACACTGCGGGCGTGCTTGGTGGCACTGCATGAGTGTGATATGCTGCAGGAACTAAGATTTTTGGTACTAAGTCGCCTTACGTTCATATTTAATCAGGCTGCGTCTTTACTGGCTGTGTCTTTACATTACACATTTTTATCGTAACTGTGGCTGATTTTTTTTTTATATGGAAAAAATGCAAATATGATTTTTTCAAAGTTGGCATTGACAGTGAGCTGCAGCCAAGAAGGGACCCCTTGTCCTTTTTCATGCTCAATTAGAAGCACTTGTCAAACCCTTTTTCATACTTAAAAACATATTAGCCTTTTTTGGTGCTCGTCAGAGCATTTTTTAATACTAGTCATTTAAATTTTTTGATAATTATATATTGAATATAAATAAACCTGAGTTGCTTTTAAATATTCCCAATACTTTTTTCTTATTTCGCACAATAATGCACTATTTAACCAAGTAATGCACACTGTTTTAAGATGTTCAGAGTTTTTTAATCAAATTCACGTTATTTTTATTCATAATTTAATTTACTTTTGCTCCCTTAAATATAATTAATATAATTCCTTAAACTGATATTATTTTTTGTTGCATTAAAATATCTCAATTTGTTGATTCTCTCAAAACAAGTAAACCCTGTTGGTTTACAATGGAAGTCTACAGGTATTTGGCGATATATCGCCAAGTTGGCGACAAACTTGACGGTGTTTGGCGATAGAACAGGGTCCAGCCTATGGTAACCCCCCCTCCCCTTATAGGTATGGAGATGCATTAAATGCTGTTCTATAAATAATGAGATGCGTTTCATTCGAGCGTTGCCATTAAACAATCAACAAATAATCGCGATTTCTGTGACACATATGATAGCGTAATATATATATATACATTATCGTGGAAATCCAAGGCTGAGTCCACATCCTATCGTTTAGCTAGACCGGTTATACTAACATCGTTCTCATGTTTTGCTACAATTTCTTTTATTGAACAGTAATTCGCTTAAACTTCTATTACTGCTATCACTAAGCACTTTTTCATTCTTAGAAGCCATAATGAGAGCTAATATTAGCGCAAACCTGAGTAAAAGTAAAACAAAAAGTTAATTTTTTTTACAGTAATAAAGGTATACAAAGCTCTCTGATATGCACACCTTACTCAAACTTGACTAATAACAACAGTTATGTGAGGGTTGCCAACTGAACTATTCGGCAGCCTTGGTCGTGAACCGAGATATTGCACGCCCACTGAGTCAAATTTTGATGATCGAAGTTGGACATAAACCGAACTGGTCATAAACAGAGGTGGTTGTAAACCGAGGTTCCCTTTATATTTTGACCTATAAGTTTGCAAATATGGCATTATTTATATATTCGGTGGCGATGATCATTAAGCATCTTGGCGATTTTGGCGATGAAACTCATCGATTTCAAAGTAACGTTCCGAAGTGTACTTGAATCGCCACAGACGTTATATGAACATCACCTTGACGCGATTTTTTTCTGACGCCAATGTCATATACGCACAGTGGTACTTACTATCGCCAAAGTTTTATTATTTTGCTTGATATGGTAACCCGAATGTTGTTGTTTATTTATTAATAAATTGTTTATTTACTTTTATTTTCTTTTTTAAATGTTTATAAATTGTTTTGTTCTATTGTTATTAATTAAACTTTTTAAAATTTATTGTTAATTCCTTTTTAAAAATATATATGTAACTGCTATTCGAAAACGAGGTTTTCGCCAAATTGGCGTCAGAAAAAATATCGCGGGAACGTGGTGCGTATATGACATCTGTACCATACTTGTTACAATTTGATTATCCTGTCGACCAAAAAATTATCGCCAAACTATAAGATTAAATGACAATAATGGATCATAGCAAATGTTACATTCACTTGACATTAAACACGATACACGTGTTTGTTACGTCATCAAGTGATTTTTAATTCAAGTTTTGGCACAGATATCATATACGCCCCATATTGGCGCGATTTTTTTGACGCCGCCAATGTCATATACGCACTAGGTACTTAACTGGCGCCAAAGTGTCGTTATTTTACTTAATATGGTAACCCGGATATAGATGATATATGAACGATGTTTTCGCCAAATTGGCGTCGGAAAAAATCGTGCCAATATGGAGCGTATATGACATCTGGGCCCAAGTTTTTATTAGTATTTTTATTAATGTTTTACTAATTTGTTTATTCTTCCGTTATTTAAAATAAATATTATGTCAGTTTGTATCATTTGACGAATAGTTTGGCGAAACTGGTCGACGGGATAATCAAGTAGTACCGTATCTTTTAGCTGTACATTTTCGACAATATCTCAAGCCAAAGTACCTAAAGTTAAAAGAAACCCTAATTATTTAAGGCACAGATGTTATATACACAACGGGTTTGGCACGGGGTTTTTTTCTGACGCCAATTTAACGAAAACCTCGTTTTCGAATAGCAGTTACAGATATATTTTTAAATTACTTTCTATTTTTTTTAAAAAGAAATAACTATAAATAATGAAAAGTTTAATTAATAACTATAGAACCAAACAATTTATATACTTTTAATAAATAAAATAAAAGTAAATAAAAAAAATAATTGATAAATAAACAACAATAGCTCAGTTACCGTATCAGGCAAAATAATGCATTATCGCGCCAGTTATGTACTCTGGTGCGTATATGACATCTCTTCCTTATTTAAAATAGATGGAATGGTATTTTTTAAGGTATGCTTAGTATGTGAAGTATTTATATTACTGCATACCTATCGCTTGTGTAAGTCAGGATGTTATGATGATAATTAAAAAAAACTTACTTTTAGCTTCTGAACAGAAGCTTGGGATTTACCCTGTTTTTTTCCCTATCAACTCGTTTGTGCCCCATTGTGTCTATTACTCCAGTTCAAAATATTAATCAAGAAAGTTTATATATATATATTTATGAAAATTATGCATTTTCTGCTTAGGTTGACGTCGGTTTCAAAAATACAAAAATCTGTCAGTTGAATTTCAATTTTTATTGACTTATGAAAACAAAAGTACACGTGTTATCCTTTTTTTTTAATTATTGTACTGCTTTTTAGGGAGTGGCAACACGAAATAAGTTATTGAATTAGAAAATTAAAAAATGAAAAGGAGAGATTTCTATAATTTTATGAAGACATTATAAAAGACAAATTCGATTTTCTCAGCGACCGTCAAACATACAAAGATGAAAAAAAAACCTATTCTAAGTTTTAACAAGAGGATCAAAATAAAATATAAACGAAGTTAATCCACCCACTGGAACGTTAGCTACACTTTGTTGAATTTTGTGTCTTCATTTTTTCGTTTAAGGTTAAATAAAAAACTACTGAAAGCTACAGTGATTTTTTAAATGCTATCAGTTTATTCGTCTCGTCGAGTTCTATCTTTCAGACAGTAGAAAGTCGTTTGCATTTTCTATTTCTTAATCATATTATAGCTTAACGCTACCGCGTTTGCTATGATTGTATAAAACGGCAAACCAAATTTTCATATGACGCCCCCTGCGCGAGGCGCCCAGACCACATGCGCTCTCTGCACACCCCCCCCCCCTTTCTTTTTATTGTACCGGGCAATCATTTGACGTCGCCCATAGCAAGACGGGAAAAAAGCAAGCTCCAAAAAGAATAGAACAGCCTTCATGGAATCTTTTCAACAGAAAAGTCACAATCAAGCAAAATCTTCATTTGGCGCCCTTTTCGCCTTTCGTTCTGACGTCCGGGGAACATGACTCTGCCTCCCCCCCCCCCCCCCCCAGGAAATCGGTTATCGGTGAGGGACAGTTTTATACAGAAGAGAGGAGTAAAGACTGACCTACTGGCCTTGGAAAATGTTAGTGATTATCCTATTTGCAGTCTTCTATTATAGATGAATCTTTTTATATATTTGTAAATTTTAATGCATTTGATTCAGTTTTCCTTTTGGATTTTCCGGCTGCGAGACATTTTTATGCAAATTCGATATATATACATATACATATTTGTATGTAAAGACAAAAAAAAAAAATCTTCATTTGGCGCCCCCTACGCTTTCTGTTCTGGCGCCCGGGGTACAGAAGATTAGGGGGGGCCCGTGCCCCCCCCGACGCTACGCCTATGTTTTGAAATGTGATAAACAGACATTTGTTTTTGTTTCTGAAAAATTTAAATAATGATTTTAGTTATGAAAAATCAATGCTTTGTTTTTTAAGTGAAAAGTGTGGGCTAATTGCCTCAGACACTGATGAAGAAAATTTAAAGGAGCGTTTACGTATGTTTTGTGTAAATGCAAAAGATAGCTGGCGGAAATCTGAACAAAAATTAGATCGTTTTAGTAATAAAAACTATTCTTCACTTCAGTGTTCCTTTAAAGTTGGTAATGAGCTTAAACCATTTGAAGTTGAAAATGTGCAGAAATCAACATCAGGAAAATCTTTTTCAGACGTAACCGAAACTCATGAAAGAAGACTAACTCAAAGTTTCAGAGAGGATACTTCAGGAGAAGCTAAATTAAGAAGAATCAAAGAGTAAATTTCAACCCGAATTCAGAAAAGAATTAGGTTTACTAATAGATCTTGTTAAACGGGGAAGTGGTTTGACACACGATGGAAACACTGCAAGGACATTTTTGCTGAGTTTAAAAAGACAGCTGAGATCACTGGATTGGATAAAGAACTTATTAAACGTTTTGCCATTATAATGGTGATCGCCTGTGACGAAGTAATTAATGCCGAAAAATTTGGCAATTCCGCACTAGGAACAGCTAAACAATGTGCCTCAAAGTACGGTTGGTATTTTTATGCGAGGATCTGTACATAATTACTAACTCATGAAAAGGTTATGATTACAAATTTTGATGTTCCAATTGGATAATTATTGGAAGAAGCTAGCGAAGCTCGAAATAAAGAATTTCGAATGTACCGGGAATCTCATAAGAGAAAAATAAGTCGAAGACCATCTAACGAAGACTTATTGCTCCATTTGCTAATAACATCTGACGGTTTGATTTCCAGTATTAGACACAAAATAAAAAATGTTCAAAGGAACAGAAAATTTCTAGAAGCATTGGGTCTTTTACTTTAAAATATAACACTTTATCACTGACATAGCACCGTATCCATTTATTAAAGTACATTTAACCCTCTGAGAGCCTTTGCGCTTTTCAGCATTTTCATGTAAAAGTTTATATAATCTTAGATACGAGTATATTACATTTAATTTCGAAGTTTAATGTTAAATTAGCTTTTTACATCATTTCATACTAGAAATTTCTTACAGTATAATCTTCTTTAAAAAATATTTCTGTGTACAGCCAATTTAACATGTTTTCTGGAAACGGAAAATCGAAAACGCGCAGGTTTGCGCTAAAAATCCTCTATACTACATTAAAATATAGGCTTTCAGGAATACCAGCATGTGTTTGAAATTTTAAACAACTTTAAACAATTTAAGTTACGTAATTTTGAAGATTATGAATCCGTTAATTCTATATGTGTTATTCATAATGTAGAAGGAGACATAAAATTCAATCAAAATGTAGTCAGTAGTGGTTTAAAATGTGTTTCTAGAAATTAATAATGATATTTTAAATGAGTTATTAGTAGAGGTTTCTTAGGTTTTATTTCTGAGCACAGCAAAAAGTCACTAAAATTCGCAGAAAAATTCCTCTGCTGAAAGATGTATATTCCGAGCTATACAAATACGATATAATTTTGTATAATTTAAAAAATAAACATATATTTGTATTTTGTAGATATTCTTTTAAAATATTTCATTGCAAAAAATTAGTTTTTTAATGATTATTTTTGGGCTCTATGTTCGCATTTTCTTAAGGATTGATCCACTGTGCGGCGTGGCGGTTCTGAAACAACATAGAATGAAAATAAACAAAATAGATGAATTTAAGCACGCCGAGCTTTACTAATTTTTGTAAAAGTTTTCTGGCGTTAGAATAATCGAAATGCAACATATTGAATTTTAATCAATTTCAATACGGTATCAATGGTTTATCAAATTATAAGAAGATTTAAGGTGAAGGACTTTTTTTTTTTGTGTAAATACTTCTTAAAGAATGTTTTTTTGCTTTTCGCTAGGCAGAATATTTCTAAAATATCTGTTTAATTTTATATTTCAAATGTTAAAATCACAGCGAAACTGTTGAACTTCGAACGCGGACACTTGAAATAAAATTAAATTCTTTAGAAATATTTTCCCAGGCAAAAAACAAGACGAGTCCATTAAGAAGAGTAATAAAAGAAGAAAAGAAAGAAAAAAGAAAGAAAGAAAAAACAAAGTTAAAAAATTTTAATTTTCTAGTGATAAATTTGAAAAATGCGAATATACAGTCGAACCTCTATTTAACGAAGTCGCTGAATCCCGGAAAAAAGTTCGTTATATGGAAAATTCGTTAAATAGAGATTCACCTTTTAAAATACTTTAAACAACATAAAACAGATTTCAAATTTATAAACACTAAATATTTTTATTAAAAGTATTTAATCATATTTTTTTAATAAATTTTATCGATTTGTTTTATTTATTTTACCCTCCAATATCCATCATCAATTCATTTTTTCTATGTATTTAAATCTTTGAAATCTGCAAACAAAACAAAACATTGTTCGGGAATACACTGTATTTTCTGTTTAAAGTAAATAGTTTTACATTAAAATTAACGAATTTTAATGACCTTATTGTATTTATTATTATTATAACAAATAATTTTAGCCATACATTAACATACGCGCTCTTAAATTTAGTTTCTGAAAAACTCTGTTTATTTTGTCTGAGTTTTTTCTTTTAAAAAGTGCTTTCTCTCATAATACATCTCACATCTTTGCAATGCACCAAAAACACCTTCATGCGTATTTTCTTCTAACTATAATCCGCGTCGGATTGTTTCAAATGATTTTAGCATTTCATCATACGAAGTTTTGTTAATTCCTGCATCATGATCATTTCCATCATCATCCTATTCGTCTCATCGCAATTCATTGCTGTATCGTTTTTATTTTTCACACTATCGAAAATATCCAATTCGGATAATGTTTCCGAGGTCTCAATTTCAGAATTAAGTGAAATAGAATTATCAATCAGCGCATCATGGTTAATTTCTTCTTTTTTTCTCATTTGTATCCACATTTTTTTAAGTTACTCTAAGGTAGGGATGCACAACCTGTGGCCCGCGAAGGGTTAACTTGTGGCCCGCGAACTCCGTTAATTTATAACTGGGGAAGATAATCGCAATTTTTGTCCATATGTCGCAGGAAAAAATCCGGAATTTCGATTTTTCGCTGGAAAAAATTGAAAATTTCGTTGATCGGGTTCGGAAAAATCGCAAGTTTTGTCCGTTTATCGGGAGAAAAATCGCTAATTTCGTCAATTTGCCGCGGAAAAAAGCGCGAATTTCGTTGATCGAATGCGGAAAAATCACGAATTTTTGTGGATTCGGCGCATAAAAAGCTCAAATTTTGTTAAACGGGCCCAGAAAAATCGCGGATTTTATTGATGAGGTGTTGAAAAATTCCTAAATTTCATTGATCGACTGCGGAAAATTTGCGAGTTTCGTTAGTTTATCGCTTGAAAAAATTACAAATTTCGTCAGTCAGTTAAGAATCACGAATTTTGTTGATCGGGTTCGGAAAAATCGCGAATTTTGTCGATCATGTGCGAAAAAATCTCAAATTTCGTTGATCACCTGAAGAAAAATAGTGAGTTTCGTCAGTTTATCAAGAAAAAAAATCTCGAATTTCGTCAATCTGCAGCGAGAAAAATTAAAAATTTCGTCAGAGTCGATTAAGAATCTCGAATTCCGTTGATCAGGCGCGGAAAAATCGCAAATTTTGTTAATTCGGTGCGGAAAAATATCAAATTTCGTTAATCGGGCACAAAAAAAAATCGCGAATTCTTTCAATGAGGTGCTGGAAAATTGCAAATTTCGTTGATCGGGCGCGGAAAAATCCCGAATTTCGTGAGTTCATTTTGAGAAAAAATTACAAATTTCGTCAGTCAGTTAAGAATCCCGAATTTCGTTGAACGGGTTTGAAAAAATTGTGAATTTTCTCGATCATGAGCGAAAAAATCTGAAATTTCGTTGATCGACTGTGGAAAAATCGCGAGTTTTGTTAGTTTATCGCGAGATAAAATTGCAAATCTCGTCAGTTTGCCTATTGAAAAATTACAAATTTCGTCACAGTCTGTTAAGAATCGCGAATTTCGTTGATCGGGCGTGGAAAAATTGCGAAATTCGTTGATTGAGTGCAGAAAAATTGCAAAGTTCACTGAGCAAGCGTGGGAAAATCTCGAATTACGTTGATCGAGTGCGGGAAAATCACGAATTTTGTCGATGAGTTGCGGAAAAATTGAAATTTCGTTTATCCGCTGCGGAAAAATCGCGAGTTTCGTCAGTTTATCGCGAGAAGAAATCACGAATTTCGTCAATTTTCCGCGGGAAAATATCATAAATTTCGCCAGTCAGTTAAAAATGAAGAATTTTCATGATCGGAGGCGGAAAAAGCGCGAATTTCGCCAATCAAGCGCAGAAAAATCTCAAGTTTCGTTGATTGGCTTCGGGAAAATCGCGAGTTTCTTCAATTTATCGCGAGAAAAATCGCGAATTTTGTCACTCTCTCGCGGTAAAAATAAAATCACGATTTTCTTCAATTGATGGAAAAAATTACAAATTTTGTCAATTGGTCGCAAAAATATCACGAAATTTATCAATCGCTCGTGGAAAAAAAATCGTGAGTTTTGTCAAAATTTTCCATTTATCAAGAAAGAATAGTTAGTCTTCCTAAAGAGTTGTATGGTTGTTCATACAGATGTGAAAAAAACCTGCATACAATGAATTATTTCTATTTGTTTATTTTATTATATACAAAAATCATTATTTATCAAAAATAAAGAGCTATAACCCCCCCCCCCCAAACCTCCCCGATATAGAATTCTGTCTTTGTTACTGATGTGGCCCTCGACAACCCAAATATTTTTGTAAGTGGCCCTTCTCTCAAAAAGGTTGTGCACCCCTACTCTAAGGGATTATCGTCTTCGTCCTCCGTACTTACCGAATTTTCACTGCTGACAAAGAAGGTGCCTGGTAAAACCAGTTCAAGGCCATTGAACATCACAAAATGTGTTTAAAGAAAGAATAAGTTTGAAATGTCCAGAAATATTTTAAGAAATGAAGCTAAAAATTTTTTTAGATCACAAGAAAAAGTTCATTAAATAGAGAATGCACTTCGCTATTTGGAGGTTATTTTACGAAGAAATTGGCAAAATGTTCTTGGTTCCAAGGAAAAGTTCGCAAAATAGAGGTTCGTTAAATAGAGGTCTGACTGTACATTACAGACCCATAGGATTAACAGTGGAACTTGCAGTCTGATTGATGACGAACTTTAAGATAGCAATTATTGTTTTAATTTTATGACTTTTTTAATTTTTACAAAATAAACAGCATTTTTCATTTAAATAGGAAAAATAAGAGGTTGTTTGTTTTTGTTTCTATTGAAAATTTGTTGCTCAACATATATAATGGAAGCAGATTTTGCAAAACTAAAAAGGAAGAATTTTTGGATTTTTCGTTTATTTAGTTATATAAAATATGTTTTTTTCTGCAGATTCAAGGATTTTTAGAGGTCTCGACTTTGATAATTCAGGAATTTTCCTTTTTTTCCCCTTAAATTAGAATAGTCATAATATCTTCTGTCATTTTCCCGATTTTTTTCATTATTTTCTACCTTATTTCAATATTTTCAGATTTCAAGTGCTCTTCAGAAGAAGGTAAGTTATAAAAATGTTGGGTTTTCATTAGCAGCTGAGCTGTGTACATGATTTCTATAGTTCTAGCAAATAAGAGAATGTATGAAAAATCGATTATATAGTATCTCCTTTACATATATGAATCAAGTTAATAAAAACATGTATAATAATCACTTATAAACAGATTAAGTTAAATAATGCTATAAAAAGTGATAAAATATCTTTATTAAGATTGACGATCGTTTCGTCGCACAAACGGCGACATTTTCAAAATCATTCACGATAGAAAATATTTTCACATAATTTAAAAACAATAAACATAATAAACAATGTCACGAGACATGATGCATAATGAAAAACATTGCAAACATAAAATTGAATCAAAATTAAATTAGCTATTTGCGAGCGTGGATTAATTTTCATTTAATTTAAAAAAAGCAATAACATGGTAAACAATGTCACGACATGCATAATGAAAAACATTGCAAAACATAAAACAAAAATAAAATTATCTCGGCTATTTGCGAGCGTCAATTAATTTTTACTTACTAAAATTACATAGCATCTCTTTCCAAATTTTAGGTAAATCAAGGGACACTGAATCATTGCAAATATACTTGTTGCGTAAAAATATATCTATTGATTTTCGGATTATGGATGGTAAATAAAATCTTGATGGATAAATTAACTTGCTATTTTTTTAATCGATCTGTAAAGGATCTTCGCGGCATAATCTGGCCAAAGCTGTGTTTTAGATATTGTTTACTATGTTTATTGTTTTTAAATTATGTGAAAATACTTTCTATCGTGAATGATTTTGAAAATGTCGCCGTTTGTGCGACGAAACGATCGTCAATCTTAATAAAGATATTTTATCACTTTTTATAGCATTATTTAACTTAACTGAATCAAGTTAAGTTAAAAATAAATGTAAAGAAATGATAAAAAAAAAAAAAAAAAAAAAGCAGAACAATCGATTGATTTCGAACCTATAATATTTGGTTTTTACGTGAAAATGCGACTTAATGTAAAGAAGGCGAATTTTTTATTTATAAAACAAGAATTTTAAATTATGTATATTTCTAATTTTAAATACTCTATTAAAAGCATGTTTCTTGAGAAAATTCTTTTACTCTTATTAATGCTTTTTATAGATCAGATATATTTCAAATTCTTAAGCCACGGGGTCCGTGTTTGCTCTGCCCATTTGGTGATTCGCCCACGCGCAACCTCGCCCCCTTCTAATTTCTACTCTGACCAGGGGCGTAGCTACAGAAAATTCTTCGGGGGGGGGGGGGGGGAGAGAATTGAAAAATTTCCCAACTTATAGATCAAAAATTTCCCAACTTGAAACAAATTACTCTATTTTCCAACTGAAATTATATGTGCAATGTGTGTTTAATGATAACGATACTTATACGTAAAAAAAAAAAAAAAAAATTTCTTTCCAAGGAAAAATACTGTAACTAAAAACATAAAAATTAAAATTATTGGTTCATTTAATGAATGATTTTTTCTTCTATTGTGTGCGAGTCATAATCGTACTTCATATGAAAATAGCCTCGTGATATTGTGAGATTTTTGAGCAAAGCATTGGAGGAAATAGATTAGAGAACTATTGATGGACATTAAAGAAATTCAGGTCTGGTAGATGTATGATATTTTAGTAGCACAGAGAAACACAATGACAAATTGAGTCTGGCTGCTTTTTGTATTTCTTTTGATAATTTAACTAGTTTACTGTTACAGAACTTAGAAAAGTAGTTAGCAAAACAATAAAAAATTCTTATCTTTTTCTTACTATAACAATAGAACCTCTTTTATCCGAAACTCTTTTAACCGGAACTCTCGATTAACCGAAATCCACTTTTAAATATATATATATATATTTTTTTTTTTACTATCACATTCTTTGTGTGCAAAATCCATTTTGAAAGCCTTTTTTTTTTTTTTTTTTTTTTTTTTTTTTAACTGTCATATTCCTCGTGTGCAAGCGATCCTTTCCGAACCACGAGTACATATAAATATTTTCGATCCCCTTTCTTAGAATTCCTTTGAATTTAACTTGAGATCTCGTAAGCTGCGGAGTGAAACGAACGAAGAAAACGAACAAATTAGCGATTCTTAAGCTTTTGAATGTTTTGCAAAAGGTTTGTCTAGGCTGGAACAGCAGAAGGACTATGATGCTGGCGAACTAATAATATTTAAAAATTTCGTGATAGAGCTTCAAAGCAGAGGCATTCGAAACTGCGACAAACAAAACATTGTTTCTAACCTTAGTGAAATATGTAAAAGGTACTTAATTTCAAAATTAAAGCTCAGGTAATTTATTCTTGTTTTTATTTTGCTATTTTTTTTTAATTAAGCACTTGTTACCATAATAAGAAATAGCGCATATATATTTCTTTAATCTTAAATTGAAGCATTCTTGATTATCCGAAAATTTCGATTTTCCGAAAGAAGGTCGGTCCCAATTACTTCGGATAATCAAGGTTCTACTGTATTTAAAAAAAAAAAAAAAAAAAAAAAAAAAAAAAGAAAAAGCGTTTCAAAAATCTGGAATTTTCCAACTCGAAGTTCAAATTTCCCAAGTTCACATATATTGGAGGGGGAGGCCTTCCCCCCTCATAACCCCCCATCGCGACACCTCTGACTTTGACTGTCCAACAGCACTCGATTGTTGGACAATTTACGGAGAGAAAATTGCTGAAACTATAAAATGACAGACATCCCATCATAACAATGTTTGCACACGTCAACAATATAAACAAAAAAAAAAAAACCTGACTACAAATAAAACGAAACAACGGAGTCTCTGTAATCAAAGAACGGTTTGCAGATAATTAGTAATTTGCGATTACTACGCATAAAAAGTGATTTTTTGAGATATATTTTGAGGAAAAATTTATTTTATTACAGAGTATTTCAAAGAAAACGTCGAGCTGGTTTAATGGACACCAAAGCTTGCGACAGAATGATGGAAATAGTCAATCATTATGGGAGAAAATGGATTAAGATTCATTGACGTTATTGGCAGTATTTGTTGCATGGTTCCCCATTGAAATAACTAAAATTCTGAAACCGATGAAGAAATGTCCGCGAAGGTCGCCCAAAAGAATTACGCATCAGATGGTGACAGGGGCGTAGCTACAAAAAAAATTCGGGGGGGGGAGGGAGAGAGTTCAAAATTTCCCCAAAAATTTCCCAATGTGAAACAAATTGCTCTATTTTCGAACTAAAATGGGTACTTTTCGGTTAGCCGGGCACCAGTGTTATATATACATACCTGTGTGTATATATACATGTATATAATAAATTTGAAATCACAAATATATGAAGAAATTGATAAAGTTCTAAAGATGATTTAGAAATGAACATATGAAAGCAGTATGTAAAATAAGAAACTATGAATGACTCACAGAATCATCAGAGGAACTTGTGAGTTCATTCATAGAAGATGCGTTATTTCATCCAATTTTGTTGGCATTAAGCCTAAAATGACAAAATTTAGCTCCTTATAACGCAAACATTACAGAAAATAGATTGGATCTGGATTAATAAATTGGAACTGGATTAATAACAATAATGTTTAGAGTTGCCATCTTAAGTCCAAAAAAATAAATAAATAAATAAAAAATAAAAGGAATGAAAATGATTGAAGAAATCAAGAAAATACTTAGATTAACTTTTAGTTAAACTAGAATGAAAAAATAGGAATAAACTTAATAATTACTGAGTGAATACAAAATAAAATAAAGAAAAGGAATAAATTAATACAAATAAAGAAATAAAGAATTATATAAAAATAAAATAAAAGGGTAATTGATTAAATTAATGTTTTAAAGACCAAAAAATTATAATATAAAAAAATGAAAATATAAATAACATTTAAAAAGATGAGGAATATTTGAGATAGTAAAATTTAGCCTTGTATTATGTAAATAAATGTGAAAATTTAAAAAGCAATGAGAAATATTGAGATAGTAAAATATATCCTTAAATGATGATGCAATATGTGAAATTTTATTATGTTAAATGCATGATACCCCATATTATTTATTATTATTATTATATGTCCATACAAGATATAAGCATATATACATACACTTATACACGCTCACACACATAAAATATATAAGGTTTTAAACATTTTTTAGCATTCCCGACCTCAACCCTCCATAATGGTATTTTTATTTTTTATGTTTTTTATGTTTTTAGTGTATAATGTATGGAAAAACATACACATACACCAAAACTTTTTTTTATAAGAATATATATACACCATATATACACATACGTATAATTTTTTGTGTGTATGATTTTTATAATTTTTTCAGCAATCCACATCCCGCCCTCCATAATAGTGTTTTCGATTTTTTAGTTTTTTTAAACATATTAAATGCCTATACTGGTAAGAAGTAGAAAAAAATGAATATTAAGATTTGAGCCGTGCAGATATAAAAGAGATGGGGTAATTATAAGACAATGCTAATTGCTTTAATTTAAAAATATTAGGCTGTAAGAATTGGGAGGAACATAAACGTTTGATACGAAGACTATGATTAAGCAGAATATTTCTATATACTGAAATATGCAAGCAGGAGTTAAAGTTCGTAAAATTAATTACATTAAATGAAAATTCATTGCGTTTATCATAAATGTTGAATGTTAGGGTGTTATTAGGGAGAATATTAATTTTAACATCCATAAAATTGATACTAGAATTATTTGAAAAGGTAGTACTAAGTTCTAGATTAGAAGGGTACTTTACAGGACGAGATATAGAATTATTATTTGTAACAGAAAGAATAATTATATCATCTATGTATCTGTAGAGCAATAAATTATTATTAATAAATTTACGTTCATAAAAGTAAAGATATAAATCAGATAACATGCTTGATGAAGCAGCTCCTTGAGCGATGCCCTGTATTTGAATAAAAAAAGCACTGACTTGGAAAATAAAATTATGAAATAGTAGAAAGTTAGTCAAAGATGTGAAGTAGTCAGTATCAATATTATCAGGTAAATTTAATAAAGGAAGATATTCTATAAATAATGAATTGATAATAGAATGCAAGTCTTTTAGAATGATATTATTAAATAGGTCTTTGAAATCTAAAGTAATAATATTATTGACATTTGTTAATGGCTTTATTTTATCCACCAATTCAAAACTGTTTTTAATGCAGAGAGTGTTGTCTTTTTTAACTGATAACTGATAAATTTGTGTAAGAATATTTAAGAAGAGTGTGTTAGCACGAGTATTATATGTATTACATCCTACAGTGACAGTGCGGAATTTAAGAGGATTTTTGTGAAATTTTGGAATCATGACTACATAAGGATAATTGAGGTTGTTATTTTTAATGCCTAATAATTTCTGATAGCTTAATATATGATTATTATTTTCCTTTAAAGTAACATGATGAAGTTTGAAAATATTATTAGAAGTGACTGCTTTAGTTAGGAGGTGATGATAGTAATATTTGCATATGATAGCATAGTTGTTAGCAGCCTTATCTACATATGTAATGATGAAATTATTTTGAAGTTCTGCAATATGTGGTTTAAGGATGGAGAAAGAAATTGAATTTTTGGCAATATGCAGTTTTAATAATTGTTGTTTCAAAACAAAGATGACATGATACTTCCAATCTACAAAATATTCAGTAAGTTTATTATAGTTGATAGCAATTTTGTAAATGAAGAAATCTAAATCATATGTGAATTGTTTAATGATAGACTGTATATTACACTGTGAAGGAATACGATATTTAGTGCCATGACGCATGAAAGATCTTAAATGAATGTTATTGACAATGTCTAAATTACCAGTTATAACATGTCCATGATGGACATTAATATATATATTTAGATGGGGATCATTGCATTTACATGTAAAAGTACCAGTGTGTGTGAAATTTTTAGAAAACTTATTATAATTGAAAATTTTACGACCTAAACTAATAGGATATTTAAAAAAGCTTTTTAGATTAACACTTTGAAGTGGGAATTTACATTGCTCGTTGTGAAATAATTGATTAAGTTTAATTTTATTAAAAACAGGATTGGTAAAGGTAACGATTAAATGTGAATTACTTTTATTTAATTTTTGTAGTTTTTTTGTTAATATTGACATTAAGAGCAGTTAGCCTATAATGGAGTAAATCAAAAAATGTATAAAATGAGAATTGAATGTATTTGATGTAAAAACTTTGTGATATTGATTAATATGATATTTAGGAATCGCAATATATATGTATATATATATATATATATAATGCATGTGTTGTATATATACACACATATATATATAGGGGAGGGTAGTACACAGTGAGACGAAAATTATTATTACTTAACAAATGGCAACGATTTTTATTCTTTTGAAAAAATTTTTGCTACATGTTTAAGCTACACAAATACACTACACATTAATGTATAAATGGGTTTAAAAAAGTTATTTATAAAAGCACAGAAGCAGAATAACGGAGTATCAAAAATTGTCTCACTGTGTACCACAAGTGGTACACAGTGAGACAATGTATATATTTTCATAAATCATACATTTTTACACTCTATTAATAATTTTCTGCAGTTTATGACTTCTAATTAATATTTATAGATTAAATTAAAAAAAAAATATGAGCCTCGGGTGAACAATGGCAGACATTGGGCTACCTTCATGCAAATTTTCAGCCTCTTACGTTTAGTAGATTTCACTAGCCATCGCACGTCCCCACACACACACAGATAGAGAGAGAGAGAGAAAAAAAAAACCTTCTTTTATTAATAAATAACTTTTTTTAACATCATAACCACATAGTAAGTTCACAATGAGACACGTCTTACTGTGTATCACAACTGTGTGTCTCACTGTGTACTTTCGTTACGTTGTAACAAAATGGATGCCATATCTGTTTCATCATCAATTTCACAGCTTTGAATGCTTGTGTAGTTTTGTCGACATAGCCTATCATTAGATATAACTAGGTTTGGTTAAGTAAATATACGCTATAATGAAAGAAATAAACTCTAAAATGGACGTCTATGTAACTTTAACCCCTGTAAAATAAATAATTACTTACTATTTTGTTGAACGAGTAACCGGAGTGCCGAAACTACATCCATACGTGTTGCATAAGATGAGGTGGTTCAGTGTGTGTTCCAGCTAAGAGAAAAAATTAGAACTATATGTCAAAACGGCTGCTGTCTCACTGTGTACTCCCCTACCCTATATATGTATATGTATGTGTATATATACATACATGTTATATATACATATATCTGTGTAAATAACACTGCCGCCCGGCTAACCGAAAAGTACCATAAAATGATATGTTCTATATGTTTAATAATAATGATACTTATACGCAAAAAAAAAAAAACTTTCCAAAGAAAAATGCTGAAACTAAAAACATAAAAATTATAATTATTTGTTCATTTAATGAAAGTTTTTTTCTTCAATTGTGTACGAGTCATAATCGCACTTCATATGAAAATAGCCTCATATTTTTAGATTTTTGAGAAAGGAACAAAGTTTTGGAGGAAATGTTTCAGGGGCACTGTTGATGAACAACAGTAGAGAAATTCAGGTCTGGAGAGAGAGAAACATAATGAGAAATTGAGTGTGGCTGCTTTTTGTATTTCTTTTGAAAGTTTAACTATTTTACTATTACAGAACTCAGAAAGGTAAATTATATTCAGAGATAAACCAATATGGCAGTTACTTTCAAAACTAAAGTGATTTTATCGACACTTTAAAAAGTTAATGTTTTAAAGTTATGGGAGTGATCTATTTCAAAACAAAATTTCTTCGTACTTTCGTAATTACGATTAATTTCAATAACGGCATTTGAAGCACATTAAAAAACATAATAAAACAATTGAAAATTAAATATTAAAAATTACAAAACTAAGCTTCGATTTTAATAAATTTACCATCTAAATATAGAAAACCAGATAAACATTACTTACCTTATCCAGACAAATTATTAAAGTAAATTACATGTACCAGATTTTTTTTTTTTTTTTTTAACGGATTTATTCTAATTTTAACACTAGAATAGCCGGAAATTTTATTCAAGTTTTATAAAAATACTAATAAATTTATACTATTATAAAACTGTTTAACTTAATTTTTTTCTTATTGTGTCTTTTAAACTTATTTTATAAAGAAATTTCTGGTTCAAACCGAAATATATTCATATCTTAAGGGTCTAAATTACCCCTTTTAGTATTAAAGAATCAAATGTAGAAATATCTGTATACAGAATGTGAAAAAGAAAGAAAAGTACAAAACAATACAGCAAGCTATGATTAAAACCATAAATATGCGTTGCCACAAATAATAGTTCATTATCAAAATTTTACCTTTTTTTCGTAGGTTAATTTTTACTTTTTTCTGCGGACCTCAAGCACATCTGTTCACACAAATTTTGGAGGAAGTCCTTTTTGAGTCTTCTTTCGCAACAAATTAAAACGCATCGTCATAAATAATAGTAGGAGAGCTGTTGAACATTTTTGAGTAGGTATTTGAGGCACCCTGAAAATTTGTGCAACACTTCTTTTGTAATGGCTGAATAGAAAATCGAATGTCTGGCTGAAGGATAGTGGCACAAAAACTGTGCCAGACACGTGTCAAGTGCCATTTTTTGACTACCCAAAAAAGGTATTTGAGGCACGCTGAGATTGAGACAGAATAATATTTATACTTAGAAAAAAATATTTTGAAAACGACAGACACTTTAGTCGGCCCAAAAACTGTGCCAGACACGTGTCAAGTGCCATTTTTTGACTACCCATAAAAAGTATTTGAGGCACGCTGAGATTGAGGCAGAATAATATTTATGCTTAGAAAAAAATATTTTGAAAATGACAGACACTTTAGTCGGCACAAAGACTGTGCCAGACACGTGCCAAGTGCCATTATTCTGCCTCAATCTCAGCGTGCCTCAAATACTTTTTATGGGTAGTCAAAAAATGGCACTTGACACGTGTCTGGCACAGTTTTTGGGCCGACTAAAGTGTCTGTCGTTTTCAAAATATTTTTTTCTAAGTATAAATATTATTCTGCCTCAATCTCAGCGTGCCTCAAATACTTTTTTTGGGTAGTCAAAAAATGGCACTTGACACGTGTCTGGCACAGTTTTTGGGCCACGATCCTTCAGCCAGGCATTCGATTTTGTATTCAGCCATTACAAAAGAAGTGTTGCACAAATTTTCAGGGTGCCTCAAATACCTTCCCTAAAATGTTTAACAGCTCTTGGACTATAATAGAATGATTAATACATACATTGGGTGCTGTATCCTGTCTTCACAGTAGCAATCTCTCGCATAATGATATCAAGGTTGGTTGTAGTTGGTTGTATTTTGACGGCCGATTATCTACTCTAGAGATCTAGGCCCGAGGGGGAGTGCCCTTCATGGGGGTCTTTCTAAGGGAATCTAACCCGTATTTACGCATGGAAATCCAAGGTTCGAAGAAAACCACGAAAACTCCTAAAGATTAGGCCGACGCGCGCGATTGTGTTCGAACCCAGCACCTCCTGTCTACCAGCTTCGAGAGCAGAAAATTATATCAAGGGAAATAACGTTCTTATACCGACACTAATAATTCTGCGATTCTCTCAGACTTTGGATTTCTTAGCAGTGCAGAAAAACCATTAGAAAGTGAGTAGATTTCCTGTGAATAGTTTTTGTTATTCTTACACGGTCTTCCAGCTGTCTGAAAATCTTGTCGAACTTGATACATTTAGTTTAATATGCCGACGGTATATCATTTGAGCTATTCTGGTCAAATCTAGGAGACAGTATCACTCATATCAATCGGTATGTTTAAAATAATGTAGTAATGTATAATTCAGTTTCCAATCGCTTATTTTTTTCTGAACACGTTTTCACTAAGTTGGCAAATTCCCCTTCAGATATATATTTTTATTAATCAGTGTGATTGAGATACAAATACTTAAGTATTAATTTTATACTAACTTATTAAGTGAACTAACAATGTGTAAAGTGAGAATGACGTCGGTTACACATCCCGAGAAGCAAACTAATATTAGTTAGATTAGAATTTAATAATGCATTTAACAGAATTCGGAAATACTCTCAGTGCAACACCAATATTTGTTAAATAGTGGCTTTAAATTTGAAATATTCGCAATGAAATGGCAAAATATTGATACAATATTCGGGCCATAAAACATTCCAAATATTGCTAATATTATCTTGGCGTAGATATAACCAATAAAAACAATATTTTCTCTGAGTTATCTTTAATGCTTCTACAAACGTACTTCACGCATTAAAAATAAAAAATACTTTCTTAAAGATTTAATCATGCGTACTATTCATGCTTCGTAAAGGAGCAAGAACGAACGGATTTTCCTCATAAAGATTTTACATAGTTATTCATAATGGCTTAAATTGGTATTAATATCTAAATTCTATAGAGTAAAATTTAGAATAGTAAAATCCCCCCGCCCAATCCTCCCCCTTCCTGCATAAATGTCCAAGTGTATTACTTTTTACATTGCGCCATTGACAGTTTTACTGGAGGGGTAAAGGGGGGGGGGGACTACTAGAGATGGGATGTGGATTCAGACTTGGTCTCTGAGTAAAAAAATTATTTATTTGCAAATTGAACAAAGGGGAAAAAAATTGCTATTTGAGAAATAAGAATGTAGTCTAAATTTCTTAAAGTGTGCTACAATATTTTACAAATCAGTTTGAAAGGGAAAATGTTATTGATAGGCTTTAAGGAGAAATAGCCTAATTCTAATGTCTTTGCACGATCAGTTTTTTTTTTAAATGTAGTATTTTATAGCTCTCTTTTCCCCCTCATTGTAATATAAGTGTTTTAACTTATTAGATGTAAATAATTTTTACTTTTAACATTTTATATTACCCGTCAACATGAGCTACAATAAGTCTAGGCCATGCTTATCTTTTTAAGTGTGTAGGAAGAAAATTAACATGCATTAATGAATAGATCTGATGCCCTAAGGCCGAATGAGTTCTTGAATATTGTTGTACACTTTCAAACATAGACTGAGAGATTCAGAATAGATATTCACTATTTAGCATAAAATATTCAAATTTAAAAAGTGCAGATTATTTAATAAAATTGTATGACCTGGGAAACTTGCAGATTTAAAAAAATTATATATCGGGGGTCAGATAACGAAACACTTTTCGAAAGTTTATAGTGTAACGCGTTATAATTTTGAACCATGTAGTGTAGCGAATAGCGTGATTGAAAAGATGAAAATTTCCAGCAAAAATTATTTAGTTAAATTTGTTTATACAATACCGCAATATAAATAAGTCAAAGTCCTATAACAATATTTCACATACATTTTTTTTTTTTCAAAAGCATTGAATATTGCCCCAAATCTTGTAAAAAGGCGGCATTTAATAAAAAAAAAATTGATCACAGTTATTTCTGAAATCAACATCTCTTCTTCCAGGCCCATACAAAACGCACAACGATGAATGAGGTATTATGTAAAAGGTTTTTGAACAGGCTTTGGACATAATATGCTCACATTCACTATTCACTAAGCATGTTTTTTGATTAAAAATTGAAATTAAGTAAAAGTTAATGAAAATAAAAAGGTAATAACAAAAAATATCAAACGTGATTGCACTGTACTGTTAACCCTTTGAGGTCTAAGGCCGAGTGTCACTCGGGTTGTCGTTTTTGGTAAAGCAAATTAAGCCCGAGAGTATCTCGGGGTCAACTTTTAACTCTCACAGAAGTAAGTATATGAAAATATCTAGAATCAGAGCTTAATTCAAACTTATTGTGAACCTTGTGGTGTTGCTCTTCGTGCTTTGAAATGTACCACACAAAAGATCATTTTACTAAATAATGTTTCAGATATTTGTACAACATTTGGGTAAGTTTTTATTCAAGTCTATGTAAAATTTTATGCTAAAAAATGATGTTTTCTTATGCGGAATATTTTTTTAAAATATAAAACATGCTTTTTTCGATAATTTCTCATTAAAGATTAATTTTTAGTAAATTTAAATAGTTCCTTCGTTATGCATAAGAACAGTTTCAAGTTTACAATAAAAGAAATTAGTAAAATACATGTCTTCAAAGTACTTTTTTTAAGCAATCATGAAAAGTACCAAATACCCTCAGCCCAGAGGGAGATATGCAGTGGAAAAAGCTCAGACCTCAAAATGTTAATTTTTTCACTATACCCATTCATAATTAACCATTTTTACCATTTTATGCATTTAATGAAACTTTCATGTTTATAAAGTTAATTAACAAACAAAATTCTTATTTATTTTTACAGGAGAAAGCATATTTCCATCTTTATATCTTGATGCAAAGGATAGAATAATTAAATTTTACACTGAAAATGGACACTATAATCCTCATAGCATGCATGGTCACGGTGACGTCGTTGTGACGTCACTGTAAGTCACTGTGGTCACGTTACATCTGTGACCAAAATGCCACCACTCGGTGATGTCGCATTGTGACTGAGATGTGAACTTCTTAGAAAACTTTAAAAAATTACAAAATTTCTTCAAAACATGTTATTTACTGTAAAATTATATTTTTCTACAAATTAAAAAAAAATTGCGACGTCATTGTTATGTCATTGCATGTAATGTACGTCACGTCACATATGTGACAAAAAAAAAACCATATTGTAAGTCACAGTGTGACAAAAATATAAACTTTTAAAATCTTTGAAAATGAAGGGAAATATTTTAAGGGGACGAGGGACCTTAAAAATAAATTTTTTATTTTTTGTAAATTTCACCTTAAATATTACTCAAAGGTACATTATATGCATAATGGCATTCATTTATTACAAAAAAAAAATTTTTTTTAAGTCATTTTTGAGAAAAAAGTGGAATTTTACGCGTTGTTTTAGAAATCTCCGAAATGCCCCATGCGCGTTCCATATCAATGAAAATCCCCAATATTTTTTATAAAAGTTTGGTTTATATATATAAAAAAATCTGTGCATCGAATTTTATATATTTGAATATAAAGGTTAAAAAAAAATTTTTATTGAAAAATTTTGAAAATTTTCGAAAAAATTTCAAAATTTCAGAATTTTTCATTTTTTTTCCTTTTTTTTGCAAATTTAACTTTAAATATTACTAAAGGGTACATTATATGCATTACGGCATGCATTTATCACAAAAAAAATTTAAAAAAAATTTATTTTTGAGAAAAAAATGGCATTTTACGTGTCGTCGTAGAAATCTTCGAAATGCCCCCTGCGCATTCCATATCAATAAAAATCACCAATATTTTTTGTAAACGTTTGGTTTATATATATATAATTAAAACTGTGCATCGAATTTTATATATTTGAATATAAAGGTAAAAAAAAAAAAAAAAAAAAAAAAAAAAAAAAAAAAAAAAAAAAAATTGAAAAATTTCGAAAAAATTTCAAAATTTCAAAATTTTTTAATTTTTTTCTTTTTTTTCTGTAAATTTTAATTTAAATATTACTCAAGGGTACATTATATGCATTGTGGCATGCATTTATCATAAAAAAAATTAAAAAAAAAATTATTTTTGAGAAAAAAATGGCATTTTACGTGTCGTCGTAGAAATCTTTGAAATGCCTCCTGCGCATTCCATGTCAATGAAAATCCCCAATATTTTTTATAAAAGTTTGGATTATATATATAAATAATTCTGTGCATCGAATTTTATATATTTGAATATAAAGGTGTAAAAAAAAAAAAAATCAAAATTTTTGAAATTTTTTCGAAAAAATTTTGAAATTTTTAATTTTTCTTTTTTTTACCTTTATATTCAAATATATAAAATTCGATGCACAGTTTTATTTATATATATAAACCAAACTTTTATAAAAAATATTGGGGATTTTCATTGATTTGGAATGCGCATGGGGCATTTCGAAGATTTCTAAGACTCCATCTGTAAAACTCCATTCTTTTCTCAAAAATAATTAAAAAAAAATTTTTTTTTTGATAAATGCTTGTCATAATGCATATAATGTACCCCTGAATAATATTTAAAGTCAAAATTTCAAAAAATAAAGAATTGATTTTTAAGGTTTTTTAAGGTCCCTCGTCCCCTTAAACAGTATTTTAAAGTCCCGAGTTAACAGCGGCATAAGGAGTGAAATTAGTGGATAGCAAATGGTAAATTCTGTCACGAAAGGGTGGGGGGGGGGGGACATAATATATAAAGTGCACGATACGAGCATTAATAAGCTAAATTTTTATGCTATATTTTATCAATTTGATTTCTAAGACAGTGAAAATATACTTTTTGCATGATTTCAATTTTATCTAGCATAGCAATTTAATATTATAATCCTTCACTGATTGCTATTATTATAAAAGTGTTTCTCAGAAAAATGGTATGTGCTGGAGCAATTTGGATAACATAGTATCTAGAATTATGAGTATTAAATCTGTACAGTTTACATATTTAGTTTACAGAGAGGAATTTTTTTTATTTTTTTGCCAACCAGTGGTATTCGAAACACTTCTGTGGTTTCAAACTAAAAATGTTTTATTACACTTAAGTCTGTAGCTTTTAATGAGCACTTAGAAAGACTCTTCAGAGTTTAGTCATATATGCATTTCTTGCTTTAAAATTTGCATTCAAGTCATATTTTTTCCTGTTAGTGTGCACTAAAAAGTAAAATATGATATTTAAGCATTGAAATAAAGTGTTTTTCATGCCTGAAAGGAAGTTATAGATTAAGCTGCTTCAGTATATATTTTTTTATTGGTATACGTCGCTGAGGTTTACATATTATAAATTATTTCATAATACGAAGTGTATATAGCATTTACAGGGACACACAAAATATTTCAGATACTATATTGTATCCGAAGTACTGTTCATTAGCGATGATTGCTGGAAATGCATTTTAAATTATGATATGCGCTTTTATGATTCAGTATATTTATGCACAGTATATGGTGTATATAAATGCTATAATTCTTATACAGTGTTACACAAAAGTATTCGTAAGGGTTACTGGCTATGGGTGCAAATTGCTTTAAGGTGGTTTTCAAATGAGCTTTTTTACGCTGAACTGCATTTAATTTGATAAGAAATATTTGTAGAATATATAGGTAAAACGATATACAGGGTCACGTAAAGAATTGGAGACATGGCCGTCTATAAATTATAATTTCTGGAAATGTGATTTCAGCATTTTTTAAGTTTTAAGAGTATCTTAGTTTGAATTAAATTTTAGCTAAGTAGTGACGTGTAATAAGGGTTCTAGGTAAACTACAGGGTTGTACAAAAGTATTCAAGTATGTTTCCACATATTAGTATAAATTATTGAAAGAAAATTTCAACCTGCTAGGAGTTTTCTTGCTAAACTAAATTTATATATGTATATCAATCTACAGATCAAATACTGGGCTGTTCAAAAGAATTTGAAAACATATTTGGCTATGAACGGTAACTGCTGAAATCAGTTTTTCAAATGTTTTATGCGTTTTCTAAAATGTTTACTTAGTTATCTTATTTACGTTATTTCCCTAAATTACGATGTCTTGTTAAAGCATTCAGAAAGTGTTGGAAAGTGTTTTATAATCTATGCATACTTAACGCATGAATTTGTTTACTTGTTTTTTCTATTTCCCAGATCAGTCTCTCCCTATAAAACATACCAAATCTATTTAGCTCATATTCATAAAATGCAATATACACGGGAATAAAAAACTTAAATAAATATGGCTTACCATGACGTTCTATAAATAAGAGTTGTATTAATACCCGTTAGACTCTATGTTCGTATTTAATAAAGCAATGACTAATCACAACACATTACAAGCATTGTTTTTTAAGTGGAAAAATTAAAAGTGTTTTAGAAGAATAGAACTCCAAAATAGCGATATTTTGCTAAAAAGTATTCAAACAAAACTTTATTTTAAAATTCATCGCAGTATTAATACTTGGAAATTTTTCCAGAGAGAAACATTCGCCTTATATACAATATTTCAAATGAAAATCAAATTTCAAATTAATTACTTTAAAGGCGCAAAGGCTAGCATAGTGAAAAAGATTCCATGCCGCGGGACTCGAACCCGAACCATCAGTATAGCGCACAAACATTCTACCGACTAAACCACATGGAACGATACCCAGTCTGCAAAATTTCTCACTATTACATGTTGACAAGGCTACAAACGCAACACAAGATGGAATATTTATAGTGAGCCACCGACATGGGGTAAACACGAAACTTAATTAACCCTCTAGTGCATAAATTATTTTTCATTATTCACAAAACCCCTTCTTTTGTGATAAATGAGAAACCATCATAAAATAATTTTATTATTGTACTGCATGCTAGGTATTATCTGTCCACAAATCAAATCTCCATAAATGAATGCTTAAATTTTTTTTGCTTAATAATGCAATAATTATACGACCTCAAATGAGGTCCGTATGAATGAGAGGGTTAAATCCAGCATCGATTGAAACTATATTAATACTTGGAAATTTTTTCAGTGAGAAACATTCGCCTTGCATAAAATATTTGAAATTAAAATTGCTTTTTAAGCAATTAATTTGAAATTTGATTTTCATTTGAAATGTTGTATGCAAGGCGAATAATTTGACATTTTATTTTCATTTGAAATATTGTATGCAAGGCGAATGGTTCTCCCTGGAAAAATTTCCAAGTATTAATATAGTTTCAATCGATGCTGGATTTAATTAAGTTTCGTGTTTGCCCCATGTCGGTGGCTCACGATAAATATTCCATCTTATGTTGCGTTTGCAGCCTTGCCAACATGTAATAGTGAGAAATTTTCCAGGATGGGTATCGTTCCATGTGGTTTAGTCGGTAGAATGTCAGTGCGCTATACTGATGCCCCGGGTTCGAGTCCCGGCATGGAATCTTTTTCACTATGTTGGCCTTTGCACCTTTTAAGCAATTAATTTGAAATTTGACTTTCATTTGAAATCACCACAATGTTTATGACAAGTTCGTCACAAATGACACATATTTCACGAATTGGTCACAGTGTGACTTCAAAGCATTGTCACTTTCGTCACAGATTCGTCACAAAGTTAATGCCAAAATAGTCACAAATGACAAACTTTACACAAATTTGTCACACAATGACTTCGCAGAGTGGTCACAATGTAACGTCACAAATGACTAATAAAACGGCCATAACGACTTCACATTCTAGTCACTATGACGTCACATCGACGGTCACTAAATCACAGTGTGACTTCACAACGAGGTCTCCGTGACGTCACCATGCTTTACGGGAATTACTTTATCTCTTATCTCAATCTAGCTGTTTTTTCAACCTATCTTCTTCTTCAGCATCGTATGCCAGCTAACATCAGCAATAAGTCGCAAGCTCTTTTTCCTATTAGCATTAAGTGGAAGCGACCCACTATAAAAAGCGTGCCATAGTGGAAGCGGTCCACAATAAAAGAGCGTGCCATTGTGGAAGCGACACACTATAAAAAATGTCCCGTAGTAAGAACAACCCACTATAAATGAGCGTGACATAGTTGAAGTGACCCTCAACAAAACAGCGTGCCATAGTGGAAGTGACCCACTATATAAAAACGTGCCATGATGGAAACGACCCACTATGAAAAGCGTGCGATAGTAAAAGTGACCCATTATATAAAGCGTGGCATAGTGGAAGTGACCCACTATATAAAGCGTGCCATAACGAAACAACACACTACAAAAAGCGAGCCACAATTGAAGAGATCCACAATAAAAGAGCATGCCATAGTGGTAGCTCCCCACTATGACATAAAAACATGTCATAGTGAAAGTGACCAACTATAACAGAACGTGACATAGTGGAAGTGACCCACTTTAAAAGCGTGTCATTATTGGAAAAGCGACCAACCCTAAAAGAGCGTGCCATAATGGAAGCGACCGACTATAAAGGGCGTGCAATAGTGGAAGTGACCCACTGTAAAAAACGTGTCATAGTGGAAGTGATCCACTATAAAAGAACGTGCCATTGTGGAAGCAAGCAAGTATAAAAACCGTGAAAACAAGTATAAAAACCGTGCCATAATGAAAGCGACCCACTGTAAAAGATCATGCCAAAGTGAAATCGGTTCAGTATAAAATAGCGTGCATACTGCAAGTGACCCACTGTATAAAAAGCGAGCCGTATGTAAAGAGATAGTGGATAGTGTAAGTCATTCACTATAAAAAGAGTAACTGTGTAGGAGATCATACATAGTGGAAGCGATTACATATTGGTAATAAGCAAATGATATGCAATTTTGTAATGCATTTAAATGCATAAAAATACAGTCGATATTTTAACAAATGTTTAAAAAATTAAAGATTTATATAGCAAAACTCATGTTTGCTGATCATTTTGGTTATCATTTAGTGATTCATCATTTAGTTATTCATCATTTTACTCATCACTTCTAATGATAATTTCTGAATATAACTTTTCGAAACAAATACTATACTGACTTCCAAATTAGCATTTAAAGAATGAAAATTATTTAATTCTCGTAGTGGGAATTTGTAGCAAGTTTTCATTTTTTTTGAACATTTGTAGTTTAAGACTGAAGAAATTTTCGTGATTTGAAGAAAAACTTACTGATCAAATCGGAAAATGCACGATCACAATTTATGGCATAATACGCGTCTACCGAGACTGTCTATTTCTGTCTGCTCTTCTGAAATATTTCACGCTGTACATAGCTCTCTAGAATGAAAAATAATATCTCGCAAATTCTAACTACATACCGCAACAAAACGATTACAGAGAGAATAACACCTTATACACACCCAGGTTTATTTAATTAGGAGAGAGAAATTCGTTTCATCTCTCCGGTGATGAAAATGGATAAGGTATAAAATTTGTAACCCTTCGCGGCTTTGGGTAAGAATTTATGATCGCTAAAACTCATTCCGGAAGGTTTAAAAACACAAAGAATGTTGATTTTGGGCCACCGCTGTCGGGCCTCGCGAGTGCAAGGGGTCGTCATGATTCTTGTTTTGGGCGCGAAGTGGATGGACCAGTTGGAAAGTATCGCGATATTTCAAGTTGCTAAGCGAAAAGAAGAAGACATTAATGAATCGAGCGGTAAAGAACTGCGATATAAAAACGATGAATAATTCACCGTATTCAATGTGCGTGAGAAACGATCTTTTGGCGTGAGAATCGGAGAAAATAGATTGTATTTCCTTGTTACAGTTTGTTTGGTGGTTTTCATTTTTAGAATTTCCATCTACAGATTTTGACGTAGTGGAAATGACACAGATTTGAGGATAATCATACATTTTCTTTAAAGATTAAAATGTAGGGGAAAGTGTGTAAAACGGCTACCATATTATTAGTCTTCAATTTGCAATTTTCGACAGTATAATAGGAATCTATGCGTAGATATTCTGTATTTATACTTGTTGAATAATATCATTATAGCTATAAAACTAATTTATCACACTTTTATTGATGAATCTTTTTTTAAAGAACGTTAACTCATCCCTATGTGCGCATAGATATGTTAATTTTATAATAAATAAATAAATTTGACTTTCTTAAGAAAAAAAGCAAAAAAATTATTAACTTTTATTTTATTTTTATTGGAACTAAATATGTTGGCGTCCGCTCTTATTGCACTTAGGATATCCGGCCTTACCCCCAACATAATGTGGATCGAAATGAAAGCCGTAAAGTTGCACCTATAAATGTTATCGACAATTTTATTCTGCGAAATAAATTTTTATATGCTACGCGCAATAATATGAAAAAAACGTTATATGTGTTCATATATTATGTAAATTAAAATGTCTGCATTTCAGACACTTAAGTGTCTGAACCGGAGTGTTCAATTTTCAGACATTTTAAAATGTCTTAATTTTTTAAGACACTTTTTGCGTCTGAATTTCAGACACTTCAAAAGACACTTTCAGACACTTCTAAATCGCAGCCATTTTTTTTGCAAGCATTATACGCAGCCATGTTTGAACACGTTGAATCCTGGAAAAATATTTGCCCGTGATCCTGCTCCCTCTACCCCTATACAGCCTAATTTTTTGGTGCTCCCAATTTTGGCATGCGATTTTCGTAAAGTTGATAATTTGAATCTTTTATGACATTTTACTGATTATAATCAATATTTTGAACTTCAGAAGTAGAATAAGATTAAAAATAAAAAAAATATTTATCTAAATATTAGATTTTTTTTTATTTGTTTTGTTTTTATTCTTATTTTACTTTAGAAGTTATAATCAGTATCATTTCGAAACAGATTTAAAATATAAGCTTTACAAATATTGCACATCGAATTTGGAAGCACTAAAATAGTAAAAGGGTGGGGCACTGCCTAGTATGTCCATGCTTTAATCAAGAAGTCCTTTTGCAAAAAATGAAACTTTGCATTATGGTTAGCTAAATAGAGATGTCCGGTATTCGGGAGTATCCGTTGTGGAGGTTAATGGACATTCCCGAATAGCGAACACTTCTATTTAGCGAATACTTTTTTAATCCGCAAAGCATATATATTTGTATATTTTTACCTCGCAAAAGCACACATCTCCGATTATCGGACAAACTTCGCGGTCCCAAAGTGTCCGCTATTAACCCTTTTCGGTGCGGAGCAATTCTGTTTGTAAAATGATGAAATGATGAATTGACACCGGAATTTACAAACGAATTTATTAGAAAATGGAAACTTTGGTTATTTCCCCGTACTTTATAAAAAGAAATTTTTGATAAAATATTCCTGGTTCCAGCAACCTTAAAATTAGGTGTTCTTTTCTCGTTCGCTAAAGAGTTAAGGGCTTTTAAGATATATGGATATATATATATATATATATTTACATAGGCAATTTTACATATCGTCGGTACCATGTCAAACTATCCACTGTGAAAATAGCCACTTTTCAGGAGGGCAAGAAAACTCTTTTAATTTTGGATTCAAAATCAGCGCCAAGTAGCAGTAAACAATTATTATACTTTTCGGGTGCTGTTTTATATCCTATTTAAGCATGCTATTGAGATAAATCATTTGAATAATTTTACTCGCCAAAAAATCACATTGGATAGTTTGATATGGTAGCGACGATGTGTATCAGATCATAATCACAACAGCTATTTAACTATGAGTAAATAATAAAATAAATAAATATTCTATTTTAATAACATTGAGAAAAAAAAAAACTTCTAGTTTCAAAACTACTACGTAGCATCGAAAAACCATTTTTGTATTTGTCATTTAAGTGCATATAAATAAACAAGTTCAGTCATTCTAAGTAGTGAAAATGTGTAAGATTTTTTTTCCTTTTAAATGTGTGCTATTTTGTCATTGTTTAGTTAAAAGTAAACACCAGTTTGGTGTCTAATTTTATATTACATTCTTGGAAATATGTATATAATTTTCTTTAAACATACTGCTTATTCATTTAAAATTTTTATTGCTTAAAAATGGATATCACTACTATTCTTATTTATGGAACAGCACGATATAAGTTATATTAAATTTATTTTATTTTTTATTCCAATAAACTTTGCATCCTTTGAATATGATGAGCTAAATAGATTTTATACATTTATAAGAAAATATTGTTCTAAGAAATAGAAGAAAAAGAAGAAAACAGAAAAAGAAAAGAAATATCAGACAGTACATGTACTGTTCTTAAATATTTGAAAAACATTTTGATTATAAATCCCTTAAAAATATATTCAATACTGCATTATATAAGTAAATATGAACTTACTTATATAATGCATACAGAAACTTCATATCAGGCATAAACAACTTTTTATTTATGCCTAAATTATCATGTTTAATTGTTTAGTGCCAATAAATACTTGTATCAGAAGCAGTGCAAATTCGATTGCAGTAGAAGGAAATTTAATAGCTATTTCTCGTATTACTCAATTTAAAAAATTTTAAATCCTGAACAAAATATCGCAGAAAAATACCTACATATATATATTAAAAGGATTAATATACTAATTTAAAAAACACAAAAATATTAATTAATGCTTTATAATTATACTGCTAAACAACAACATAAACTGCAAGAGATGAATAAAATGCTTCTGCGTTTGTTTAATATTTTAAAAATTTTACGGAATGATATAAGAAACTTGGTAAATGTTAAATATGAAACATTGGAAATCAAAATTTATGATTTTCAATAATAAATTAAAATATCAATAATAAGAATAAATCTTTATAAAGTTTCAGTTCTGAGATTAAAAACTGCAATACATAAAGAAAATTTTCACAGTATTCATGCTTTTTTTCAATCTGAAAACTTTTCCCAATATCATAATCATATGAATATGATATTTAGTTCCAAAATAATAATAATAACAAAAAATAAAATAAATACTGATGCCATATACTGCAAGCGTTTATAATCAGTAAACAGTAAAAAACAGAAGAAATACAACATAGAATAAACACAGTTACAAACGACTTCAATTTAACGTTTTTATCTCTCATAGATGGAGTGATAAATTATTCAAATTTTCAAACCTATATTGCAAGTTTTGTTTTTGAGCAAGGACAAATTATAAATATTTCACATCATCGTATCGAAAATGAAGACTAAACTATTTATCACTCATTCGTTTATTCACAAAGATCGATCAAATAGAATTAAAGCATCGCTATTTAATTGTCGAAACAATTATATTTCATACAGTTATATGAAGAAGGCATATAACAGACGACCATTTGTGAAATCAAAAATTTAACATTAAACTATAGAAAAGAGATCAATATTTAAAAACGATTTAACTCATTCATATGACACAAACCTATCGGAATAAAAGATTAAAATTAAATATGACTTATCCGTTCGTTCAATATATAATCAGACTAATAAATTTTCTTTTAATCTAAGCAATGGCGGCGGTGAAAATATAATTTTTTCTGTTCTTATCTCATGAAGATGGCGTAGAAGACATGCGCGGAAATCAGTATTCTGATTGGCTGTTAAGAGTAGTACCAAAGACATGTTTAACTACCGCTTGGAGCTTATCGTCTTAAAATAAGACGGTTTTTGGATAATTTACACATGTTTCTCGGTTCATTTATATCATGAGAATAGTAAGGCATTTATGTGTCTTAAATTTAAACATCTATTATGTCTGAATTTTCAGATTTAGATACTTAAGTGACTTAAATTCTTTTTTTAGTCACAAATATATCTAAATTTTAGACGCCTCTATTTGCAGTGTATTTTTAAAAATAACAAGCATTAAAACGAAAAAAGATAAATAAGCTTTGAAATATAAAAACTAACAGAAATGTCAATTTCAAAATACCGTGATGATCACTTCTTCTACTTTTCCTCAACTAAGTATTTCAGCTCTTTCCGCAGGGATTCCAGGTCTTTTGAACACTGCTTTTTAAAAAAAATAAAAGTCTTCTTTGTGGATTTCGCTTTAAATTTTGTAGAAATTTACGTCGAAGGTCTTTTTTGCTGCGATTGACTGCAAAATCTACCACGAAATTTTATCTAAAAAAAAAAAACTGGTATTCAAAAAACGGAGCAGTGGGAACCTTGTATTCGTTATGGCGAATGACGCAAATAGCGTCAATAGATACTCAGTTTTATCCAACCATACTGTTTTACTCTACTTTCCCCTGTATAGAAACCAAACATATTCGAAAAAATTGTGAACTAAATAAAGCAATCAATTGAGTACGAGAAATAGCATGAAGTAGATAAGTACACACTATAGCAACTGTATAAGTATAAACGTCGGTTTCAATTTCGTTCAGTTTGTTGCTTTGATGTTTAAGCTACAGCGGAATTGCCTATATGACCGCTGAAGGAAAAAAAAATTCTGCAGTATTGAAAATGTCTTTTCATGTAAATAGAACACGTATATGTTCAAGTATGCAGAGTTGCCACCCTATTCCTGCGGCATCTGGGTGCAAAGTTTGCGAGGAAGTCGGCAATTCCTTGAAATCGAGCTTTATTATTTTAAATTAGAAAGATCCATTTTGAAATCTAAAAAGTTTAGGTTTAAAAGGACATTGTTCATAGCCTTTTTATAAATGAAACAAGATTAATTTTTCCATAGCATTTCCCCCCGCATTTGGGCCTTTTTTAGTTGGTTTAAAGACCAAGGAAAGATTAGTTTAAAGACCATTTGAGAAAATCCTATTTTCTTCTTAGTTCGTAAAACAGTTTTATTTATATTTGCACGTGACATTAAATGTTGCCGTCACAATTTTATACAATCACTTCATTTAGCAGTACTACTAGTTCTAACATAATAACAATAAAATAATAATGTTAATAATTCTTCCGTTAGCGTAAAAGAGCTAAAGACTCTAAGGATACGGAATGATTTCTCAAATATTCTACACACATTTTTTGATATGCCGTCTCGAAAGTTTTTATTAGATTTCGAGGAAACTTTTTTAATATTATTCAAAATAACATGCTCTTTGCGTGACAACCGTGCTGCCCTGAGTTGGAGAACCCTGCTATACACGAATACATATCATTACAAAGATACATCCATGGATATGGTATATTGCCAGTAAAATTCGTGAAAGATGAACCAACAGAATCAAACGTATTCTACAATTACTTGCATGTTGAAGATGTAATTTAGGAAAAAAAATAAGTTTTGGCTTTTTTTTCCAAAAAAATCTCGAATAATTATTATGGGACTTAATTTTTTTTATACATGAAGTTGAATTATAAGTAGTTAGAAATAAAATAGGACTTTTTGAATCAGCCCTTTGTAAAAAGAAAAAGAAAAGCATTTCAACTATAGAATATCACTGCCACGTCACGGACTCAAGGGGAGGCCATGAAACACTAGTCTCCCATGCTATGACTGTAACTAAACAGCAGATTTAGGATGAAGGGAACTTTGATGGATAAGGATTAGGCATGATTAACTTTAAAATAACTATCTGTAAATAAAGTAAATTAAATTTTATATATACTAGCGTAGATATTTTAGTATATGTCAATTAAATAAAATCAATTTATTTAAATGGCAGCTGATTAATTCGATATACTTTCATCAGAAAACGAAGTCATCCTTTCAGAATAACTGGAATACTGTAAAAGCACTTATTTTTGCGAGGCTTTAATTTTCGCGATTTTCGCGAACACGTCGAAAATTTAAGCCACGCGAATTTTTCGCCACAAATAATAATAAAAAATCGGTAATTTTTAACTTATCCAAAATTTAATGATTACAGTTACTTAAATAAGAAATAAGGACAAAAATTTCTTCAATACTTACAACTATTTCCTGAATAAGAACAATAATACAACTAATAGAATACAGCTCATTCACTTACAATATTTATATCATATTCTTTGGAGCCATTCAAGATTATCTCATGTTTGGCTTTAACACCCTTTAAATGTGCGCACAAGCCAAGAAGCGTGAATCGGTTTTAGTCGTGATACTCGCAGGTCCACAGGTTCTTTTTCCTTTAGAAATTTAAGCAAAAGTGGTTCCATTTAGGTAGTCTCGGGATTTTTCAACTTTCGGTTCTGTTTGTATAACATTCGCGAAATTTTCAGCTCGCGAAATCCCCGATATCTTCATTTTCGCGAAAATTACGACTCGCGAAAATAAGTACTTTTACAGTACATACTTCTATAGGTCCTGGATCAAAGAAGTATATAAATTAAAAATGTAAGGTTTTTGGTTATGCCTATTATGAACTAATACAAAAATTAGAATTTGATTTAAAGTTAGAGACTACGAGGTGCTGTCGGAAAGTTTCCGGACTGTTATTACTGCGACTGTCTCGGTGAAAGCGAAGGCAAAAGTAGGTCAAGATCACATTCCCCAAACTTCCCACTACTCATTTCAATGCTTGACTTCAAAGTGAGAGAACGCAATTTGTTTCTACGAATTTTTTTCGACTTCGTGTTTTGGACGGTTTGCGATTTAGAAAGGGATAGCAGCAGCGTGTGTGTATCAAATTTTGTGTGAAGCTCAGTAAATCTGCAACCGAAACTTTTGAAATGCTTCGTACGGCTTTTGCTGATGAAGCTTTAAGTCTCATAACAGTTATAGAATGGCACTTATGTTTCAAGGTGGTTCGTTATTCATTACGAGATGACAAGCGTTCAGGGCGACCAAGAACCAGCAAAACAGATAAAAATGTAGAACAAATCGGAAAACTCATACAAGAACATTGTTTCCTAACTATCCAAGAACTTGCAGACAAAATTGAATTCGCTATGGAGATTGCCAAGAAATTTTGACGGAGAATTGGAACATGCGGTTGTTCCAAGACTTCTGACAAACGATCGATAAAGACAATACAATTTTTAACACATAACAACATGATTGTTGTTCCCCACCCACCCTATTCAATGGATCTAGCTCCTTGTGATTTTGCATTATTTCCAACATTGAAAATGAAACTGAAAGGACGACGTTTTGCAACAGTGTCCTACATTGCTACATTCAACGGGAATCGCAGGCGGAGTGCTTTCGAGAAGTGGAAAACGAGAGGGGATCGATGTATACATTCACAAGGTGACTATTTTGAAGGAGATAGCAGCCAAAATTAGAGAAGTTCAAACAAAACTTGTTTTTCCATCAAGTCCGGGAACTTTCCAATAGCACTTCGTACAGGAATTCAACTGAGCAGAGAACTCTAAATATTAGAAAGTGGACAGGTTCAATCAAGCAGTGCAGCCTACTTCAAAGTTTAAGCTCGAATACACTGTCCATTAGACAGTAGAAAGTGATGCAATATTAAATGTTCCTTAAAATTGTCTGAATAAAGGAAAGGGTGGATATTATTTGGCATTGGCTGCCTCTTTCAAAATACCTATAAGTGGAATATCTTCAGGAAAGTAATTTTCATCATGAAAAAAAAAACAAAATCATGCACCGCTACTCTGCTTGAACCACGCGGAACGTTTGGCAGAAGAAGAATAAAGACAGATATTCGCAAAAATAAGTTCCAGAAGTAAAATATTTGCGAAATAGTTTAACACAATAACAGCAGTATCCCACAATTGGATACCAGACATAAATTCCAAACTCTTTTGATCTCAACTTATATGGTGTGATGCCCAATTCAAATGCAACGGAACTCAGTCTTTCTTCCAGCTTTCTTTTCGATTCTTCTTTTCTTTTAATTATTTTATGTCACCGAATGGCAACAGCCGGGGCACCCCGCGGAGTTTTGCAATTATTGTTGGAACGGTAGCGACTTTAAAGCGCTGTGAATTATTTATGAGACGCAGATCTTGTTACACTGAATGAAATAAAAACAATAAAAAAACAGCAAAGGGGAACAGCAGAAATCTCAGCTTTCAAGGCTGGCAAAGATGGAAATAAAACAAAAGCCTAAAAGATACTTAGGAATAAGAAGGGGTATAAATCATCAGTTGTAAAGACGAGTGGAAGCTGTATATACTCTATTTTATTTGGTTTCACTTTTATTTGTTTTTTCCCAGCAGTCGTAATGGATTCTGCACGGCTGGAAACCAGGTAATGGTTGGTATTAATTGAAAGAAACGGTTTCATTATCTTTGAGAGCTTGCGGCGGTCCAGCAGTGCATTTGCACTTCTCGACAGAAAAGGAATTAGGCACAAGGAAGTATGGTTCGATAAGAATTCAGGCTTAGTTTAGGGGGATACTTTAGCAATTCACGCCGATCACGAATTTAAACGCGTTATTACAGAGTGCCTGCGATAAATTGGAAATACTTTGCATCTCCTTATTTCACATGATTTTCATTAGATTTAAAAAAGACGCTTCTAAGGCTGTTATTTTTCTGTACCTTCAGGACTCTAGGGAACACATTTTTACACCTATTGTAACGTATGGGTCGTACGTCATTGTTGGAAATGACCAGAATATCATGACGTACGTCATAGGGAGCAAGAGGTTAACTTTCTTTTATGTACATAAGCAGAAAACATTGGAACCACGAAAATTTTCGAGTTCTTTTTTTTATGAATTCACACGTTTTGGAATGTCCTAAACATGATTTGAGTATTTTTTAAAACATCTGCCTGCCTGTTAGTCTGTGTGTGACAGGATTTTTGGGGCCGCGCTGACTCAGTACCAAATGCACGGAATTTCATAAAACTTTATATTCTGATTAAGTAAAATAATGCTATAAAGTGATAAAATATCATTTATTAAGATTGACGATCGTTTCGTCGCACCAACGGCGACATTTTCAAAATCATACACGATAGAAAATATTTTCACATAATTTAAAATAATAAACATAGTAAATAATGTCACGAGACATGATGCATAATGAAATATTGCAAACATAAAATAAATTAAAATTAAATTAGTTATTTGTGAACGTGGATTAGTTTTTATATAATTTAACAAAACAATAACATGGTAAATAATGTCACGAGACAACATGCATAATGAAAAATATTGCAAAACATAAAACAAAATATAAAATTATCTTGGCTATTTGCTAGAGTGGATTAATTTTTACTATTGGTACTAAAATTATATAGCATCTCTTTCCAAATTTTAGGTAAATCTAGGGACACTGAATCATTGCAAATATTCTTGTTGCGTAAAAATATCTCTATTGATTCTCGGATTATGGATGGTAAATAAAATCTTGATGTGTAAATTAACTTGCTATTTTTAAAATCGATCCGTAACGGTTCTTCGTTGCATAATCTGGCAAAAGCTGTGGTTCTTCTGTTGTATTTGATGTCTGCTATATGTTCTTTGATTCTGGTTTTAAGTTTTCTACTTGTCATACCTATATAAAACTGCTTTCTTCCATCTTCTTTGGTGAAAGGTATTTCTTATATTCATGATAACTGGATGACTTATAACTTTATATTCTGTTAGACCATGACATAAACTGGTGCATATACGAGTTTGGTGTATATTGCCCAAATGGTAGATCATTTTGCATCTTCGCGATTTCCGTGATATCTATAGCTCAAGAACTAATGGACAAAATTTCACAAAACTGTATATTTTCTCATCCCTGAAAGACGGTAAGGAATAATGTTTACCAAGTTTTTTGTACGAGTTCATTGTCCAACTTGACACGCTATCTTGTTTCGAAATGGTCACGAAACATGAATGAAATTTCGTTCACTTAAAAATTTCGCACTCAAAAAAAAAAAAAAAAAATCTATTTTTTTATTGTGAGGCCTTGATATAAATATTCCAGTGAAAATCTCCCCCCCCCTCCCCCCCACACACACAACTATTTAAAAAAACGACTGAGATATAGCAGTTTGAAATTCTAGGTGGTTGCCATTTTGAAACAAGACTGTGGATTAAAAATAAAAGATTTTTCAATAATAAGGTTTAATGTGATTCCTCACAAATTTACTTTCATTATTGTAACCATTGCTGCTACTCTCATAGTACCGAACTTCAGTTTGAATACAGCCCTTAAAATAGGCTTATTTTAAAATAATTAATTTCTCTGAAACTAATCGTAAAAGTTTCATAAAAATTTGTATTTAGGCTAATTGAAGAGTATAGAATTTATTTATGGTGTCGAATTTGGGTATTGTCATTGAAAAGAAGAAAGTTTGGGTTCGTTTTGATATTTAGATGTCCCCCTAAGCAAATTTTATATGCATCATTCAAAAGTAGACTTTATTTCCAACCGTTTGGTACCAATAACTTTCTTCTACAATAATTTATTGCAGAGTTAGTAGGGGATGTTTACTTTTTCTTTTCTACAACTGTACATAAAATGTAGTACAGTAACAGCCTCCTATGAGTTAACCGAGCCTTCGAATCATATTTTGATTAAGCAATCTCAGAGACCGCTCACAGTAGTTATGCAACAATTTCTGTCACAGCACGGTTAAGAGTCCACAGTAGTCACTCAAAAAGACCCGGATGATAATGTTAATCCTATGGGGAAGTTATTTTCAAATATCTCGCTTAAATTTTGATATTTTCGAATGATTTTTTTTTGCACAGGATAGCTGAGGACGATCTACATCCGGGCTAGTTTTTACTTTTTTTGATTTTGGCTTCAGATTTTTTTTTTTTTTTTTAAATCTGAAACCAAAATAAAAAAAAGTAAAAACTAGCCCTTATGTAGATCGTCCTCAGCTATCCTGCGCAAAAAAAAAAATCTTTCGAAAATATCAAAATTTAAGCGAGATATTCGAAAATAACTTCCCCATAGGATTAACACTATCATCCGGGATTTTTTGAGAGACTAGTATGGCCTCTTAAGGGAGCTGGTCACTCAGCTTCCGATTTTCCCTCACTAATGTAAAGTCTATCGGCATTGGATGCATTCGTCTATTTAAAATATTTCCTCGGGAAATTAATATTTTTAACTTTTATTTTCTTGTGTACATTTCTTGAAAGATGTCTCTTATTTTATCAGTTCTCAAAATATTTCTAAAGTATAGGCTTAATTCTGCATGAGGTGTTAAAATCTTATTCCCAGTTCGCCGCTTTTAACACATAAAATATTAAAATAAGCATAGATTTTAGAAATATTTTGAAAACTAAGAAAAAAAGAGACATCTTTTAAGAAGAGTACACAGAAAAAAGATGTTTAAAATATGAATTTCTCGAGAAGATATTTTGAATATACGAATGCATCAAAAGTCCATAGACTTAAAATTACGGAGGAAAATTCCGAAGCTGAGTGGCCAGCCCCCTTAAGGGTAAATAAAACTTTTCTAGCTTCAATATTTGCAAACTGAAGTTTGAAAAGTTCATCAAAATTAAATTCGCAAGCCATTTCGGATTCAAAAGTGGATTTATACTCACAAAAGGTTGCCTGTAAAATTACATCAGACATATAGTAGCGACAGATCTTTTCCCTCTTGGCGATTTTTACACCACTTAAAACAACCTCTTCTCTTCGCCGATGTTCCTATCAATATGCAAATGAAGAACGTATGGTAAAAAAAAAAGATCGTGATTGCTTTCCAGCAACCTGTTGGTCATCGAAGGTCAAGGAAATTTACGATAGGCATAATTCCACTGATCCTAAACTATGTCACAAGTGAAGATACATCCAATTTAACTATCTTTTCCAATTTCTAGTCAATAATGAGTTGACTGATGGATTCAATAAGGCTTCTTCTTTATCTGTTTCGCTGACAGATTGAATTTTGATATATTTTGATAGATTAGTTCGCTTTTAAATTATCTTAAAGAGGCATAATAAAGAAATAAAAATAGCAGGGTAAAGCCATCTCCTGCAGCATTTGACCTTTTAGTTTGACAGGAGTTTTAACTGGTTTTCGCGTTGCGGTGATATAAAGAGAGTGACAGTTCCACTTTCCTAGCCATTAGACATTTATAATTTTTACTAATTGATATTTTTTATATAAAGGTAAATTTCCAAATGAATAAAATAATTGGAAATATTGCCTTATAAACCTAATATTTACAATAAATATTTAATTAGGAAATAGAGAGAGAAAATCATGTATACTAGGTTGAGCAAAAAGTTCACAGGCGGCTAGATATAGCTGTTAGCATTGCTCTGATTGGCTCTTCAGATCAAGTTTTTCTGACAGGAAAGATGTGATGTTTGCATATCTAACGGTAAGCTTCAAAAGTCACGTGACGCGACGATGTTTGTATATCTAACCCTAACGGTAAATCAAGTCGTTAAATTTAAAAGTGTTGTAAACGAATTTATTGTTTATTGTAATTGTAATTGAGAAAGTTTTGTGAAATTTCTTCATCCAAAATTCTAGTGCATTGGCGCAACAATAAAATTTATCTTTTGAGGGTTACAAAGCTTTTTTTTTTAAAGAAGTCACCTCGTTTATGTGCTGGCATTAAACAAAATCTTTTACCAAACAGTTTGATGTTGACTCTAATAATAATTGAATTTGAAAAGGTACAGAATTTTATATTTCAAAATTTAAAGGCATTAAAATGTTACATTTTAAAACAATTTTACATAATATTTAAAACAGAAACTTTTATTCTAATAAACAAGAGCTTTTTCAAGTAAACTTTATGCTGAAAAAAAATCTGCTTTGAGTTATTTAAGAAGAGGATAGTTATAAAAAAATTTTAATTAGTCAAATTTTAAATTTCATGGCTTATTCTGAGAATTAAAACAAATGAATAAAATTTTCTTAAATTCTAAAACAAACATTTTAAAATCAATGAGAAATTGTGAAAAAATTGTATAGGATCATATATTATTTGTTTGTCAGGAAGAGACAAAAGTAAATAAATACAATCGATTCAAATTTTATATGGTGGCAACTTAGCAAGAATAACTGTACTCCCTTTGATTAAGCAAGGAAATTTTTTTAATTCATCCTAGATCGGTCTCTGGAGTGGGCTATCATTTTCAGAGATTCTAAACGTTGTTCTTAAAATCTTAGCAAGAAACAAATTTTTTACTGGAACATGTTCAGGAACTTGCATTTGTATATAATTAATTCCTATGAAAATCCTCATGATTGGTTAATTTTCTTAAATAATACTTAATAAACAGCAAATAAATAATGTAAAAACATTCTCTTTTATTTAAATATGATTCTGTTTTTAATTATTCTGAATATTTTTATAAGTTGACTTTTAAATGTAGAAGTTGTAAAGATTTTCAAAATTATGTTTTCAAAGTTTTTATTTTAATTTTCGGTTCGGCCGAATATTTCGATATTCGGCATGCCAAATAGTTTGCTATTTGGCCAGGCCGAATATTCGGCATACCGATTAGTTTGATATTCGGCCAAACCGAATATTCGGTAACATGGCCGAATACCGAATATTCGGTGCATCCCTAGTTTTATTACAGTAATAAAAGTAGTAAATAGAATATATTAGAAGTAAGAGTAGGAAAACAGAAAAAAAGAGTTTTGTTCTAATCAGGCCAGTGAAAGTGCTGTTGTCAAGCAATTAAAAAATAGAAAAAGGGAAAAAGCTGTGAAGGGATTGTTTTCAAAACAAACCCTGCCTGCTACAGACTCTGATGAAGATTACGATGATCCAGATTTTTTTTCCCAGCTCCAGCTGATCATCAAGATGCTAAGAATGAGATATCCACACACAACAGGTATGGCACAAGCAGTACCCATATTAATGGAAATTTAAGGATATATATACCGTTGGAGAAATCATACATTTAAATGAAGTCAAATGTTAAGTACTTGATATAAAGACTCCAACCTAGTTTTAAATTTGTGCGTTCTTCAGAAACTTACATTTTTTAAGAAATCTCATTGTGTTAAAACTACCACCCCCAATTCCTTCAGGAGCAACTGAAAGAAAAGTGGAAATGCTAATTTTTGAAACTGACTTGAGCCAATTTAATATAAAATGAAAGGTATTTCTTAAATTAATAGAATTTTCTTATTTTTCATCTTGGACTATAATATTTTTATCAAGTTCCTTTTTTGTATTTTATTAATCAAGTTTTGTTTTTGTATTTATCTCATTGTTCATAAAATAAACTATACTGATTGAAAATTGCTTCCATCTTTTGGAGCGTTTCATTGTACCCCTGCATATGGGGTACAATGAAACACTGTAAGACATTTATTTTTGTTATTTTTCAAGCATAAAGATATTGTTTAGAACCTAATAAAAATTTATTTAGATGGGGAAAATACAAGATTAAAAGTATGCATTAATTATATTTTTGTGCATGCAAATTTGTAGATAGGGAAAAAAAATAGTAAATTTTGTTTCATTGTACCCCGTCTTCCCCTATCTGTTGCAGACACTTGGAGAATTTTCTGCTACTAGGCTCTTATCCAAAAATCTATAATCAAACTTTTTCAGTTTTCCAGTAAAGGTGGAAGAGCTTTGAGAAAATGTCAAATTTGGTATTTTGAACCAAATTTCTGAATGAGAGGGAAAAAACTGCTATCATAAAACTACAATTACTTACAACACAAAATGTAATTTATCTAAAAAGAACTGTTGACTGATGAATTTTATTCAATAATCATGCCTACAGCATCATGCTTTTAGGTTTAAAAATAAGTCAAAGTTTTTTTTTTGAGAAACTGCTTTAAATTTATTAAACAGGCATCCCCCGACTTATGTAAGTAATGTGTTCCGTAAACTTTTTCGTAAGTCAAATTTTATGTAAGTTGAATTTGTAAATTCCTTAGGTAAAATTTCGTCAGAAACTGCAATAATTATTATATATATATAATATATACATTATTTACACAGTATTTTATAAATAAAGTAGCATGCAACAGTATTTACTTGGATATAAACTATAAAAGTATGAAAAAATATAAAAACAAATTGAAAGAACACTTTTCAAATAAAAAGTATTGTGGAATATGCGATTTATCAATTTAACATGGATGAATTAATTTATATCAATTTTGAATCTACATCAAACGAACAGCTCTGAAGCTGGAGGAAAAAATACACTCATTCCTCTTCTCCAAGGTTTCGTTATGGTTTGAATTCAGCTAACAAAATTGTAATGGTTAAACAGTTTTTTTTTTTTTTTTTTTGAGGGGGGCTCATTTTAATCAGATTTGTTTTGTTAAAGATTTGATTGTAAATCCCAATAAAAATATAATTATATCTAACACAGTAGAAGATCTTTATAACGCAAACCTAAAAATGCAAGGTTGTACGTTATATAGAGTTTTGCGTTATATGGATCACATTTCACACATCATTAAATTTACCCTTATAAATATGTCTAAAACATATGAAAGTACTGTGGAGTATGTTTATACTGCATTCCTTGTTATCTGAAGTTGTGCAGATTATAAATTTTTGCATAATATTGATCATTCCACACATTGTTAAATATACTTTATAAACATGGTCCAGATATATCAGGACCCAAATCATTCATTATATTACTCATTTTCAAAAATGTTTAGTGTAATAATAGCAATATTTTTCATTAAAAAGTTCTAATTTAAGGAGATAAAGTTGAATTAATGTATCAAATGTAATTTTCTAGAAAGTAGCAATTATTTACAATGTGGGAATTCAGGTGCTTTTAAACCCTTTGCACTCCGTATAAATTTGAGTATGGGCTACCAGCAACTCCGCGTCATTACACAAATGTTTTATTAGGTCGTCACCATTTTTTTAAAAAGAAGTGTCCTTCAAGTACACAATTTTAAAAATGCTCTGATTAAATCAGGCAAATTTTATTTTCCTTTGTTACTGGTGCCAAAAACAAATTTTGCAAGGAAAGATGATGTTGCTGCAGCGGCAACAACAGAGTTTTTCACTTACCTTACCATGTTGCCGCAGCGGCGACAACGGAGTGCAAAGGGCTAATTGAAAAATTCATTGTTTACATCAGAGAAGTTGTGCATTATATAGACAATTGCATTATAAAGATCTTCTACTGTATATAAAGCTATATTATTGTTGTGGTGTTTATCTGCATATTTTATTTATAAAACAGTTATCAAAAGTATGCAAATGCATATCAAGCACCTTAGTATGCTCATAAATGTAATTTTCGAGATTTCTTACGTAAGTGCGAATTTATGTAAGTCGAGGGATGCCTGTATAAGCACTATTATTTACATCTGTTGAATACTAAATTTTTCGTACAAAATAAAGTAATGTATTTTAGGGCTGCATTTACCTGTAGTGCTGCATCAATTGATAAAGTATATAAACATGCTAGCTGCTACTTTATGCTATGTGATTCCCACTGTACTGTTATATGAATATTGTCCATAAGAAAATCTTTTTTTAAAATATTGCATAATTTTCACTATTTGTACACGTAATAATTCAAAATTTTCCTTCATTTTAGGATTCTGTACTTAAAAAGTAAAAACAGAACAATAAGATTACTCGTGTGTCTGTCACAGCCATTTTACTCATAAACTATGGAACGGGGGAAGTAATAAAAGCTATTGACCCACATATTTACAGATTATTAAACATTCACAAATATATTTAGGAAAATTGTAGAGGGGCTAATTAAGCTACTTGAAGGAAAAAAAAAAGTCTTTCCTTTGTATATCGTGTGAAAGATTTCGTAATGTTGAACTCAAAAATACATTTCTTTTAATTTTAGGTATTATAGTTGCAGAGATATCGTCGAAAATGTAGTGCAAAAATATGTCCCCCCCCCCCCCCACAGTTCTATTTCCAAAACTACTCAAACTAAAATTATGAAAAAATTAGAGATAGTACAAGTTAACTTAAACCTTTCAGGAAAATTATAACGATTACCCTGTCACATAGTTTTTGAGAAAAGTGCATTTTTCCTATTTTATAATTAATATAGTATCTTCTAAAAATATTTGCGTATTAACAATTTACATTCCTCTTATTAAAAAGAAGTAATTGGACTTGCCCCATTCCTCCCCACTACCTTCTTTTATGTTAAACTTCTTGTATAAAAAAAATGCTGCTTTTAGGCTTAGTTTAAATTATGGATTACTATTGAAAATGTTAAAACATGTGGGTGTGGAAATTACAATTAAAAGTAGCCTATAGATAAGAGTGTGTGTCCATGTGGCCTAAGTCAATCTATGGTTCTTTATCTCAGAACCTTGTCAATATATTTGTTTATTTTATTTACATATATAAAAACAAAGTATAAAAATTACAAACTGCATCAAAAAATGATGGGGTTAAACATACAATAAAAATATAGGAAAAAGAGTGCAGCATGGCTACCAATATCAAAATTTAGAAAAGTACCCTCAGGTGGCAAAGTGGGGGGAGGGACACCAAAGGTGCATAACATCAGTAATTGGTCACAGGACTTTCCAATGATATGTCACATGAGAGATCTTGGCTAAATTTAGAAAAGTGCCTCCTTGTGGGGGGAGGGGTACAGGAATAGCATAACATGATTAAGTGGCCACAGGTCTTTCTAGCTATATATCAAATGACTGGACGGGTGTCGGCAAAATTTAGAAAAATGCTTCCCAGGGCAAAGGAAGGGAGGGGCACAGTAGGTGCTTAATGTGAATAAGCAGTCACAGGGATTTCCAATGATATATCATATGAGGGGTGTCGGCAAAAGTTAGGAAAATGTTCCGCCAGGTGGCTAACTATCATGCCTCCTGGAATACAATTCCCCCTTTTTGAAATTTCATATATTATAAATAATATTTATTGGAGAGTTCCGTAAAAAAATCCAATAAAAAATTATAAAAACGCTACGGTTTCAAAAAAGTTTGAAAAGTACCCCTCCCCCTGTGGGAGCCAAATTGGGGAAGGGGAAAGAAAGGTTTGTAATATGAAAGAGTCGTCCGATGGCTTTTCAATGATATATAACGTGATCAAAAATTTTTTTGAAAATTGCTTCCCCACCCCTCCCCGTGGTCTTTCTCCCCAGAATTCATGCAGTCCCCACATTTAAATTTTTATATTTAATAAATAACATTTATCGGATGGCTCGTCAAAAAACCACATCTAAAATGATATTTATTATAGAAATCGCTACATTTTTATAAATTTGTTCGCTCCTCCCAAAATTCAACTCTGGAGGGAGGGTTCATAATATGAAAGAGTTCCCAAAGAGATTTGATTATATGTCACAGAAGGGGTTCGGTAAAAGTTTGAAAATTGCACACCCCATGGGTCCAGTCGTATGCCCCCAAATTCACCCACCTCCCTCTTTGCTCTATAGTTGGAACCCTGGGGGGTACTTTTCTAACTTTTGCCAACATTCCTCACGTGATATATCATTGGAAGGCTCTGTGCCACTATTTCATATTATACACCTCCTGTGCCCCCTCCCCCTCCACTTTGGCCACACAAGCTGGCACTTTTCTAAGTTTAGCCGACACCCCCATGTGATGTATCATTGAAAAACCCTGTGACCACTTATTCATATTATGCACATCCCTTGTCCCCCCCCCCCTCCAGGAGGGTACGTTTAATGTATTCAAGTGCGGGGTCTTCTAATAGTGAAAAAATTATGGAATTCATCTCAAATGGCATAGAAAAATCAATCAAAAATATTGATCCCATTTACCATCATTTTAGTTCCTGTTTTTGCCATCACCGGTGCTTTTAATTCTTATTTCTTGGGCCATTTTGCTGCTAATTGCCAGAAAATTCTATTTTTTTTATGCTTCAACCCCCTTTTATATCTGCCTATAACCTTTTTATATCTGCTTGTGCCTTTTCAACTTTTTGCAACCAGAGGACGCTGTCACATGACTTTTCCACTATTGCGGCTCAATTATAGCCTCCCTTCGGTTTGTTGTTTTTTATTCCATCTCCTTTTAGTTGCCATGTATTTACTAAAAAAGCATGTAAAAACAATGATTTTAATAATCGATTGGAGAACATTTTGTTTGTAGATTCTCGGAAGTAATTGATGACTGTATCGATTGTGTTTTTTACAGCGATTTTTTTAGATTGGTAAATTTTCGAATCTACTGAAACTAAAATTATGAAATAATTAGTGGTTGTAGAAATTTATTTAAACTAGCAGGAAAACTGTAGCAATTACCTCATCTCACATAGTTTGAGAAAATCTCATTTTTCCATTACACACAAATTTCACTTTGTGGGTGTTCAGCAAGGAAGTTGAGGGGCACTTGAGGTATTTATCATCATGGAAGTATAAAAGGATTGTTGATAATGAGTTCCAAAAAAAATTGCTAGTAATTAGCCAAGATATTAACCTTTAAGGGGTTAAGGCTAATGTCAGACGAACGTCTATTTGCACGCTTTTTGTCTCAACATGTAACAGAAACACCTGTTAGCAAAGGCATTTCTGTTACATGTTAAGACAAAAAGTGTGCAAATAGACATTCGTCTCACATTAGCTTTAAGACAAAAATGCTTTGGGCATACATAAAGACACGAATCACATACTCTATGCGACATCAGCTTTTAAAACCTAGGTAACATTTTTAAATGATATATTCGTGTAATGCAATGCCCAGTAGTAATATACAAGAAATAAACATCAAATTGTTAAAAACAAACTAATTTAGGTACTTTTTGGTTAGCCGGGCACCAGTGTTATGTACAGGGTCGGACTGGGGCAGGGAAAAGGGCGCAGACCTTGTATTTTCAGAGGGCGCAAAAATTTTAGCGAACTCATGTAAATTTTTCTTGTTTGTGTTCTTCCTGGCTTGAGAAGGTTTAACACATTCGCACAGCACCAAGAATGAAAGTGGCTTAATATTACATCTCTGAGTCTAGATAGAAGACTTCGATATATCATCCGTGCGATTTTAAAGTTCTATCAAATCTACACAATGCTACGCAATTTTTTAAAACGAATCTAGTAATATCTAAAAGTTCCGAGTTGAACACAGATTACTTTGTAGTAGATGACCGATATCAAGGCTAGGGCTTTATTATTTTGTTAATAGGTACCTTATAAGACTCACGGAGAAAAAAGTGATCACCCCTACCAATTCTCTTGCAAATGATTGTATAAAAACGACATAGGTACCAATTTGAAGATTGTCTAGGTATTAAAAAATGCACGAACGTTAATTTTTCAAATGGTAACATCCACTTTTGATACCCTATTTGAATTCTTTGCCAGCAAATAAAGAGATAGAGTTTATACAATTTTCTTAAATCTGAATACAGTTATAAAACAAAAAGTGTTAGGGGTTTATCCATAAGTTTCGTAAAATAAAATGAAATATCTTACAACCGAAAACACTCAATTACTCACCAGTCAAATGATACAGGAATTTTAAATTTATTATAAACTTTATATTAAAGAAAATCTTACAAAGTATTTCTGTTAAGTTTCTACGATTGTTTTCAGTGGCTCTTTTGATAAAAGAAGACGGTCCCCTTAAATTATGAAAAGACAAAATTTTTCCGTATCTCGAACACTAATTATTCAAATTAGCTATAAACTTACACATTGATGTTTTAAACGATTGTTCTTTGTTGCATGCAAAAATTAATAAATTAAAGTAACCAAAAATAAGGTGTCAAAAATGGGCGTTATTGTTTGTAAATTCAGAGTTGGTGCAATTTTTAATATGTAGACGAGTTCGGAAACATAATTTATATATAACAATAATTAGTAGACATTATTTACAGCCAGTTGTATCTATAGACTTTTTTACGAAGATTTTCAGCTGAATTAGCAAGGCACTTTTATTCCATTTATCCCCATTGACGCACTGAAAATCTGTACAAAAACTAACAAGATTTTTCGCACCAGGCACCAACTAGAGTTACTGTGGTGCTGCTAAGGGTTTCAACCCTTTTTTTAAGTATACTTCTTTATAAAATGAATTATTTATCAGTCAGTTTAAAATGAGATAAATTCAATTTCTGTTACAATCCGACAACAATTACCTTTTATTTACTACAGTTTTTTTTTTTTTTTAAGTAGAATTTTTAAAAATGGTATCTATTGGTGTCTCCCTCATGATACACCAAAAATTCAGTATGCAAACTTCGCTTAAAATTTCTTTGTATCTAAAACTAAAACGTATAATACTTTTCATATAAAAGTAGAAATTTTGAAAACTAAAGCTTGTGCTTCTTTTGTTCTTTTATAAAAAGTACCACATATTATAAGGTATTTAAATGTTGAAACATAAGGATATTTAAACATTCAAATCAACATCCCATTAAGGAATTTGAAAATAACACTTGCTTGTGAAAATAATGCTTATTACACTTGCAACATTTATATAAGGCGAGTTATGTATTTTGTAGGAAGAGGCACTTTGCGTTTGTGTCCTTAAAAAAAAAATGACTTTATGTATCCGTAAAGTGCTGCATTAATGTTGCACTACTAAAAAAATTATACACAGAAAGTACACCAAACATGCCACTTTGTTAGCCTAAAAATCACTAAAGTAATTGAGTAAATTTACTCTTTTCAGCACCCTCTTCCTATGATTTGCAAAGTTCTTATCCTAATTAGAGATCGAGGGAAATATTTAAGTTTACACAATTGAGAGAAATGCCCCAGGAATTGTATTCATACAAGCTGCAGGATCCCGTGGCAGCGTTTTTTTATTCAATCAACCTATCATAATTTCTGAATAGTAGTTATCGCTTTATTTAATCATTTTTCCGTGTTTAAATTAAAACAACTTTTTATTTAAAATACATATTAGAATTTCCTAACATTTATTTAGCCACGGAAAATCTGTCATTAAATAAAACAAAGATTACTAACTGAAAATTATGGTGTAGATTTTGCGAATGAAAAAACGCTAACCACGGGATTCCACAGTTTGCGGGATTGTAATCCAGAAGTGTTATCAAGTTTGTATTCCGCGAAAAAAAAGGTCATGTTTTTTAACCAAAAACGAAATCCGCACAAACAGTTTTTTTGTCTTCTAATATTTATCACATTCTTTTCTCAAGATGTTTTCAAAAAGCACGGTTTCAATTGTAGGAGCAATCATGGCCGTCATTAAAAGTGTAGGAACAAGGTACTAAAAGCTAAAGGCCTGAAAATATGCAAAATATTTGGTTAAAATCTAAAACGTATCATTCAAAGAAGTGATGAAATAAATCTCGCCCAGGGCGCTGTGGCTACTAAGCTTTCCCTGCACTGTTAAAATTTTTGCAGCATTCTGGCAGGTCATTCGACCGTTTTTTGAAAAAACAGTTTCATAACCATAATTTAACATTATTCTGACCATAAAATGGCCAATAATATGGTCAGAATAATGTTAAATTTACGGTTGTGTAACCGTTTTCGGAAAAAACGGTCAAATGGCCTGCCAGAATGCTGCAAATTTTTAACAGTGTGCGTGCGTACGTGTTTTCCCTCTCAATAGTATGCAAAGATGCCACCAATGGTTTCCAATCCTGAACTTGCTTCGATGTATTTTTAATTTCTTTGCGATAAAAAATACCTCTCTTGTGCTGTTTGCCTATTATCCCTAATGATTATTCTGATGATTATTTCTAAACGAATCCTCAAAATTTAGTACACTAGTCCGAATGTATGTGCACAACTTGGGAAAAAATATTGGAGCGGCTTAAGGCACTTAGGGGCGCGAAGTTTTCCGTGAATGAGGGCGCACCGGCCTTCGGGCCGATGGGCCAGTCCGAGCCTGGTTATGTATACATATCTATATGCAAACACATATATATACATATACAAATATATATGTGTGTGTGTGTGTATATCAGGGTTGCCGGCTTTTAGCCAGGCCAAAAAAAGCCGGCCGGCTTTTTTTGGTTTTAGCCGCTTAAAAAAAGGTGGTTTATAGATAATTCATATAAAATTTGGATTAATTTATTTTTAATACACTTATAAATATTTTCTATGAAAAAAATATAAACTTCTATTAAATTTTGTCAAATAAATATGACCTTATAACTGCCAGGATGCAACTGTGAAAGCAATATGTATGTCTGGAAAAAAATTATGAATATTCAGAAGAATACATTAAATTAGACTTAGTATTACACATTACATTAGTATTGGTTTGGAATTCTTTATCATGGCTCTACACAAAGCACACATTTTGAAGATTATATTATGAAAAAATAAGAAAATGTCACACATTAAAATAGAAAATTCTTACATATACTGATATTTACTTTTAAAATTGATTAAAACTAAATAGCTTATATGTGTTTAATAACTGAAATGATCTTATATAATACTTGAGCAATAATAAGCAATCGATAATAAGTAATAAGCAATCGATATATAAAAAATACTTATAAAAATGATCGACTTTTAAAAATGATATATGTAAAAAGTTTTTCTGCTACTAAGCTGTTATGTAACTTATTCCAGATATGTCCATATGGACAGATAAAATCATAGAATAAACAATGTTGAAAGAGAAATTAGGAAGGATATAACATTTGAGGAAATTTTTGTACATGTAAGTGCATAAAATAAAGAGAACAATTAAAAAAAAAAAAAAAAAAATCTCAATAAAAGTTGTTGAATTGAAATTTTGAAAAGCTAGTTGCTATTTAAAATAGTGCATATTCATGCATAAATTAATGCATATGTTATTCATAATACTGTTTTAATAGAGAGAAATGATGTTTTTATCAAATGACTTTATGTGTGATTTTAAATAAATGTTTATGAGAAATAAAACAAGACTTGTATTATTAATATCCCTTAAAATTAGTTAATAAAATATATAACTAAGCAACCATTGTCCTTTTTAATTATATAAAGCAATAATAAAAAAAAAAAAGATTGTTAAGGTCAGTGTAAACCAGACAAAGCAATTGGTATGACCTTTTATTCCAATATCAATGTCTTCATTACTGAAAAATTGGGTTATATTGATTCCTACCTCAATTAAATGTCTTTAAAACAAATTAAAAAACACATCAAAATGTGTCATTTATAATTAAAATGCTTAACTGTATAAAAGCCAATTTTGGCCAAAAAGGCCAATTTTGGCCAAAAAAAGCCGGTTAAAACCAATAAAAGCCACCGGCGTGGCTTTTTTAAATTTTAGCCGGCTTTTTTGCAACCCTGGTGTATATATATATATGTACATATATAACACTGGTGCCCGGCTAACCGAAAAGTACCCTAATTTAATAAGAATTAATCACGTAATTACTTTGGGATTCGTGACCAGTTTGCATTGAGTGGCACTTTCAATATGCCACCTGGATCTTTAAAGGTTAATTAACAACCTATCTGGAAAAAAAGCAGAACAGACAAAGGCGGCATTGCAACTTTCTTTCAAAGTGCACTTAGCACAGTGCCAAGTTTAAACTTTGAACAAGGTCAATTAATATATTTACAGAACCCTCCGTGCACAAGTAATACTCACACTTGACAGATTATTAAAAAAAGTTTTACTTACATAGGCAATACTTTCTTAGAAGTACAATCTAATGCACAGCTGAAATGGCAGTGTGCACAAGACTGTCCCACTGAGTTATTGCCTTTATTGATGCTTCACACTATTTCTACCAGTGTCAAGTGACACCTTTTTAAAGTTTGGATTCATGATTATTTTGCTTGTAGTTTTTTACTGTAATAAGCATAAAAAAGTCTTCAATGTATTAAAAATGATTTGTAATTGTTTCAATCTAAAAATTACAAATGGAAAACTGTAAATTGAAATCTTTTATAAGGCGTCATTTGACACTGGTAGGAATAGTGTTAAGCACACACTGTCTTTGCTCCTTGCTGTCTCTCATCATCTTCAATTATTATGTGTTGAAATAGATTTTTCTGTCACGCCTTCCTCCTGTGACAACTCTCTATAGTAATGAAAGCTTCTTGTCTGTGAGGTACACATCCTCCACTTTTTGAGCTGAATATTTCCAGTTTTTCTTTTTTTTAGATACAATTACAGAAGAGCAAGAAATAAAAATTATCAAAGTGCAAATTTATAGAACAAAATCAAAACAATAAATAATATGTAGTATTTAGGTGCCTACTACTGAAATTAATAAAGAAAATCTTCTAAGTGCCCTTTTCCACACCACCTTACATCAAGACCAGAAAACTATTCAATGATGTTTATTAAGGCTCGGTCTTGAATGTTTGAGGTAGGGCACACAGGCGCGTTTTTTTTATGTGGTATCGCCAGTAGCCATAATCCACAAAAAAAAAAAAAAATCTGGAACATAGGAAAAAAAAGTGTTAATCCAATAACATAAGGGCAATATTACGGCTCTTATGGAACACAATTCCTCGTGAATCGATACACGGTAGATTCAGTGCCATAACTGGGGAGGGACCCGGTTGCCAGAATGAAAGGCGAAGAAAGCGCCAAATGAAGATTGTTGTTTGATACAAAACTGTATATACCATAATTTCCGGCTTATAATCCATGGCAGCACATAATCCGCATATGGAATTGTTCTTTTCACCGGAAAAAAGTTAGCAGAAAATCTGCACCGTCCACCAAGAGTACCAAGTGCACATAAGCAGCCAGATTAAGCTATTGCATGGTGCTGCCATCTATTTGAAAAATATCAAACCAAACTAAGAACATGCTAAAATTGTCCGTTTTTTTTTTTCAAAAGGGGAAAAAAAAAAAATCTGCGGCTGCCGATTATCCGTATTGCAAAAATGTTCCCTGTTTTGGCAGATTATCCATGGATTATAGGCCGGAAATTACGGTATATATATAGGAAATTAGGATAAAAATGTTTTGCAGCCAGAAATTCCAAATGAAAGACTAACCAAAAGTAAAAGTGACTTTTAAAAAAATTTGCAACCAAAATAAAAAAAGAAAGCACTAACCTGGTTAAAATTCAACCTTAGCTATTCTAAGAAAAAGAAAAAAAACATTTAAATGCAAGTGAGAAATTAAAAAAAAAATGCTTCCATAGGTTTAACATTACCAGTTTCTTCGCATGACTAGTGTAATCTCACGCGAAAACACTCGTATGCTAATAATGTTAAACATATAAGAGCAACCTTTTTGAGAATTCTCTCTTGAATTTTAATATTTTAAAATGTTATTTTTTATGATACCTGACATTGTGTGTTTATACTTTTATGATTTTTGTTGCATATTTTTCACATGAAGACACTAATATAAATTTCAGAACCAGTTTAAATTTATTCTTTATTATCTTTCAAATCTAATTAAGAAATTCAAGATATATAACAGTGCTTACTGTACTAGCAAATAAAGAAAAACTACTGAACTCCATGTCAATGACATATTTATATTTCGTGAGGTACGATTTTACGGTAGTTAAGGTGTACAGAAAATAGGAAAGCAGACAAACATTGTATTTTAATAAAAATGAAATCTAAAATGAGTACAAATGGAAAAAAATAAGACAATCTATTCAAAAGTTATCATAAATATACATTTATCTACATCAGATGAATCTCAAATCTATATTGAAGTTAATAAAAGAAAATTATATGGCCTGCAGCCAGATTAGTAGCCCCAGAACATGAACATCCTCCCCCCCCCCCCCCCCCCAAAAAAAATGAGAAGGATCCTTTCGTGTATACTTAAAAGTAACGCATTATAGGCTAAAATCTCTCTTGGAAAAAGAAAAAAGGCTCTGGCTATGGCCAAAAATTATAGAATATTAAGATGTTTGCAGTAAGCATATTATTTTATTTGAAAAAAAAAAAAAAAAAAAAAACTGAAATTTAATCTTACAAATTAAATTAATTTAAATCAGATTGATAAGATATTTTAGATTCAACAATTGGCAATTCAAGCACTCGAATACAACATTTGGTGTAAAAAAGATGCAAGTCCTCGCTTTAAGAAAATCTCACTCAAGCACATTGCATTACATGTATTTTTAACTTGTTCCTAAATATATTTTTTTTTTTTTTACAATTTCATCTTACATTAATGTTTTGTGCTATAATGACAGGTAAGAATAATTCAAATTTAAACATATAAAACTTTATAATAAATGATACAATTATTATAAGCAAAATCACTTCTATCATTAAAACAAAAATATGTATGCTAAAAATGATAACAGTACTACACTAATGATCTTACAAAGACTTTTTATACTAGTTTCATATACATAAATCGATAACATTCTCAAAATCAATAATGGTAAAATACTATTTTCGCAAAACAAAAAATATTTTAAATAATATCGCCTACTTTCAAAACAGATTTTAGTATTGCAATAAAGCTATAACAATTACTCAAAGTTATGTGTTTAAACTATACCCTCATTCAGTTAGATAGCAAAATGGTTTGTTCAATAGTAGGTACCTATCTATACACTGCTTTTAAAATAACATGTTAATGAAAAATCTATTTATTATTTGAAAATTGGATATGCTTAAAATTCTTAGGCCATGAGGCTAGGCATCCTGTCCCTAATCAGCTATTACTACATCAAAATTGATAACAAAATTAGTTTAATTTATTAAAAGTATACTTGCCCCCCCCTCCCCCCCCAAAAAAGGAAAGTTATGCCATTTTAATAATAAACAAATAAGACATTTGATAATAGACAGAAATAGAGGGCAAGTCCATCTGCCATATAACCCTTGATTACAAGGTATAATAATTTTTTTAATGTAATATAAATTGCTCGTCTTACTACCTGACTTAAGAAATTACAAAGTGTGGTGGGTTTCAAGAAGAAATTGATAGCGAAGAGGGGGGGGGGGGCGTCTGATTACGATAATGCATTAAACTTATACGCATTTTACTGTTAAATTATTTTAATCAAGTAATTACATTGGTATGTTTTTCATTTACTTTTTCGTTAGTGATAGAGAGATAGTATGCTGTCTAATACTTAATACAATGCCTATTTAAAAGTTCCTTTTGATACAATGCTTTTTTGTAAATTACTACAAGCATATTCATAACTATAATACTGTATAATTTAAAAATAAATATAACAAACAGTTTTATTTCGTGCATGCACGGCTAACAAGAAACGCCTTTACCTTTTTTCACATCTTCAAGATTCACGATTAATAACAACACAAACGAAAACTTTTTTTATCTTTAAACCGCTAGCGCATGCGCGTTGCATGATTTAATCGAGCAAACATTCTAGACATTAAAAATCAGTATGGTCACGATATGTTAATCAGAAGAACCAATCAGAACAATGCTAACCGCTATACCTAGGCGCCTGTAAAAAGTTCTGGGAAATTTTTCAAAATGGCGTTGTTATGCGCAAATTAACAACAAAAGCAACAAGGACTATTCTTCAAAGTAGAGACCCTCATAGTCCACGACTTTCTGCCTTCGTTCTGCCAGATTCCGGATTTGCTGGAAGTACCATGGCGGCTCCCTGGAATCGAAAAACTCTTGACATGCTTCTTCAACTTCATTAAAGGATTCAAATCGACGGTCCTTGAAAAAGGTGTTGCATTGATCGAATGGAGCCACGTCTGGACTGTACCAATAGGAATCCTATATACGATGCAAATTCTGGTAACTATTAGATAAGAAATTTCCCAGAACTTTTTGCTCAACCTAATAGAACATTATGGACGGAGCACGGCACTAGATAGAGCCTTTTAGGTAGCTTTCATTACAAAAAGCTACCTATTGCAGCCGTTCGGAGGAAAGCGATTTCAAAAAATTTTGGTATATTTTCATCGATCATGACCCCCAGACCCCGAAACCACCCTCCGTTCAAAATTGACATATATATATATATATATATATATATAATATATATATATATATATCCATATATATATATATATATATATATCTGACCTATGTCACACTGTAACTCTCGCAATTATGAACCAATTTCGATGTAATTTGGTGTGTACATAGTACATACCAATGTCTCGACCGAGTTCGTTGGCCAGCTTCATCCGCCATTTTGTTGCAAAATGGCGGCCATTTAAAATTTTTAAAAAAATTTAAAATTGGAAATGTGGTTCCAAAAAATTGAAAATGGAAAAATATTTTTTTCTTATGTATTTGACCTTTAAACAAAGACTCCGGAGCAGTTTTTGTTTCGTCTATATCTTAAAAAATGGCTGAGTTATAGCATTTTGAATTTCTAGCGTGGCTGACATTTTGAAACGTCCTGAATTTTGTCACGCGATAAAAGGCGTATTTATGAACCGATTTGGATGTAACTTCGTTTATACATAGTACATACCAATGTCTCGACCGAGTTCGTTGGCCAGCTTCATCCGCCATCTTGTTTAAAAATGGCGGCCATTTAAATTTTTAAGAAAAATTAAAATTTGAAATGTGGTACCAAAAAATTGAAAATTGAAAAAATATTTTTTTCTTATGTGTTTGACCTTGATAAAAAGATTCGGGAGCAGTTCTTGTTTCGTCTATATCTTAAAAAATGGCTGAGTTATAGCATTTTGAATTTCTAGCGTGTCTGACATTTTGAAACGTCCTGATTTTTGTCACGTGATAACAGACGTATTTATGAACCGATTTAGATGTACCTTGGTGTGTACATAGTACATACAAATATCTCGACCGAGTTCGTTGGCCAGCTTCATCCGCCATCTTGTTTCAAAATGGCGGCCATTTAAAAAAATTAAAAAAATTTAAAATTTAAAATGAGATACCAAAAAATTGGAAAATGAAAAGATTTTTTTCGTATGTGTTTGACCTTCATACAAAGATTCTGGAGCAGGTTTTGTTTCGTCTATATCTAAAAAAATGGCTGAGTTATAGCATTTTGAATTTCTATTGTGGCTGACATTTTAAAACGACCTGATTTTTGTCACGCGATAAAAGGCGCATTTATGAACCGATTTGGATGTAACTTGGTCTGTACATAGTACATACCAATGTCTCGACCGAGTTCGTTGGCCAGCTTCATTCGCCATCTTGTTTCAAAAGGGTTGCCATTTAAAAAAATGCAATTTAAAATTTAAAATGAGGTAATAAAAAATTGGAAAATGAAAAAGGTTTTTTTTTTGTTTGGCCTTGATACAGTTTTTGTTTTGAAAATTTGTTCTTTTGTTTATATCTTTAAAAATGGTTGAATTATAGCACTTTGAATTTCTAGCATGGCTAACACTTTGAAACGATCTTGTATTTGCCACGCGATAACACACGTATTCGCCTATTTCGATGTAAGAAGGCATGTGGATAGTATACATCAATATCTCGACCAAGTTCGCTGGCCAGCTTCATCAGCCATCTTACTTCAAAATGGCGGCCAATTAAAAAAAAATATATTTAAAGTGAGATGCAAAAAAATTAGAAATTGAAAAAGGTTTCTTTCTTAAGTACTTGGCCTTGATATAAGGATTCGGGAGCATTTTTTGTTTGTCTTTATCTTAAAAAATAGCTCAGATATAGCAGTTTCAATTTCTAATGTGGGTGACATTTTGAAAAATCCGATTATTTGCCTGCAACAGCACTCGTATATATCAACCGATTCCGATGTGAGTGAGCATGTGCACAGCAATCACTAAGGTCTCGGCCAAGTTCACTGGTTAGCCTCATCCAACATGTTGTCTTAAAATGGCAGGCACTTTAAGAAATCGCCGAATTTGGCAGCCAAATATAAGTTACTTTAAATAAAAGCAGCTTGGATAAAGCTGACTAATTTCGCGAATCATTCATAATGATTTAGTATTGATAAAAATTAGTATTGAATCTCCTATATTCGGTTTCCACTAAATTGAGCTTCGTGTGTTTGAATAATATAAGTTGGCTTTTTTAAAATAAGGAATATGAAAGCTACCTCTTCCTCCCGGTACTGGCCGGAAGGACTTTTTCTTGTTGAGTTTTTTTGCTCTATTAATTTCTTTTATTTTTTCTCTTAAATTTCTATAGATTGTAATGTAATGTTTCTCTTACATACAAAATCATTACGGACACATTAATGAAATCATTTCAATCTCCAAAATATAAATTTAACATTTAATACGTGATTTATCATATTGCTAACTAAGCATAGAAACAACAGAGTGAAAAATGTCCAAGCCGAATATCGAACCCGGAGAACAGCGCTCCAAGTGCCCTACCATTCGAGCTACGAGGACGATACCCAGTTTAGCTTATATCACTCACGTACACTGTTAAAAATTTGCAGCATTCTGGCAGGTCATTTGGCCGTTTTTTCCGAAAACAGTTACACAACCGTAATTTTAACACTATTCTGACCATATTATTGGCCATTTTATGGTCAGAATATAGTTAAATTATGGTTATGAAACCGTTTTTTCAAAAAAAGGTCGAATGACCTGCCAGAATGCTGCAAAAATTTTAACAGTGTATGTTGGTAAGGCTGCAACTGCAGCACAAGATGGAATAGTCTTCATGAGCACAATCCTGCGGCGACACAAGAGATACAAATAAACCCAGCATCGGTGAACACACATATAATTTTAATTAACCCTTAAATCCCGGGTGTTGCTTTTGGCAACATACCCAATTTAGACTCTAAAATACAATTAGAATAATATTGAAGCTATAATGCCTAATGTTGCCAATAAAATACATTCTGAAAATATTATTAAATCGATTTTCAACATGTAGATGGCAACACTTGTGCTGTTTAAGAATAAAGATAGATTTATTTTTTCAATTGTTGCTACTTGTTCGTTTTGTTCTGTTTGGAAGCTTGCGAAATACCCAATTTTGTTCTGCAGTCAGCAAGTAAAATTTATTTCTTATTATAGTTCCTAAAATTCTTGTGTGTTTAATATTATAGAATTTTATCAAGGAAAATTATTTTTTCGATTAAAGACCAGTATTACCGATTAGTAACAAACTGTTTTTTAGCCGTAAACCATACTTAAAGCAAATATGATTTTTTAAGTATTTTTCCCATGATTTATTTAAAAAATGAAAGCCGAAAAACATTATTACAATGATTTTTGAAAAATCAGGCATTTAAGGGTTAATTTTTGAATTAATTTTCAGCAGTGAAATTACTCTCGAAGTTACTAAATATTTAATACGTGACTTATCACATTGCTAACTAAGCTAACTTAGTTAGCAATGTGATAAATCACGTATTAAATATTCACCGATGCTGAAAATATTTGTGTCTCGTGTTTCGCTTCAGGATTCTGCTCATGAAGACTATTCCATCTTGTGTTGCAGTTGCAGCCTTACCAACATACGTGAATGAGAGATGCTAAGCTGGGTATCGCCCTCGTAGCTTAAATAGTATAGTACTAGGATCGCTATTTCAAGGGTTCTGGGTTCGATTCCCGGCTTGGACATTTTTCACTCTGTTGGTTCTACGCTTAGTTAGCAATGTCATATTACGTATTAAATATTCAATAATTTCGAGCGTAATTTCACAGCTGAAAATTAATTGAAAAAATAATTAAAATTATATAAATATTTAATTTTTTAACCTTTTGGAAAAATGGTTATTGTCCTCGTCAGGGTAGGAAATCAAAAGCATATCTAAAGCTTTTTATTGGTTTAATCCGCATTTTATTCGTTTTCTGATTAGTCTATACAGTAATATGTATTTCCCTTTACTTTCAACAGAGATGGATACTTCTGTTGCCACTATGACAAAAAAAGCAATAAAAATTACAAAAAAAGAAAAATTAATAACTCAGAAACAAATTGAGATACAGCTTTCAAACAAATTGCATTTAAAAGTACATTTTTTCTCTATACGACAGTGTAAAAAGTAATATTGTGGGATGTTTAGAAGTTTAAGAATGAAATTTCATTTAAAATGGGTCGTCAGATTTCTTGGAAATCTGACGATGGAAAAGCCTTTTCCCGAACAGCCAATGAAATGCTTGGATAATACGTAAGTTTCAGGTGGATAATACGTAAGTTTTAGGAAATGTGACGGGTCGTAGGCGATTTTTGTCGCATGCAATTTTTACGTGCAATAACACTATTCATGGCGTACGTAATATAGGATCAACTCCGAGCGATTTTTTATGTCTTAAATTTTAGCCTTTGAAAAAAATCACTTTCCAAATGGTCGTTGTAATTTGTTAAATTGCTTTTTTTTCTTTTTTTAATAGCATTAATCGTTTTTTCTGTTATTCTATTGTCTACTATAATCAAAGATGTAGAAAATTTGTAGAAAAATATAAAAACTGTAATATTTAGACGGGTTGGGAGAGATAGTCTTCACCCCCGATGGTTTTGTAATCACCCAAAAGAGTTACTAACCTTCTTGAACTCAACATTTCGTTATTGAAAAATATACAGGGTGTTCCGATTTCGACCGCAGATTCAGAGGTGTGATAGCAGGCATCAAGAGGATGAAAAATTACCATGGAACATGGGGTCGCAAACCCCTTATTGAGTCACAAATACAGGGCGTTTCATCCTAACTGAATTCGGGTCGGGTGCTCAGGCTCACGCAATCAATGATACCGTATGAACTGATCATCACAGTCCACAATGGGGAGTTTCAAGTACAGTCGTGGAAAAAAAAGTAAACACCCCCTACTAACTCCTCAACAAATTAGAGTAGAAGAAAGTTACCGGTACCGAACGATTGGAAATAAAGTCTACTTTTAAATGAGGTATATAAAATTTGCTTAAGGGACCATCTACATATTAAAACAAACCACAACTTTGTTTTTTTCAATAGCAGTGCACAATTCTGACTGCAGAAATGAACTCTACACTACATTAGTTTAAAAACAAATTTTTATGCAATTCGTGCCATAAGTTTCCGAGAAATTAATTATTTTAAAACGAGCGTATCTTAAGGGCTGTATCCAAATTAAAGTTCGTTACTCGATTGTTAACCGAGAGAGCCCCCTTCTTGATCAAGGCACTTTAAGCACCACTGAAGCAGTCAATGAAGGCTGCTTAATTACAGGATAGCATAAGAAATTTCAAAATATCTAGTCACTTCTGTCATAGACAGCCCCTTAAACCATCATTTTGTCGTTTTTAAAGCATAATTTGAAAACTACTTGGAAGAAAAATGTAAAATTTTGGATTGCCATAAAGCAGGACTTAATAAATTTGAATCCATAAAAAAAATTGTAGGTTGCAATTCATAATTTTTTCGAATATTAATTTCATAATTCCTAATTCATATCAGAAAATTATAAAAATTGCAAATTCAACGTATTTATGTTTGGGTATATTAGTATTATTGCTACACAAGAAAATTAGAACATTGGGATCATAATTTTAGAAATTATAAATAAAAATATGAAAATGTAATTTAACATTAGAAGCACTCAATTTTGAATGTTTATAATTCAAAAGCTTATCATTCAAATGACTTGAAATATTGTGTCTAGGCACAGTTTGAACCAAATATTTGAAATATCTCGTTAAAGTTGTGTATTGCCATTGAAGAAAATGAATTTTGGAATCGTTTTAATATGTAGACAACCCCCTAAGCAAATTTTATATCCGTCATTTAAAAGTAGACTTTATTTCTAATCGTTCGGTACCAGTAACTTTCGTCAACAATAATTTGTTGAGGAGTTAGTAGGGAGTGTTTACTTTTTTTTTCCACGACTGTACCTGGTTTTGTGTGAAAAGTGATAACATCATGAAAAGATCTGAAAAAACAAGGTGCTCAGGCTCACCCAATCAATGATACCTTATGAACTGATAATCACAGTCCACAATGTGGAGCGTCAAGTACCTACTGCTGGCGCGTAGAATGGAAACTTCTTTTACTTTTTTTTGGTGTTATCATATTTAGAACAAAGGTGAGCAACTTAAACTGTGGCTGGTGCCTGCACCTACCTACGGCGCTGTGTTACAGCATTAAAAGCAGGGGGGAAATAGTACTGAAGTTGGAAAAAATTATTAATACAGCAAACAAAATTACATAAAACATTAAATTATTCCTTAGTGTAATTAAAAGGCAAAGCCAATATCTGCCCTGGTTCATGTCATTCACTCCCTTATAAAGAAAAAGTGTTCTCAGATGTGCAAAAGTGAATTTCCCCTATTCAAGGATTTATTTTTTTTCAAAAAATCCCCGAACTTGTTTCTATCCAAAAGTTAATTTTAAATATTAAGTGTAGCAATATAAAAAAGATATTTAATTGTATTTCAATTTTTTTTTCCAAAATCAACCTATTTTTGAAAAGTTACATTGTAATATGTATGTACTTCAGTTTTCTGAAAGTTATTACCGTCAACCAACAACGCTGGGTTATCATGCTGTATTTTTGAACAAGTGGGTGGTTTGCGACACCATGTTCTATAGTAAGTTTTCATGTTCTATTAGTAAGCCTTCTATCACCCCTCTTAATTTGTCGGTTGAATTTTGGAACACCCTGTAGAAATAAACCACAGTACAACGTTTGCATCTGAATGAGAGTACCCAAAATTTTCATGCTTATAGGAATGAAAATAATTTTCGAAAAGTGTGCAAAGATTCACAGTAGGAAAGATAAAAAACAAGTGGGTAAGTGTGATCACAGATCGCACAGAGGGTTTCGTTTAATATTCCTTTCAAAACACTTTATCTTTTTGAAAAATCTGTTAATTCCACATTTCGCAACCAGGGGCGCACTCTATTCTAAACAAATCTCTATCCAAAGGAAACTCAGTTTTACAAACCATCCGTAGACATATTAGTCGAGGGTATCGGGCCCATAGCACCCGAGATAGGTAGGCGCCATTGGCGGTAAAAATTGGGACTAAAATGTGTACGTCTATGGTGCATAATAGGAAAGAGTGGTCAAAGGAGTGTCGGCAAAAGTTAGAAAAGTGCACCCCGGGTGAAAAGGGTGGAGGTTAGGAAAATTGCCTAAAATACAGAAGTTAGATCCCGGATGGGTAAATAATATAAGACTTTTGAAAATTTTATGACTTTTCGTGTGGTCGCAAGTGTTCTGCTATAAGTATGAAAAATTTCACATATTCAGCTTAATTAGGGGCTGAGTTAGTAAAATTACTTAAAGTACACAAGTTAGAGCCCAGAGGGGTAAATATAAGATTTTTTCGAAATTTTATGATTTGTCGTTTGATGTGAGGTGTTCAGCTATAAGAATCCAAAATTTCAAGTCTTGAACTTAATTAGGGGCTCAGTTAGGGAAAAAAGCTTAAAATACACAAGTTAGAGCCCAGAGGAGTAAATATAAGACTTTTTCAAAATTTTATGATTTGTCGTTTGATGTGATGTGTTCAGCTATAAGTATCCAAAATTTCAAGTCTCCAATATATATAGTTGCTGAGAACGGGCTCTGTGACAGACAGACAGACAGACAGAGGAGTGAGGCGAATAGGGTTTCGTCGAATAGGGAACGAAACCCAAAAAATGAGCACACCTTCGAAAGTGTACCTGCAAGAGGTATTGAATGAGAAAGTTTTATTTAATTAAAGTCTCTTCTTTAAGCGGCTCTTCTAGCAGTGACGTAACTACATTCGTGAAGACCAGTAGCCAAACTGTATTTTGAAACTTTACCATGTTCTTCATACTACATATAAATGAAAAGACGGGTATTTTATTTACACTAGATATCAGACACATCTGTTTTTGGAATCTATTTCCATAGCTAAATGCATCATTATTTCTTCGAAAATATATTCCTTTGCCCTCAGATATACTTTTTGTAAGGCAGGAAACTAATCTTATAAGAACTTCATTATTTCTTAAGATGTATTAAAAAGTTGCATTTAAAAATTAAAAAAGATACATACAGTCGAATATCGATTTAATGATTGCAAAGGATCTCTATGGAATCGAGGATTTATCGATTCCATAAATGCTTATGGAAAATTGTCGCTAAATGCAAGTTTTCGTTAAATCGGAGACCCCATTTGATGAATTAAATTTTCAAAAATTATAATTCATTTTGGGACATTAGGGGTCTTCCACAAATGATGTCACGCTTGGAGGGGGGGGGGAGGGGAGTTCATGAAATTGTGACAGTTTGTGACAAGGGTGTGGGAGGGGGTAAAAAGAAATGTGACATCACACATTTTGGTTAAAATAAAAGCATTAAAAATCAGCAGATTAAATTTTGAAGTTATTTTGAAATTAAAGTATTTTGTGTTTATAAAGTAGATTTAAAGCCAAACATATTAAATTCCAAAATACGACTGTTTTCAACTGCTTTTCGTATTAATATTTTATTACTATTGTATATTAATTATGTTTTTGTTATAAACCTTAACCTTATTTCATACAAAATAAGTACATGAATCATTTTTATTGTTATGGTTACAAATGCCGTTAAAACACATAGTTAAAGTTTTAAAATAAAGTTTGAAATATGATCTATAACGTAGTGCTTTGTTTCTGAACTGCAAGTTTATGTTTATGTAATACAGCGTGACATGTGACAAGGGGGGGGGTATGGTGAAGTGTGACACTTTGGGACAAAAAGGGGGGGGGGTTCAAGAATATTAAAAAAAAGTGTGACATCATTTATGGACCGCCCCTTAGATATATACCTTTTTAAATGAAGAATTTGGATAATTACTTTGTATTTATTTCTTTTTTTTTTATGTAGGTGGAGACATAGCATTTACGAGTTATTCCAAAAGTATTATATCAATTTTCAACCACTTTTAAATCCCATTGAATGTTCTTTTGCTGAATCTAATCCACCTTTTGTTTAATTTGAAGTAACAGTTGAAATTTAATTATGTTCTGTGTTAGAATCAGAATCTAAATCAGACAGATTTTGCTCGTCATAATATTATTCTATATGTTGTGCAGAAAATAGAACGTGTGTTACAGTTATGATATTATAAATTAAAAATTCTGTCTAGAAATTTTATACTAAACTCGTATTTTAAATTTCGGTAAATAAAACACTTCATCGCTACACATCGGTGAATGCATAAATAAACAAAAACAGAAAAAAACTGACAATTCTTGTAACTAAACAATTCGGAAATTATACGTCAAACGTGGCTAATGAGGTGCGTTCGTACTGTAACTAGTTTTATAAATATTCAGATCTTGATGCAATGGATGATGCTTCCCTTTGCATGGCCCTGCATGTCATTTTATCTATATTCTACAAACATATCTTAGTATACTAAATGTAATTCAGTAATTCAAATGTAATTCATGTCATTCATTCAAAAAGAATTGTATTTTTTACAAAAAAAAAAAAACTGTTTTGAACAAAAATAGTTTTTTTCTGTAAAAGAAACTGAATTTTGTAATTTTCGCAGAACAAATCTGTATTTTTTTACAGAAAAAAACTGTTTTAATGAAAAACTACAGCTTTTTTCTGTAAATTAAACGATTTTTTACTGGCGCCAAAATTGACAGTTTTTCCTGTCAATTTGACAGATTTTTTTTTTTTTTTTTTTTTACAGTGAACATCAATGGATTGAATGATGCACCAAACCACTCTCGCCAAAATAGGCTAACTAGCTGTGAAACTGCAACAACAAAATATTGTAAACATTAAAAAGTACAAAATGTAAATAAAAAGTAAAGAGTGTAATATATTTCATGAAATATGCTTTAGCCAATTCGTAGTTAAATATTAATTACTTTACGATTAAACGTTGAGAAATCTATTTAAAAATCCTAAAAAGATAGTTTCAATAATATTTCATTTTTAGCCACGTTCGTAATTTTATAAATACGTAGCACCTATAGTTGTCGTTCAGTCCGTCTGTCTGTTCGTCTGTCCGCATATAACAGAGCAAAAACTACCCAGCCTAATCGTTTGAAATTTAAAATATATAATTGTTGCATAATTTTGTCGAGTCATTTCAAATTTTATGAAAATCTGATGTATAGTTTAATGACAGGGACAGTCAAAAGTTTTCCGTTGCATGACGGCCAATGGGAAAAAATTATTGCAAGTGCATTTTAATGATGTTACAGCCTTCCGAAAGGTCTGAAATTTTAAATATATAATTGTTGCAAGATTTTATCGAGTCATTTCAAATTTTATGAAAATCGGATGTATAGTTTAATTACAGGGACAGTCAAAAGTTTTCCGTTATATTACGGCCAATGGGAAAAAATTATTTCAAGTGCATTTTAACGATGTTATAGCCTTTCGAAGAGAATGAAAGGGATAGGCACTTATGAAGTGCACTAAAATATACATTCAGTACAATATGCGGTGCAAAAAATATTTATTGCTCGTCAAAACGAGCAATTTCCAACTTGTTTTTCCTGTTTTCCTATCTTAAAATAGAAACAAAGCAAAAATTTTATTTTTTTTTTTAAATAAATTTACTAACTGGCTCTTTCTACTAAGCGTAAAAAAAAGCAATGAATTTTCTATAATCGATTTCAGTGTCCACGCCAAATGAATGTATTGTAACAGAAATTTTGGCGAAAAAAAGCTGAATTGCAGTAAGGAAATTAGGCGTGATTTTTGGTTTTAAGGCGCATTTCGTAAGAAATACTACCTATTACATTCTCCCTATGTTGGAATTTCTGAAAATGTTTTGCAGACCTACGCCGATCATGACCCTTAGAACTCAAAACCACCCCCCAAAACTTTTTCAATCTATCTCTCTCTCTCTATATATATATCAATCCCTTTTTTATGGACACCATAACTTCCATAATTCTGCACAAATCTCGTCCAAATTGATACATAAAATCAAGGGGCAGAAAATCTCGGTCAAGTTCGTTAACGGACAAAATCGGACCAAGGGGGTGGAAATAGCAAAGGGTTTGTGAAAACCGAAAAAATCCCATAACTTCTTAACTATCATTCAAATCAAATCAGTTTAAAGTTATTATTACTTCTAGTAAAAGGGCCAAAAATTCATGTATCACAGATTTTTGATAAAATAAAAATGGGCTCAAGGGGCGAAAAAAATAGGGTTTTAGGGAGAAAAAAAAATCATAACTTCGTCAGTTCTCATGATATCGAGTTCACTTAAACGTATTATAAATCAACTACTATTTACAATTTTTATATGGACAAGTTTTTGATAAGGAATCTTACCGCAAAATAAATAAATAAATAAATGAAAAATAGGGGTGGGGGTTGAAGAAGAAAAAAAATTAACGACTTCGCCAGTTCACAAGATATAAAATGCGCTTACATTTATTATAAATTTCCTTAATATTGTATACAACTTTTATACTGGAAAGTTTTTGATAGGACCAAGTCTTGCAGCAAAAACAAACTAAACAAAAGTAGAAGTTGAAGAAAAATTATCGTGTTAACATGATTCTGATCAAACCAGCTCTGACACAAAAATGAAATTAAAAACTCGTCAAAAGCGGCCAGATAAAATTGCTAAACTAGGTTTATCTCTAATCTTAATTTAGTTTTTGTTGGAGAAACTTAACTTCGAAATCTACCTCTGCCTATAGGCCGAGCCGGCAGTTTTTTTTAAAAAATAATTTTACTTTTATACTTATTACCAATGGAGTTAAGTCCAATAATTTTAATCCTTCGTTTTTCTGTTCTTATAATTTGCTTTCGAGCCCTTACCCAAATCTAAGGCCTGTAGGTTACGCTATAGGTATCCCACTAGCTTATTCCACCTTTGTTTTTCCAAGCGCAGCTAACTACTTTAAATGAGAAAATGAAATGATTAACGGTTTAAAAATAAAACTTCTTGAGACTTTCCTTTTCCATTTTTTATTTGTAAATTTATTCTGTGCGGTAGTCAAGTGTGAAAACGATACAGGTAGAAAGAAGAAAAAAAATGGGGGGGGGGGGGGGGGATGGTAGACAAGTGTCTAAGAGGGCGGTAGCTCGTTAATCGCAGGTGGCAGGGAGTGCGCCGGGCACGCGCAACCTGTCGCCAAAAATCGACTCGCCCTTGACACAGTGTGTCGCGTGGCCTTGCTACCCTCATTCCCTCCCTCCCCGCCGTCCGACATTAATTCATTTCGTGTTTGAAATTTATATTTTCGCTAGCTCCCTGCTTTCCTGAAAATATTAAGGTTGAATAAGAATTAAGTTAACGGTCTAATGAGTGTTAATTTCGTCTTAATTGAATTAAACAGGTTGTCGGCTTTGACTATCTCCATTTACAATTTTGAGGCAAAATTTTACTTTGAAATCTATCACACCACGTTTTTACAAGCTATCTAATATACATGCACGTTAAGGCCGTTCTCATATCCAAACTAGCTATTTTCTGACATATTTTTTAAATTCATTTTTAAATTCAATTATCATATTGGCAGGTGCTTTTCTATTATTAAGAAACTGTATAATAGAACTGTTTTTTCCGTTTTTCGGTAAAGCATTCAGATTTCAAAAAGGTTTCAGAAAGGATATGATTTTTCAGAAAATGCTGTCAAAGTGGGTGTTTTGAACTGAATTTCAGGACGCGACAGCGCTACAAAGAGAAAAAACTGCCGTCCTGAAACAACGGTAACATAGAATTCAAAATTTAATTCTTTTATCGGAAAATTAAAAAAAAAAATGTTCGATTAAAAATGACTTGAATAATTATAACTACCAGTCTCAGGCTTTTGTCTTTAAAAATGTGTCAGAAAGTTTCGAGTTATTGAGCGGGATTTTTGTTTCTTTTTGTAACAGAACCGCCTGAATAGAAGAAATAAATCCAAAATCATCATAAACACTCATGTTTATAGAGCTTTATGTGTGACCTAGATGTAAGCGCAGAGTGTAAGATTTTGCGAATCTAGCGGGTCAAAATTCAATTTATGAAAATTATCGATATTAAAGTAATAAAATTGATCTTACTAGAGATAACATGGTTATGTATTATGAAAAAATACAGTGAAACCTTCCTGTGCGACCACCTCCATTAAGCGACCACCTCCCTGAGCGACCATTTTTTTCATGGGACGAAATTTATTCCCATACGCTCCATACTCATTTTACCTCCATTAAGAGACCATCCTAGTTGGACTCCTCCCTGAACGACCCATTTCTTTGAAGAAAATTAAACAAATTCCGTTTTTTTCTGGGCGCTTGAAGAAGGTTTTATTACAAAAATAATTCCGGAAAGCGCATTATTCATCAAACTTCTAAACTAAATTTAGAATTTTTTTTTATTCCGTAACTTTTATGTGTTTAAACCCCTTTGTGCTTTTTAGCCAATGAATTTAACTCTGATGACAAATTAATAATGACAGTCAATAAACTCCTCTGCCCTATTCTGTCAGGAAACTCTCAAAGAAATAGATAAATTAATGAAATCGTCATTATTTGTTCCCGTCCAAAAAACTTTGCTTTTATTTACTGAACTTCGAAAGGACTTGGAAATAAAAGTTATAAAAGATAAAACCGTAAAATCAAAGCAAACGCCAATGTATTCATTTTTTAAAGCCTGCAGTAATTAACTTATCTAATTAACTTTTGTTTTGATACTTAAATTTTCATATTTTTCCTAATGTGAAAAATAAATTTTAGTAACATTAATTGTTACCTTTTTCCAACCATTAAAATCTAGATTTAAACATGACCTCCATTAAGAGACCACCTCTCGGAGTGACCCATTTTTATTGGAACGGAATGTGGTTGCTTTAGGGAGGTTTTACTGTATATCTTTACGCATTACATTCTTCAATTTACGTCATTGTTATTCCGTCATCATAATCATATTAAAAAGATGTTTTGTCATTTTCATACATTGACATTTGCCTAGTGTTATGGTATTCAGTGTAGATTTTTAAAAATGCTGTACATATTCATTTTCAACAAGAAGAGTTTTCTTGTTTTAAAAAAATAGTAATTAATTAATTACATACTGTTATAGATACCAGTTTCTAAAAGTGAAATTACTGCAAGTCGATTTTTGGTCTTTTTTTCCCGCTAGATTTGCAAAATATTACACTGTGCGGCGGAGGCAATGAAAGAGACAGGGCACGGCACTTTTGCCTATCTCGACTGGCACGTGATTAGCATAGGCTGGTTTCCATCAATTGTTTGAAATGCTTTTTGTATTACTTTGATCACATGACAGCCGACATTTGTGGAAGAGCCCAGGTTTGTCTCTTTCGTTGGCTGTGGCTTGAAGCAGTTGCACCGTAATTCTTGCAATAGTTAGACCCAGGCTGTGGATCCACAGATGTGCATATTTTTTTATAATCAAGCATTGTTACTGATAGCTTAGTGGAGGGTTAATTTCATGGGCTAAAATTATTCCCAAAGTACTCGAAACCTATAAAATAGGTAAAACATCTCTAAGTAAAAATAGTCATAAAAACAGCACTTTCTTCAACGTAAATATAAATGATAAAGCTCTGTTTAAGATATTCGTGTTAATTTTGTTATTTAGTTGTTTTATCGAATGACTTAGTTATCCTGATCTAAAAACTTTTCCCTAGTTTCAAGTAAAACTATTAAGGCTGGTCTTAACTGCTCTGCTTAACAAGCACAAAACGTTTTACACAATTACAAATTTTATTTTAACAGAAAGATATAAAGTTGAAAAGCCTGGTCATGGAAGCGATTGGGAATTGAACTGTTTTTTCCATTTTTTGATCAACCAATTACCTATTGAGTTATAAGCTTTTTGGATCACGTGACAAGCACGTTTTTCGCTCGCTCTTGAGTGCTCTTTCTTCCTTTCCGCGGAAATTCGGTTCAAAAGGTCCACTTTGACATTATTTTCTGAAAGATCTATTGCGTTTGCAAAAAAATAGAAAAAATAGTTCGATGACATAGTTTCTGAACAACAACACAAACTAGTTTTATGCATTTTCGAACAAAAATAAATTAAAACTTATGTCAGAAAGTTGCCCTTTTGGATTTGAGAAGAGGTTACTACAGTCACGTGAAGAAAGAAGAACGCTAATGCTAATCCTATGTAGGGCGTTAATTTCAAATTTCTCGCTTTAACTTTAATATTTTTGAATGATTTTTTTTTTTTTTTTTTTGCATGGAATAGCTGAGGACAATCTACAACCTGGTTAGTTTTTACTTTTTTGATTTTGGCTTCAGATTTTTTTAAAATTACTTTCACTTTTGGAACCGGCTCTGAAATTAAAACTATCCTAATATTAAAAAAAATTATAACCAAATCGAAAAAGTAAAAACTATTCCGGTTGTAGACCGTCCTCAGCTATCCTGTGCAAAAAGCATCATTCAAAAATATTAAAACCAAAACGAGAAATTTGAAAATAACGCTCTCATAGACTTAACATTAGCCGTTTTCTTTAATTCCCATTTAAGCAAAAACTTCTGTTAAAGTTAAGTCGCAGCAATAAAGTTCTATAGAAACTTGAAGTATTATAAAAGATTCTCACAATAAAATATGGTGCGTCTCAGCATAGTCGGCAAAGTATGCTTTATAGAACTATGCTTTTTTTTCATTAATTTAAATTTTTGTTTTCTCTTTTCTAAAAAAATCTTTAAACATTCATAATTGCAAAATGTGTCTTATTTACTATCTATATTATAAAGGACAAACATATCTGTGCGTAACGCATACGTCATCTTGCGAATGGCAACACTTTGAAATTTGAATAAAATTTTGGTTTTGTAATTTCTCTTACTGCACATTTTTATACTTCTAAACATCGCACATTTTAAATTTTTACACCACCGTATAAGGAAAAAATGCTCTTTTAAATGCAATTTGTTTGAAAGCTGTATCTCAATTTAATTTTAAAATATTAATATTGTTATAGTTTTTATTACTTTTTTTTTTGTAATCGTGGCAGCTCCATTTCTGTTGAAAGTAAAGTTGGGAAAAATGAAAATAGCAGATTGCTGTATCTTTTTGTTGCCATTTTCTCATAAAAACCGAAAAAAATTTAAATTAAAATACGTGCTATGTCAAGAATATCGTCTGTTATAAAACCCAGTGAGTTTCGGCTTTATTTCGTTTTTATTTATCAATTAAATGATTTTGCCGTGCCGGCTCCATTGCGAAATATTAATAAGCAATTTCACATAAAAAAAAGTTCAGAATTTCACTCCCGTTAATTTTCTACAACGAAATTAAAGCTTCATCAATAAATGAATAAAATAATAATATATTAAAAAGCATGAATTTAACATATATGTAATCGAACAATTTAAATTTTTAGAGCCGAATTGGAAAAAATATGTGCTTTTAAATGTAATTTGTATGAAATAGAGTTGCTAGGCAACTGTTAAAGTAAAAGAGAAAAAATAATCTATATATTGAAAACACAAGATAGCTTTTTTAGACATCTTCCCTGAACTTTCTAATGTACCAATTTTACTAATAATTCTTTTTTTAAATGAAAGCTGTTCATTTGTAGATGTCTTCGCACTAGCTATTTTTTTTAATATTTCCACTTCTATATTTTTAATTTAATTTGAAATTTTTTTTTGAAATTTCATCAAAATGGTAGCAATCGTATTATTTCCACTGTTGCAGAAAAAAAGAAATATTGTGGTTTATTTATCCTTATTGATACCATTTACTCATTACAATTAATAATTACTTTATTTTAAGTCTGAACAGAAAATGACGTCACTATTTAAAAAACATTTTCGCTCATAAAGCTAATGTTACAATATATTTTCATTCGGCAGATACCGAATTTGAGACACTTGGCGTAATGCTTCAGTAAGTGCCATATTTAAAAGAAAACAATCCTTTTCTTTGATAAAACTATTTATTTTACCACGAATACGTCTAAAAGACATCAGTTTCTGGAATTTGTACAACTTCGCGGTACTGAAACTAGAACCTCAAGCCAAAAGAATGCATTTTCACATGCAAAGTTTTAGCTGACAAACGGAACTTCACCTTTGAAAATCTATCTGTATTATGAAGGGAAAATATGTCCGTGCGTAAGGCTGACGTCATTTTGAGAATGGCAACGCTTGACGATTAAATGTCGGTTTTGCAATCTTTGCTACAGCAATTTTTTGAATTTCTAAACATCGCGCATCTTTAATTTTTACACCTGTTATATAGGGAAATAATATCTACTTTCAAATACAATTTGCTTGAAAACTTTATCTTAATTGATTTATTTATTATGTCTTTTTAAATAATTTTCAAGCATAATGTTTTTTAATCTGTGTCCATTGCGTACAGGCTCATTTGCGAAATAAGCAATTTGCGCTTAAAATAATATAAATAATTCAGTATTTGTCCCTGACTAATTTTTTATAGCGAAATTAAAACTTCATCAATCTATTATATTAAAAAGTGAATGTTCGTTTCTATTTCACAGCTCTTCCTCCTAGAATATGGAATGTTGGGTGATCAAATGAACGCCAGTTATCCGCATGGGTACGAGGATGTTAAAATTGGTCGTAGAATTTTAAAATTTGATTAGTTTTCGAGATATAAATTTTTACGCTATTTTTAATGACATTCCTGTAATGATGGAAACTAAAATTGTTCCATTTTTCTGGATAAAAGAGAGCAAAGGGAAAATTTCAAAGATTATTATATATCATTGTTTGAAATCATTTTTAAATTGAAATTAACGTTTACTTGAATAAATAGTGAAAAAATTATTGTAGTTTTCAAGAAAATTTCACGAAACACAAACTCACACATATTCAAGCTTCAGGTATCCGTTAATTTTATAAACACAAATTCGACTCTCGACTGGAACATTGAGATAAATTCTGTTGACGTCCAAAAAAAAAAAAAAAACAAACATCATACGCTATTTTCATTTAATTTAAAGTCGAAAAGAAGATTTTCAACTATTGCCTTAAGATGGCTAATAAAATATTTCAGAAGCGGACATTAAAAATGAAATGTTATAGCGAGAAAAATAATAATTCTCTAAATATTTATTTTAATTCATAAATATAAAATGCTTCTGAATAAATTCGTCCAAACAAATTCATTTTTATATAAGTTGACCCAAGTGACATCATTTCTGCCAACTCCGAAATTCGAAGCAAAATCTTGGAAGAACGAAAAGCTCTAGGCAAATAAAGTTATACAAAATGTGCATTTTTATTTTGAAAGCTTTTGAATTAAATTGTAAATATAACTTATTATTTGAAATATTGCATTTAATAAAATTAATATTGTAATGGCTTTCTAAATTTACAATAAAGTTAAAATTTCGTTTTTCGCAAAAAGATCGATTGTCTCATGCAATTCGAAAGCAACACAACGGGTTGCTATGCAACTAGTTTTTCTAATAGATTTATCATTTAAAAAATAACTGATCTTCCGTTTGTTATATTCCTCTTTTTTTTTTTTTTTTTTACTTTAAATTGTTTTTATGTTAAACAAACCAGGCTTTCCCAAAACAGAAAAAAATTAAATTTGCAAGTCGAATAAATTTCCAGACATTGGGTTAACTGTTACTTCAATATTGTCATAATATCAAATTTAAAATAAATCAGCAAACAACTTTCATAAAATATTGATATTTAAAAAAAAAAGAAAATAACAATTGTTTCCATAGAAGTTGATTTTGAAATATTTCATCCCTTCTCCCCTACCCCTTCATGCTTAGATTTTTTAATATTGTAAATTATTATTTTTCATAAATGTAATCTATTAGTTAAGGGGCCGCTGCATTGGAACTCCCAGAACTCGAAATCCCATGTTAACCTATGGGAAAACTTTCAAGCGCGATGACTCATTACCTAATATAATTATTAAAATACCATTTACACCATCAGAAAGTAGACGTCAGATGCCAGTGGTGGAAAATTGGCGCAGAGGAGGAGCTTATTGACACCACTAATATTTTATGGTATTCTTCATCTTAATAAAAACTGTCATTAGATAAGACGAAAAATTCTACTAAAATTTAGTGGTGTCAATAGGCTCCTCCTCTGCGCCAATTTACCACCACTGCAGATGCAGATGATGTGCGTTTTTAAAAATTGTCTACGCGAATTTTAAGTATTTTTAAGACGATAAAATTTAATCAAATGGAAATTTCAAAGTTTACAGGGATTTGTTTATGTACTTAAAATTTACGGAGATAATTTTTAAAAATGCACATCATCGGCATCTGACGCCTACTTTCTGATGGTGTAAACGGTATTTTAATAATTATATTAGGTAATGAGTCATCACGCTTGAAAGTTTTCCCATAGGCTAACATGGGATTTCACGATCGGGGAGTTTCAGTGCAGCAGAGCCTTAATGTAATTGTAGGAAATGTAATGTGTTTGTAATAGTCAGTAAAATTGTAATACCCAGTTTTAATGATTTTGTTACTATTATTATTATTATTATTATTATTACAAAAGCTAACAAAACCTTAGTATTTTACAAAATAACCTACATATTTCTCTTAAAAAAAAAAAAAAAAAAAAAAAAAAAAAAAAAAAAAAAAAAACAATTTTGCGACCTTATTTTGTTTTAGACAATTTCATAAATGGTCAATAAAAACATTTCTTAAAAAGTTGCGAAATTTAAATATCTATACATCCCCCCCCCTCCAGTCCTATAAGTTATATTTAATAAAATTATCCTATTACACTAAGAAGTAAGACAAAAAAAGTCCCATTCTTTTACTATTAAAACTGACCGAGTAATCTATATCGAATGTATGTATATTCTACATTGAATCGCCGTCACAAACACAAGTAACGCTATGATGCTAATGTTGGTTTTCTTGAAACTGTTATCTGTCAGCTGGATAATCAGTTTTACAGGCAGCATACATAGGGCGATGGGCGATGTACCATTTTGCAATGCAGTCTGTAGCTTGATACAAAAATTTTGGTATTCATCGCGCAAGCACGTATTTTGCACATCTGACTTAAACATATAACGTATAACACATAACATTATGTATATAGGACACCAGAAACCAAAGTGTATAAGTGACAAAATTGAAAAAACTGAGCTAAGTGCATAGGCTATCTGCAAATAAGGCTATTTGTTTGGATGTGAAGAAATATAAGTGATTTTCTAATTATGGGCTGCGTTCTAGAGACCAACTACTTAAGGGTGAATATCATAAAATGTGAGATTTTGAAAACTTAAATCGTTTCACAGCTTCTGATTTTTTTTAAAATGTTGGTTGAACAGCTGAATAAAGGAGTTTATATGTAAAATTGTTTAAGTTTGAAGAACTTAAGTTCATTTTTATGTAATTATAAATATGTGTCATTTTCTTGGCATATGTATGCCAGGATAATGACAATTTCATTCTAAAACATTTTTCACATTCTTGTTTTTTGTTTATTTTTTTTTAACATCTAACATTTTAATTTTGTTTAAAGGAACATGCTTCCTCTATAATACCTCAAATTCAGTGTAATGTTGAGTTTTATTTGTAATTTATAGAAGTCAGGAAAATGGCATAGTAAAAGTCTACTCAATTTTTACAAAGCCTTTAAACACATTATTTTCAAAGAAATATCTAAAAGATCTTGCTGGTAGCAATAGTTTTACTACTTCTGACTTGAACTCTGTCAGGAACAAGAAGAATTACTCTGCAGCGCCATCTTTATACCTCATAAAGAACTAAAAGGAGCAGGCCAGGACAATGACATTCATTTTCAGTGGCAATCATATTTTAATTATGGAAAATTATTTGTAAAATACAGAACTTGTTACCTTCCACATATATGTGTTATATAAGGTATAATTATTAATTATAAATTTAAAAAAAACTAGAAGAAGATATTTGTACATGGCAGCAGAAAGCCTTTTACTTTGCACACATCACAGTGTGACATGCCAGGGAAATGACAATCTGAAATTTTAAGTCTTTTAATTGCTTTATTTTTGTGTTATTATGAATATAATATTTCTTGAAAATGCTTCTAAGAATATGTTTTATTAGAATGTAAAAAAGAAAACTGCATTATACAGGGTGCACGGTCTCAAGCGTGTCCAATGGCTAATTCCTAAACCGTTAGTGATAGACATATAGTTCCAATTTCAAAAATGTTTTAATCAGGTAAAGAAATATTTTAAAAGCGATTTGGGTCAATAAAAACATTTCTTAAAAAAAAAAAAAAAAACGAAATTTAAATTTTTATACGGTTCCCGGTCCTATAAGTTATATTTAGTAAAATTTTCCTTTTACACTGGCAAGTAATACAAAAAAAGTCCCGTTATTCTACGATTTAAATTGACCGAGTAACAGCTGTTTAAAGTTGGAGCATATTTTTTGCTGCAAATTGGTGGTCATTCACAAATTTAGTCGAAATATAATTTCATCAGATATATTAAAAAATAGTTGAGAGCAAAATTAACATTGCAATATAAATTTGAAATCTTTAATCCTTCTGACATATTAATGCAAAATATACAATCTGTGATAAACATTTAAGAAGAAAGAAAAAACAGAATTTTTGTTAAATAAAATGATGCTAAAAACAGCCTCAATTCTTTACAAAATGATACGTATTTTTAAATATTATTAGATTGCACTAGCCTGCAAAAGTTGGGTTATGTCATGTTTTTTAGCTTTTGATAATTGATTCTTATATATTCTGTACCGCCGAATCCGAAATTGACCTTCAGTTTTAACTATCACATCAGGATTTTTCGCAAATTGCAAATTTCAAAGTTAAAATTGAATCTCCTCCCCCATCTGATCGGACCACTCAGCTGTTTAGTTGTAAGAATCCAAGGATAAGCAAAAATATCGAATAGATTATTGAATAAAATAAAATAAAATAAAAAATGTTTTACATATGTTTTATAGTATGAGATTTTCGCTATATTTCAACTTACACATTTACGATTTGTAAAAAAATTCTAACAAGATGGTTAAAAATGAAGGCCATTTTCGGATTCAGTTCTAAAAAGTACGTAAAAATCAATTATCAAAAGTTAAAAAACACAAGGATCTCCTCTACTTTATGGTATCCGATTTTTGTTATTCTTTAAATCGGACAATTTATGATTTGCGAAATATCCTGACATGATTGTTAAAAATTAAGGTAATTTTTGGATTCAGTGCTAAAAAATACATAAAAGTTAAAAAACCCAACAATCGCAGTCTTGTATTATCTAATCTAAAACTGTTTCTTAAACTTCTTGGCGGTAATCTATCCGAAATTTTTTGTGTTATCCTGTAAAATGAGTATAAATGGTAACCAACGAAAATCATAATACTGTTAGATTGTTATCGGATTTGCGCCAGTATGTAAAATGTAATCTCGATCGGATATTTAAAAGTGGATTAAAGTTCGAGTACAAATTTTGAACTGGAAAAACCTACATACGATCGTTGAAGTAACATAAAATAACATAATTTTTGTTAAAAGAAATCATAAAAGAAACAGTCTCAAATCCTGACAAAATAAAACATATGTTATTTTAGCCAATTTGAAACTTAATCGTAATGCTTGTACGATTTTTTCAAAGCGCAGATACACGTGAAATAAGATCTTCGAATACTTTAAGCATTTGGTGTATGACCCCTCCAAGCCAAGCCGAACTCATTTGTTTTCAGAGCAGAAAAGTGGCATAAGTCATGCATTTTTAAAGTTTCACAATTCGCTCAATTTTAGTGGTATATGAATGGGACTTTTTTTTTGTCTTATTTTGTTAATTCATCGCGAGAGCATGTATTTTGCACATCTGACTATATAAATATATAACGTATAACACATAACATTATATATTATATATTATACAGGGTGTCCACTCTCAACGGTGCCCAATGGCTAATTCCCAAACCGTTAGGCATAGACATATAGTTCCAATTACAAAAATGTTTTAAAGCAGGTAAAGAAGTATTTTTAAAATGATTTAGGTAAATAAGTACATTTCTTGAAAAATTACGAAATTTAAATTTTTATACGGTCCCCGATCCTATAAGTTATAATTAGTAAAAATATCCTGTTATATTAAGAAATAAGACAACAAAGTTCCATTCTTCTCCGATTAAAACTGACCGGGTCATGGCTGTTTAAAGTTTTTGCTGCAAAATACAGGTCTTTCATATATTTACTAGGAATGTAAATAATCGTCAGATATAAAAAAAAAACAATAGTTGAGAGTGAACTTAACATTACAATATAAATTTAATATATATTTTCATTCCAACATATTAAAGAAAAATATACAACTTGTACTAAATACATAAGGAAAAAAAACTGAATTTTTGTAAAATGAAATAATGAAAAGCAACGGTCGTAATTCTTTACAAAATGATACATATTTTTAAATGCTATTAGATTATCTAATCTTAAACTTAATTCATAAAAATTAAAGTTAACTTAAAACTTGGTCGAAGTGACTCCCTTCGGCTGCAATACAGAAATGTACAGTCGTGGAAAAAAAAGTAAGCACCCCTTACTAACTCTGCAAAAAAGTATCGGAGAAAAAAGTTACTGTGGTACCACAAGATTTGTAATAAAGTCTATTTTTAAATGATGCATATGAAATTTACTAAGGGGTCCATCTACATATTAAAACGAAAGATAACTTTTTTTTTTCAATAGAAATACACAATTCTAACAGCATAATGAACCCTTGAATTAGTCTAAAAATAAATTTTTATGCAATTCGTACAATACGTTTCCGAGAAATTATTTTAAAAGGAGCGTATTTTAGGGGCTGTATCCAAATGGAAGTTCGGTACTCGATTGTTGACCGAGAGAGATCTTGATCAAGGTATCTTAAGCGCCACTAAAGCAGTCATTGAAGACTGCTAGATTACAGGATTGCATAAGAAATTTCAAAATATCTAGTCACTTCTATCATAGACGGCCCCTTAAACTATCATTTAGCCGTTTTTTTTAAGCATCATTTGAAAACTACTTGGAAGATAAATGTGAAATTTTGGATTTCCATAAAGCAGGACTTAGTAGATCTAAATCCATCAAAAAAATTGTAGGTTACAATTCATAATTGTTTTCGAATATTAATTTCATAATTCATTATTCATATTATAAAATTATAAAAATTGTAAATTCAACGTATTTATGTATTTTAGTATTATTGCTACACAAAAAAAAATAGCACATTAGGAGTATAATTTCAGGTGATATTAATAAAAATATGAAAATGTAATATAACATTAGAAGCACTAAATTTTGAATGTTTATAATTCAAAAATTTATCATTCAAGTGACTTGAAATTTGATGTCTAGGCATAGTTTGAACCGAAGGCTTGAAATATCTTGATAAAATTAAGTATTGCCTTTGAAAAAAATGAAGTTTGGGTTCATTTTAATATGTAGATGGCTTCCTAAGCAAATTTTATATACATCATTTAAAAGTAGTAGACTTTATTTCCAATCGTTCGGTAGCAGTAACTTTCTTCTACGATAATTTGTTGAGGAGTTAGTAGGGGGTGTTTACTTTTGTTTTTTCACGACTGTACACGCGAAATAAACCGTCTAATACTTTAAGCACTTTCTGTAAGACCCCTCGAAACATGTTCCGACTCACCTGTGTTCAGATACAGAAAACTGGTATAAGTCATGCAATTCAAAGTTTCATAATTCGATCAATTTTAGTGTTAGATGAACGGGACATTTTTTGTGTTATTTGAGTAATAGGAACAGGTTTTTTACTAAATATCACTTATAGAACCGGGGGATCGTATAAAATTTAAATTCCGTAACTTTAAAAAAAATGTTTTCATTGACCCAAATCGCTTTTAAAATAATTCTTTACCTCATTTAAAACATTTTTGCAACTGGAACTATATGTCTATGGCTAACGGTTTGGAAATTAGCCATTGGACATCGTTGAGAGTAGACACCCTGTATATATTCTATTCTATTCCATTCTATTCCATTATGTACGACATGTACACGAAATTCTATGTAATAAAACCGATGACAATGCATATTGGCATGACTAGCAGAAATTTAGTTTTAGAAAAATGGAACACACAGCTAATACAAAGAATCATATAAAAACCACAGCACTTTTAATATTATAAAAAAAGAAGCCCAGTATATGAATTTGAATGAAAACAAAATAATTTTTCCCTCTAATATATACTATCCATAGATTATAGCAAAAACCATTGAATTGAATATGTCACGATACAGCATCATTTAACTTACCAAAATTATGGGTTGAATTATTCCACGAGTATGGAAATAAACATCAAAGTAGTAAGTGAATAAAATTCAAAAAATCCAAAAACCCGACTGCGTAAAAAGCGAACTCATTAATTATTTCTCATCAATGTGAAATTATTTTTTATATTACTCACTTATTTTTTTATTTACTTGTATTGATCACATTTAAGTTATGTTTAATTGTTAATTCCTATCTATAAACACTGTTTTGATGAGGCCTACAGATGTCTATGAAGGTTAAAGTTGCAGTAAACCTAGAGATCCTACCTACACAACTTCCAGGTCGTGTAATATTTAAACGGAGCTTCTGACTGTAAAATAGCGAATGAAACATTGTCTTCGTTTTGAAAAACCTGTCCAATAATATGGTACTCAATAGGGCGCTTAAAAAATGTTTTCGTCTCTACCGCCATTTTGAGTTTATAAAACCAAAATCTAGTCTATAACCATCGGACGGTTAAGACGAATCGATAGAGACCTCATTCATTAAAATCCATCCAGCCGTTGGGATGTTTCGAGGGTATAAAGAAATCCACATACCCAGATGCGCGTGAAACACATAACCCTTCTTGGCAGTCGGGTAAAAATAAAATAAATACATAAGTAATCTGAGAGATAATGTGGAGAACGTGAATGGCCTTTTAAATCATTGCATTATAGATCGTGCATCAGTAGGGGAGGTAGGGGAGGTATGATGCACTTTTTTTTTTACTAATTTTTTGCAACCATTAGAAAGCAGTTTTTAAACCAATTTTTCGTGTTTTCTTATAAAGTGACCTTTTATTCATTTATTAAAAATATTGTGAATTTAAAAAATAATCATTCAAAAAATATATCGCAATTATTTTGAATGGCTACTACTATATCAATCCTCCCCATTACTGTGGAGGATTGATGCACTAGCAAGGGAGGTTTGATACATTGTTATGTAAATTGAAAAAATAAATGCAGACAATTCAATTTATGCGTCATACAATTTTTTATGATAAATCTTGAAATATTTACGTAAAATGCAAAACGAAATGACATTGATATATTTTTGTTTCAGAAATGTTTTTTACAAAATATTTAAACTATTGCTATTATTTAAACAATCCTATTAACACACTTTTTAGAAAATAAATAATGAAAAAAAAAAAAAAAACCTACAGATCTAGCTGCAAGGAAAAATGAAGTGAACATTGCTGATTTGTAAAAAATTTAAAATAAATTTAGCACATTGAAGATTCCTTTAACCCTTTCAAGGGCAAAGCATTTTCAATGCTAAAGTGTTGAATAAATGAATGGCACCGGAATTTACCAAGAAATTTAATTAGAAGTAAGAAAAGGGATATATTTCAATTTCATAGTAAATGGAAAATATTTTACCAAAATGCTGGTGCCAATGTGGCGTTTGGGAAATAAAATTAAGTGGTTTCATAAAGATACATCCCCCCCCCCCCCCATGGTTAACATACAATGGTTAAAATAAAAATAAATAACTATCATTTTGATAAGTAAAATCGGGTAGATTTAATGTTTTTTCAATTTGCCCTTCGTCAATTATAGAAACATTTTCCCTTTCAGTCCATTTAAACTTTTTTTCCTTCTACATGACGAGCAAAACGAACTAACAATCTATCATTGCACTGCTTTCCTATGTAACCTACATAATGTCTATGAATAGTCTATTTGTTCTTCCTTACCAATTTAAGTAGCTCTTGCTGTAAAACGATAATGAATATTATAGTCCTAGGTTAGTTTAAAAGTAAAAAAAAAAAAAAAAAAAAAAAAAAAAAAAAGTCCTTCCGGCCAGTGCCGGGAGGAAGAGGTAGCTTTCATAATCCTTATTTTAAAAAAGCCAACTTATATGATGCAAACACACGAAGCTCAATTTAGTGGAAACCGAATATAGGAGATTCAATACTAATTTTTATCAATACAATGAATGAAAATTTCGCGAAATTAGTGAGCTTTATCCAAGCTGCTTTTCTTTAAAGTAACTTATATTTGGCTGCCAAATTCGGCAATTTCTTAAAGTGCCTGTAATTTTAAGACAACATGGTGGATGAGGCTAAGCAGTGAACTTGGTCGAGACCTTAGTAATTGCTGTGCACATGCTCACTCACATCGGAATCGGTTAATATATAGGAGTGCTGTCGCATGCAAAAAATCAGATTTTTCAAAATGTCACCCACAATAGAAATTGAAACTGCTATATCTGAGCCATTTTTTAAGGTAAAGACAAACAAAAAATGCTCCTGAATCCTTATATCAAGATCAAATACTTTAGAAAGAAACCTTTTTCAATTTCTAATTTTTTTGCACCTCAATTTAAATATATATATATATATTTTAATTTAATGGCCGCCATTTTGAAACAAGATGGCTGATGAATCTGGACAGCGAACTTGGTCGAGGTGTTGATGTATACTATCCACATGCCTTCTTACATCGAAATAGCCGAATACGTGTGTTATCGCGTGACAAATACAAGATCGTTTCAAAATGTTAGCCATGCTAGAAATTCAAAGTGCTATAAATCAACCATTTTTTAAGATATCAACAAAAGAACAAATTTTCAGAAAAAAAAACTGCTCCGGAGTCTTTGTATAAGGGCCAAACACATAAAAAAAAATCTTTTTCATTTTCCAATTTTTTAGGTAGCTTTCTTTACAAAAAGCTACCTATTGCAGCCGTTCGGAGGAAAGCGATTTCAAAAAATTTTGGTATATTTTCATCGATCATGACCCCCAGACCCCGAAACCACCCTCCGTTCAAAATTGATATATATATATATATATATATATATATATATATATATATATCAATATACATACATGTATATATATATATATATATATATATCTGACCTATGTCACACTGTAACTCTCGTATTTATGAACCGATTTGGATGTAATTCGGTGTGTACATAGTACATACCAATGTCTCGACCGAGTTCGTTGGCCAGCTTCATCCGCCATTTTGTTTCAAAATGGCGGCCATTTAAAAAATTTTTAAAAATTTAAAATTTGAAATGTGGTACCAAAAAATTGAAAATGGAAAAATATTTTTTTCTTATGTATTTAACCTTTATACAAAGACTCCGTAGCAGTTTTTGTTTCGTCTATATCTTAAAAAATGGCTGAGTTATAGTATTTTGAATTTCTAGCGAAGCTGACATTTTGAAACGTCCTGAATTTTGTCACGCGATAAATGGCGTATTTATGAATCGATTCGGATGTAACTTCGTTTATACATAGTACAGACCAATGTCTCGAAAGAGTTCGTTGGCCAGCTTCATCCGCCATCTTTTTTAAAAATGGTGGCCATTTAAAATTTTAAGAAAAATTTAAATTTGAAATGTGGTAGCAAAAAATTGAAAATTGAAAAAATATTTCTTTCTTATGTGTTTGACCTTGATAAAAGGATTCCGGAGCAGTTTTTGTTTCGTCTATATCTTAAAAAATGGCTGAGTTATAGCATTTTGAATTTCTAGCGTGGCTGACATTTTGAAACGTCCTGATTTTTGCCACGTGATAACAGACGTATTTATGAACCGATTTGGATGTACCTTGGTGTGTACATAGTACATACAAATAACTCAACCGAGTTCGTTGACCAGCTTCATTCGCCATCTTGTTTCAAAATTGTGGCCATTTAAAAAAATTAAATTAAAATTAAATTAAAATGAGATACCAAAAAATTGGAAAATGAAAAAGATTTTTTTTTGTATGCGTTTGACCTTAATACAAAGATTCCGGAACAGGTTTTGTTTCGTCTACATCTAAAAAAATGGCTGAGTTATAACATTTTGAATTTCTATTGTGGCTGACATTTTAAAACGACCTGATTTTTGTCACACGATAACAGGCGTATTTGTGAACCGATTTGAATGTAACTTGGTCTGTACATAGTGCATACCAATGTCTCGACGGAGTTCGTTGGGCAGCTTCATTCGCCAACTTGTTTCAAAAGAGTTGCCATTAAAAAAAAAATGTAATTTAAAATTTAAAATGAGGTATTAAAAAATTGGAAAATGAAAAAAATGTGTTTTTTCATGTGTTTGGCCTTGATACAAAGATTCTGGAGCAGTTTTTGTTTCTGAAAATTTGTTCTTTTGTTTATATCTTAAAAAGTGGTTGAATTATAGCACTTTGAATTTCTATCATGGCTAACACTTTGAAACGATCTTGTATTTGTCACGCGATACCACACGTATTCGTCTATTTCGATGGAAGAAGGAATGTGGATAGTATACATCAATATCTCGACCAAGTTCGCTGGCCAGCTTCATCAGCCATCTTGTTTCAAAATGGCGGCCATTAAATTAAAAAAAATTATATTTAAAGTGAGGTGCAAAAAAATTAGAAATTGAAAAAGGTTTCTTTCTTAATTATTTGACCTTGATATAAGGATTCAGGAGCATTTTTGGTTTGTCTTTATCTCAAAAAATGGCTCAGATACAGTTTCAATTTCTAAAGTGGGTGACATTTTGAAAAATCTGATTTTTTGCCTGCGACAGCACTCGTATATATACCGATTCCGATATGAGTGAGCATGTGCACAGAGATTAGTAAGGTCTCGACCAAGTTCACTGGTTAGCCTCATCTCCCATGTTGTCTTAAAATGGCAGGCACTTTAAGAAATCGCCGAATTTGGCAGCCAAATATAAGTGACTTTAAATAAAAGCAGCTTGGATAAAGCTGACTAATATCGCGAAATTCTCATTCATAATGATTTAGTATTGATAAAAATTAGTATTGAATTTCCTACATTCGGTTTCCACTTAATTGAGCTTCGTGTGTTTGAATAATATAAGTTGGCTTTTTAAAAATAAGGAATATGAAAGCTACCTCTTCCTCCCGACACTGGCCGGAAGGACTTTTAATACCTCATTTTGAATTTTAAATTTAATTTATTTAAATGGCAACCCTTTTGAAACAAGATGGCGAATGAAGCTGGCCAACGAACACGGTCGAGACATTGGTATGTACTATGTACAGACCAAGTTACATCCAAATAGGTTCATAAATACGCCTGTTATCGCGTGACAAAAATCAGGTCGTTTTAAAATGTCAGCCACAAGAGAAATTCAAAATGCTATTACTCAGCCATTTTTTTTTAGATATAGACGAAAGAAAAACTGTTCCGGAATCTTTGTATTAAGGTCAAACACATACAAAAAAAATCTTTTTCATTTTCCAATTTTTTGGTATCTTATTTAAATTTTTTTATTTTTTTATTTTTTTAAATGGCCGCCATTTTGAAACAAGATGGCGGATGAAGCTCGCCAACGAACTCGGTCGAGATATTTGTATGTACTATGTACACACCAAGGTACATCCAAGTCGGTTCATAAATATGCCTGTTATTACGTGAGAAAAATCAGGACGTTCAAAATGTCAGCCACGCTAGAAATTCAAAATGCTGTAACTCAGCCATTTCTTAAGATATAGACGAAGCAAAAACTGCTCCCGAATCTTTTTATCAAGGTCAAACACATAAGAAGAAAATATTTTTTCAATTTTCAATTTTTGGTACCACATTTCAAATTTAAATTTTTCTTAAAAATTTAAATGGCCGTCATTTTTAAACAAGATGGCGGGTGAAGCTGGCCAACGAACCCGGTCGAGACATTGGTATGTACTATGTATAAACGAAGTTACATCCAAATCGGTTCATAAATACGCCTTTTATCGCGTGACAAAATTCAGGACGTTTCAAAATGTCAGCCACGGTAGAAATTCAAAATGCTATAACTCAGCCATTTTTTAAGATATAGACGAAACAAAAACTGCTCCGAAATCTTTGTATAAAGGTCAAATACATAAGAAAAAAATATTTTTCCATTTTCAATTTTTTGTTACCACATTTCAAATTTTAAATTTTTAAAAAAATTTTTAATGGCCGCCATTTTGAAACAAAATGGCGGATGAAGCTGGCCAACTAACTCGGTCGAGAGATTGGTATGTACTACGTACACACCGAATTACATACAAATCGGTTCATAAATACGCCTTTTATCGCGTGACAAATTTCAGGACGTTTCAAAATGTCAGCCACGCTAGAAATTCAAAATGCTATAACTCAGCCATTTTTTAAGATATAGACGAAACAAAAACTGCTCCGAAATGTTTGTATAAAGGTCAAATACATAAGAAAAAAATACGTTTCCATTTTCAATTTTTTGTTACCACATTTCAAATTTTAAATTTTTAAAAAAATTTAAATGGCCGCCATTTTGAAACAAAATGGCGGATGTAGCTGGCCAACTAACTCGGTCGAGAGATTGGTATGTACTATGTACACACTGAATTACATCGAAATCGGTTCATAATTACGGGAGTTACAGTGTGACATAGGTCAGATATATATATATATATATATATATATCAATTTAGAACGAAGGGTGGTTTCGGGGTCTGGGGGTCATGATCGATGAAAATATACCAACATTTTTTTTAATCGCTTTCCTCCGAACGGCTGCAATAGGTAGCTTTTTTGTAAAGAAAGCTACCTAAAACTATTAAATTTCAAATATACAAGTGTATCATTTCTCCCCAGCACTAATGTATCATTTCTCCGTATCATGCCTTATTGGATTTTCAATCACTTTGTATAAATGCAGTTGCAAAATGCCAATCTGCTTTCTAGTAAAACTTACCCTAACAATGTGCTTTACAAATAAAAAATAATTACAAGATATTATCTTCACTGTAATAAGAGTTATGAAAGAAAATCAGAATTAAAAAAAATTTACATTGACACCCAAAAAGCCTTCAAAATTAAAAGAAAAAAAAACGTTGTTAGTTCTTCACTGCCAAGTCCAGCTAATGATGGCCTCTGCTAATAAAAGAATCCTTTACATCTGTTACAATGGCTGTTAATGCCATTTGTTGAAAAAAAGTGTCAATGTATCAACCCTCCCCTACGTCCCCTACAATATTCTCATTTGTCTTAAAAATGGCTTCGGTAAAGCCGAAACATGTAGGCAGTTTGTATATAAAACTTTTTTACTGTTTTATTTAACGCTTTTTAGCAACTGACGAAGTATATTATCTAACTACACATTAACTGTTTATTAATCCTTTAAGTCTCGAATTATAAGTCAGAAATGTGCTCCTCTTCAACAATTATCTTCGTTAATGCCTGAAGATATCCAAAACAGCTTATAGAATAACAATGTGATTTTTAGATAGATTTTAAAATAAAACTGATTTAATCAATCGTCAGCTAGATTTTTTTGCGAAATATTTACAAGAATAATTAAGATTAATTAACAAAAAATACCGTTATGGAAACCTCACAATTCTCACAAGAACAATGTACCGGCCGTCCCAAAAATGACTGATGTATTTTAAAATTAAATAACTTCCAAACGGTGACAGATATTTAAAAAATTCTTGCAGGAGGGTTATGTATGATGTCAGGAGTTTTCTTTACAGTGATTCTTGATTTTAGTTTGAATTTCAAACAATAGATGGCGCTGAGAACAGTAAGCGCTCAGTCCAGACCCGATTTTTGGTACTTCGGGATTTATTCAATACATTTTGATCTCCTTTTTTCGCATGGAAGAAGAGAGAGGCCGAAAAATCGAGCGGTTGTTACTTGCAGCGCCATCTATCGGTGCTATTTGTAACTAAAACTGAGAATCACAGCGTAAGAACTCCTGACATCTTACAAAACCCTCCTGCAAGATTTTTTTTAATATCTGTCACCGTTTGCAAGTTATTGACTTTTAAAATCCGTCAGTCATTTTTGGGACACTCGCTAAATAAATGTAGTGTGATCCTATCTGTAACCGAGAAGCGTTTTATAGTTGCAAATTTTTCATAAAACATTTTTTAATGGGAGAAAAGATAAATCCATGTAAATGGTTGAGAAAATAACGCCATTAAAAAATATTTAAACTAGTTGGATGTTCCAATCCCAAAACTTTCTTCTATCTTATGCATCTTAATATTTCAAAAACTAGTTACACATGTTAATACTTCAATATTATTAGTTCATTACTATACCAACTTTGATTTTCAGCTTAAATGTCTGTTTCAGTCAATTAAATGAACCAAAAACGAGTTAATCTATATCATGATTTTTGTTAAAATTAATAGTTTTTCCTTATTCTGTTGTTATCAGATGCTTGTGAATAGCCGGCTTAGCAGGAAATGAGTTCCCGCCTTTGCACGAGCCGTCGATGCACAATAGAACTACGAAAAATCAAGAAAAATATACAAAAATCGCTATCACAGAGCTTCTTTTCCGCGCGATATTTCCAAATTCAAGGAGGACCAAAGTTGGTCAAAGCCAAAAACATGCACAAAAAATTTGGTTCAATTGTATGCATAATTTTATACACTTTTCGATTGTACAATAAAGAAAGTGGTACAGACATCGTAATTATAGCGCCCCCTTCCAGAGGAATTTTTCCAAATTCAGGGAGGACCTTCATGCCATGACCAAAAAGAAACACAAAAAATTTGGCTCAATTCTCTGCATAACTTCATACACTTTTCGATGGTACAATATTCAAAATGGCACAAAAATCGCTATTACAGCGCCCCCTACCGGCGAATTTTTTCCCAATTAGGGAAGGATCTGCTTGTCATAGCCAAGAACTTAAAATAAAAATTTGATTGAATTCTATGCATAACTTCATACACTTTTCGATGGTACAATATGCAAAATCGCTATTACAACGCCCCCTAGCGGCGAATTTTTTCCAAATTCAGGGAGGACTTGCTTGCCATAGCCATAAACTTAAAATAAAAATTTTGTTCAATTCTATGCATAACTTCATACACTTTTGGATGGTACTATATTCAAAATCGCACAAAAATCGCTGTTACAGCGCCCCCTACCGGCGAATGTTTTCCAAATTCAGGGAGGATCTGCTTGCCAAAGCCAAAAACTTAAAATAAAAATTTGGTTCAGTTCTATGCATAACTTCATACACTTTTGGATTGTACAATATTCAAAATCGCACAAAAATCGCTGTTACAGCGCCCTCTACCGGCGAATTGTTTCCAAATTCAGGGAAGACCTACCTGCCATATCCAAAAACTTAAAATAAAAATTTGGTTCAATTCTATGCATAACTTCATATACTTTTGGATGGTACAATATTCAAAATCGCACAAAAATCGCTATTACAGCGCCTCCTACCGGTGAATTTTTTCCAAATTCAGGGAGGATCTGCTTGCCATAGCCAAAAACTTAAAATAAAAATTTGGTTCAATTCTATGCATAATTTCATACACTTTTCGATGGTACAATATGCAAAATCGCTATTACAACGCCCCCTAGCGGCGATTTTTTTTCAAATTCAGGGAGGACTTGCTTGTCATAGCCATAAACTTAAAATAAAAATTTGGTTCAATTCTATGCATAGCTTCATACACTTTTGGACGGTACAATATTCAAAATCGCACAAAAATCGCTGTTACAGCGCCCCCTACCGGCGAATGTTTTCCAAATTCAGGGAGGATCTGCTTGCCAAAGCCAAAAACTTAAAATAAAAATTTGGTTCAGTTCTATGCATAACTTCATACACTTTTGGATTGTAAAATATTCAAAATCGCACAAAAATCGCTGTTACAGCGCCCTCTATCGGCGAATTTTTTCCAAATTCAGCGAGGACCTACCTGCCATATCCAAAAACTTAAAATAAAAATTTGGTTCAATTCTAGGCATAACTTCATACACTTTTTGATGGTACAATGGCGACAGACAGACGGACACTCGGACAGACAAACAGACGGACAGACAGACATTTTCTATAAACATGTTTTTTGGGATCTCTGACCCCTAAAACATGTAAATCCGTCGAAAACCGGGAGTCGAAAAAAATTTCGATTACAATACTTTCTTCTATTGAAGATAGAAGAAAGTAAAAATATTTCGCTGTGCTGACTGAATGGGATCCAGCAAAGTACAGTAAAACCTCCCTAAAGCGACCACGTTCCATTCCAATAAAAATGGATCGCTCCAAAAGGTGGTCTCTTAATGGAGGTCATGTTTAAATCTAGATTTTAATTGTTGAAAAAAGGTAACAATTAATGTTACTAAAATTTATTTTTCACATTAGGAAAAAAATATAAAAATTTCAGCATCAAAAGAAAAGTAAATTACATAATTAATGCAGGGTTTAAAAAATGTATACATTGACTTTTGCTTTGATTTTACGGTTTTATCTTTTATAACTTTTATTTCCAAGTCCTTTCGAAATTCAATAAATAAATGCATTTTTTTTTTCTTTGGACAGGAACAAATAATGACGATTTCATTAATTTATCTATTTCTTTGACAGTTTCCTGACAGAATAGGGAAGGAGAGTTTATTGATAATTTATCATCAGAGTTAAATTCATTGCTAAATAAGGCAAAAAGGGGTTTAAACACTTAAAAGTTACCGGAATAATAATTTAAAAAAAATCTAAACTTAGTTTGGAAGTTTGATGAATAATGCGGAATTATTTTTCTAATAAAACCTTCTTCAAGCGAACAGGAAAAAGCGGAATTTGTTTCACTTTCTTCAAAGAAATGGGTCGCTCATGGAGGGAGTTCAACTGGGATGGTCTCTGAATGGGGGTAAAATTAGTATTGGGCCTATGGGAATAAACTTCGTTCCATGAAAAAATGATCGTTCAGGGAGGTGGTCGTATAGGGAGGTTTCACTGTATTTTGTATGAAAAGTACTATCTATTTTTATTAGTAGACGAATTAAATAAATTTTATACTGCATTTTCGTTAATGGGACTTAAAAGTCCCGTCGGAGCTTATAAGTGTTAAAGGGCTAAAAATAGTCGTAAACAAATAAACAAATTAATTTCGAAGAAATGAGTGAATAAATAAATAAGAAGCTGAACTAAAAAATAAGAAAAAAAAAACAATTTACAAGTCTACAATGAAAATGAATAATGGAATAGTCCTATATTCACCCCTTAACCTATTATCCGTATGTATAAAAGTTCAAGCATTTCTGAATGTAAACAACTAAAATCACAAACAGAGAAAATAAGAGGTTATTCAATTCAGCAATGTTCGCAAATTACTTTTAGGTAGATTTCGTATGAAAAACACCTATTGGGATCGTTCCTATGTTACAATTTCTGAAAATTTTTTGTAAATTTACACCGATCACGACCCCTAGAACTCAAAACCACCCTCAGTAAAAAGTTTTATACATATACCTACCTATCTATCTATCTATATATATATATCACTTTCTTCTGGACACGATAACTTTCGTAATTCTGCACCAATCTCTTCCAAACTGATACACAAAATCAATGGGCACAAAATCTCGGTCAAGTTCGTTAATGGCCAAAATCAAACCAAGGGGATGGAAATAGGGAGGGGTTTTGTGAAAACTGAAATTCCCCCCATAACTGCTTAATTTTTGTACATATAAAATCAGTTTAAAGTTTTTATTACTTCTAAAAATAGGGCCAAAAATTTATGTATCACAGACTTTTGATAAAGTTAAAAATGGGCTCAAGGGGCGCCAAAAATAGGGTTTTTGGGAGAAAAAAATTCATAACTTCGTCAATTCTCAAGATATCAAATCCAATTAATTTTATTATAAATCTCCTTAATATTATCTACAACTTTTATATTCACACGTTTTTGATAGGACCAATTCGTACCGCAAAAAAAAAAAAAAAAAAAAAAAAAAAATCAAAAACGAAAACAAAAAGGGGGTTTGAAGAAGAAAAAAATCCACAACTCCGTCAATTCAAAAGATATAAAATCCCCATGAATTTATCATATATCTTCTTAATATTGTCTACAACATCTATATAGACAAGTTTTGGATAGGACCAATTCTTATAGCAAAAACAAATTAAAAATGCATAGCAGTTGAAGAAAAAAATCATCTTAGTAAGGGCGTATTCAAATCCAAACTGCTTATTTTATGACTTATTTTACAATTCATTTTTGCTCTCAAAGGCTTCCAATTGGTACGTTTTCTTACTCAGAAACTATGTAATGTACCGTAATGGTCGATTTTTTTGACAGAGGCAGAATATATTTTTAAAAATGCTGTTAAAGTGGGCATTTTGAACCGAATTTCCCGAAGCAGATTGTGTTGGAAAAATCATTGTATTAAGGATGCACTCAAATCCAAACTGCTTATTTTCTGACTCATTTTTAAATTCATTTTTGCTCTCAAACGCATTTAATTGGTAGATTCGCTTATTTAGAAACTATATAATGTACCGTAATGATCGATTTTTTGATAGAGGCAGATTATATTTCAAAAAATGATGTCAAATTGGGCATTTTGAACGGAATTTCTTGAAGCGATTGTGTTAGAAACGAAAGATATTGTTCTTCTGAGAAAATAATTGTTTATATATCAAGTTTTAATTAATTGAACGAAAAATAAAAACACAGGTCGCTTATAAATCTCTTCAAAAATCACGTCAGCAAGTTTCATAATTTTTTTTTAATTAAAAATAAATCTGGAGTTATGCCAGAAAATTTCGAGTTGTTGGGCATGGAAAAGTATTTTTTTTTAGTACCGCCCTAACATGATTCTGATAAAACCAGCTATTTCATAAAAATGAAATAAAAACTCGTCAAAAGCGGCCAGATAAAATTGTTAAAGTGGGTTTATCTCTAATCATGATTTAGTTTTTGTTTGTGAAATTAATATACTTGAATTCGAAATCTACCTCCGATTGTAGGCCGGGCCGGCAGGGATTTTTTTTTTTAACTTTTCTGATCTCAATGTTTTTTTTTTCGCATATGGAAACAAACGTTTAATAACTTTGTATTCCGTACCAATTTTACTATTTGTAAGGTATATTGTCTAAGTATTCATCTTTCCTATCTATAACTTACGGGTCAATCCATTTCAAATCACCCAAGTGGTTGCGCTCGACATTTTTAATTTTCCTAATCTTTTAAAAAAGTTTTCTTCGTAGTTTTCTGAGTTTAAAAACATAATTAAATTTTTTTTTGATCGTATAGTTTTTAGAGGGTGGCCATTTTTAACGAGTTACGCAGCCATTTGTGTTTGGAAAACGTGTTTTACGGGAAATGCTGTAACCGCTTTTATTTTCTACCTATCAAGATGAATCACATACCCAAATATTCAGAATAAAATTTTGGACATTTTATGTAATTATAAATTTTTCATTAGACTTCAGGATCGAGTCCAAAAACGTGCTTAAAAATCGGGGAAATAAAAGGTCAAACACCACATTGCGCTGTCATTATTTTTTATGAAGGAAATCAGACTCACCTGAAATATTTTTTCTTACACAGATCTCTTATAGGATTACTTATTTTTATAAATTTCGATCCTGAAAACCTTTTCCCCTTTTTTTTTGTACAGCTCATCAACAACTGTGTTAAGTCTGTTTTCGGCAATTTTCACTAATTAATATTTCAAAAGGGACTGGCTAAAAAATTCTGAAAACGTAGGATAATAAACATCTTTGTAATAAGTTAAATTGTAAATTTCATGTCATTCAATCATAAAATTTACAATTTAACTTTACATTACAAAGATGTTTATTAGCCTACATTTTCAGAATTTTTTAGTCAGTCCCTTTTGAGATATTAAATAGTGGAAATATCCAAAAACAGACTTAACACAGTTTTTGATGAGCTGTGCAAAAAATGGGAAAAGGTTTTTAGAAAAATAAGTAGTCCTATAAGAAATGTTTTTTTTTTTTTTTTTTTTTTTTTTTTTTTTTTTTTTTTCTTTTTTAATGGTCTTTGACCTTTATTTTTTTCCGGTTTATAAGCATGTTTTTGGCCTCGATTCTTAAGTCTATTGAAAATTTTATAATTACGTAAAATGTTGACAATTTTATTCTGAACATTTGGGTATTTGATTCATCTTGATAGGTAGAAAAATAAAGCAGTTACAGCATTTTCTGTAAAATACGTTTTCCACCCAAAATTGGCTGTGTAGCTCGTTAAAAATGTCCACCCCTCAAAAAAACTATACGATAAAAAATAAATTTTAATCATGTTTTTAAACTCAGAAAATTATGAAGAAAACTTTTTTAAAAGATTAGGAAAATTAAAAATGTCGAGCTCAACCAATTGGGTGATTTGGAATGGATTGACCCTTACCTAAAAAAAATCTGATTGTAAACAAATTAGAATGTGTTATTTGAATAACAAGCAACGTGTTACCATTTAAAAATCACGTATAATTTTTTATAAGGATACATAAATAATAAACGAAAATTTTATCATCTATGATTTTGAAAAAAAAAAAAAAAAAAAAAGAGCCAACTGCTACGCAGTTTGAATATGTTTATAAAAAGAGAACAGAATATTTTCCCATTTAAAAATAATTATTCTATATGACTTTTTTTTTTTCTTTTGTGGGAGGGGTGGGCGGGGAGATATTGAAAATTGAAATGTATGATCACCTAAAATAATTATTGTTTGTCTAATATGTATCGTAACAGAAATATTTTTTTTTTCTAAGCGACATAATATAATTAATAGATTAAAAATTAAAAGATCATTCTGAAATTATTTCATAACGGAATCCTGAGTAAGATATGGGAAAAAAAAATTCAGTATTTCAAGTTTTATGTTCTGCTTAAAAAGTTTATTTGTTTAATAAATAAAAGTTTACTTAAAGAAACAAATCTCTGAAGGATATCAATCAGTACCCCTTACCAATTTAATTTCGAATTTTATAAAAGCATTTATTCTCGATATAGTTTTTTTCTCGCAAAAATTTGAAACCAAGTGTTAAAGTGTCATTTAATGATATCAAGTTAAGTAATATTTATAAAAAAAAAACTATTTAACCTATTATCAGTTTTAAAGACAATATGAATTTAAAATAATGCGTACTTGAAACAATAATAAACGATTAAAAATTTGGATAGTAAGCTGATCAATCGCTTAAAAGCCGTTTTATAGCTGTTTGAAAATTTAAATAGGTTCCTACTCCCGATCATAAGGCACGCAATAGAAATACGCAAAAATTTAATTTAAAAAATCAAAAAACCCGATTGCGTAAAAAGCGAACTAATTAATTATTTCTCATCAATGTGAAACTATTTTTTATATTACTTACCTATTTTTTTTTATTTACTTGTATTGATGGCTTTTAAGTTGTGTTTAATGGTTAGTTCCCATCTATAAACACTGTTTTGATGAGGCCTATAGATGTCTATGAAGGTTAGAGTTGCAGTAAAGCTAGAGATCCTACTTACACAACATCCAGGTTATGTAATATTTAAACGGGATTTCTGGCTGTAAAATAGTCAATGAAACATCGTCTTCATTTGGAAAGACATATCCAATGATATGTCACTCAATATGGCGCGTAAAAAAATATTTCGTCTCTACCGCCATTTTTTATTTTATGACCGCCATTTTGAATTTATAAAAACAAAACCTAGCCTATAACCATCGGACGATTAAGACGAATCGATTGAGACCTCATTCATTAAAATCCATCCAGCCGTTGGGCTGTTTCGAGGGTATAAAGAAATCCACATACCCAAATACGCGTGAAACACATAACCGTTTTTGGCAGTCGGGTAAAAAGAACATCATTGGTAAAATAAAAAAAGAAAAGGGATGAATATAATGGAACTAGGTTGCTATCTGATCAAAATATGTTTAAAATTGACATGAAGAGATATCAGTAAATTAAAAAGTTATTGAAAGCATGTGCTTGCAGTTAACTTTTAAACTCTCTGAGACTCCATTATTCGGTGTATTTTAGATTTAATAGATTTGAAACATTAGCTGTTTCTAACAACAGTTTTGACGTGTAAAAAAGTGCATTCAATACACATGTAATTAATATTACACCATAATATTATGGGCTAAAATAACATTTAAGCTTTTTAAACTAGCTACTAGCTATATACTTTCATAAATGAATTTCATCTTTCGCAATTGCTATGCTGAGACGGCTATTTCATCAACATAACCTAGAGAATGATCGATCAGATGCTGCAGACTGATATCATCGCTGTCTCGATTTAGTCTGGTCGTTTAAATTTCTCGGAACAGCATTGCTTGTTCTACAAGAGGTACAGTCGCGGAAAAAAAGTTAACACCCCCCTACAGTCGTCCCCGTTTAAACGAATATTGGTGGTTCCAGTAGTAATATTCGATTAAGCGGGGTATTTGATTAAACGAGGAATCATAATTGTAATATTTAATCTGTAATAAAAAGGCAAAATAACCATCTACGGTATATTTAATTAACAGCATAATAAATCGTTAATAAAATAACATAAACTAAAATATATACAAATGCTAATATAAAGTAAATACGTATAAATTTAATATCAATACATACATTTATATGGTTTACATCATCCATTCAGCTCATTTTAATTGGGTCAAAACTTTGCTGCTTTTAATTTACGTTACTTATACTGCCTTAAAAAAATCGTTTAAAGTGGTTTGTTTTTAAGTGGTATTTTAAAGGAGTAAATGTATCGAGTTATTTTTCGAATGAGTGCAAAATATCACAACTTCCATCTCGAGTCTCAAAGTGATAGTGCAAGCCTGGTTAACGGCAAGAAGTGATGGTGGGGAGATCAAGGTGGGGAAATCATTTGACCTGCCCATTATACACCTGCCGGCCGAAATCATTGCAGAAAGAACTGAAAATTTGTTTTCAGCGTAAAGGAACCGAAAATGACAAAAGGTGGAAGGAAATTCCAGCTGAAACGTGCTTTCCGAGCCTACTTTCAAACATCGGCCACACAGTTGTTATTCGATTAAGCGGGGATGTTCGTAAAAGGTATTTGGTTTAAGCGGGGAAAAATAACATAGAACCAATAGGAATAAATTCGGTTCCGGCGGATTCTATTCGAATAAGCGGGTATTCGATTATCCATGGCCCGATCAAGTAGGGAGGGCTGTAATAACTCTGCAACTAATTATAATAGAACAAAGTTACTGGTACCAAATGATTGGAAATAAAGTCTACTTTTAAATGATGTATATAAAATTTGCTTAGGGTGCAATCTACAAATCAAAACTACACCAAACTTTGTTTTTTTTCAATGTCAATACCCAATTTTGACGCTATATTTTAAATATTCGGTGCAAACTATGCCTAGAAACGATATTTCTAGTCATTTGGATCAAAAGTTTTTGAATAATAAAGATTAAAAATTTAGAGCTTCTAATGTTAAATTACATTTTCATATTTTCATTAATATCTCCTGAAATTATAATGGCTCAATCCATTTCAAGTGGTCCAGCACTGGTTGCTCGACCATTTCAAAAAAATCTGAAATTTTTTGTACAACAACCCTAACATCATGGAAGTTCAAAATGACTATTATTTTAATTTAATTAATTTTTGTTTGTGCATGGCGGCCATCTTTGTTTCATCGTCTGCAGCAATTTTCTCACATGAAGGGTTTACGGAATTGAAATAATTCATCGTTTATTTCTCCAATTCAAGTGCGGATTAAAGCAATTTGTACAGAATACATTGTGCTAAAAATTTGGTAATAGAGTAGTTTCCGAAAATAAATCCTTATTGGTGAAATTTAAGCATAAAGTTTCAGTTTTTTTTCCAAAATGTGTCCGTTTACAAGAGGAAATTTTTCTAGCAAGGAAAACAGTCAACATGACATAATTTTTTTACAAATAGGCCGAAAGTACTTGTACTCACACGCCAAGTTCCAGATCTGGGACTTGCTTTCTCTTCGCTAAAAAAAATCCAAAATTTTTCAAAAATGTCAAAAATCGCACTTTTGAGGCTTTGATATATCTGGTGGGGCACGAGATAAAAATCTGAAGTTCTGGTTTCTGACAATATTGTATGGTAGTATTATGCACAAGAAATTTCAGGATGGAGATTTGACTACAAGCTGAGATATGGCAAGGGCAACATGCAAAACAATACTGCCAAATTATTGTTTTGTTGTAGTCACAGCTATATATATCCTGGTCGAATTTTGTACAAAGAATATCAAATTATTAAACTTTTAACGAAAAATGTTCTTTTTTCTTTTTTTAATTTTTATTTAAACTGATCGAAATATTCTGGACGAATTTTGTACAAAGAATATCAAATTATTAAACTTTTAACGAAAAATGTTCTTTTTCTTTTTTTAATATTTAGGTAAAGTGATCGAAATATCCTGGTCGAATTTTGTACAAAGAATATCAAATTATTAAACTTTTTACGAAAAATGTTCTTTTTTATTTTTTTAATTTTTATGTAAACTGATCGAAATATTCTGGACGAATTTTTTACAAATAATATCAAATTATTTTCCGATCAGCGTTTTGAAAAATGCCATCAAATTCGATACTAATGAACTCAAATATTTTCTAGAAATCCCAGAAAAGACGTTGATTCCAGTCATCAAATGAAATATCAAGATTTCCGCTAACCGGTTCCTCGCAAACAAATTTTACGAGGGAGAAACAGATTAAAAATGAGAAAAATCTTCTTTAGAGAGAAATATTTCTTCTCTGATTGCCTGGAATTAGTAATGGTAAATTTTTCCAGAAATATTTCTGAACTTTACTTTTTCACGAAAAAATGTTCTTTTTATTTTTATGCAAACTGTTTGAAATATTCTGGAAATAGTGGGGACGAATTTTGTACAAATAATATCAAATTACACAAGCCTGCAAAATTTGGGTTGCGTCATATTGCTTATCTTTTGATAATTGATTTTTACGTATTTTGTAGCGCTGAATCTTGAAATGGCCTTCATTTTTTACCGTCACGTCAAGATTATTGGAAAAATTTTTACTTTTAACTTTGAAATTTACGATTTGCAAAAACTTCTGACGCGATGGTTAAAAATGAAGGTCATTTTCAGATTTAGTGCTAAAAAGTACATAAAAATCAGTTATCAAAATTTAAAAATCACAACCATCACATGTCTTTTATAGTATCAGAATTTTGCTATTTTTTTACTTTGAAATTTACGATTTGCAAAAATTCCTGACTTCATGGTTAAAAATGAAGGATATGTCCAAATTCAGCGCTAAAAATATATAAAAATCAGTTATCAAAAGTAAAGAAACATAACCATTTCCTGTATCTTTTAGTATCAGATATTCTCTATTTTTTTACTTTTTACCATTGAAATTTACGATTTGCAAAAAATCCAGACCTGATGGTTACGAGGCTAACGAAAAAGACAGGCTACCGCGGTGGGTCCAATTCTTCTTTTTTTACAGACCGCTGGAGTCACGTGATGTTCGAATGCACCAATGAAGGTGTGCTAAAAGAGCATCACGTGACTGTAAAAAAAGAAGAGTCGGGCCCTCCGCGGTAGCCTGTCTTTCTCGGTAGCCTCGTGATGGTTAAAAATGAAGTCATAAAATGAAGTCTAAAAAATACATAAAAATCAGTTATCAAAAGTTAAACAACACAACCATCGCAGGCTTGTGTTATTTTCCGATGAGTGTTTTGAAAAATGACATCAAATTAAATTCTAATGAACCCAGATCTTTTCTAGAAAGCCCAGAAAAGACGTTGATTCCAGTTATTAAATAATTTTGCAATATTTCCATTAACCGGCTCTTCTCAACCGAATTTTGAGATGGAGAAACAGATTAAAAAGAGAAAAATCTTTGGAGTGAAATATTTCTTCTCTGATTGCCTGCAAATAGTGATGGCAAATTTTTCCAGAAATATTTCTGAACATTACTTTTTTTTTCGAAAAAATGTTCTTTTTCTTTCTTTTATTTTTATGTAAACTGATTGAAATATTCTGGAAGTAGTAGGGATGCATTTTGTACATGTGATATCAAATTATTTTCCGATCAGCTTTTTGAAAAATGACATAAAATTCGATACTAATGAACCCAAATCTTTCCTAGAAAAACCAGAAAACTGTACAGTCTTTAAATGAAATGGCAAGATTTACTCTAACCGGTTCTTCGAAACCAAATTTTGCGATAAAGAAACAAATTAAAAAAGAGAAAAAATCTTCTTTCTTTTATTGACTAGAAGTAATAATGGCGGATTTTTCAGGAAATATTTCTGAATTTAATTTTTACGAAAATTTGTTCTTTTTCTTTTTTTTAATTTTTATGTAAACTGATCGAAATATTGTGCAAATAGTGGGGACGAATTTTGTTCAAATAATATGAAACTATTTTCCGATCACACTGTTAAAAATTCTGCAGCATTCTGTCCAGTCATTCGACAGTTTTTTGAAAAAAACGGTTTTATAACCGTAATTTAACTATATTCTGACCATAAAATGGCCAATATTATGGTCAGAATAGTGTTAAAATACGGTTGTGTAATCGTTTTTGATAAAAACGGTCAAATGACTGGACAGAAGCTGCAGATTTTTAACAGTGCAGCGTTTCGAAAAATGGCATCCAGTTCGATACTATGAACCCAAATCTTTCCTAGAAAGCCCCGAAAAGACGTTTATTTGAGTCATTAAATGAAATGGCAAGATTTCACTAACCGTTCGTCGCAATCAAATTTTGCTATGGAGAAACAGATTAAAAAGTGAAGAATCTTTGGAGAGAAATATTTCTTTTCTGGTTGCCTGGAAGTAGTAATGGCAAAATTTTCCAGAAATATTCCCGAACTGATCTAAATATTCTGGAAATAGTGAGGACGAATTTTTGTGCAAATAATATCAAATTATTTTGCAATCAGCGTTTTTAAAAATGACATCAAGTTCGATACTAATGAACCCAAATCTTTCCTAGAAAGCCCCAAAAAGACGTTGATTCCAGTCATTAAATGAAATGGCAAGATTTCGAATAACCGGTTCCTCACAACCAAATTTTGCGATGGAGTAACAGATTAAAAAAAGAAAAATTTTCTTTGGAGAGGAATATTTCTTCTCTGATTGTTTGGAAATAGTAATGGCGAATTTTTCCAGAAATATTTCTGAACTTTATTTTTTTACGAAAAAATTTTCTTTTTCTTTTTCTTTTTTTTAGTTTTTATGTAAACTGTTCTAAATATTCTGGAATTAGTGGGAACGAATTTTGTACAAATAATATCAAATTGTTTTCCGATCAACATTTTGAAAAATGACATTAAATTCAATACTAATGAACCCAAATCGTTCCTAGAAAGCCCAGAAAAGACTTTGAATCCAGTCATTAAATGAAATGGCGAGATTCCCACTAACCGGTTCCTCGCAACCAAATTTTGCGATGGAGAAACAGATTAAAAAGAGAAAAATATTCTTTGGAGAGAAATATTTCTTGTGTGATTGCCTGGATGTAGTAATGGCGATTTTTTCCAGAAATATTTCTAAACTTTATTTTTTTACGAAAAAAATTTCTGTTTCTTTTCTTTTTTTAGTTTTTACGTAAACTGTTCTAAATATTCTAGAAATAGTGGGAACAAATTTTGTGCAAATAATATCTAATTATTTTCCGATCATCGTTTTGAAAAGGGACATAAAATTCGATACTAATGAACCCAAATCTTTCGTAGAAAGCTTAGAAAAGACGTTGATTCCAGTCATTAAATGAAATGGCAAGATTTCGAATAACTGGTTCTTCGCAACCAAATTTTGCGATGGAGTAACAGATTAAAAAGAGAAAAATCTTCTTTGGAGAGAAATATTTCTTCTCTGATTGCTACTAATCATTATTTTAATATCAATGTCGTCGGAGCGGTCTGCTTCAGAAATTAATAGACACACGAACCAGAAGGCTGAGATGTAGACGCCTCTAAAAGCTATCATTTTCACACCTCGTTGAAAAGATGGTTGTAGTGAGTAATGGTTTGGAGGGAGTCCCCAGGGCCCGAGTTAGCACCTTCCATTCCGACGTTTGAAGTCTGTTATTAAAGGCTAATAAAACAGACCTATGTTTAGAGAAGAAGAGCAAATCCACTGCAATCAATTGCCAATTACCGGGTAATTATTTCTCTCTGTATGAACGGGTTGAAACAAGAGACAGCGTAATTTCTGAGAAGACCGATCCCTTTTAATATTCCGGTGAGGGCGCGAAAGGCGTTACGTGTGACATTTCTGGTTTGCCAGAAAAATAATTATGATGTTGTTTCATTATCTCCCATGGTGTCTGCAGAAAAGTACGTTAAAATTACAGGATGAAATGTATTTTAAATTCTGGAAAACTATTTCATATCAGAAACATATTTGTTGAGGTCTATTTTTAAAGTATTGCTGCGAAACCCCGGTTTAACGTAACCTGTATTTAACGATTTCCCGTATATAACGTCATTTTCGTTAGTCCCAAATTATTTCCTATACTTGTAATGTTAAAAAATCCCACATTTAACGTTATGATTTTGAAATATTTCCCGCATTTAAACCTTTGAAGGGCAAGCAATAATGTCTGTGTAATATTGAATTCTCACCGGAATAATCGAAAAATGTTATTTTAAAATAAGGAAAATCCATTTTTCCACTGAACAGGTACTGAACAGGTAATCAGCATTGAGGGGTTTCCTAGCTGATGACAGCTTAACACCCAGACTAGGAAATTGAAATGTCTTATGTTTTAATGAGCCATTGGGAAAAAGTTAAACTGTAGCAAAGCTACTAGAAGAGTAATAGAAGTTAACAAGAGAAAATAAGAAATTTAAGAAAAAAAGGAATAAAATTGAATTTTAAAGTATAAACTTAAGATGGAAGAAAGTTAACGATAAATCTTAAAAAATACAAGAATCTTAAAATAAGTAAAGTCAAACTGTAGTTGTATATTAAAAAGCAGAAAAACCAACGTTTAAAATGCACAAATAATATATGAAAAGCAGCAAACAGCTGTTTGCTGCTTTTCATATATTATTTGTGCATTTTAAACGTTGGTTTTTCTGCTTTTTAATATTGTTGCATAAAGGCTTTATTTGCTATTTTTATGTAGTTGTATAACTACTATAAGGAATTTAGAAAGTTAAAGTTAGTACTGTTCAGAGAAACACTCACCAAGCATGGGCAAGAAAAGTTAGGGTGGCAAAGACCACAACATCCAACCAAAAAAGGGACTAATCAGGGCCATACATTTTATTTTTTAAGTTTTACAATTTTTATGGTCTCTATAGTATATAGAGAGGGGTTTTTTTATGATAAGAAAAATATATAAAAAGGTAAGAAAAATATAGAAGAGGCAAAATATAGCGTGGTGAACTCAGATGTTACTGAGTGTCCATAATTATGGAAAACCTGGGCCGTTTCCGATGGTGGCATTTTTCAACATCTCCTCCCCAAAGTTAAATATATAAAATTTACTTAAAAGTTTCTGGTGCGAATCTTCTTTTAAATTAGGTGGGATAAAATATATCACACCGCCCATCAAGGGGTTAACGTTTTTCAAGGGTAAAAACTCAATAGAATTTTCTTTAAAATAGTCAGAAATTGTGATTTAAAAAGTTCTTCAGCGTAAGAGAGACGTGAGAAAATGTATCTCAATTTCTTTTCTTCCAAAAGATGGTTTTCCAGAGAACAGAGGTTTGAGCACGAGGAGAGAGAAAATGAAGATTCTAATAGATTGGGGAACTCTTTTTCTGCTCATAGATTGCTAGAATGAACAAACTTGCGATTCAAATGCTAAGACATCAGAATTTCGACCCTAAGTGATTTGATAGACTCAGAATCGGGTAGTTGGGAGAATGATGAAAATGGTGATTAGGGACAGAAATTCCTTTAGTGGAAAAAGTCATTAAACTGAAAACAGTGAACGCATTTCTTTGAAATAGGGCAGACCAAGAGAAAACCTTTGAAAAAATTCATATACATTGAGAATGCAAATTGTTGAGCAGCTAAAAAAATGACGTAAAGTAAAATAACTGATTTCTTTAAAGCATAATTTACACTGTAAAAAAAAATCTGTAGTTCTACAGAGGTAAAGTTACATGCTTACTAAACTTTCATCTGTAACTGCACAAAAGAAGCTGTAAACCTACAAAACTAGTTTTTGTAAAACTACAGAAATCTGTAGCTTTACAAATGAATCTGCTAAAATTACAGTAATCTTACTAAAATTTTATCTGTAACCCTGGTTGCAGTTACATGAAAAGTTCTAGGTATCCCAGTTTCCTAAAAAATCCTTAGTAACCTTACAGATTTTTTGATTTTCGGTGCAAAAGTGTACTTACATGAATTTATGTTTTTGCCGTTACATAAAAAGTTCTGGGAATCCCAGATTCCTAGAAAAATTTTAGTAACTTTACAGATTATTATTATTATTATTATTATTTTTTTTTTTTAGTGTAGAAATCTGATGTCTAAATCATTGTAAATGAAGGAATAAGAGGTATTTTACAAAACTTAATCTTTATTTTATGCTCAATGTTTTGTTTTAATCTTCCCTTGATTTAACGTTTTCGCGAATTTAGCGTCATTTCTTTATGGTACCTTGAATAATGTTAGATCGGGGTTTCACTTGTATCTGGTGGTTATATTTAATTATTTAAATGAAAACTCACGCATCGATATACCAAGTCATGCAAAAGGATAAAAAAAAAGACGCAAATAAATCTTCATTTTTGTTCCAAAAACTAATGTCGAGCATAGTGTGTTCATTTAACACACACGTAATTATTATTTCTTGATGAAAATCTATGTCTCAGCCTTTGAATATATGTTTCACGTTAAAAAAGTAATATTTTGATGTCGTAAAAACATACGTCATTATATTACTTTATAACCAATAAAAGTATTCATTCAAATTGCTATAGATTATATTGTCTGCGTATTAAGCTCCCAGTAGCAGAAGTAATGCAGCGTGGCAGCGGCCGCTGCAGATTAACATAACAACTTAAAAATATGGGCTAAAGAAAACTAAATAAAATTAATTTTTGATTCTAGATTTATTGTATTTCTTGTTATATTTTCTTTGAAACTCCAAATTTTGCTTACTTTATAGGTTTCTGTAATTTATTATGATAGTAAGCTTTGTCCATCAGCATTGTTGGGGCGCAGATTAATTTTGGTTTGCTGCAGACTAACACAGATAATTCTGGAACTGGGATCTATTTTAATTATCAAATTACAGAATTTTTTGTGTCCCAAATCAAAATACCTAAATAAAACCGCCAAATCAAAATGCCTAATTTAAACTCTTTATTCCGTAAGTCTACATATGGGTCAAAATCTGAAAACCGGACAATTTCATTCCAAAATTTTTGTTTTTTATAATTGATGTACCAAATGCCACATACAATTATATTACTATGATACATGTTTTGTCATTTATGTCATTTTTCATGTCACAAAATTGTGTCATTTGTGCTAATTGTCTATTCTCTCAACAGAGGGATTTTTTGCTTTCTTCATTTTTGTGAATTAAAGACAGTCTTGCATCAATTTCACAACAAACTACTCCTGCAAGTGGACGATGTTCTACTGCGAATTTGACAAGTCAAATTTGTCACGGCAAGATAATATCAGAAAAAAAATCAAACTTTCTGATAATGTGCATGCTATCTGGGAAAGTAACAAATTATAAAATACTTTTATATTTAGTTCAAGATATAAACTCATAAATAATCACTTTCTTACCGTTTGTTAAACTACAAAATAAGGCATTTTCTTTGAAGACCTATTCAGTTTAACATTGAGACGAGAGTACGATAGGTCTTGCATGTGACATTTCTGGCTTGCAACAAACATAATGTTGCTTAAAATTACAAAATGACATGTTCTTGAAATAATTTAAATATTTCATATCTGAAAAAGTTTTTAAGATTTCTTGTTGTACTATTTAGTTACTCGAATAAAAACACATATACAAATGTACCGATTCATCGAAAGAGGTTTTTTATTCAATAATAAATAAATAAAAACTTTGATTATGCATACTAAAAAGATTCGAAGCAGCGTGTTTAGTTTCTAACAGCATGAAAATAATACTTCTTGACGAAAGCCTAAAGATTTTCTGTTTTTAGTGCCAGAAAACGCCAAAAATTCATAAAATTCAAAGTATCACACTGGGGATATTTTAGTCATAGAAGAATGGATGTTTACTGTTTATGTATCAGAGAACAGACAGGGCCATTGCTAACACTTTTTCTTCGATGGGGAAGGAGGGGAGAGAGGACCTTAAATTGCCAAGTCAAATTTCAGTATTTGCCAATTAGTTTTATAATTGTGCTAAGTTACCAGAATTAAAAAAATATAATATTGTTCTGATTTGTAAAAAGTTTAACAATATTCCCAATTAGATTTCCAATTTTTGCCAAATCTATCAGAAATACAAAATGGTTTATAGTTTTTATTAAAGATTTAAATAAATTTGCCAAGCGTAACAGCATTCGCAAACTTTTTTTTTTCTTTTTTGCCTTAGCGAGGCCTTGAGCACGGAGAAAGCTTTCCTAAACACAACTTATAGAACGTAACGATCGTATAAAAATTTAAATTTCATAATTTAAAAAAAAACTACTTTGGAAAATAAATTGTTTTAGGTAGCTTTCATTACAAAAAGCTATCTATTGCAGCCGTTCGGAGGAAAGCGATTTCAAAAAATTTTGGTATATTTTCATCGATCATGACCCCCAGACCCCGAAACCACCCTCCGTTCAAAATTGACATATATATATATATATATATCTGACCTTTGTCACACTGTAACTCTCGTATTTATGAACCGATTTCGATGTAATTCGGTGTGTACATAGTACATACCAATGTCTCGACCGAGTTCGTTGGCCAGCTTCATCATTCCGTTGGCCAGCCATTTAAAATTTTTAAAAAAACTTAAAATTTGAAATGTGGTACCAAAAAATTGAAAATGGAAAAATATTTTTTTCTTATGTTTTTGACTTTTATACAAAGATTCCGGAGCAGTATTTGTTTCGTCAAAATCTTAAAAAAGGCTGAGTTATAGCATTTTGAATTTCTAGCGTGGCTGACATTTTGAAACGTCCTGAATTTTGTCACGTGATAAAAGGCGTATTTATGAACCGATTTGGATGTAACTTCGTTTATACATAGTACATACCAATGTCTCGACCGAGTTCGTTGGCCAGCTTCATTCGCCATCTTGTTTAAAAATTGCGGCCATTTCAATTTTTAAGAAAAATTTAAATTTGAAATGTGGTACTAAAAAATTGAAAATTGAAATAATATTTTTTTCTTATGTGTTTGACCTCAATAAAAAGATTTGGGAGCAGTTTTTGTTTCGTCTATATCTTAAAAAATGGCTGAGTTATAGCATTTTGAATTTCTAGCGTGGCTGAGATTTTGAAACGTCCTGATTTTTGTCACGTGATAACGGGCGTATTTATGAACCGATTTGGATGTACCTTGGTGTGTACATAGTACATACAAATATCTCGACCGAGTTCGTTGTCCAGCTTCATCCACCATCTTGTTTCAAAATGGCGGCCATTTAAAAAATTTTTAAAAATTTAAAATTTAAAATAAGATACCAAAAAATTGAAAAATGAAAAAGATTTTTTTCGTATGTGTTTGACCTTAATACAAAGATTCCGGAACAGTTTTTGTTTCGTCTATATCTAAAAAAAAGGCTGAGTTATAGCATTTTGAATTTCAATTGTGGCTGACATTTTAAAACGACCTGATTTTTGTCACGCGATATCAGGCGTATTTATGAACCGATTTGGATGTAACTTGGTCTGTACATAGTACATACCAGTGTCTCGACCGAGTTTGTTGGCCAGCTTCATTCGCCATCTTGTTTCAAAAGGGTTGCCATTTAAAAAAATTAAATTTAAAATTTAAAATGAGGTATTAAAAAATTGGAAAATGAAAAAGATTTTTTTTTATGTGTTTGTCTTTGATACAAATATTCCGGAGCAGTTTTTGTTCTGAAAATTTGTTCTTTTGTTTATATTGTTAAAATTGAAACGAAAATTCGAAAAGAAATATTCAAATCTGATCGAAACAAATTCAATTCACATTCCCCGAAATCATACTATGGCCGTACGTATAGTGGTAAATTAGTACATGAAGTAATTAAGTTAAACTAAATCTGAAAAGTAAAAACAAAATAATGACTCACCCCTTGTAGCTGATAATGACACAGAAAATAAAGATAAAAAAAATGATCAAACCATAATTCACATCAACACATTTATTTAACACTGTTATTATATCAATTCCGGATCCGGGAATGAATTTACATATTTTAATTAAAATCATAAAATGTTATATTACAGCATAATGAAGTATAATATATTGAAGAAAATTTATATTTTATCTTCTTCTACTGATTTAAATTTTATTTTTAGCAAGTCTGTTATAAACGCGTTGGCTAATGTTCCTTTTAAGTAAGATAGTCATTTTTTAAACAAAGTATCTAAAGTAAAGACAGGAGTACTATGCACTGTTATCGTAAAGGCAGGCGTCAGGTGATAGTTCATAATGAACGAATATATGCAGTTGAATATTTGAAGTTCATAATATCTACTAATGATTATTACGAAATTCGAAACATGGGATAAATATATTAAAGATCCATGTGATCTGAAATTCACAGTGGTATTATCTGAATTGAGATTTCTTTATTCCAGAGAATTTATCAATCGTCAACAAACATCTGAAGGTGATTATCTCATAAAGGATGCGACCAAAAGTTGAGTGAAGTAAGGCGGTAATTATAAGCTATTTAAACTTCTTGCGGATCTTTCGCTGTATGGAATAATCTCCGAGATTCGGAATGAAAAGCCATTCTGGAACACTTTTCGACTAATCCTTATAACTGAAATTCCTTCAAATGTGACATTATTAATTGGAAAATGGCTATTACTGACTGTAGATGCCCGCCGGGCCAATGACCCAGCGGCAAAAGGGATAAGAGACGCTGATCCAAAAAGTCGGTCTTGTATCTTCCGATAAAATTCTAAAACTGACTCTTATTTGAAAAGCCTGCGGAAAATTGGAGTATGCTTTCAGCGAAAACAGCCAATAAGAATGCTCCAAAAGACGATCCATCGAATCGAAGAGGACGATCTATCGAACGTGAACAGGGGGAAAATGTTTTAGCGGCGGAATAATCACCGTGGAATAGCAACACTTTAACGAGCGGGAAAAGAAGGAACGTTCGTTTCGTGGGAGTTCTTGTGACGTTAAAAGGAATTTCCTGCCTGTTTTGAGATAAGAGAGAAATCCTTTTTAAAAGTTGCTTCTTTTGGGGTGCAAAGTGAATGAAAAGCAATAAAAATAAGGGAAAGTGTAGGAGTTATAATTTCGTTTCTCTGGCAAACGATTTCAGCAATTGTTATGAAAGTTTATCAGAGAAATGGAAAAAGATAATAGAATATAATAAATGTAATTTTAAATGAAATAATTAAGAATAAAGATTTAGGATTTAATATTTAAAACTTAGTAAAATTTGCTGTCAAAATTGAAAGATGGTAAATGGAAGTAGATTATTAAAATTAACAAAATATACAAAATTAAATTTATGTAAATTTAAGAAGGGGGAATGTTATGTAAAGCTTTTACAACATAACATATATCTTAAAAAATGGTTGAATTATAGCACTTTGAATTTTTAGCATGGCTAACATTTTGAAACGATCTTGTATTTGTCACGCGATAACACACGTATTCGCCTATTTCGATCTAAGAAGGCATGCGGATAGTATACATCAATATCTCAACCAAGTTCGCTGGCCAGCTTCATCAGCCATCTTGTTTCAAAATGGCGGCCATTAAATTAAAAAAATATATATTTAAAGTGAGGTGCAAAAAAATTAGAAATTGAAAAAGGTTTCTTTCTTAAGTATTTGAACTTGATATAAGGATTCAGGAGCATTTTTTGTTTGTCTTTATCTTAAAAAATGGCTCAGATATAGCAATTTCAATATCTAATGTGGGTGACATTTTGAAAAATCTGATTTTTTGCCTGCGACAGCACTCGTATATATCAATCGATTCCGATGTGAGTGAGCATGTGCACAGCAATTACTAAGGTCTCGACCAAGTTCACTGGTTAGCCTCATCCACCATGTTGTCTTAAAATGTCAGGCACTTTAAGAAATCGCCGAATTTGGCAGCCAAATATAAGTTATTTTAAATAAAAGCAGCTTGGATAAAGCTGACTAATTTCGCGAAATTCTCATTCATAATGATTTAGTATTGATAAAAATTAGTATTGAATCTCCTATATTCGGTTTCCACTAAATTGAGCTTCGCGTGTTTGAATAATATAAGTTGGCTTTTTTAAAATAAGGAATATGAAAGCTACCTCTTCCTACCGGCACTGGCCGGAAGGACTTTTTCATATAATAAAGATCAAGATTTGAAATATTTTTGCAATTGGAACTATATCTCTAAACTAACGATTTATAGGAATTAACCGATGTATAATTTTTAAAATCTCGGTTAAATCTAAATTTAACCCTTTATCTACTGACGGTACTTATAAGTACCATTAAAATAATTTGTTATAAAATTCATTTAATACATCGATTAATTGTAATACAGTTTAGAATGAGTGATAGATATATTACTTTATCTTGTTCCAAAAGCCTTATTGGTTACACAAAACAGAAATATTTTTAGAAAGATGATTTATTTTGCCTTTGCATCTTTTCAACTTTCTTGGCGGTGGGGAGGGAGGGGGGATTTTTCAAATCGGAAATATTTCCATATTTCTATTGTAAGAATATTCTATTTGTGCATTTCCTAATTCTTAAAATACAAGAAAAAAATTTAAAATAAAAGATTTCAGTGGGGTTATAAATATTGCACACAATCCTTATAAATCCAAATTTAATGAATCCTTCTAAATCTTTCAATCCTTCTAAAATCCTTCTAAAATTTATTAAATGATTGTGTAAATCTTCTAATGCAGTTTAAACAATTCACGAAAAATGCTTTAAAAGATAAAATTTTCATGAATTCATAATTCAGTACATAAAGGGTTAATTTGTCCTTTTCTATGAGAGCAAATTACAAATATCAAGGAAAGAAATCTATTATGAATATAAATGAGGCGGTAGGTATATAAAGATACATATTTGTCTAGAAGGATATCTTTAAATATTTTTGTCTCCTGTCATTTCTTATTCGATCGGCAGCTTTTCTACTCATTTGTAGATGATAGCGTAGATTTCACGCGTCTTGATCATCGTCGGCGACAGCCACGAGACCTTCGGAATAATAAACCATTTTTTTTAAGTAACAAAAAATTAAAAAGAGCGTTTAACTGTGACTGTCAGCTCCCAGGGGGTTGAAACCTTGAAAGTTAATCAGTCTTTTTTCCTTGTTTCGCTAACCATTTTAGATTACATTCCAAGTTCTTCGAGTATGATGTTGATGAGAGTTTATGATGTACTACAGTGAAGCCTCTCTGTGCGACCACCTCCTTGAACGACCATTTTTTCATGGAACGAAATTTATTCCCATAGGCTCAATACTCATTTTACCTCTATTCAGAGGCCACCCGAGTTGAACTCCCTCCATGAGCGACCCATTTTTTTAAAGAAATTGAAACAAATTCCGTTTTTTCCTGGTCGCTTGAAGAAATTTTTATGAGAATAATAATTCCGGAGAACGCATTATTCATCAAACTTCTAAACTAAGGTTAGAATTTTTATTTATTTCGATAACTTTTAATTGTTTAAACCCTTTTGTGTTTTTTCCGGCAATGAATTTAACTTAAGTGACAAAGTAAGGATGACAGTCAATAAACTCCCCTGCCCTATTCTGTCCGGAAACTCTCAAAGAAATAGATAAATTAATGAAATCGACATAATTTGTTCTAGTCTTTTAAAAAAAAATTGCATTTATTTACTGAACTTCGAAAGGACTTGGAAATATAAGTTATAGAAGATAAAACCGTAAAATCAAAGCAAACGTCAGTGTATTCATTTTTTAAACTCTGTACTTAATTAACCTATGTAATTAACTTTTGTTTTGATACTTAAATTTTCATATTTTTTCCTAATGTGAAAAGTAAAATTTTTTAACATTAATTGTTACCTTTTTTCAACCATTAAAATTTAGATTTAAACATGACCTCCATTAAGAGACCACCTCTCGGAGCGACCCATTTTTACTGGAACGGACGTGGTCGCTTTAGGGAGGTTTTACTGTAGTTATTAGAGAAAGAAATATTTCCTTTTTCTTGGTTAGTCAATACGGGCATTTTATACACTCTTTTTTTTGTACGTAAAGTTATACGTAAATTTGTAATGGATATTTCACCCATTTCCTGATAGACTAGAATTAAAAGAAATGCGTACACAGGTGTGCTTCTGATGGCAACAGATTCTAGAAATTAATTATAAATTGAAGATCTCAGATAATAAAGGTCGTCCGGTTGAAAAAAGTAGTAAGTGACACAATCATCATTTTGAGAAAATGAGCTCTAAATTTCCTAATCTTTATTTGTGTTTATTGTCAAATGTCTCCTTTATCTATTACCATCTTTGTGAGTATAATGTTTTTCCAAATAGTAATTTAACAGGTGGTAGAGAACCATTGATTATCTTCAATCATAGGATTAACTCATTTTCTTTTATTTGTCATCTGAGCTCTTCAATTAATAAAGTACTAGCAGGGATGACCGAGCTAAGCTCGGTCAAAATTAGCCTTGTGTTCAATTAGATATTTTATTCTCACTGTATCATTCTTGCTGTTGCATACAATTGGCTTGATCCCGAGATATAGTGACCCAAAATGACCCACTATCCGAATTTTTTCGAACATGCGACCTAACCAATGCTCTTCTCGAACCCGAAAACGATAGAATACAAAATTTAGTCAAAATCGTTAAAGTCGTTTTATAGTTAAAATTAGCTTGACACACGGTAACTTATAAGGGACCCACTAATCTAAATTTATCGAATATGTGACCTATCTCGATGGTTTTCTCGTGCAGGGAAACGATGTAATAACTTTTTTTGTCAAAATCGTTTGAGCGATTTTTTAGATACAATTAGCTTGTCCCACAGGGACCTAAAAATGACCCACTAATCCAATTTTCTTGAACATGCGACTTAGCCCAATGGTCTTCTCATGCCCAGAAACGGTATAATACAAAATTTTGTCAAAATCGTTTGAGTCGTTTTTTAGATACAATTATCTTGACCCACAGTGACCCCAAAAGGACACACTAATCGAATTTTCTCCAACACATGACTTAGCCCAATGGTCTTCTCATGCTCAGAAACGATATAATACAAAATTTTGTCAAAATGTTTTGTATCGTTTTTTAGGTACAATTAGCTTGGCCCACAGTGACCTCAAAATGACCCAGTAATCGAATTTTCTCGAACATGTGACTTAGCCCACACGTCTTCTCATACCCAGAAACGGTATAATACAAAAAAAATTAAACTGTTTGAGTCGTTTTTTAGATACAATTAGCTTGACCCACAGTGACCTAAAATGACCGACTCGATTTTTCTCAAACATGTGACTAAATCTAATGGTCATCTCATTCCCAGAAGCGGTATATTATTTTATAGTGGTATATGGGGCATTCTCACAATCTTTTGACTTTTATGTCCCTGATTAATAATTTTTATTTTAGTACATGTTCTTGTGCTTTCTTTATTTCATATTCTGGGGAACATCCCATTGCATGATTGCACAAGAATATTAACGAGATAAATAAGTTTTGGACGACGTTCGGGGTCCAAACACCTGGAAAACTCCTATACCGTCCCGTGTCCCTAATGCTGATTTTTAAGTTTGGAGCTGTCTGGATAAAATTGTTTCAATAAAAATAATTCGATGTAATTTTTTTCAGAAACTGGAACTATTGTTTTATATAAAAATGTAGCTAAAAATTAACCTGCATACATTTTTAGGGTTGTTATTATTTTTTAAACTCTGTCCCTGAGTTTTAGATTCCTTACCATCCCTCTTCTAAAATCATACAGAAAATCACTTCAGATGCAGCCACAGAATTTTTTTCAAGTTTTTTCTCATGCAGAAGTATGCTAGAGAAATAATGTCTAAAATTCTTTGGCAGGAAATTTACTGTAGAATTTAAATCAGCATTTAAATATCAATTTCAAGCACCGTGGCTTTATTGGTAGTCTTACCGTGCCCAAGGTTTATTCCTGCACTTTTCGAGGTAAATTTAAAAAAAAGTCTAATTTAATTCAATGTTAACAACTGTTTCTAAAAATCAATGAACATTGTGGCTATCATTTAGTCTTAACATGATTTTCCTAAAAATAGGTGGTAATTCTCCTTACCGTTCCATCCTTACCGTCTCTTTTTTTACCATTTCGTCCCTTTTTTTACCTTACCGTCCCTTCTTTAACACCCCTTTAAGACAATGTTATACAAAAATTCTGTATTAAATGTACTACATTTGTATTATTTCTTATTTGAATGTCCTGTGAGTACTATGCAAATTTATTATAAGTAAAAATTTAGAAGAAAATAAAAAGTTATAGGGGTAAAATTGTAAGGAAAAATTAAACTCGCAAGTTTAACTTAAACCTCAGTTAAATAAAAAAAATTTTCGCTGCTGACCATTTTTTCTTTATTTTGAATCATTAAGACATTCGTCTATCAGATTAAAATGTTATTTTAGCAAGTTTAATTTCGCCAGATTTTTCCCCAAAAGTCAAAAGATTGTGAGAATGCCCCGTATATCTCACTTAATATTTGGAATATCTGCAAAGCATCACTACATGAGGTCAATCTATTCATTTACTAACTAAATAAACCTTTAGATCAATTTCTTTTTGAAAATCTTAAGCTTAATTTTAATTTGAAAAAATTGTCGAAAGTGGTCCAAATTCAGCAACTGGTCGCCTAAGTTGGACCTCCAGTCTCCTAAATTGGACCAAACAATATCAGGTTGTTTAAATGACTAGGGACTATAATTAATTTTATTAAAAGCAAAGTTTGCGATTAATGGAACAATCACCCAAAATAACAGCAATGAAATATAATTAAATCAAATATCTGAAAATAAGGGTAATTGTCTTAAATCAAAATGTATTCAAAATAAAAGTCAAAGTTATCAGTAATTAAGAACAGAAATTATGAAACTAATTGCCAGTACTTAAATATGATGTAAGAAGTGATGCAAAGCGTACACATGAATTTCGTTTATTCATTTTTTATTCCAGTGCGCACAGCATGAAACCATATTTGGCAATCTGAACACTGAAACATTTCATCTATTTTCGTTTTCTTACACATTTGGCAAAACAAATCATCACTGTCTAGATTTTTCTTTTTAAATTCCAAATCCTTGGACATTTTTTTTTGGCAATAGAAGTTTTCTTTACTTTATGTTTGTAGTTCTTCCCTTCCATCTTTTTCTTTCCAATTGCATTACGCCTATTTTTTAAAAATTGATGTTGCAATTGCTTTTGTGCTGTGAGAGCTTCCTTTTTGTCGTTTTTTTTAATTTCAAGGTTTACTTTATATGACAAAGATGTTAACACAGCTGTGTTTTGGCTCTCTCTGTACTTTGATTTAACTGAATTTAGCAAGAGGGATAACATTTCTAATTATTCTTTGGCTTTTTTGTGGGGAAAGGGGAGATTTGTAGCTGTAGCCTTCTTGCATGTAAATTTCTTCACAACTTACGTTCTCCTTTTCGTTTCATGTATCTTTAATTGCTTTTGCTGTTACGGGTGTTTTTCTTCCAGAGAGTTTGTCTTTGTCGTTTTCAACATTTTTCAATTATATTAAAAAAGTGTTTAGAAAGTATGCTATATCGAAAAAAAATACAAAAATACGCTACCATTAATCAAACGCAAAACATTATATATTCAAACAGTGTTGCATTCAGGAGATCCCCCTGGAGCCTTGAAATAACCCATTCCCCTGGAAGGTTTGAGATTTTATGCGTTTTAAGGGCAAAAAAGTGTAATTCCACACTCCAGAAATGTAAAAAGTCTGCCGCCCCCCTCCCCATCAGGGAACTGAAAATATCCTCCAGGATGAAAATATTTCAGCTGAACTCTGTAAATCAAATACGCTGTAGGAATAAATAATTCAAAGAAAATAAATACAAGATAAAAGAAATTGCAAACAAAATTTATTGCATAAACATGTAAAAATATTTTTATGTTTATATAGGCCTAATAAAGAAATTGATCCAGATATGAAAAAAAAAATTATTGAAAAACTTGCATGGTGGTAGTAATCCATTATATAAAAAAATAGTGTACAAAGCGTACAGCCCTCGAAATTCATTACTTACTTTTCAAATTTTTGATAGTATATCTGGTCCGATTTAAGCAACTTAAATGGGACCAATTAAGGCAACTGCGCCATTTTTTTAAACAGATAATCTCAAGACTAAGAACAAAAACGAAATCAAACAAATCCACGTGAAAAATATGCGCAATAAACTGATGAATTTATATATACATATGAAAACATAACAACTTACCTTAGGCTTAAAGTATTCACTTACGTTTAGTTGGAAAAAATTAGATCAAAACAGCTAAATTTAAGTTTTTAAAAATAGTCTGAAATCAGAACGTGGTAGGCGGGTACTTCTTCTAATCATAAATGACTTCATTATGACTAGTAGGATTTCAGTGGTAGATGGCGTCTCGTTCTGTAATTAGCGGCAGAAGGGCAACGGCCCATTTAAAGCGGTGGTCCAAATATGGCTACTCTCCCCTATGTAAAAAAATAGTTGCATCTGAAAACACGCTTCCAGTAATTATTGTTCATATACATCGCTGTTACCGATTTTTACTTTCTTGCGTCTAAAGCTGAAAGTACTGTAATCGAGATTTTTTCTCTATTTCGGGTTTTCGACGGATTTACATGTTTAGGAGTCAGAGATCACGAAAAACATGTTTATACAAAATGTCTGTGCCTGAGCGTCCGTGTGTCCGTGTAACTGCTTTGTATTATCGAAAAGTGCATGAAGTTATGCATAGAATTGAACCAAATTTCTTGTATATGTTTTTGGCTATGGCAAACATGTCCTCCTTGAATTTGGAAATATTCCGCCGGAAGGGGCGCTGTAATAGCGATTTTTCGGCCATTTTCATTACTGTACCAATGAAAAGTGTTATGAATAGAATCGAACCAAATTTCATATATATATATATATGTTTTCGGCTGTGAAAAGCAGGGTCCCAGATGAATTTGAAAACTATTCTATCGGAAGGGGGGGGGGTCTGTAATAGCTATTTTTGTGTAATTTTCTCTATTTTTTGTAGTTTTGTTGTACATCAACGGCTCGTGCAACAAAGAAAACTGCTAAAGTGGGAGTTCGCAAGCAGCTGAAGTACAACAGAATGACGAAAAATATTGATTTTATTAAATGTTATGATCGAGATTAACTCGTTTTTACTTAGTATGACATCATTAAAATACACCACAAACGATTTCTTCCGATAGACCATAATGTAACAGAATTATTTTGAGCGTCCCTGTAACCGAACTACAAATGCTATACACTTCATTTCAATACCGAACATGCCATGGTAAATCTCAATAAAATATATCAGTTGCATGGTAATGCGAGTATATTTGCGCGAGTTGGAGTACGACTAGGCGGACAGACAGACAGATAAACTGAATTCGCAAACATACTTTTCAACTATGCTGGAAAGTGTTAAAAAAAAGAAAAACAGGGGAATGGTTGCTATTTTGGAACCCCAACACCTTTTCACTATTTTTCACTCGAAACGAATCCATTTTCAACAAAAAGAAGAAACAAACATCATGCGTCAAGAATAGATTGTGAAATACTTCCAAAATACTTTAACAAAGCTTAACCGTTTAATGCAATAACCACGGCGAAAGAAGATATTGAAGTAAACGATTTACAAAACGCATTAATGAGCAACCGCTGCGGCGAGCGGCCTCTCTTCGTCGGCAGCCCTTTATTCTTCCACTTATTCCGACTCTTTTGCGGAAGCTAGGTTCGTAGGTGCCCAGCCACGTCCTGAGTATAACAGATTCTAGCGGAAGCCAGAATGAAAAAAAAATGAAAGATTGAAAACGGACAAATTTAAGAGTGAAATTACACAAATTAAAGACACCGAAAAGAGGGAAGGACGGGTTCGGGGCCGTACAACCCCTGCCACCAGGGGTCAATCATTGCTTGAAATTATAAGCAAAAAATTTGGCAAAATTTGGGACTCTTTTCATAAAAACTTTAATTTCTCTACGAGTATACATGCTATCCTCATAAAAATGAACACGGTTTATTACAATAATCTGTTATACTGTATTAATCATAATCTAAAGTTCGAACGCTTTTGCTACATCAGTTTTGAGAGGGTTGTCCAAATGATCTTAGCTCTTTTTCAATTTGTTGATGGTCCCCTATGGGGTTTCGGGAAAAAATCCTCACGGAAATGTATGACCTGTACTATTCTGTTTACACACCTGGAGTGTCAGGATAATTGCTCATGTATTTTTCTAGATATTTGACAAAACGTCTAAAATCGCAAGTGACAGGTCACCTTTGGCCATATAGTGTATGTACTATAGATCTGTATATACAGGGTGATTCAAAATAACGCTGCCAAAATAAAAGGGCAAAGCAGGCATACAAAAAGAATCCAAAATCACATAGGAACTTGGGGTCGCAAACACCATTCGGGGCCGCTAGAGGGCGTTTCCATGAACACACGAGCTGAGCAAATTGAGACGTCTTCATTTGAGCCGTGGATGCCTTATGTTTCTCTTCTTATGGTTTTTTAAAAGGACTTATTTACGAAACACCTGTTTCATCACAGGATGACTAGTAGGAACAATTGCTGCGGCAGGATGTGTTCGAGATACACCTGATATGGTTGAGGTGCACCATTCCATGCAGCCTCGATGTAATGCGTGTGTCCAGGCGTCTGGAAAAAACTTTGAGCATCTCCTGCAGTAGTATTGGTCGTAAATGTGTGACATGTGCGGAAATACATTATAAATAAAATGATGTAGAATGATTTTTGTTTATTCTTCTTGTATTACATATAATTTTGTAACTCCCTCTAGTGGCCCCGAATGGCGTTTGCGACCCCATGTTCCTATGCAATTTTTCTTCTTTTTGTATGCCTGCTTTGCTCTTTCATTTTGGCCATGTTATTTTGAATCCCCCTGTATACTACATAATATGCTGAAATTTAGTACAGTCAAAAAACGCACAAAGGATTTGAAATTTCACTTTTAGCAATTTACTCCATAACACATGGAAATGTACTGGAATTCTTTTGTACAGATCTGTATATTATCTACAGCTTTATATAAACACCACACATTACTGTTTGTTTTCGTATAGCAAAACCCTTCGTGTTTTTGCGCATGCGTCAGGTCTTTGATTTTATCAAAACAGGGGTTCATTTAGCTGCTTTTAGCTGAGTGCCAATCTTAGTGACAACTAACAAATTAACAATTTCGGAAAATACCCAGCTCAGCGTAACACCCCTTTGGATAGTAGAATCGTTCTAGAGTGCTAGGCGCGGCTTCTGAAAACGAACAGTCAGCTAAAATTTATTTCAGTAGAAAACACATTTAAAAACACTTTCTCAGCAATTACTATTCCTAGTCGGCAGTACATCGAGTTCTGCATTGTCCTGTATATGAATCTATTTATTTTCTACAATATATTCGCTACACTATATATTCGCATACTAAATACAGTTCAGTTGGAAAATGCACAACACAATAAAAAACCACCCTTGAGCAATCCACACCCATAGACAGTAAATGGTTACGAGTACTTTTGTGCAGGCCCGTATATGATCGACAGAATTGATATACACCACGAAACATGCAAAAATTTTGTTAAATTGTAAAACGCATACAACAACTGAAAACGCACTTCCAGCAATTATCGCTCATAGACACAGTACTTGTACAGAATTGTTTTGTGTGTCCCTGTAACTGAACGATAAATGCAATGCACACCAGAACTTTCAGTAATAAACTTATAGTGAACTTCAGTAATGCATATAAAGTTGATTATGTTTGAAATACTGTAAGATTACACAGCAAACTATTTTTTCACATAGATCATAATGTAAATGGACTTCTTCTGAGTGTCCTTGTAAACAAACTATAGATGATACACGCTTCATTTTCAATATAGAACATCTTATAGTGAGTTTGTGTGAGTTAGACAACCAGCCAGTCGTCCAGATAAACCGAATTCATAAACACTTTTCAAATATGTTGGAACGACGCCTACAAAGCACCTGAGGGAAGGGGAACGTAATTAGTACGCCTCTTTGGTTTAGTTTAAAATATCATCGATAGATGGCACTGGGCTGATTCAAGCTGCACTAACGCCCAAAATAACTTTGCAATGTCAAAACGCAAACCACATTTTTCAGCAGGTTCCAACAGCTAAACTTAATGAAGAGTAAAAACTTAGAACATATTCATCCATTTTTATAACGTCAGGTTCTAGCATTTGGAGACAGAACAGCGCCATCTATCTGTGGTATCTGAAACTAACATAAGGAAGCATACTTAAAAGATTCCCGATTTCATACGTTACTTTCCTGCAAGTATGACTTCAATATCTGGCACTTTTGTTTGGTATTGAATTTTTAAAACGTTCAGTCCATTTTGGGTATCCTATCCTGTACAAAGTAAATTCTCTGATTTTTTTTTTTTTTTTTTTTTTTTTTTTATTAATCATGTATTAAAAGTAACAAATTATTCTTTATTTTTGCATCGCTAATGTTAATATTGCAGCTGCCCTGTTTAAAAAGAAAAACAACCTTAAAAAATCTCAAAAAATCCGAATTATATTTTACAATTCTCGAACGGCAATTACATGCCGTAAAATCTATCGCTAGCCTACAGCGATCTTAATCTTATTTTTAATCTAATGACACTTTTTTTATTTGCTTATTTTTTCTCTGAAAACAGTTACGAGAGAAAGAGAGCAAAATATTAAGTAAAGAGAGTTGAAAATAAAGAATGTGTGTGTGTGCGTGGGGGGGGGGGGGAGTCATCACCTGACACGAATCCGATATCAGGAGTGATCAGTGATATATAAAGCAGATAGAAACCAACAGAAATATGCAAAGAAACCCCCTGGCTCAATTACTGCAAACTTCAAACGCTTCCAGTGAGGCCGTGGCGTCTCACGCAAAGCTCAGTAACTCGATTGCACATATCATTAAAATATCTGCATTATTCTTAAAGTTGGGATAAATAAAAATAAAACAGTTTGGCTTGGCGTGCAAATCTTTGTACTTTTGACTGAATAAATAAATTGCGGCTTATATGGCAAAAATTATTTGTTTTGCTATGTACTATCGCCTCTTCTTTTTTTTTTTTTTTTTTTTTTCTTTTCATCATCGCGTCAGTCGCATCGGTATCCTTTCGGTACAAGCCGCCAATTAACTTTTTGCAAGTTTCGAACCAAGCAGATTCAAAGTCTGTGGCTCCTTCTACCTTCCTCCCACCGGTATCTATTTTTCAGCCGCGTCAGTTGTTTTCGAACCGATAAATACATTCAAAACATGCAACAGCAAAAAAGCGGCTTGTGTCATAGAGATACACATGAGACTAATGCAGGATTAACTGCAAAAGTTCACGAACATCTTATAAATGCTTAATAAATTCACTCACACACACACATTTATTTTACTAATCATGGATTTAAATTTACAAATTGTCGTTTTGTTTGAATCACATGTGCACATGTTACAGCCTGCCTGTTGAAAAAAAAAAAAAAAAAAAAATCTTTAAAACTAAGAAATATATACATATGCAAAAAAATATCTAAATTACATGTTACCGTTCTCAAACGGCAATCACTAGCCTGCAGCAGTCTTAATCGTGTTTTTAATCTAATTACACTTTTTTTTATGGGCTTCTTTTTTTCTCTGAAAACAGTTACGAGAGAAGAGAGAAAAATATTAAGTAAAAGAGAAGAAAAAGAGGAAAAGAAGGAGGGGGGGGGGGGGGATACTGTTTTGGCAGACGTCACCTGACACGAATCCGCTGTCAAAAAATGAGCGGTGATAAATAAAAGCAGGTAGCAGCCAACAGAAATATGCAAAGAACCCACATCCAAGAAAGAGCCACGCGTCGAGCACGAGCCTTGCCGCACGCCTCCAACACATCTGAGGGAAGAGAAACACAGATGGAAAACGTAACTTGTAGGTCTAGAACGAAAAAATAACGGTAACTGGAAATTTCTTTAAAAAATGGACATATCGAGTATCTTCCATAGTAAACTGGTCATAATCCAGGACTGAATTGGTACACTTCACCATGGCTGACCATTATACCCTGTTAAACAAGTCTGAAATTGTACCATCAAACATAGCAAATGAGATGTGTGCGTACTATAACTAGTTGCCGAAACGTCAGTGAAGGCTTACTGTGGAGACCCGAAAAGTTTTTGGTTTCCATCTGTTTGTTAGTTTGTTTGTTAGTTAGATAGTCTGTCTGTCTCGCGATAACTGCCATAAAAAGCATCCGATTAGCTTGAAATTAAGGATGCATGTTGGTGAGGTCCCCGGATTTAGCCGTACAGTTTTTGGTTAAATTTGGTTCATTCGTTCAGAATATATAGAACATTTTATTTTGCGCCTAATGCTTTCCTATAGCAATTCAGACGATTTTTCCATTTTTATTTGTTGAAAGGAAATGGCTCATATGATTGAAAGATTTAAATGATAAATTATGGATGATGGAATTTCCTAATTGGAACCATGCATTATTCATATTAGTTTGAAATTTTGTGTATACATTTGTCAGAGTTTTTAAATTCGCTGTATAACTTATGGAAATGTTTAATTATTAATTAAATATGTGTTCCAATAATATAAAATATTTTCTTTTAATTTTACTTTTTTTTAATGCACATATTTCATTGTCTTTTAATTTTCTTTTAACTGTTGCTTAGCAACGGAACTACACCTAAAAATATCGGAAATGTGAAAGTATGTGTAATTGTTTGAAGTCAAATCAAAGTCGAAAGGATGAATTAATGCTTTTGTGTCTTTACATATAGATGGAATTTACCCTTAGAAATAAAGAAAGGCTATGTTCTATTGATTTTGTTCAAATATTTTTCTTTTAAATTAAAAAGTTCATTATTTTCATAAAGAATAAATTGACATTTTGCTATAAAATTTAACAATCTTTTTTTTTTTTTTTTTTTTTTTACCGTTGCCAAGAAAATCCGATCCCGGAATAATAATTTATCCTAAACAGTTAATTTTGATTTGAAAGATTTTGATGTGCAAGAGGAAAATGAAATAAAAAAAATGACATGAATACGACATGAATACGTCTTCATATTGGAAATAAAACGAAAATACGAAAAGAAGGTGAATTTGATCTCATATATCAAAAATAAAACGAATACGCTATGAGGTTGAAATAAAAGGGGTTTGTGTTATGATATTAATTCTTATTATTAATAAAAATATTACTAATATCTCAAGGTTTATCGTCTGCACACAGTTAACAGAAATGTTCAATTTTTAATCGAAAATTTCAATGAGGAAAAAAAAAAACTCTTGAAAAGTAAATTGATGGCAAACGTCAAAATTATGCATCGCAAAATTATCGCTGTCGAAAATGACGTCATTGTATCGGGAAATAAAAATTTTCATTCTTAAAAACCAAATATTAACTAGATTGCCTGAAAAAATATTTTTTGACGAGTGTTACTTCTTAATACCGCCTCATTTCAGAAAATATGAATGAAAATTATTTTATTTTTAAAAGGAAATTACATTTTCATTCATAAAACCTAAACTTTTAATATAATTGCGTCAATGTAAATCATTCTCTGTCTACCAGTATTGAAAAATAAGGCTCGGAAGTGTAAAAAGAAATCTAAGATTTACGATAACCATTAGCGCAATCAATAAAAAGTTACATATGTAAATTAATGAGACCATGGGGGGTTCAGGGGGGGCACCCCTGGACTTCGTATTTTTTATTCTTATAAATAATTACATAATTTGAAAACTTTAAATTGCGGTTTGCAGGAAATTGAATATTACCAGAGTGTGTCTAAAAACAATGACTTGCAGAGCTGACGTTGAGGCTCCTGATCTGCAGATTTACTAGTTTTAGAAATATTCGGATCTTGGAGCAACAGCTGTTACACTCTTGTGCAAAAATGCATGAATACAAAATTTATTGCGTTTCTATACATTAAATTCCGTCATATGGAAATAATAGGACTCCATCTTAAATAGCACTCCATCACCATTGCAACCTACCTGTCATGAAATATCATTGAACTCGTGACGTATGATAGGATTTACAGAATGAAGAAAACTTTCATGAATATGTTTCATAAGTTTTGATTCGATTTTCATAAAATTTAAAATGGCTCGACACCAGTCTGCAACGATTTTCTATATTAAACTTCAAGCTATTCGGTTGGGTAGTTTTTGCGCTGCTCTATGTGGACGGACGGACGGATCAAACGACGACTATAGGTGCTACGCATTTATATAATTACTAGCAGGCTATGCCCGCTGCGCTGGTCAGTATTTCCAAATAAACCTTGAATTAAGCAAAATGGGGAATTCGAACTCATATTTTTTTAAAAATGAACCTTTAGCTTGAATGTCCTTCCGCGTTGCTGAAAAGATGCGAACGCCATTGCGATATTATATTACCTTATGCGTTGGACAAAATTTAACTATTAAGAAGCAGTTCTTTTGGTTGATTATTCACTGTGCACTTTTGGTAGGGAAATGAGGCCGTTATGACAATAGGAATTAAAATGTTCTCATATCTGACAACATTAAATTAGAGTTGCATTACAATGATTGCAGAGATTTACCATTGAACTTGAATAATGCTCGGGTGATTTATTTTCGTTTGTTTGTCCTTGATCTCCTGGCCTCTCAGCTCGCGCAATATGTGATTCTGGTAGCTTAAATACAATCTCACTGGGTGTTAGTTATATTTCTTAATAAACATCCTCTTGTGCTGCTACTGTTTTCCCTCTTTGGATTCTAGCAGAGTAAATACTGTCAAAAAAGTAATAAATTATTTGCAGAAAAAGAAGATTGTTTAACTTTCATATTTAAAAGAAAAGTGAAACATAAAAATGTGTGTTTTTAAAGATGAATTGCCTGAATAAATCTAAAATGACGTCATTTTCACTGTCTTTTCATTTTGTAGACCAGCTGAAATCATGTAACCGTTAACCCGAGAAAAAACTCGATGACTTAATTTCGTAGAAAAATAAACCTCATGCATCCAATAAAATCTTTATAATCATCCGTAATCGACGTCATTGTGAGGGTTCACGTCAAACATTAAAACTGATGCAACAATATTGTTGCACGTGTACCAGGGTTAAGACCTGCCGATGATAAATAAAGTTAGTTATACAAAAATTTCAGCAATATGCATTTTGGTGAATACCTGAACTGAAGATTTATTTTGCATTTTTCTAAAGAGCATACTAACACGGACAAACAAAAAAGCCTGCTATTTTCTTTATATTTAAGAGTAAATTAATCTTCCGTCTGTTGTGTAAATAACCCAGATTATGAAAATAATTCTTAATTTGTTGCCGTGTTTAGCTGCTAGAGTGTGCGTCAGGACAATTCGCTTTATACTGATCGAAATTCCAACTAATTTAATCCTATCTAGGCTGAAATGATAAGTCCACGGGCATTATTCCATTTGCCACCATTTAGTAATCGCTAATTTCAAAATCTGTCTAATCTTTTGAATTTTGATACGCCATCCAATATGCTAATTGGCGGGTGACACGATTCTGTAAGATTGGTCCAATATGTTCAATAAAACATTTTTTAAACAATGGTTAAGCAAAAGAAAGTTATGCAGAAAAAGCTAAAAAGAAATGACAAATTAGCAAGCAATATTTATTGCAAAATGTTTATTTTTATTTATTTTTTTTTTATAGTAATAACGTATAATTGCAGAAATCTTCTTAACAATATTCTTATATCCTAACTTTTAACGCAGTGAATATTCCTATAAGTGAAATCGACAGTATGTTCGACATGTTAAAAAAGTAACATAATACACAATATTAAATTAATAAATAATTATCTGAGTTCGAGGATATAAAAATCACATGCTTGAGGAAAAGAAAGCGCAGCTTTCCATAGTAATGGTGTTACATACTATGGTAAAAAATATTTTAAATCTTTGAAAGTAAATTATTTTAGAATATGTGTGTATATGGAAGACATTTACACTAAAATTTAAATGATTGACTACATAATTATAATTTTAACTGCTTTTTATATAATTTACGCTTGAATATAAAAATGTATTCCGAAATGCTCTTCTCTCGGCTTATTTCACACTTTTGTCTTATTTGGCTTAAAATTGCATTGTTTGGCGACGAAGATAATAAATAAATAGCATGTAACTCACTAATACAGCCATTTTTACAAATACTTCTAGTTTTTCCTGTAAATCATATGATGGAAGAATTATATAAAAATAATTAATTAAATTGGCAAAAAAAAAAGAGATAAGACTAAAGAATGTAATCTAGATTTTATTTCATCAAGTTTTCAGACACGTTTTTATTAAAAATTGCTATTCAAAATTGTCAAATAAAATTTTCAGATTCATTTTTTTTTAACCTATCGCAAGCGATAATTCGCCAAATATTGTACCAATTGTAAAATTTCACAATAATTTATACTTTAAGCATTACAAATATTTATTCCATGTTTAAGTTAAATATTTCCGTTTTATAATATTATGTCTTATTAAAACTTTTTTTGTTGTTGTTTTCTAAATTAAATATCGGTATTTTTTTCATTTATTCGCGAGGTGTTTGTATTATTTTCTAACAGATATAGCCATCTTAATTCTTTAATCAACAAACTTTTCGCCTAAAGATAATCACTGGCAACCTTTTCGTTCAAAATAGCAGTAAAATACGAAATTTATTATAAAAAATCATAGCTATCCCTGTATATTTTCTTATAAACCACCCCGGGAATATTTCCTATCGAATGATTCAATTTGGAAAAAAATCTACCGGGTAGTTTTTGAAAACACTCGAGCGGAACTTTTAGAGCTTACTGCTTTATAATATATATGATAAACGCACCTAAAGAGGGAAGCTGCTTCTTAATCTACAAAAATATAATATACGAAACGAAAATACACAATAACCTCTTCAGAATCAACCATGATTCCGAAAAGTATTCATTTATCTTTAAAAATATCAGAAACCATTATATTTTCGTAATTTAAAGGAGCATTTATAAAAAACAAAAATTTATTTCACTGCCACTGATTTTCGGAAACGCTTCTAAGACTTTTTATATTAATCAGTTTTCTGAACCCTGAATATAAGTCATTCGGGTTGAATTTTCTTTCTTTCAAAACTAACTCAATAATTATGCAGAAAGGAACACAAAAACATTGGCATGGAAGACCATTATGCATTTTTATCACTAAAGCCTCCGATACCAGCGATAAATTCAGGGGTGGCAAAAGAGGAAAATCTCACCTCTTGGGAGACCAAAGTATCAAAGTGATCAAATTGCCGGAAAATTTCGATTTTTTAAATTGTGTTAATGGCTCGGTTTCGACTCCCTCCCTCACATACATAGTATAGAAAATAAAGTGTAAAAATAGTCTGAATTTAGTTCAGTTTCCACCGTTATGCCACTTTTGTAGATAAGGCTCAATTTCAATTGAAACATTCAAGTTTAAAGTCGTACTTTAATAAAACCATAAGATGGACACCTTTAAATGAGAAAACTCTGCTCTATACCTGAACAACATATTTAAATTTCGTAGGAATCTGATTATTTTAATGTAGTGTTTGGTTGATATGTCAGAGTTTAGAAGTATCTCTCACTGTTAAAAAAAAAAATTCTGTATTTTACAACAAAAGGTGCTGGCACCCCGGCTGCCAACATAGTTGCTGTATTATTTACAAGCTGCTGTCTTTTAGAGTGCTGTAAAATTTCTCAATTCTGGGAAAAAGTCGCGTTGCTATTGGCTGCAGTGTGCACGTGACAAAAACAAATCGATTTTTACTTCACTTTTTGCTTGAATCCGTAGCATCGGTATTTGAATTCGATTTCGCAGCAGCGGTGCTTAAAAAATAACAACATTAAGTGCAGGAAAAATCACTGTATTTTACAACAAAAAGTGCTGTCACACCGGCTGCCAGCACAGTTGCTGTTAAATTTACAAGCTATTGTCTTTAATAGTGCTGTAAAATTTCTGAAGTATGGGGAAAGTCGCATTATTAACTTGACAGAAATAATTCGATTTTTACTTCACTTGTTGCTTGAATCCGCTTTCACAGCATCGACGCTTGAATTAGATTTTACGCATCGGTGCTTGAAGAGTTACAACATAAAGTGCAGGAAAAATCACAACAATTTTCTTTACACTGCTGTAAAGCAATATGAGATTGTAAGAATAGGAACATTTCTATGAAACGTAACAAAGTAACAAACAATCTTAAATTTTCCTTTTGTTGTTTTTGTTTGGCTTCTAATAAAATTTATGTCGGAATACCTATTGAACAAGCCTTTAAAAAATAATTAAAACGGCAGAAAGAGAAAGAAAATTATGAAAACTGTAAAGTCTTTTTGAAATCTTTACCAAATTGCATGATAAAAAAAAATTACAAAACATATAGTATATTACATGTATGTAATTTTTATATCGATAAATTGAATGATCTCCCTCTTCTAAAAGTTACACAGAAATAAAAAACTTAAAATTTCCTTCAAAATGTAAATCAAGCTATTCGAAGATAAAAATTCGTGAAATATTTAAATGAATATAAGTTTAACATAAATTAAAAAAAAAAAAATATTCCAACATGGTGTTATGAAAAACTTCATCGGAAATGAAAAGCGTATAAATAAAATACAAAAGAAATATGTTACCCAGTTTCATAGTGAATATAATAGCATGTGATGGATATGATATGTCATAACTCTATTTTAAAAGTCTATTAAGTGTTCAAGTAGTGTAGTACCATTTGCAAGTCAAACTACCATAATCTAAAGAAAAACAATCTAACAGCAATGAAAGAGATTGATAAGTAGGTAAAAATTAACATATTTAAGTGAGAAAAAGGCGAAAGTTGAACTTGTTTAGTTTGATGAAATAGCTGAAAAGCATTTGAATGTTTTCTCGTTCGGAATAATTCTCAGATGTTTAATTATTATTCAATTACTTTAATGATCGTCTGCGGAGTAAGCTGTGTGATTCGCGATTAAAAGTACGCTTCTATAAAATAATAATTCTTTTTAAATAAATAAAATTAAAGCTTGCTTTTTTTTTTTTTTTTTTTTTGATAGCATGTGGGAAAAAAAATGGAAGTAATGCAGTTATGCAAGCGTGCCAAATAGTTTATTCTGGAAATTGCTATTATTACTATTTGCAGCCATTAAATTAATTTTAGATCCAAGAATATTTACCTTTCTTTATTTTTTTTTTCTTTTAGAAATTAAACAAGTTGGAAATTGCTCGTCAAACGTGGCAAATGAGGTGCGTTCGTACTATAACTAGTTTTATAATTATTTTTTGCACCCCATATTGTACTGAATGTATATTTTTTTGCGCTTCATAAGTGCATAGTCTGTAACATCATTAAAATGCACTTACAATAATTTTTTCCCCATTCCCCGTAATGTAACGGAAAACTTTTGACTGTTCCTGTAATTAAACTATACATTCGATTTTCATAAAATTTGAAATGGCTCGACAAAATTTTTCAGCAATTATATATTTAAAATTTCAGACCATTCGGAAGGCTGTAAAATCATTAAAATGCATTTGCAATAATTTTTTCCCATTGGCCATAATGTAACGGAAAACTTTTGGGTGTCCCTGTAATTAAACTATACATCCGATTTTCATAAAATTGGAAATGGCTCAACAAAATTTTGCAGCAATTATATATTAAAAATTTCAGACCATTCGGAAGGCTGTAAAATCATTAAAATGCATTTGCTATAATTTTTTCCCATTGGCCGTAATGTAACGGAAAACTTTTGGGTGTCCCTGTAATTAAACTATACATCCGATTTTCATAAAATTGGAAATGGCTCGACAAAATTTTGCAGCAATTATATATTAAAAATTTCAGACCATTCGGAAGTCTGTAACATCATTAAAATTCACTTGCAATAATTTTTCCCATTGGCCGTAATGTAAAGAAAAACTTTTGACTGTCCCTGTAATTAAACTATACATCCGATTTTCATAAAATTGGAAATGGCTCGACAAAATTTTGCAGCAATTATATATTAAAAATTTCAGGTCATTCGGTCGGGTAGTTTTTGCTCTGTTATATGCGGACGGATGGACAAACGGACAGACAGACGGACTGAACGACGACTATAGGTGCTACGTATTTATATAATTACGAACGCACCTAAAAAGAACTTGGGGCCGCTTCACTGAAACACCCCGCAAACGAAATCCAATGTTAACCTATGGGAAAACTAAAAAGTGCGATGACTCATGAGCTGATATAATTATTAAAATACGATTTGCACCATCAGAAAGTAGACTTCAGATGCGATGATGTGCGTTTTTAAAAATTTTCTCTGTAAATTTTAAGTATCTTTAAGAACAGGATAATATTTCATCAAATGGAAATTTCAAAGTTTATAGAGATTTTTTAAATAGGGTAAGGTGCTCTATTATCGTCCCCTAGTCACTTTTAGGCCCTTAGGAGTTGTAATTTTCAGTGCAAATATATCAAATTTGGATTTTATATAGACTAACTACCCATGCACGTAGAAACATAGGCAAATGTCGTACAAAAAAATTTTAAGAATGCGAAAAATTGTTTTTTCAAAAGTATCTAAAAAATGCAAAAAAAAAAAAAAAAAGAAAAAAAACAAGGTCCCAATTTCGCCCCCCCCCCCCCAAAAAAAAAAAATCCAACACGCCGAGGCTTAACTTATAACTAAATCAAAATTTATTTCTAAATGTGTAAGTAATTTAATTTACTAAGGCACAAAGAAATGAACTAATTATAAGTGGAAGAATAACATAACGAAACATTAGCCATCCAAACATGAGGAAAAAAATGTCATGAAAAAGCATTATTAATTTCGTGCCCAGGACGAAAATAAGAACTGCAAGGGGGACGAAATTGGGACCACATTACTTCCCAATATGATGGAGCTTCACTTCCCGCAAGATAAACTGAGCGTCCTAAAACTCACTGTATGCTACTGTCAGCATCTTATCAACGTTAAATAATTGGCAATGAATAAGAAATAAATACTTACAGTACAGTAAATAACGTTCTACAAATGACGTAATAAGAACTCTGGTCCTCTAAAAATAGGAAATTCGCCGTCTTTAATTTATGTATCCGTCTTGGCGAACGAAACTTTCAACACTGACCCCTTTTAGCTCTCGTCCCCTGTGCCTTGCGTCATAAGTGGCGCCACTTTTGCAGAAGCGGAGAAGTTAAGGGGGCGAAATTAGGAGAGGGGACGAAATATGGGCACTTTACCCTACTTAAAATTTACGGAGAAAATTTTTAAAAACGCACATCATCGGCTTCTGAAGCCTACTTTCTGATGGTGCAAACCGTATTTTAATAATTATATTATGTCATGAGAAATCCGGCTTCAAAGGTTTCCCATAGGTTAACATGGGATTTCGCGGGAACACATTTTATCAAGCAAACATTGAAGGGGGGGGGGGGGTGTATCGTTCATTTCCATTTTATAGTTAAAAAATACTTTTCTAAATTTCAAAAGGGTATAAATTTCCTGGAAGCTGATCCTCACAGCGGACGACCACAAACGTCTGAGAAATGTTTTCCGTGGAGGATCATTGCGTTAATTTTAAAGAGATACTGTTAGATCACTGCTACATCACCTGTTGTACAAACAATGTGACATATCTCTAGTTAGGTCTTGACCTAAGCTGCACAACCCTGACTTTCGTTTCCTTTTTTAGTTCCTTTTTTAGCCTCCAGGGGGCGTTTTTAGGCGTTTTTTGGGAGGTGCTTGAAAACCCCCAAGTTTGGTGTCCACTGAAAGGTCATGACATAAGCTCTTCACCTATGATCTCATCCCCTAGTTTAACTCATATTTTAGGCAGTAGTAGGCTCTTTAGGGCAATTGTTCCAAACCGGAACTTACAAAGAGTAATTTTCAAATTTCGTCTTTTTTAAGCGAAATATTGCTCGGAGGGGGCCACATGTACGTATGTCAGATGTATTTTGGGGCGGGGCATCGATTGGCTATCTCCATTTTTTCCTAGCTGTCACCTGGGGGGAACCGGGGGGGAGGGGGGGTTAAAATTTTGTTACAGGGGGGGGGTCATGTGACATATCTCTAGTTAGGTCTTGACCTAAGCTCCACAACCCTGACTTTCGCTTCCTTTTTTTAGTTCTTTTTTAGCCTCCAGGGGGCGTTTTAGGCGTTTTTTGGAAGGTGCTTGAAAACCCCCAAGTTTGGTGTCCACAGAAAGGTCATGACATAAGCTCTTCATCTGTGATCTCATCCCCTTTTTCAACTCACAATTTAGGCAGTAGTAGGCTCTTTAAGGCGCATTTTCAGTCATTTCTTAAAATCTTATAGAGAGTCGTACAGGAAGCCAGTATTTTAAACTTCATAGATTAAATTCACAATTGCATATGCTACATGCCATTTTGGTATTGTAAGGGGACTCTAAAAGAGTTAACTTTTCAACTTCTTTTAAATAAGCTCTAAAACATGGCAGGTGACATATCAAATTAAAATTCTCGTTGAACACTCATGATCCCTGACGTTATTTACTCCCCCAACTTCCCCCACCATTACTTTTTTATCATACCAAGTTCAGCATGAACTTCTTTCAATCACAGGCAAGCCTTAAAAAGTTCATTTAGTTGTTAATATTCCCTGTCTGGTTTAACTTCAGCGAAAAACCCCAAAACTGCAGGACTGGTCTGCAGTTAATATTAGACATTTTGTGCAACTACCTATGGCAAAATGCGTAATTATCAAATGTGAAAAACATTCACAGGACATACCATATATCATTGGTAAGGTTTGGTGGAGAGAAACAGGAAACTTGAATAAACTTGTCAACAATGTGTACATAAATGTAAATAAAGATTAAATGAAAAGAACTTGAAAGTAACCAAGAGAAAAAAGGTTGTAAATGGCACATCGAGAGCAATGAGGTATATGAGCATTGAAACTCGTTTTATTTATTTATTTATTTATTTTTTTTTTATTTATTTATTTTTTTATTTTATTTTATTTTATTTTATTTTTTTTTTTTTTTTTGGTCAGTTTTCTTCAAAATTATGTCCCCTAGTTTATGTAACTTTTCTTCCAAAGCCTCTCTCTCTCTCTCTCTCTCTCTCTCTCTCTCTCTCTATATATATATATATATATATATATATATATATATATATATATATATTCCCCTTAAGACTACTAAAAACCCCCCGCTGTCCGATCATTAATTTTTCATCTTAGTCATTTACGGTGATCTAGGTCACTGATTTTTACTTTAAACTCTTCTATTTCCCCTTTCTTTCAAAAAGCATGGTTGGGTCCTGGTGATGCTTGGGCCATAATTGAAAAAGAGAATTAATTATACTAAGTGAAAACGCTGTGCAAACAGTATAATCAGGACCGAAAAAGTCACAATAGAAGACATAAACTGATAGAGAAAATCAGAAGTATTTTAATCTACTGATATTATAAAAATATATATTCACAATGAAACAGGGCGATCCGCGAAATGAAAAAGAATTGCAGTCGCAAAGGAATGATTCCTCTGTCATAACAGAGTCAGATGAAGACGGGGTGAAGTCTAACGACAAAGAAACACAGCTACCACAGCGAGCAAACAAAAATTACCAGCCGGGAGATGAACTGCTGCCATTTGACGCCGAAACAGCATCACGAATGACGATACTGGTTTTAATAGATCAGATGGTTAGACATCAAAAGAAACGCGACAAAGGAAGTAATGAAAATGCACAAAAATACCGAAAGTTTTTGGAAGAGAAAGCGGTGGAAATAGAGAAAGAAAGCGTAAGACAACACGACAAGGCTGAGAAGGAAGAACACCAAGAACGAGACACGTTGTCGAAAATTGCAGAACAGGTACTAGAACTCATGCACCAACTATAAACGCAGTTAGCGTCAAACAAAGAAGTAAAGATAAAGAATACCATGTAATCAGTAATCAAAAACTTTAAGCAGCTCAAACAACAGACAGAAGAAAAAGATCACTTAATAACGAAACTCAGCGAAAGAATTAAATTCCAAGAAGAGTTAATCAAACAGACAAAACAAGATAAAATCGAAAGAGAAGGTCAATTGATCAATGATATGAACAAAATCATACAACAGAACCATGAACAAATGGAAAAAAAGACTCGTCGAACATGTTACCACTCTTCAGGCAGAAAACCGAAAGGTCTCAATTAATCATAGAGAGGGAGAAACAGCAGTAGAAAATGACCGACCAACATATGCAGAAATGACAAATTTTCCACCGCTCCCACAAGAAAGACCGACACTAATATTAACACCAAAAGACAAGGAAACAAAAATGCCAATAATAAAGAAAGTTCTCAATTCTATGAATATGGCTGAATTACCACCAGTAGACTGCCAAACAACTAAACAAAATAAAATAATAATAACATGTAAAAACAAATTTGACCTAGAACAGGTGAAAGATAAAATCTGCACTACAGAAGATATGGCGGAAAAACTGGATATTAAAGAACCAAACCCGAAAACAGCCCGAGTGATAGTCTTTGGAGCACCAGAAGCCCCAGTAGTCACACAGAAAAACGTCGAAAGAGAAGCAGACAGTTCACTGAACAACTTAGAAGAGCAACAAGAGCTATATGAAAAACAAGTACTCTATCCGGCTTTGGAAAGAGCTCTGAGGAGGAAGGTGCAATATAAGCTGATAAGAGTATTGAAAGGAAGAGAGGGCGAGGAAACCTCGCACTTGGTGTTGCAGCTACTGGAGAGAGATGCACTGCAACTAATGGCAGGAAAATTGTGCATAGGATTTAACCGGTGCACGGTAAGACGGTATGTCTTCATTCAAAGGTGTTATCACTGTCAGGAAATAGGGCATACAGCAAGAGTGTGCCAGAATGCAGAGGCCTGCGCTAAATGTGGCAAAGGCCACAACATAAGGGATTGTGCCTCAGAAAAAGAAGTGTGTTAACTGCAAAAAAGTGCTCGACTACTACAAGGGGGACCATAGGAAAGCTGGACTATATGAAAAACATCAATCTTACGATCCATCCTGCAGCGTGCATCAGCGAAAGAAACAAGCAGCGCTAGCGTCATTGTCTTATAGAGGTAAAAATTCAAATTAATTCAAAAAAATTTACAGAATAACAGATCACAAACCGCTGCTTTTATGAAATTCCTCTCAGACTCGGACTATTCCCTGGTTTGTCTTCAAGATGCATACCTTTATGAAAATAGACCTCTATCACTTCCTCGAACAACACCATGCTATAGTTCAAGCTCTAAAAAAGCCCATATTTTAATCTTAGACCAAAACTTAAAACATAGTCTCTCTTCTAAACACTATAACTCAGTTTTTATAAATTTAGACCTTAAGCCTTTAACCTTAAGCATTGGCAGCCTGTATAGTCCCCCGAGTGCTGACTTTGATGAGGATATTGAGAACTGGCTGGGTTCTAAAAATTAGAGCCCATTGCAGTTGGTTCTCGGTGATTTCAACGCTCACAGTCAGCTTTGGGGCTATAGGAGTGAAGACACCAGGGGAAAAGTTCTTATCGATAGAGTCATAGCGTATCAACGAGTTATTCTAAACTCTTCATCCAGTCCACCAACGTATGAGTCGGGGAAGAACCTGGGGAGGCCAGATCTGTCCATCTGCACGCAGGCTATGTTTTCACACATAAAACACTGGGAAGTAATTCCTTCCCTTTTTGGAGACCATTACCCAATAGAAACAGAGCTAAATTTCACAATACCCAAACTACCAAGAAGAAGATTCAAAACAAAGGGAATCCCTTTGACACAATTTTCCGAACAACTAACTCGAAAATGCTCACAGATTAACTTTAATGACATAGAAACTATAGACCAGTTTAACGAAGAATACGAAACTTTTAAACAAGAAATATTATTACAAGCCAATAAATCCTTTAAAAAGAAAGCCCCCTTCAAGAAATTTAAAATTTCCTGGTGGTCTCCACAATTGAGGGCCCAAAGAAATAAAGTAGCAGCTCTTTTAAAAAGAGCAAAAAATTCAAACTACGAGTCAAATATAAACCAGCAATACAAAAGGGAAAGGGCAATTTATCAAAAACAGATTTTATCGGAGAAGGAAAAAGCTTGGACAAACCTGTGTCGCAGAGAGACGGATCCTTTTGGTTTAACGAAAAAGTTGTCCTTCCAGCGATTCCAGGACTCACATATCAGTTACCAATTTGATTCTTTGTCACCCACTTCCAGGTCATCAACCCTTTTAAAACTAACGAGAGACATTTTTGGCGATGAAACTCCAAAGCAACTACCACAGCGACTAAACTCGCACGACCAGGCAAAATTCACGAAAAGAGAGTTGCGAAATGTTGTTTTCTCATTCAATATTAACAAGGCGCCAGGACCTGATCAAATTGATCACAGGATGGTCAGGTGCATCTTTTCAAAAATTCCTAATATTCTGTTGGATTGTACAACAGTCTTTTAAAGTTAAACTATTTTCCTGATGACTGGAAATTGGGAGAACTCGTGTATTTTAGAAAGGAGGGAAAACCCTTTAATGAGAGCTCTTCATATCGCCCCATCACTCTATTACCAACATTCGGAAAAATCTTAGAGAAATTAATTCTAAGACGAATACATCACGCATTAGACAAAACGAAATTCCTATCGGGTAAGCAACACGGCCACACGCAAAATAAATCTACGGAAACGGCTTTGGAGCAAGTGATTTCATTAGTAGAACAACGCAAAATAAACAATACACATCACTGGTGTCACTGGATTTCAGAGGAGCATTTGACAACCTCCCTTGGGACCAGGTGATCCTAGCATTGCAAAGACTAGGTATTTCTAAACAACTCATTAATCTTGTCGTTTCCTTCCTTTCGGGTAGGCGAGCTCAGGTGGACTGGATGGCACCATTTTTGTTGTACTACTTTAGTAAGGGTTGCCCGCAGGGATCGTGTCTGGGTCCTTTTCTTTGGTTGGTTCTGTTGGAGACTCTGTTGAGGACCTTTGATGTACAGGACTGTGAACTGGTGGCATACGCGGATGACGTGATATTACTGATCTGGGCACAGTCGAGACAGCAACTTGAACAAAAAGGTCAGAAAGCTTTAAAATTTATTCAGAATTGGGCAGAAACCAACAAAATAGAAATTTCACATGAAAAATCCTCATCATTAACTTTTGGCAAACCCAAACACCTTAAGCGGGGCCCCACATTTAAACTTCAAGGTAAATCAATAAAATCAGAAACAACACTAAAATACCTGGGGGTAATATTAGATAAACAATTATCATTTCTACCACATGTGGCACAAAAGAGAGTAGAAATCGGAAAAATAACTCAAAATCTTTATAAATTTCCATCAATCTCAGGTCGACTCCCTCCGGAATTTTTTAAGATTTGGTACTCGGCGATCTTACAAAGGAAACTGGCCTACGCGTGTGCTGTCTGGTTTCCGCGTATGGCGCAATATCACGGTCGTCGACATTTGCTCTCGGCACAAAGGAAAGCTTTGTTGCTGATAACGAGAGCATATCGCAATACGTCAATAAACGCCCTGCAGGTCCTCACAGGTCTCCCCCCACTGGATTTGCAGTTGGAGACGGAGGCGGAGTATTCGGGGACGATTCGTCTCGGCAAGTCAACAGAAAAGGCTTTTGCTCCACTATACTATCCAAAATGCTCAAAATACAAAACATCACCACTAACAAGTGAAATACAAATTTGTGAAATAAACGACTATGTAGGCAAAATTACAATATACACGGACGGTTCCAAAATGTCCGAAGGCACAGCCTCGGCATTTTGTGTGTACGAAAAAAACGAGCAAATCTATACTTGGAGAGCGAAACTGTCCCAGGATAACTCCGTCTTCCAGTCAGAACTCTTCGCGATCTCTTCAGCATTAGAGTGGATAGAGTCGGACAAACATTCTCAATATTTAATCATAACGGATAGCCTATTAAGTTTAAAAGCATTAAACAATTTTGACAATACAAACTATTTAATACTAAAAATTCTTCAACCATTACAAACAACAGTAAAAGACATATACTTCAATTGGACAAAAGGACATTCAGGTGTTGAGGGCAATGAGGCAGCTGACCAACTGGCAAAATCGGCAGTAACGGATGAAACACTAATACATACATTTTTACCATATCCAGCTTCTTCACTAAAATCACAGACAAAGCAGAATCTGTTAAAAAATTGGCAAAAACGCTGGACGGATTCAGACACAGGCCGATATACGAAGGAATTCTTGCCATTGGTTGACCACAAGTATTTCGTAAACAACAGATACTTACACATATTTTTAACAAATCACGGCCCCTTTCAGGAACACTTATACAAAATTAACAAAAGAGACTCCCCACTATGCATTTGTGGCTTGCCGTCAACATCGTTACACTATGTATTATACTGTACATTAACATCGCATTATCATCTCAAAACCACACACACATATGAATTTAGCAAGTTGGTGGCGGGATGTAAAAGAGAAACCACAACTACTCAACAAGATCATACAATGCATGAGGTTTATAGAAACAAACGAGTACATCTTTTCAAATCCAGAGCTATTCTAGTCCGACTCCATCACTAGGGTGTAGCGTGGAGGGAGAAACGGGTGCCAGAAACTTCTATCACTTTTGAATTTTTATCTTGTGCATCTCTCCAAACTCTTGTATGCGCAAATTGTAAATAGTTGGTGTGTTGTAATGTGTTTCTAATTGTGATGTTCAATATAGTGTGTTTAATGTACTGTGAAATCCCTGTAAATCCATGAAAAATGTAAATAATTATGCAATCACATTCAAACGATCCTCATGTAATCACTACACACAGTCATGTAAATAGTAGGTGTTTGATATTGTGTTGTAATGTGTTTCTAATTGTCATGTTAAATATTGTGTGTTAAATGTACTGTGACGTATATATATCCAAGAAAATTGTAAACAATTATGCAATCACATTAGGTGAAATGATCCTCATGTAATCACTACATACAGTCATATATCTCGATGTGAAATCTTCGGTTCGCCCAGAAAAATTGAGTAACCAATTGTGATTATATATATATATATATATTTATATTTTTATAAAAAAAAAGATGATGAATTGTAATATTATATAATGAATAATATATATATCTACATCCATCCATTTGATCTATTATTTGCTTACGATACGTCTTTTAATGATTCAACGTTATTTTGCTGGTTATTTGTTTCTTCCGTCTTTAATAGGTTATTTTTTCAAAATTTGGTGGTTTTTCATATGTTTATATGGATTAATCGTATGCAATGTGCTAGTGATTTAGTGGATTTTGCTTAATTTGTATTACTTGTATTGGGTTCCATCTGTATTTTGTATAATGTTACAGTTATGATTTGATGCTAAATTTATTAATTTATTGATTTAATTATCGTAATTGGAACTAGATGATGATTTGTAATTATATTATGGTTATATATATATATATATGTTGCCTTCTAGCAACATTGGATTGGCTTTATCGTTGAAAATGCAGTACTGGCTGTCACGATAGTAGTTGTGGATCTCATCCAGCGATAATGGCGTAAAACAAGTGGTCAGAACAGATAATTCGAATCTGTTATATTAGTAGAACAAATTGTTGAATTGCAGTTGTCGAGTGAAAACAATGGAATACATCGTTCCGTGAAGTTTCCCCAGAAGAAATTGAAACAACTCATAATATCAGCTAAGCACTTTATTAGAACATCTTGCAAAAGGTGCAGTTCCCACCAAGATAATTAGCCATCTTTCAGTAGTAATAATTAGGTTTAAACAAAGTTCCAGATAATCGAATAAAAGGACGGTGACCAGGGGATGGATGTAAACTGGAAAATCGACTCAAATCTTTCAAAATCTGCTGAAACACAGCGAGTATCAACTTTTTGTTCCTCACGTGTAAGAATACAAATATAACGTAGATCGCGCTCTCAACCAATGAATAATTAAGAATGTCACGTCATATAAAGAGTGCAGACAAAGCACGCGGATGAATTTGAAGGGAAAAAGGATAACCTCAGAAATGCGCGGGAAAGTAAAAATGGAAGCTAAAAGAATATTCTCGAAAGAAAAAAGCGCGGGAATGGAACATTTAATTTAAGAATACTAAAAGCGTAATATTTAAGCGATTAAGACAAGTGAGACATTAAATTAAAGGGAATTTAACAGAGTTAACGATAGAGATTATTTAAGGACAATGATTTAGTGAAAATAAAGTAGTAATTTAGAATAAGATAAGGAGATCGCGGAATTAGATCTAATAATGTAACAAATATATATATATATATATATTACAGATTTAACGCAAAATGAATATTTTCTTTTGTTTTTATGTTAACCAGCATTAGCTTAATGTTGTCAAATCTTTCATCTTCTATTGTGTGCGAGTCATTCGCTCTTTATATGAAAATAACGTTAGTTTACCCGTCCATTTCTCATCATGAATTTTGCTCATTCTGAGGCTTTTACATTCACGAAGTCACTTTCATTCGTAAGTAGTTGGTATTTATTATTATTCCGGTAGAAAGCGGTCGAGCAGTGTTTCCTCTTTTCCTATAAAAGCACATAGGATATTTCAGATAACTGTGTCAAATTTTTAATTTAAGCTGATTTTCAAGGGCTCGAGAGTTACTTAAGACTTTTTTGAGGAAGGAATCGATTATATTTTAAGATGTACATCTTTTATACAAAATAGAAAAACGTTGTTCAATTCTTTGTTACATAAATAGTAATTTCTGGAAAATTCATTCATTTATTCATAAAACGCACTTCGTTAATGTACCCTTCAAATTTGCTTGTTGTGGAAGAAAAATAGGAGAATCCTTTTAAGGAAGTATATTTTTATTTTACACTAAATTTCTCTTTTGATATGATATAGAATGTAAATTTCATAAACTTAATTATGTGCTGGGGATTAACAGTTATTACCATGTAAGAAGTTGATAAAAATGAGATATTTCATTTAAAACAACTTTTGAATACAGTGAAACTGGGATAATTCGAACGTGTTTAATTCGAAATTCTGGTTAATTCGAATTTTTTGCTCGGTCCCTCGAATTCTGTATTAAAATAATGTAGAAAAGTAGTAGATATTTCGAATTTTATTTTGGATAATTCAGAATTTTTCGTACGATTGCCCTTAAAATTTTGCGGTAAAAACTATTCCTGAGACGGTTTTTAGCTAAGGTTCAAAATATTTTAACAGTTTATTTTAACGGCCTTTCTAAGGAAAAGAAAGGCGATAGTTTGGAATTTCCGTATATGAGGATATTTAAAGAATTTTCTGACCCAAGCAAAATGCTCTTTGTCAAAATTCTAACATTTGCCCACACTCCTACCCCCAAGATGTAAAATTTGATCCATCAAGCTTGTATGAGAACTATGTCAACGTGGACGAAAATGTGGCTGTGTGTGGCGAGGCAACTAAAGCGGACATTATTGCTGAACTGGTGAAGAACAACCAAGCTGAGGACGAACTATCTGGTGGTGAAGAAAACAAGGAAATACAAGAGAAGAAGCCTCTGCATAGTTGACGCCTTTTTCGACTGTCAGTCTAATGTAGAAGATTCTATTTTTGTATCAACTGATAGGTTGGAATCATATGCTATGACTCAGAGATTGCATTCAAAGAAGCAATAAAAAATATGTGACCTTTTTCTTAAAAGCGATGATGGTAAAAAATGTTTTATTTACTGAAAAAAAGCAATATTCTTAGATAAAGTTTATATGTTAAATCTTTCATCGTGGAGTAAATATTTTTTATTTATCTCTTCTTTTTGAGAGAATATATGTAATTCGAATTTTTGGATATTTCGAACTTTTCTCTGGTCCCTTCAACTTCGAATTATCCAAGTTTAACTGTATTAGGATTTATTATTATTATTATTATTATTATTATTATTATTATTATTTGTATGGCATAATTTCGGTATCGGGTTCAGGGTCTGATGTCACAAATCAGGTGTGTTCGGGCTCAGATTTAAAATCGTCGGGCTCGGGCTTCAAACAGTGAGCCCGAACTCATCTCTACTTCATTCTGTCCCATTTGAACGAAAGCCATCCCACGAAAACGTTTCAATTTACAAATGAAAGCTTTAAATGTTAAGGATGTTAAAATTACAAGAATACGAAATAAATTGAGAAAAATGATTTGATACTTAAAGAAAAGCGAGATATTTGAAAATAACGTTCCCATAGACTTAACATTAGCGTTCTCGTTTCTTCCCGTGACTAGTGTAGTCTCTATGCCGCATCGCACCGTAATTCGCTAGTAAAATTTTGATTTTAATAATGTTTGTTAAGAAAAGCTTTTATTTAGTTTCAAATATATTTGTTTATAAATTCCGGTGTCTTACAATCATTTCAACATTTGTGCAACAGAAGTACTTAGCCCTTGAAAGGGTACTAAATACTCTATCGAATTGTTCTACTCGAAAAGTAAATTGTTAACATCTTCGTCTTCGATAATAGGTTTCAAAGTCGCCTATCATTTCTGTACATCTTGTTTTCAGAACAATAGTAAGGTTGTTTTGCAGAAAGAAGTAGACACTGATTCCTCAAGTTATAAACATAAAAACCTGCAAGTCGTGACAGCTGAGGTATTAATTGCAAAAAGTCATTGAAAACTGGCGAAACGGCTTTTCAAAACACCGAATAAAATATTTAAAATGCGTTTAGCGATCCAGGTAACAGGCTTTAGTGTGATGCATAATAAATGCGTCAGCATATCGATGTATCTTTATTTGTAGAAATGTGTAATGAATACTTTAATAACTACAATTCTTATCTAGTTTTTAAATTGGAATAATTAGTTTTAATTTTAAATCTTTTTTAATGTTAAAAAAAGGAACGTCTATTCTTTACTTATCAAAAATGTCATTTAATATATTTGGAGAGTTGATAATCTATTCTAAAAACATCAATACAGTATTTAAACAGATATTTATGGAATAATCTTTTTTTTAAATGTGTGCTAATTTAATAAATATTATTCTCAATAATACCTTACTATAATTGCTCTCAAATCTAAAATAGCTGTTTTCTGACACATTTGAACTCATTTTTTTTCGAAAACGTATCAAAGTGGCTTTAACTCTTATTCAGATATCATGTAATCGAACTGTTTTCGAACTGAAGCAACTCGAATCGAACTGAAGAAAAAGACATTTAAAAAAATGATGTCAAAGTTGTCGTTTAGAACCGAATTACCGAACGCGAAAGCGCAGAAAAGGAAAAAAAAATGCCTTTCTGAGACAACAATCGTTTATAAGACAAGATGTCATTTATTTATCGGAAAATGAAAAAAATGTTTGATTACAAGGGACTTCAATAATCATCTCTGAAAGTATCATGTTTTTAGGGTTCCGTACTTAAAAAGTAAAAACGGAACCATTATAAGATCACTCCTGCGTATGTCTGTCTGTCACAGCCACTTTACTCGTAAACTATGGAACGTGGAAAGTTCAAATTGGGGAAATAATAAAGACTATTGACCCACATATTTACAGATTAATAAATATTCATAAACATATTTAGGAAAAATGTACAGGGGCTAATTAAGTTACTTGAAAAAAGAAATCTTTTCTTTGTATATCGTGTGGGGTATCGTGTGAAAGCCCTCGTAACGCTGAACTCAAAAATATATTTCTTTTAATTTTCGGTATTATATTTTCAAAGTTATGGTCGAAAATGTAGCGCAAAAATATGTCCCCCCCCCCCATCTAATTCCGAATCTACTGAAACTAAAATTCTGAAAAAATTAAAGGTAGTAGACGTTAGTTTAAACCTTGCAGGAAAATTATAGCGATTGCCATAGGTCACTTGGTTTTTGAGAAAATCACATTTTTGCGTTACACACAAATTCCGATTTACGACATTCAGCAAAAGTGTTGAGCAGCGCTAGAGGTACCTATCGTAGCAGAAGTATAAAAGCATTGTTGATCATGATTTTCATAAAAAATCGTCAGTAATTAGCCGATATATTAACCGTTAAAGACGGTTAATATCTCGGCTGGACGCTTGAGTATTTGCTCGTGCCATCTTACTTGTGCCACGCATTCCATTCTTTTCCCTTCCTGCCGCCGCTTGTCGCGAGAGGGGTTCATACCCCGGCGGCCAGGATTAGTGATGTTTATTATTATTATTATTATTTATTTTATTTTATTTTTACTTTAAATGTTCTTATACTCCCGCCCTCTGTCGCGAGTAGGCGTTTTCCTGGCGGGAAGGCATTCGTCTAATTTTTGTAATCCCACTTTGTTCTTTTTCAAATAAATTCTGGGTTCTGTGGTCGGTGGTGCATAGACGCCCTTAGCGGGTGAGCGTCGCCACTTGAGCATTTTGTGTTTGTCCGTCTGCATATGGCCGGACAGGGCTGGACTCACTAACGAGCCCCAACGTGTCGGGGAACATACCGGGAGAGACGTTAAGCTCTAAGGGGCAGGCCTAGCCGGCCCTGAGCAGTCTCTCTTAGGCTGCCTAACCGTTAAAGACACAGACGATTTGGACTTACATAATGACAGAGATGGCGCATTCTACACGGAAAAAACTGTTTTGTTGAAACAACTAAATTTTGGTTAATATAGCTCCAACCAAATATTTTGGTTGGAATAATCAAAGTTTGGTTGGACTAAAAAAAGAATTTAGTTAATTCAACAAATCATTTGGTTAGTCCAACCAAAAATTTGATCATTCCAACCGAAATATTTGGTTGGAGCTATATTAACCAAAATTTAGTTGTTTCAACAAAACAGTTTTTTCCGTGTATGCTCCATCACTTTCAAAGCCTAGATAACAATTTTTAAGGATATATTTGAGTAATGCAGTGCCCAGTAGCAGTATAAAAGCAATAAACGTCAAATTGTTAAAAACAGATTAATTTAATGAGAATTAATCACATAAATACTATGGAATTCGCGACTAGTTTGCATTGAGTGGCTCTCTCAATACACCTACTCTGTCTTTAGAGGTTAACTAAAAACCTGTATGGAAAAACGCGGCACAGACTAACGCGGCGTTGCTAATTTGCTACCTCCTTTCGAAGTTTAGCAAAATGCCAAGTTTAAACTTTGAACAAGGGTTTTGTTTTAGATACACTATAAAAAGAAAAGATTATTACGACGCTGAATTTAATTTTATGAAATGCCAAATGACGTTTAAATATGCACTACTTTTCTTGTCAGTGCCGAATTAGATTCATCATGAAGAGATTAGGATAAGATTTAAATAAGATTTATACAGAATAGCAATATTTGATATTATTTAGGCTTCATATCTCTTTGAACTTTTGCTGTGTACACATTCATACTTTTCTAGTATATATACAGCTATACAAAACCCTACGTTGTATAGTTTTTACGAAGTTTTATTTTTCTTTAAAAACGATTGTTTTAATAACACAATTCAAAATTCATATACTTATTGTACGGAACCCTATGATTGCGCGTAATTGTCGCACTTGACCGTTTATTATGTTTTAAAATGAGTCAGAAATTTTCGCATTATCGAACGGAGAAAAATATTTTTTTAAGAACTGTCTAAATGTTAAAGTTTTATTTAAACAAAAACAACGACAAAACAAAACAAAACAGTTAATTTCTAAACAGCCCCCCCCCCCTTCAAAAAAAAAATCGGGTCCAGGTTCTCCAATGAGATATAGTGATGATTTTTTAAAATGAGTCAGCAAGTTTTGCATTACTGAACAGAGAATTTTTTTTAAAAGAACTGTCTGAGTTTTTAAATTTTATTCAAACTAAAAAACAACAAAACAAAACAGTTAATTTCTAAACAGCGCCCCCCCCCACCCCCCCCCAAAAAAATTAATCGGGTCCAGGTTCTTCAATGAGATATAGTATCATGTTTTTAAAAATTAGTCAGAAAGGTTCGCATTATTGAAAGGAAAAAAATTACAATAAACTTTCTGTAGGGCGGGCTCTCTGTAAGACGGAAATCTGTCTAACACGGAAAGATTTTTAAGTCCCTGCGAATCCATAGACATAGAGTAAAGTTTGTCTAAGACGGAATATTGTCTACTGCAGAAAATTTTCTTGGTCCCGATCGATTCCGCCTTAGACAGAGTTTACTGTATATAATAACTGTCTAAGTTTTTAAGTTTTATTTAAACAAAAACAACAACAAAACAAAACAGTTAATTTGTAAAAAGTAGCCCCCCCTCCCCCCAAAATAAATAAATAAAATAATAATAATTGGGTCCAGGCTCTCCAATGCAATAATGGCAGTGGTTACCATACAATTTTAAATCCATTTGGATACTTTTCTGTTTTTAAATCGATTTCATTTCTCCAACGTGTGCCTTCACCACCCCCGCTGTCATTTACGACACCGAAGTTCTAAGGCAATGATGAAATTGCCCCTCTAAGCCACAGCGTTAAGTCGATAGGGGCGATCTTGGTTAGAAGATCGCTTTTTTGTGGCCAGTCCACCTGCGACACGCGACACCTGCTTTTTGTCTCCGTTTCGCCATAATTAGTTATAGGCCATGGGGGCGATGACGTAAACAAACACGCATTATTAAGTGACGAGCAGAGATTGATCTATCCAGAGAGAAAATGGTGCAAGTCTCCGGAGAAGATGATCGGAAAGAAGATACCTGAGATGAATTCAAGGATGCAACATTTTAAGATACGGAGAAAAGGTTTTTCTTTATTTGACATCGATCAATTTTCAAGACGTTTTATCGAAAAGGGTATGGCTTGAGAAATAGTCAGATTTCGTTCACAAGTACAGTCGTGGAAAAAAAAAAAAGTAAACACCCCCTACTAACTCCTCAACAAATTATCGTAGAAGAAAGTAACTGGTACCGAACGATTGGAAATAAAGTCTACTTTTAAATGATGTATATAAAATTTGCTTAGGGGACCATCTACATATTAAAACGAATCCAAACTTAATTTTTTTAAATGGCAATACCCAATTTTAACAAGATATTTCAAATCTTCGGTTCTAACTATGCCTAGACACCAAATTTCAAGTCATTTGAATGATAAGTTTTTGAATTATAAACATTCAAAATTTAGTGCTTCTAATGTTAAATTACATTTTCATATTTTTATAAATATCTCCTAACGTGCTAATTTTTTGTGTAGCAATAATTCTAAAATAGCCATACATAAATACGTTGAAATTACAATTTTTATAATTTTATGATATGAATTATGAAGTATAAAATTAATATTCCAAAAAATTATGAATTGTAACCTACAATTTTTTTATGGATTTAGATTTATTAAGTCCTGCTTTATGGGAATCCAAAATTTCACATTTTTCTTCCAAGTAGTTTTCAAGTTATGCTTAAAAAACGACTAAAAGATGATTTAAGTCTGATAGAAGTGACTAGATATTTTGAAATTTCTTAGGCTATCCTGTAATCTAGCAGTCGTCAATGACTGCTTGAGTGACCCTTAAGCTACTTTTATCAAGAATGGGGCTCTCTCGGTCAACAATCGAGTACCGAACTTCAATTTGGATACAGCCCCTAAATTACGCTCGTTTTTAAATAATTAATTTCTCGGAAACTTATCGTACGAATTGCATAAAATTTTGTTTTTAGGCTAATTGAAGAGTGTAGAGTTCATTTATTCTGTCAGAATTGTGTACTGCTATTGGAAAAAACAAAGTTATGGTTCGTTTTAATATGTAGATGGTCTCCTAATGAAATTTTATACACATCATTTAAAAGTAGACTTTATTACCAATCGTGTGGTAACAGTAATTTTTTTCTTCGATAATTTTTTGCAGAGTTAGTAAGGGGTGTTTACTTTTTTTCCCACTACTGTACATTAGGGGCTAGCTCGAATAGATAAACAGTAAACTTCCGATTATCCGACACTCACGGGACCGACGGTGTAGCGGATAATCGAAATAGATAGATAATCGAAAGACAGTAAAAGAGCGTTACTAAAATTGCATTTTCACTTGTTAGTTTATAAATAAGAATATTTACTTTTTTTTATATCTGTTGTGTACTTTCGTTACTATCGAGCATAATTGATAATAAGAAATCAATTTATGTGACAAATTTATGATTTTACATGATACATATGTAGTACCTGTTTTCACCAAATGTAATCCCTTATACATTTTTGTTTGCATTTTGTTTGCGCTTTTACTGCAGAAAGTTTACGAATTCTGCGTAATAAAAGTGCTTTGATTGCACCTGCTTCACCTTGCATCTCAAACCATTTAATGCACTTAGAGAGCATAGTCTCCACTTCTGCATGGCTGACTACTGGATTTAACTGAGCATGCGCGAACTTACCGCAGATTTTTATCTCATGATTTGGCAGACAGACCAAGTCATATAGAAAGGCCAATAGAATATCTTGCAATTCCACAACGATATCGGCAATATAACGAGCTGAGTTTCAGCTGCCTTCGAAAAGTAGCCGGAGAATAAAGGATTTCCCCAAGGCCTTTTTTATTATTATTATACTTATTATTTATTGTGAAATATGGTTCTCCAACTCATAATCCCCGAGTATCCAAAACAAGAGAAAAGAAAAAAATCCTAATTGAGAAGATCTGGGTAAAGCTACGATGACGTCGTAGGGTCATCGACCTAAACCCCAGATATCCAGGACTCTGAGAGAAAAAAAAGAAAAAAAAAACAAGAACTGCGTAATAGACTTTTTCTCTCGCTAGATCATCTCGTGTTTTTATCTGTGTATTACGTGTTTTTTAACTCGCTCCTAAAGCGACACTCTTATTTTGTAACCTGTGAATCCTATATACCTGATTTAATTAAACGGGATTCAAATAGAGAAACCGTCCCTTCTTACTGATTTCGTGTGCTTGACACCCAATTAAATCAACTACCTTTTATTCCCAAACAGCAGCAGAAAGAACGAAAACTACGGTGTATCGACTGTGAAAAATTACTGGTTTGTCACTTAACGAAATTGACCTGCAAATTAAAAGAGAAGAGGTAAGCTTTTTGCCTTATCATTGTATAATTGAAACTAAATACATACAATTGTATAGAAGAGCATAAACAATTACGTAGATAGAAAATGCTCAGTAAATTATTTAAATAGAAATGTTTGTAGTCATTACCTAAATGATAAAGATTCGACAATGTCTATTTAATATTACTAACAAAATAAGATTTCGAGACTGATTTTGTGCTCGATAACAATAACAAATACAAAAAAATCCCTGCCGGCTCGGGCCCACAGGCGGAGGTAGATTTCGATGTTAAGTACTAAATTCTCCAACAAAACTTAAATCAAGATTAGAGATAAAACCCAGTTTCTTCACAAAGAGCGAGCTGTAGGGAGCTAAACTTTTTGTGAAAATTGTAATATACACGAATACACACACACATATATATGGAATAGGTTTAAAAAATGGCTACAAAAAATTCAGAGAACCTTAAAGTGTTAAAATATGTTAATATTTCCATAGTCGGGTTTTTATCATGTTTTAATACGTTTTTTCAAACTTACATGGCATTAGATATTCACCTGCTGAGGTCCATTATATTTCCAATATGACGCAATATACATATTTTTTTAATTCGTCAAACTATTTATTTTGAGTTTTCATGCTGAAATCTTGCTCTAGGAAACTTATGACGTAATATTCAATTTGTTTTCAATTTGTCAAACTATTTAATTTTACACGTGAAATTTTTGCAAAAGAAAAGTAATTGTTGTGGTGAGAATTTTATTATTATTATTTTTTTTTAATTGTTGGCAACTGCTATAACGAAAAACTTTTATTTTTTTCCTGCCATTGTTGTGTAAGAGCTGGTTTTATCAGAATCATGTTAAGACAGTATTCAAAATTTTGAACCCTCCCCATTTCCACCCTCTTGGCAGATTTCGCTCCTTTTCAATCCCCGCCGAGATATTAGCCATCTCAAAGTTGTTGGCGAGTTTGAAGATGATTGGTGCATAATTGCGACTTTTATCGTGCGGACAAAATTTAGTACATACATACATACATACATATATATATATATATATATATATATAAACTTTTTAGGTGGGGGTGGTTTTGGGTTCCTGGGGTCCTATAATGAAAAGTTATGAAGGAATTTTTCAAAAGTCGCACCATGGTAACGACTGCAATAGGTAGTATTTCTTACGAAATCTACCCAAAAGTAAAATATTGTAGGTCAAAAAAAAAAATATATATATATATATATTTATTATGACATCGTATAAAGATAATCAATTTATTGAAAAACTGAATGCATCGAACTACGCCAACTGGCGCTTCAAGATTCAGATGCTGCTAACCAAAGATGATCTCATAGAAGCAATTACAGAAACTGCTCCTGCCATGACCGATGCTAAATGGGCAGATTGGAACAAAAGGGATAAAAAAGCGCGTGCTCTTATAAATTTGAGCATTGAAGACGCGCAAATAATACACATAAAACACTTAGAAACTGCTCGCGAAACTTGGGATAAACTAAAAGAAATTCACGAAAGAGAATCACTTTCTAGTAAATTATTTCTTCTAAGAAAATTGTACAATACTAAACTAAGTGAAAACGGTGACATGCAACAACATATTACTAACATACTCGAACTGATTGACAAATTAGCCGCAATTGGTGAACGCATAAGCGATTCACATATATCAGCGATAATGCTATGTTCATTGCCCAGGTCATACGACGTTTTGATCACCGCTCTTGAATCACGTCCAGAAACTGACCTGACGCCTAATTTTCTGAGAACAAAATTAATAGATGAATACCAGCGAAGAATAGAAAATACTGACATGTCACAAAATGCATCTAAAGCATACAAAATTACGAAAAATTTGGCATACGCCAGTAATAGAAAAGAAAACAAATACTGCACTCATTGCAAAATGCGGAACCATAATACCGCCCAATGCTGGTTCATCAAGAAACAAAAACAAAATCCATACACTCAGCAGCATGGCAACCATCCTCATCCAAACAGATATAATTTCCAAAAACAAAAACTCAACACAACTTTGCTTTGAGAAAACTAACACAAATGATAGGAATGAAGCATACAATTTCAAAAATGAAAAACGTAACGACGTGGCATTCTTAGTGGAAAAAAGTGATACAAACACTTGGGTAATTGATAGTGGTAGTTCAAACCACATAACAAATGATAAAACATTGTTTTCAAGATTTAACGAAAATGCCGAAACTGAAATAACTGTTGCTAACGGTAATAAATTAAAGGCATACGGTTCTGGCGACATAAAAATTCAAACGGAAGATAACAGTGAACAAATCACGCTCAAAAATGTGCTATACATACCTAAAATAGAAACTAATCTACTTTCAGTCAGTAAAGCGACTAAAAACGGTTGTGAAGTAACTTTCGAAAAGGAAAAATGTAGCATAATAAACGATGGCAAAACAATATTAGAAGGAAAATTGAGAAATAACCTGTATGAAATAAACTTCGCTAGTGATACGAAAAATCAAAATTACGTAAACATGGCATACACCTGTCAAAATCCCAACTGCATTGACCTATGGCACCGCAGAATGGGACACCGCAGTTATCAAGCAATTAAAGAAATGCAAAATAATCAACTGGTCACCGGTGTGACAATAAATAACTGCAAACATGAAAATACATGTGAAATATGTATTGGAGCAAAAACAACAGAAGCTCCGTACCCCAAACAAGCAAAATACAGGGCTACACGAAAAACCGAGTTAATTCACTCTGATGTATGTGGGCCGATACAGACCCCTACAATAGGCGGCAAAACATACTTCGTAACATTCATAGATGATAAAACCAGATTCTGCATAATATACTTAATGTCTAGGAAATGTGAAGTATTCGAAAAGTTTAAAGATTACGTATCTCTAGTATACAACAAATTCGGCAGATACCCAAACATAATCAGATCGGACAATGGTGGCGAATACACCAGTGCCGAAATGGAACAGTATCTTAAGGATAAGGGTATAGAACATCAACTGACAATTCCACATTCTCCCAGCCAAAACGGAGTTGCGGAACGCAAGAATAGATATTTACTTGAGATGACCCGCAGTATGTTAATTGAAGCTAATTTACCGCACAAACTATGGGGAGAAGCGATAACTACAGCCAACCACATTCAAAATCGCTTACCTACAAAATCTAACGTCATCACGCCTTACGAGGGATGGACAAACAGAAAACCTAATCTCCACTACCTAAGAGTATTTGGCTGCCCGGCCTATACTCACATTAACAAATCAAAACGCGGAAAACTAGACGAAACTGCACAGCTAGGAAAATTCGTCGGATACGACAATAGAAGCAAAGGTTACCGAGTGTATACTAATGATGGTAAAGTAATATTAACCAGATCAATAAAATTCCTCGAAAGTAAACTCCCATACATACAAAACGACAATAATCCAGAAGTAACCAAACCAAAAAATTCAGAAAACGAACAACTAAAGGAAGACAACCCACACGAAATACTAGTAAAAATCACACCTGCAGTATGCGAACCATCAGTGCCCAAACAATCAACTAACGAACCGCGAAGATCGGAACGATCCAATAGAGGAGTACCGCCCGATCGCTTCGCGTACACCGTTAAGACAAACACAATTTATGAGCCCAAAGATTGGGATGACATGATAAGCATTCAAAATCCAATTGAGAGGCAGAATTGGCTAAAAGCCGCTCAAGAAGAAATAAATTCGCTAAAGGAAAACAACACTTGGAAACTAGTGGAACCCCCACAAGGAAAGAAAGTCATCGGCAGCAAATGGACTTTCAAAGTCAAATACGATGACCAGGGAAACGTTAAAAGGTACAAAGCACGCCTCGTCGCGAAAGGCTTCCTGCAAAAATATGGTGAGAATTACGATGAGACATTTGCCCCAGTGGTGTCTCACACGACAATCCGAACCTTTCTAGCCGCAGCCGCATACCACGGATTTGACGTACACCATCTTGACATTAAGACCGCTTTTCTACACGGCGAACTTGACGAAGACATCTACATGACACAACCCGAAGGTCATGAAATATCAAATCAAAACAACAAAGTATGCAAATTGTCAAAGGCTATATATGGCCTAAAACAGGCAGCAAGAGCCTGGAACATCAAAATTAGCGACACTCTAAAACAAATGAATTTTATTCAAAGTACAGTAGACACTTGTTTGTTTACACGAAAGAATGAAATCAAAGAAGATACCATTTACATAATAGTTTACGTTGACGACCTTTTGATTGCAGGAAATAAAGAAAACATTAAAAAATTCATAGAAAGATTGAAAAGTCAATTCAAACTTAGCGATTTAGGTGAAGTGAGCAACTATCTAGGAATAAACATAAAGAAGATAAAAAACGGATATGCTCTAAATCAGACAACAAAAATTAACGAAATAACAAGCAAATTTAACTTAACCGAAAGCAAGCCATATAGTACTCCCATGGATGCCGGATACCTGAGAATAAACGATAACAGCAATTTACTTCCAAACAATCATAAATACCGGCAAGGAATCGGTGCACTATTGTACATAGCGACCGTAACAAGACCCGACATCCTGACCGCAGTCAATATACTCAGTCGAAAAAACGAAAATCCGACAGAGACCGACTGGAAAGCTTTAAAGCGCGTCATTCGATACTTAAACGCAACAAAAAATCTACACTTAATAATAGACACAGAACTGGCACCAGTCCTTGAGGCATATTCAGACGCGAACTGGGCACAAGATCCAGAGACAAGGAAATCAACATCGGGAAACATATTTTTAATTGGAAAGAACCCCATTCATTGGCTGTCTAAACGCCAATCATGTATTGCCCAATCGTCCGCTGAGGCGGAATATGTTGCAGCTGCAACTGCTGCAAATGAAATCGTCTGGCTAACAAGACTTTTAGAAAATCTAGATCTTCCACAAAAACATCCAATAACTCTCTTCGAGGACAATCTTTCAACAATAAAAATGACAGAGTCAGAAAAGCACTCCAACAGGACCAAACACATCGACGTAAAGTTCCACCTCATAAAGAACTTAGTGGAAACAGGCATCATAGAACTTCAATACTGTGCCAGCAAAGCCATGGTCGCGGACGTGCTAACTAAGCCCGCACCCAAACCTGACTTCCTAAAAAACCGCGAAAGACTCAAACTATTAGACTTTCCTCCACTCAGGGATTAAGGGGGGTATATTGTGAAATATGGTTCTCCAACTCATAATCCCCGAGTATCCAAAACAAGAGAAAAGAAAAAAATCCTAATTGAGAAGATCTGGGTAAAGCTACGATGACGTCGTAGGGTCATCGACCTAAACCCCAGATATCCAGGACTCTGAGAGAAAAAAAAGAAAAAAAAACAAGAACTGCGTAATAGACTTTTTCTCTCGCTAGATCATCTCGTGTTTTTATCTGTGTATTACGTGTTTTTTAACTCGCTCCTAAAGCGACACTCTTATTTTGTAACCTGTGAATCCTATATACCTGATTTAATTAAACGGGATTCAAATAGAGAAACCGTCCCTTCTTACTGATTTCGTGTGCTTGACACCCAATTAAATCAACTACCTTTTATTCCCAAACAGCAGCAGAAAGAACGAAAACTACGGTGTATCGACTGTGAAAAATTACTGGTTTGTCACTTAACGAAATTGACCTGCAAATTAAAAGAGAAGAGGTAAGCTTTTTGCCTTATCATTGTATAATTGAAACTAAATACATACAATTGTATAGAAGAGCATAAACAATTACGTAGATAGAAAATGCTCAGTAAATTATTTAAATAGAAATGTTTGTAGTCATTACCTAAATGATAAAGATTCGACAATGTCTATTTAATATTACTAACATTATTCACTTACTTCCAACAGAGGACTTGGTATTTAACAAATGTGAACGAATAGCTTAGAATAGAACTCCAATTTTTTTCGGTGTGTGTGTGTGTGGGGGGGGGGGGGGGGTCTTGAATGGACTCTTTCTGATGCTTTTCTAGAAATAACTAAATCATCAATAAAAAATTAACATAAAAAATAAAATAAATAAATATGACAATGAAATGACAAGGAAAATTTCTTATCGTTTTGTTATTTTTATAAAGCAATTGAAATTTTGCTCACTCTAACGCCGATATCTTTCTGAATTTTCTCAGTATTAAACAGATCTTTTTATATGAGTTGCAATCAATTCCCCGATTCACCACTTTTCGCCGCTTCAGGTTTCTCTGAATTCAAAACATTTTGAATAATTTCTTCATCCATTAAATCTTTATAACCAATATCACTGTGGTCACAATTAAGCCAGTCTGTGATTTCGTCTGCAGAACTATTTTCTAAACATGGTACGTTTGACACAACGGTCGATATATACGAATCATCACCAGGTGCTTCAGCATCTTGTGTGCAAATTTGGGGGAGGGGGTGACAGTTAACCGAAGGTGGCGGGTGATAGAGTGACAGATAATCGGAAGTTTATTGTATCTAGATTCTAGAGAGGGGAAGAGAGACTTCTCATGCCAATGAGAGACTCGTTAATTAACTTAATTATTTAAGGAACTCATTAAGGCTGTTCTGAAATCCAAAGGAGCTACTTTCTGATACATTTCTGTATTCAATTTTATTCGGAAACGCATGAAATTGGCAGTTGTTCTTATTCAGAAAATAATATAATCGAATGATATTTTCCGTATTTTTTGGTAAATACAGAATATTTTTCAGCCGTCAAAGTTGACGTTTTGTACCTAATTTGGAGACGCGACAGTGCGGGAAAGCAGAAAAACCTATCGTCACGTGACAACAATTGCTTATAACTCGATAAGTAATTTAGTTGTCAAAAAGTGGAAAGCAATATTCGATTCCAAATTGCTTCAATAGTACGGCATACCAATGTTATGCTTAAAAATGAGTCAGGAGTTCCGAATTGTTGAGCAGAGAATTTGAGAACTGCCATAAAGAAGTGTTTTTTGTTCAATCGTAATTAATTTTTGTTAAACACAAATATAAAATTTCTAATTTTATAAATGAATTAACAGACACTATTTTAAAAAAAATTACAACTTTTTCTATAAGCTTATTCATACCCCAGTGAAAGAGGCACAAATCCTTGAAGCCATCGAAAAGGAGATACCTGGAGGATACAAAGGTAATGATGGAGACTGAGGATAGAGATGATCAACATTGTCTTAAGACATTCGGAGGTTCTGGGCCTGATTGAATTTTGAATGCTCTTTCACATGATTCTATACTTACTTGTTAATTACCCGACGGCCGAAAAGGGTTATATGTTTCACGCGTATCTGGGTATATGGATTTCTTTATACCCTCGAAACATCCCAACGGCTGGATGGATTTTAATGAATGAGGTCTCTATCAATTCGTCTTAACGGCCCGATGGTTATAGGCTAAGTTTTGTTTTTTTTTAATTCAAAATGGTGGCCGTAAAATACAAAATGGTGGTAGAGACGAAAATTTTTTTTACGCACCCTATTGAGTGGCCTATCATTGGATAGGTCTTTCAAAGTGAAGACGATGTTTCATTGACTCTTTTACAGGCAGAAGCTCCGTTTAAATATTACACAACCTGGAAGTTGTGTAGGTAGGATCTCTAGCTTTACTGCAATTCTAACCATCATAGACATCTATAGGCCTCATCAAAACAGTGTTTATAGATAGGAACTAACAATTAAACGCAAACTAAAAGTCATCAATACAAGTAAATAAAAAATAGGTATGTAATATAAAAAAAATAGTTTCACATTGATGAGAAATAATGAATTAGTTCGCTTTTAACGCAGTCGGGTTTTTTGATTTTTTAAATTTAATTTAAATTATTTTTATAAAAGTTTTCAGGTTTGGAAAGGTTACAACTTTTGTATTTAATGAATCTGTTTAAAATGAGTATAATCAAATTTCTTTTTAAAATCGCACATGATAATATAGGGTGTGAATATAGCAAGACTATTTCATCAACATAATTTTACTTCCTGCTTTATTTTTAACACTTTTGAAGTTTACGCTGTCTACGTATCACCAACAAGTAAAACATCAACTCGTGTTTCAATCTTTTTGGAACACCCTATATAGTCATGTAATTTTAAAAAGGAATTCTCTTACACTCATATTTTAAACAGATTCATTAAATACAAAAGTTGTAAATATTATGCAATAGAAAAGCGTGATATTTAAAATAATGTGGGACTAACACTTTTTTATAGTTTTCCTGATAATACTCATTTAAAAATATTTATAATTTTGAAAGTGGCAGTTCTTTTGATAACCCAGTCTTTGTTAATCCGGGGTCCCTGTCCCCTATCCTCCTGGCGCAACGTTAAAACTGTAGTCATCATCATCATCATCATCATCATCATCAACCGTTTTCAATCCACTGCTGGATGTAGGTCTCCCCCAGATTTTTCCCATGTTTTCTGGCTAGTGCTTTAGTCATCCAATTTACACCGGCTACTTTTCTGATTTCATCACTCCATTTTACTTGAGGTCGTCTTCTTGGCCGTTTTACATCATGGGATACCACTGTAGGGTGTTTGTGCTCCATCTATTGTCTTGTCTTCTTGCAATGTGCCCAGCCCATTTCCATTTTAGCCGTTTAATTCTTTCAATGATGTCAAAAACTTTCGTCCGACTTCTTATCCAGGTTATTATTTTTCTGTCTCTTCTAGTTATACCTAGCATACATCTTTCCATACTTCTCTGCGTTGTTTGTAATCTTTGTACCATGCGTTTTGTTAGCATCCATGTTTCTGCTCCATAAGTTAGCACAGGCAAAACACATTGGTTAAATACCTTTCTTTTCAAACAAAGGGGCATGCTACTCTTCAGAATAATATAGTTCTTCCCAAAAGCACTCCATCCATTTCTTATTCTTCTATTGATTTCATTCATGATACTATTACCGATGATATTTCCTGCCCAAGGTACACATAACTTTGCACTTCTTTAATTTCAGTGTTGTTGTAGACAACTTTCTTTTTTGATGCAAATGAATTGAACATCACCTTAGTCTTTTCCAGGTTTATTTTTAATCCCACATTAATGCTAGCTTCTGCTAAATCTTTTAGCATATTTTCCAATTCTTCAGTGATTAAATATTTTCTTTTTTTTTTTTTTAATAAATGCTGGATAATTTTGACTAGGTTGTTGAAGAAGGAAAATTTCCTGCCCTTGAACTACTAGTAATACTTTAGCCATCACAAAAGCACTGTAACACACCATTAATTACGAAATACAGCACATGTCTTTGATTTTAACTCTAGTGGTCAACGAATATAAAAAGTCACAATTCAACAGCGCATCCTTCAATGTTATCTTTTCATAAACTGATTGAAACTAGTCGGAAGTGGCAATCCGAAAATGTTCTTCTATCTCATACATGTTAATACTTCAAAGTTCCCTAATCACAATGCCAAAACTAAATGACAATCTATGCTCATCTCCACCATGGGGATTCTAAAGACATAGGTTCATTGAATTGTGTGCATTTTAAAATGAGATTATAAGCATCGCATCTTTCAAACAAATAATTAAATTTTGGCATCCACCCTCTTAGATGTCTGCAACAAAAATTCCCAACCTAAAGAGAATAAAAGCGACACCTGTCGCGCTGTATACACCGAAGCTTAATAAAGATATATTTATGTGAAAGTGTAAACACGGACTATGAAGTTTGATTAAATCCCGAGCATTTGTTTTTAAGCTATAGGTATTGCGAAAATCGTGAAAAAGGCAGCACAGGGGCGCCATCTGTTATATGATTTACACGAAAACCCAATAAGCACCAACTTACGTCAAGGTACAACAGAATCTGAAGTTTGGTGAAATTTCGTGCATTAGTTTTTAAGATATGAGTATCATTAAAATCGCATAAATCCTGAAATATACAGCATAGCAGCGCCACCTGTTGGGATATTCACACCAAAACCTTATCAACAACAATTTATGACAATGCTTAACTGAATCTGAAGTTTGATGAAAATACGTGCATTAGTTCTTGAGATATAGCTATTGTGGGAATCGTGAAAAATGTAGCATAGTAGAGCCACCTGTTGGGCGATTTACACCAAAAACTGATCAGCACCAATTTGTATCAGGGACTAACTGAATCTAAAGTTTTATTAAATTCCGTGCATTAGTTCTTTAGATAGAACTCCCAGAAATTTGTGTCACAGACAGACATTTTGTAAAAACATGTTTTTCGGAATCTCTGACCCTTAAAACGTGTAAATCCGTCGAAAACCGGAATTCAAAAACGAATCCAATACTTTCTTTTAAAGATAGAAGAAGGTAATTTTTTTTTTCTGCTGGTATACTTGTTTATTTTCTAGAGTGTCTTCAAAAGCAGATTTTTTGGTAAATGCTTAGAGATATTATTACGATAAATTTTCATTTAAAACATTGTTTCTTTAATATGTATTAAGTTTTGTTTTGAATTAAACTGCTGTTGCTATACTCTATATTACATTGTAAATAATTTGTTGGATAAACCAAAAACTTAAAAATTCACGCATCAAAAATTTACTTAGGGTACGGTGCCCTATTATCGTCCCCCGGTCAATTTTAGGCCCTTGAAAGTTGTAATTTTCAGTGAAAATCTACCAAATTTAGATTTTAGATACACTAACTACCCACGCACATAGAAACATAGGCAAATATGATACAAAAAAATTTTAACAATGCGAATTTTTTTTTTCAAAAGTATCTAAAAAATGCAAAGAAAAAAAAAATGGTCCCAATTTCGTCCCCCCAAAAAAATCCAATACGCCGAGGCTTAACTTATAACTAAATCAAAATTTATTTCTAAATGAGTAAGTAATTTAATTTGCGTTAAAGTAAGGCACAAAGAAATGTACAAAGAAATGTACTAATTATCAGTGGAAGAATAACATAACGAAACATTAGCCATCCAAACATGAGGAAAAAAATTGAAAAAAATGTCATGAAAAAGCATTCCTAATTTCATCCCCGGGGTGGAAATAAGAACTGCAAGGGGGACGAAATTGGGACCACGCTACTTCCCAATATGACGGAGCTTCAATTCCCGTAAGATGAACTGAGCGTCCTAAAACTCATTGTATGGTACTGCCAGCATCTTACCAACGTAAAATACATGGAATGAATAAGAAATAAATACTTGCAGTACAGTAAATAACGTTCTACAAACGAAATGATAAGAACTCAGTCTTCTAAAAATAGGAAATTCGCCGTCTTTAATTTATGTATGCGTCTTGGCGAACGAAACTTTCAATACTGACCTCTTTTACCTTCCGTCCCCTATGCCTTGCGTCATAAGTGGCGCCACTTTCACAGAAGTGGAGAAGTTAAGGGGGACGAAATTAGGAGAAGGGACGAAATATGGGCACTTTACCCTACCCACTACTGCAGCCTAGAGGAAGGTATCATTTTTTATTTTTCATTTTTTCCGAAGAATGCATTTTGAAACTTTAAATGTTTATTCTGATACATGAACGTTAAGACTAGGCTAAAAAACTATATATCTTTTGGAATTCACAATCACTTTAATAATTAGATAAATGTCCTTAAGTGGTCCATTATTTGGGCATTTATCTTATATATTTTTAATTAATAACTTCAAATATAAAATTTAGTGCCTTTCCACCAATAGGCACTGAGACACCGCTATAATGTTCATCGTAAAAATATACCATAGCAGCGCCCCCTGTTGAATTAAAAATGTCAAAATGGAAGCAACACAATTTTAATAAATTATATAAACCGCTGGTTTAGATATTTATTAAATATTTACATGATTATTATATTCCATGGTCTTGACTGGAGGTATACCATACATTTATACCTCAAAAGGTTAAAACCTGTCTAAAACGATTTGATTTTGGTGCCTACCGATTGCATTGTCACAGGTTTTGCTGTAATGCTAATAATTTTAATATTTATTAAATCCATCGATTTTGCCAATAATCATCATCTCATAATTTCATAAATGATTTTAAAACGAACTAAGTCGGTTTTGGCGCCTCCAAAATTTCGGAGCTGAAACCTTGCGGGCCTAGATGAAAATCAGCGGCTGATAATACGTATAACAGAGGCTGAGATTTCTCTGCTTATTTAGCTAGTGCAAAGACGCAGCTCTTGTTAAGCACTAAATCGTTTCCGGGGCTGGAACGGCCGAGGCGCAGTCTGACTGCGAAAACTATGCCAACCGTTAGTGCGTCGGAAAAGGAGGGCGACGCCCAGGGCCGTTATCTCCACCCTCGATCTGCGCGAGAGAGCACACACGCCCCGGCGTGGGAGGACGCAGATGCGGACGATCGAAGGATTCTCGCTCCTTTGATCTCGTAACCAAGGAGAGATAAAATCGTTGGAAGTGACAAAATAGCTACCGGGTTTTCGACGATATTCAAGTTCTCTTGACCAAAAACTGAAGAACGAGAAAGTTAACCCTTTATGTACTGAATTATGAATTCATGAAAATTTTATCTTATAGCGCATTTTTCGTGAATTGTTTAAACTACATTAGAAGATTTACATGATCATTTAATAAATTTTAGAAGTATCTAGAAGGATAAATTAAATTTGAATTTACAGGGATTTTGTGCGATAACCTCACTCAAATATTTTATTTTAAATATTTTTCTTAGTATTTTGTAGAATTAGGAAATGTACAAATATAATGTTCTTACGACAGAAATATAGAAATATTTCCGAATTGAAAAATCCCCCCCCCCCCCCTCCAACGCCAAGAAAGCTGAAAAGATGCAAAGGCAAAAAAAAATCATCCTTTTAAAAATACTTTTGTTTTGTGCAACCGATAATGCTTTTGGAACGAGATAAAGTAATGTATCTATCACTCATTCTAAACTGTATTACAACTAGTCGATGTTTTAAAGGAATTTTATAACAAGTTATTTTAATGGTAGTACTTATAAATACCGTCAGCAGATAAAGGGTTTAAATTGGAAAGATTTCGTAAAAATGTCACTTTATTTTATTTTTAATTATTTTGCATAGTTATCTTGTGGTATAGCAAAATGTTGAATTCGGCCTTTTTTTTCAGGGTGTGACTCCCGAGGAGTCATCATGGAATTCCGGTCGAGTATTTGAACTTCTAGACCAGAGGTTCTCAAACTGCTATTCGCCGCGTTTCAGTGGGAGGTCTGCGCTCACTTAGAAAAAAAAAAAAAAAAAAAATCATTTTTCTAAAATCTGAGCGAAATCTTGCAAGTAAAATGAAATGAAATAACAAAGAATACTGTTTAAAAATACAGTATTATCAGTTTATATATATCTTACTTTATATATATTATACTCGATATTCTACAGAATATCAGTAATTTCTTAAATCCTGAGCGTGAGCAACAAAGAAAGTACGAAAAGTGGCCGTGGTAATTAAAAGCTTAAGTACCGCTGTTGCTGTTCTGGATTATTGAAAAGCGTAACATTTCAAATCATTCGGGGGGGGGGGGGATTCTTGATATCCTAAAGGGGAAGTGCATCTCAGAGAATCCTGCCCCCCCCCCCCCCCCGCCCCCAATTCATCCCCAGATATAGACAGTATGAGCACAAAAACAAGTATTACGAAAATTTTCATCTTTTTTTTTTACCACACGTATTTACAGTGTGCTGCAGTCATGATTACCTTATAGCCTATATAGTCATTTATGTCCAAGTCATAGTTTAAGCTTCATAAATAAATAGATAAATTCTGATTACTCTTTAGTTATTTATTAGGACAATCGAACGGCGAGGGGAATCCAAATGGAAAAATACGTACCAATCCATTTTTTAAACTGAAATGTATATGTTATAAGCTAAAAATATTATTATTATCATTTATAAATATGAGTTAGACCTTTCAATTGCTGCAAGATTCGTTCAAATCGATCAGTTCGTTCCCGAGTAAATGTTGATTGTCTCAGTTTTTCCCTGTTTTCTCAAAAATTGTTTTAGCTATCTGAATACGAAAAGCTGAAGATTGCAAACAAAAACATTCCCTTTCTGCCATAATAAGTTTAATGTTTGTTATGCAACCGTTTCTAAGCCTATTCCTGACAAACTGTCAGACAGACAAAAATATTTTTTTATGTTATTTTTGACAATAGAATAAAAACACTGTATTAAACACTAGTGTCGTGAAGGAAATTTTCACCTTGTTATTAATAAACTTTATAACATACTTATAACTACTTAAAAGGTGACACAAACATATAAAAATGTTACTTAATGCAACCCTGAGATCTTTCCAACACAGACGCGTTCATTTTCAAAGGGAAAAAGATGACTGATTGAATAGAAATACATTTAAAAACAAAAACAAAAATAGTGCGCTAAAATATAGCATGCATGGTATGACGGCTCGCAAATTTAAGGAAAGATTAAAAGAGCACATTTCTGATATCAAGTTTAACAAACCAAGTACAGCTTTATCCCGATTGCATCATAAAGAAAATATTAAGATAAACTTCGAAAAAGCTAAAATGATCATTTCAGTGTCTAACCATTACTCTTTAATAATCCGTGAATCCATTGAAATTTTACTTAGAAGTGATAATGTTTGTAACGATGACATTTCCTATAATATTCCAGCAGTTTGGTACAATATCCTAAATATTTCAAGACCTCCTGAAAATATGAAGTGATCTTTCACCCCTCTGCAGAGAAATGGACTGAACTCCGCTTGCGCATGCGCACTACATTTGTTTTTGTTTTAAAAATGTATTTCTATTCAATCAGTCATCTTTTTTCCTTTGAAAATGAACGCGTGTGTTCGAAAGATCTCAAGGTTGCATTAAATAATATTTTTATATGTTTGTGTCACCTTTTAAGTAGTTATAAGTATATTATAAAGTTTGTAATTTTTGACTATACGTTTTCTAAACAGACAAATGAACTTATAAATAGATGGTTTTCTGAAAATCTCAGATAGGCACACCAATTTTATACATTAGTATAGAAGCTAAAAAAAAGGAAGAAAGGAGTTACGATAAAACAAAAATTTTATATAAAGTAAATAAAACGATATAAAATCAATGAAAGCCAAACATTAGAAAGCATTTATGCAATGATTGTCCTTTCTTCGCCAGTTTTATTTACATATATAAGTGAAACTACAAGAACTCATTCATTGTTCTTCTGGAATTGCATGTGCCACTTCAAAGTTATGCGACATTTTGTTGAAATTGCAACAGACGCAACAAACTAATACGTCTGTTCTGTTTTCTAGATGATTCAACAGCTCACGAACGATGTCTTACAGTGGTCTACCTTTTGTATTTAAACGAAAACTTGAGTCAATGCGTATTCTAACGTTGATCTATTCAACATTTTAAATTTTGAAATAAATAGTTAAGTAAGTTAACAAACCATTTTATTTTTATTTGAATTGTGAAACTATGTGAGGGTTTTTTATTTATTTTAGTTTCTTTTTTCTTTTCATCTACTGCATAATATTTTTAGCTTTCCCTTTTCATTTTTTTATAGGGTTGGGGGGCGGGGGCGAGAATGTCATTTTAATAACTGATATTCTAAGCTAATAAAAAAAAAAAAAATGAAAACATTACTGTTCCGTTTTTCGCATTTGCCTAACACCGTGTACTATTGATTTACAAGTTATGTGTAACTGTAAATATTTTCGAATTATTTTAACCATTTAAATATTCTTGACATCATTTTAGTAAACTTTAACTGAAATTCAAAATTGAAATGTTACTGAGAGTTGTATAATCTAGAATAAATATACTTAGATTTTGATTTTTTTTTTTTGCTAAAGGTATAATAATTTTCCTATTATCGTGGCAAATTCTCTTTTTAAATTTTATCCTGTGACGTATAGACAATTAAAATGTTGTTGTTGTTAAAAATATACATATTTTTCCCATTAGTCTGCATCACCATTATTTAACAACCGAGCTTTAGGTGTATCTAAATCCCTTTTCGTTCGTTGCATCTTTAGTGATAACATTTAAGAGCTGCAATCTATCATTAACGCAACCTTTAATTGTACAGATGAATGGTTCATTTGCCGTTGCACTGATCATTATTTTCTCTCTCTCTCTCTTAGGTATCAAATCGAGACAACACTGCTTCATTCAAACATCTTTCAAAGATAAAAAATCTAATGTACAATCGTGCGAATAATAATGATAATAATAATAATAATAATAATAATAATAATAATAATAATAAAGCACCATTCCATGCTGTTTTGAGCCCTAATTAAAATAGAGAAAAAAGCAGGTACCAGTAGATGATGTCTACTATTAACTGAGATCAACAAACTAACTTTGGGGCCGCCTACATTTAAAAATTTTAACCAACTTTTAAATTGTCAATAGCAACACCCAATTTTGACAAAATATTTTAAATCTGCGTAGAAATTCATGCCTAAGTGCCACATTTCAAGTCATTTGAACGAAAAGTTTTGGAATTACATTTTTCAAAGTTTTAACCATCTGATGTTAACCTATTTTTATATATTTTTACATATTTCAACTGTAACCGCTTTAGCAGGGGTGGATTATCGCCGAGGCAAACTTTCACCAGTGACTTTAAATATAAATTTTCTCCCTCTTTAAACGCCTTATTCATACAAAATTTCAGTCTTAAATTATGGCAAAAACAGCTATTCAACTTTACTGGTGGAAGTTTGCTTCGGCAGTAGTCAGGTCCTGCTTTTCTGCCGTATTGTGATAACCAAGACAATCTTCTCTCAGTGTCAGTGAAAAAGGTGTAATACCTGAGTAAACTGCCGCCAGTAAAAACAAATAGAAATTTTTACCATATTTGTGAGAGAAAGTCTGCATGAATAAGACGCTTAAATAAGACGAAATTTTCTATTCAAATTTACTGGTGGAGGTTTGCACCGGCGACAATAAGAAATTGTTGATCCGATTAAATAAAAAACAGCAACGATCTTGTGATAACCCCTTCAGATACATTCGAAACCGGTTAGACTATACTCTATATGTCTTCTCCTCTTTATCCGTAACTCCATTGTTTCGGTTTTCACTCGAAAACGGCTTCAAGTGACGTCATTTATGATTACTCCGAGGCTAACGAAAAAGCAGTGTTGCTAGATTGGGGATTTTTTTTAATTCCGATTATTTGACTGTCACCACTTTTTTTAAGGGGTCAGGTAACCTTTGAACCAATAAAGTACATGGAAAAGTAACCTCTGTAAGAACTGCAGTCATTCTTTAACTAATTAACTTTTAATTGTAAAATTGAAAACATTTATTAGGAACGAATTATTTTATCAGTCAAAGTTATTAGAAAAGGTATACACAGATATAGTTTTTTTTTATTTACTTTAATAGATAATACAATTTTTACGAAAGAATTATTCTTGCATGGATTGCGCGCATGATTTTTCCCATTTGAATGTTTGAAACATGTCTGATTTTTTTAATGAGTATAGATATAAAGTGTTTTCAAAATGACCTACAATAAAAAAAATAAAATTTGTAGATCCCGAGAAATTTTTTTTTTTTTAGAGTAATTCGAAATATCGAGATTTTTTTTATACAAAAGTAGCCGTGAATTCTAAACATCTTATTTGAGAAACATAATAATAGCTCATTTTGTGCTTCTGTACGTTTAATATATCCACCAAAAATTTCGTGAAATTCTAGGCAACCGTTTTTCAGAAATCGTGGGCGCAATGATCAAAATCACTGTTTTGAGAAAATTGGCTTTAAAAATTGAAAAAGCCGTTGATCATATAGCTAAAGCTCAAAGTGTTTTAGACACACCTTCTCTTCTAATGCGAATTTTTGTATGGGGTTTGCTTTTAAATGTTCCCAAAGAATCATATTTAATTATAAGCTATTTAGAAAAAAATCAATTTTTGGACGCTTCAAAGGTTACCTGACCCCTTAAAATAGTATAATTCGCCTTGTATTTTAGAATTTTTAATCTGCTTCTAAATAGGCAGAATATTTCTATTTAAAAAAAGCGGTGACAATCAACAATCTGGGGACAAAAAGTCCCCAATCTGGCAACACTGCGAAAAAGACAGGCTTCCCCGGTGCATCCCACGTTTTTGTTTTTTGTTTGTTTGTTTTTGTTTTGTTTTGTTTTTACAGATCGCTAGGATGATGTGATGCGCTTTTCGCACACCTTCATTGGTGCATTCGAGAATCACGTGACTCCAGTGGTCTGTAAAAAAAGATACGTAGAATGCACCACGGTAACTTGTCTTCCTTGTTAGCCTCGGATTACTCCATCTATTGGATTCCTTCTCGGTTCGAACCCAGAGCACCTCGTCTACCATCTATGAAAGCATCTCTCAGCTGTTGGTGGGCCCACGTTACAACAGAAATTAATTGATTGAAAAAAATGCCACCCAATTATCCCTTCCTTAGAGTTACCCCGTTCCACACTACCAGAAATTAAATGAATACACTTAGAAAAAATGCAGTTGTCAGATAAAATGAAGGAGCCTCAAATTTTCCATTTTTCTTTCATACCAAGAAAGAAACATCATTTGCAAATCGCTTCATGATTTCTGCTAACATTTTTGTTTCAACACGATACACATTTTAAATAGACTTCAAAAACCAGTTTGCTGTTGGAAATCAAAACTCGCTGGCAAATACGCCTCTTTTGCCAACTCGTCCACTTGTTAGGTGAAAAGATTTTTCTTTCTTTATTTGACGGAATTATGTCGACAGGCAAAACTAGCCGACAACGTCGAATTCTTTTGAAATAGAGATGTAATTAAATGCATGATACATTCGATAGTATTAATTTAATTTGTAATTACCGTCGTTACTTTCAGTGAGCTAAGTATTTGTGAATAGATTAAATAGAAATGTATGCGCATTGAATTGCGATGAATCTCGATTTGTCAAAAAAGATTAATGTTTCATTTTCTTTTATTGGATTGAAAACTTCTTATTCTTTCCTGAAAAAAATTAAACCAGAAAAAAAAAATCCCTGCCGGCCCGGCCTACAGGCAAAGGTAGATTTCGAAGTTAAGAATACTACTTTCACCAACAAAAACTGAATCATGATTAGAGATAAACCCACTTTAATAATTTTATCTTACCGCTTTTGATGAGTTTTTATTTCATTTTTATATAATAGCTGGTTTTATCAGAATCATGTTAAGGCGGTATTAAAAAAAATACATTTCCATGCTGAACAACTTGAAATTTTCCTTTTTAATAGAAAAATATGAAACTCGCTGACGTGATTTTTGAAGAGATTTATAAGCGACCTGTGTTTTTATTTTTCGTTCAATTAATTAAAACTTGATTTATAAACAATTATTTTCTCAGTAGAACAGCATTTTTGGTTTCTAACACAATCGCTTCGGTAAATTCTGTTCAAAATGTCCACTTTGACATCATTTTTTGAAATATATTCTGCCTCTATCTAAAAATCAATCATTACGGTACATTATACAGTTTCTGAATAAGAGAATCTACCAATTGGATGCGTTTGAGAGCAAAAATGAATTTAAAAATGAGTCAGAAAATAAGAAGTTTGGACAATATTTTTCGTTTCTAAGTCAATCGCTTCGGGAAATTCTGTTCAAAATGCCCACTTTGACATCATTTTTTAAAATATATTCTACCTCTATCAAAACATCGATCATTACGGTGCATTATATAGTTTCTGAATAAGAGAATCTACCAATTGGATGCGTTTGAGAGCAAAAATGAATTTAAAAAAGAGTCAGAACATAAACAGTTTGGACAATATTTTTTGTTCCTAAAATAATCGCTTCGGAAAATTCTGTTCAAAATGACCACTTTGACATCCTTTTTTGAAATATATTCTGCCTCTATCAAAAAATCGATCATTAAGGTACATTATATAGTTTTTGAATAAGAAATTCTACCAATTGGATGCGTTTGAGAGCAAAGATGAATTTAAAAATGAGTCTGAAAATAAGCAGTTTGGATTTGAATGCACCCTTAATAAGATGATTTTTTTTCTTCAACCGCTATGTATTTTTAATTTATTTTTGCTGTAAGAATTGGTCCTATTAAAACTTGTCTGTATAAATGTTATAGACAATATTAAGAAGATATATGATAAATTCATGAAGATTTTATATCTTGTGAATTGACGGAGTTATGGATTTTTTTCTTCTTCAACCCCTCTTTTTGTTTTCGTTTTTAATTTTTTTTGCGGTACGAATTGGTCCTATCAAAAACTTGTGAATATAAAAGTTGTAGATAATATTAAGGAGATTTATAATAAAATTAATTGGATTTGATATCTTGAGAATTGACGAAGTTATGAATTTTTTTCTCCCAAAAACCCTATTTTTTGCGCCCCTTGAGCCCATTTTTAATTTTATGAAAATTATGTGATGCATAAATTTTCGGCCCTATTTTTAGAAGTTATAAAAACTTTAAACTGATTTGATATGTATAAAAATTAAGGAGTTATGGGGGTTTTTCGGTTTTCAAAAAACCCCTCCCTATTTCCATCCCCTTGGCCCGATTTTGCCCATTAACGAACTTGACTGAGATTTTATGCCCCTTGATTTTATGTATCAGTTTGGAAGAGATTTGTGCAGAATTGTGGAAGTTATCGCATCCAGAAGAAAGTGATATATATATATATATACACTGCTCAAAACAATTAAAGGATATTGCAGTTTTAGGTGGATTTTGTATCTAGTAAACTGTTTAGCTGATTGATACATGGTCGACAGACATAGTAGGTTATATGAGAACAAATTACACATGTTTGGCAGAAAAAAATGCATTTTATTGCGCATTTGTGTACTAAAGGAAAAAAACACAATTTGTGCATATGAGAAAAAAAGAATAAGAAAAGGTGCTTTCTTCAAAGAAAATCATCTTCAGTAGGGGGTATGGTTTCCACGGGCGGCCAGCAACGTTGAACACCTTTGAGGCATGGACTCAATGAGGCTATTAATGACGAGTTGGGGTATTCTGCCCCACTCTTCCAGAAGAGCTCTTTCCAGTTCTTGGAGAGTTTGTGGGGGTTGTTGGCGGCCAGAAACTCGTCTTCCTAGAGCGTCCCAAACGTGCTCGATTGGATTCATGTCTGGAGAACACGCTGGCCATTCCATTCGAACGATTCCTTCCTCGAAAAGGAAATCCTCCACCAGGTTTGCACGATGTGGCCTGCAGTTATCGTCCATTAAAATGAAGTTATCTCCGATTGCTGCAGCGTAAGGGACTACAATAGGTCTGAGGATCTCATCCCTATATTGGCGACCAGTCAGAGCTCGATGATGCTCGTCAGAGCTCATCTCGAATGATGTAGAGGTCAGTGCGCCCGTCAATGGAGATGCCACCATACACCAACACTCTTCCACCGCCAAATCTGACACTTTCGTGCACGAACGCAGGATTATTCCTACTGCCACGGTCCCTCCAGATGAAAATACGCCTATTATCCGGATGCACAGAAAAACGGGACTCGTCAGAAAACAGAATATTGCTCCATTCATTTCTCCTCCAGTTGACATGCTCGGTTGCCCACTCCCTGCGGTCGCGACGATGCCTTGATGTTAATCTAGCACATACCATCGGTCGGCGAGCATACAGACCTACAGCATGGAGCCGGTTTCGAACAGTCTGAGTTGAAATCGTGGTGCCTGTAGCCGAGCGAAGGTGTTGTTGGAGAAGAGTAGCGTTCATGGTTCGGTGTCTCCGAGCTGTTAACGCGAAATACCGATCTTCATTGGGCGTTGTTGCCCGTCTACGACCTTGCCCTGGTCTTCGGCCTGCACATCCACTCTCCAAAAACCGGTTCCAGATCCTGGAAATGACACTTTGTGACACTCCAATGGCTTGCGCTACTTCGGCTTGAGTTTGGCCCCCTTCTAACCTACCAACAATTCTCAAAGCTTCTGAATCTGTCAAATGACTTCGCTGAGACATCGTACTCATCGAAACAAAGCAATCACTGAATGCCGATCATCCTTGTCTTCATTCTCTTTTATCCAGTTGAAAGTCAAATTTCATTCGCTGCCGCTGAAGTGACGTTTTTGACGTCGAACTCAAAATTTGCATACTCCACAGTTTGAAAACCAGAAAAATTTGCATTTGTGATTCTCTTCTTCTATTTTCGGCAAAAAAAATTTCGTTTATATCTTTATTTTATATAAAACTTCAAATATCCTTTAATTGTTTTGAGCAGTGTATATATATATATATATATATATATATATATATATAGATAGATAGATAGATATATAAAGTTTTTTACTGAGGGTGGTTTTGGGTTCTAGGGGTCATGATCGGTGTAGATCTGCAAAAAAATTTCAGAAATTCCAACATAGGAACGATCCCAATAGGTAGTATTTCATACGAAATCTACCTTAAAAAAAAAAAAAAAAAAAAAAAAAAAAAAAAAAAAAAACTCCCTTATTGGGAGATTTTTACATCCCAGTGTAGTTATACTGTATGTTTGTTTTTTACTTTCTTCTACATTTATAAGAAGAAAGTATTGGATTCGTAAAAAAATTCAACTTCGGTTTTCGTCGGATTTATATGTTTTAGAAGGTACTCAACACTTTTTGACTGGTTTTAGAAAATGTCTGCCCGTGAGTCTGACTATGCTTCTGTCTATATGTCTGTATGTATCTAATACAAATTTTGTGGGCACTCTATTTCAAGACTAATACACGGAATTAAATCAAACTTCAGATTCAGTTAAACCTTGACTTAAATGGGTGCTGATTAGGTTTCGCTGTAAATTGCCCAACAGGTGGCGCTGATATACTGCATATTCATGATTTCCGATCTTATCAAACTTTGTATTCGGTTAGATCTTGGCATAACTATGCGCTGATAAGGTTTTGGTGTAAATCGACTAATAGGTTGTGCTGCTATGCTGCATTTTTCACAATTTCTGCGATGGCAATATCTCAAGAACTAATGCACAGAATTTTCCCAAACATTATATCACGTTAGATCTTTACATAAATAGATTCTCATTAGTTTTGGGTGTATACTGCACTATAGGCCTCGCTGCTATACTCTTTTTTTTCACACTTTCCCTGATAGCTATATGTGTCGAGAACGAATAGGTTTTCATTTAAATTTGGTTTCAGACGATTTTATTTATTTTATATAAAAAAGTTTTGTGGCAGCCAGAACATTCTAGTTTAATTTTTAAATTGCTTTTATTTTTAATGTTCCCCAAATTCTTTTTTTATGAGTGTTTACGTTACACTGATAAAAATTTCTGTAAAACTCAGAGAAACAAAGGAGGCTGTAAATTTATACCAGTTCTCGGTTAAATGCATTCGACTAAGTTTCTCGGTCATTATTTTACAGACTTCTGTTATAATCAAATTCCCTGTAGGGATTTCCATGTCGTTGCTTAATGATATTTTTATCTTTGTTATAACATGTAATTCAAAATACATGCTTTTAAAATTCTTTTACAATTTTATTAGAAATAGTGAAGAAGAAAATTCGGTTGATTCGTCTTTGCGGATTTAGCGAAATTAACCAGAAAGTAGCTGTAAGAAATTATACTCCAGAAGCCAAGGGCAAAATTGGTCGAATTATAGCAAGAGAAGGAAAATTACACTATAGAATTCAAGTACAGTAAAGCCCCGATTATCTTCGAGCGGATGATCCGCGGTGCGGTTTATCCGCGAAGCAATTTTTTAAAAATTATTATTATTACTATCAAGCCCCGCGGCTTTGCTCGCGTAATATTTGAAATATGCCAAGTGATATTTATATGTCTAATTTTTATTAAAAGGTACTAACTAAATTTTTATTTTATTAAAAGGTAATATTTTATTTTATTAAAAGTTTTTTTTTATTAAAATGTACTTATTACTTTTAGGAATAATTCAAAAATTACTATTTAAAACGCAGTTTGATTAAACATCATTATTACACTGCATTAGGCATAAACGAGACTTACATTAATAAAACGAAATAAAACTAAATAAATGATAAGAAAATATTTTGAAACTTTGCTCAATTAATACGCTCATTTCAGTATTCATTGGAAGTTTTGTATTTTTTAGAAACCATCTTCTTACATCTTAAAATTAACTATCATGTCAAATTCCAAGTCCTACCACCTCTCTCAACATAAAGGGATATGTTGAAATAGGAACTGTCACCATTAATTTGCCAATATTAATTTTGACATCGGTTTGTTTTTTCCTAATATTCCACAGAAACGTAATTTAGAAAGCTTTTAAAGGCCTTTTTTAGAACGTTTGTTGTTCCTGTGAACCCCAGGTGGTAGAATCATCGGCATAAAATATAGCCTGTGTCGGATCACAGACTGTTACCATTGATTCGCAACTATTACTTTTATAATCGGTTTATATTCCCTGAAATTGCATAGAAATCGTAATTTAGGACTTTTTCGAGAATGCTTTTCGCACCTCCCCTTCGCTTCACCCTTTTTTAATTCAAATTTATTTTCCACAGTCCTTCGAGGGCATTTATATTTTATAAGTAACTACCATGCCATATTTAAAGTTTCTATCCTCTTCAGTATCACAGAAATCGAAATTTAGGAAGTTTTTAGCTCCTGCAACCCCCTGGTGGTAGTAGCACAGACATAAAATATAGCTTATGTTTGAGCAGGTTCTATCACCAACAATTTGTCATCATTTTTTTTTAATCGGTCTGGTATTTGATAAGATTGCATAAAAATTGTAATTTATAACGCTTTTCGCTGACTTCATCTTTTTAAATTTAGAATTTTCTTTCGAATGCTCTTAGAAAGCAGTTGCATCTCGTAAGTAAATGCCATGCCATACTTCAAATTGTTAGACCCCTCAGTTGTGCAAAAAACGCAACTTAGAACATGTTTTGCTTTTGCAACCCTCAGATGGTAGTGACAACAACATAAAATATAACCTATATTATAGCAGGAACTGTCACCATTGATTTGCAACCATTACTTTTGAAATAGCTTTGTTATTTCTGAGATTGAGTAGAAATCGCAATTTAGAACGTTTTTAGAACGCTTTTCGCGCATTTTAACCCCTTTTTAAATTTCTAATTTTTTCGAAACTGTTCTTAAAGATCATTTAAATCTAATAACTATGCACCTTGTCTAATTTTAAGTTGCTATCCCCTACCGGTCACAAAAATTGAAATTTAGAACCCTTTTTTTCTCCTGCAACGTCTAGGTGATAGTGATACCGACATAAAATAGCGTCTACGTTAGAGCAGAGGCTGTCAGCATCAATTTCCTACCATTACTTTTGAAATCAGTTTGATTCTTCCTGAGATATTGCTGACAAATCGGCATTTAGAACGTTTTTAGAACGCTTTTAGCGCATTTCGCTCCTGAATCTCCTCTGGGGTAGTGGAAACAGATATAAAATATAGCCTATCTTGGAGGAAGATCTGTCACTATCATTTTTACACCATTATATTTGAAATCGGTTCAGTACTTCCTGAGATTGCATAGAAATCGCAATTTAGAACGTTTTTTACAACGCTTTTTGCGCATTTTGACCCCCTTTTAAATTTCGATTTTTTTAGGAAATGTCCTTAGAGATCATGGATATCTTATAACTAACTACCATTCCAAATTTCACGATTCTAGGCCCTTCCGTAACGCAAAAACCGCAGTTTAGAACGTTTTACTTTTGCACCTCCTTTGGGGTAGTGGCGCTGACATAAAACATAGCCTATGTTGGAGCAAGGGTTGTCACCATGATTTTGACGTCTTTTTTTTTTTTTTTTTTAAATCGGTTTGGTATTTCCTGAGATTGTGTGGAAACCATCATGTAGAACGTTTTTTAGAACGCTTTTCGCGCATTTTCAACTCTTTTAAATTTCGAATTGTTTAGGAACTGTTCTTAGAAATCCTTTATATCTAATAAGTAGCTAATATTTCAAATTTCATATTTCTAGGTCCTTCAGTAACACATAAATCGCATTTTCAGAACGTTTTTTGCTCCTGCACCGACTTTGGGGTAGTGGCACCGACATAAAATATAGCCTATCTTGGAGCAAGCGTTGTAACCATTATTTTGACACCAATATTTTAAAAATCGGTTTGGTATTTCCTGAGATTATGTAGAAACTACCATTTAGAACATTTTTTAGAATGCTTTTTGTGCATTTTCACTCCTTTTAAATTTCGAATTGTTTAAGAACTGTTCTTAGAAATCTTTTATATCTAATAAGTAGCTAATATTTCAAATTTCATATTTCTAGGCCCTTCAGTAACACATAAATCGCATTTTTAGAACTTTTTGCTCCTGCACCCCCTTTTAGCCAGTGGCACGGACATAAGATATAGCCTATGTTCTAAGTTGGACTAACACCATCATTTTGATACCATTACTTTTGGAATCGGTTCGGTAGTTTCAGAGCTTACCTCCTACAAATAAACAATTTTTACCTCTTTATAATAGGAAGTATAGATTATTCAAGTCAACAGTAAGGAAAATACAATAAACTCTACTAATAAATATAAACAGAAAAATTCATGTATTCGAAAGTAATAGAAGTATATTTCTAGATTCGGTTGCCATGTTTAAAATATCAGATATAAAGTCTTGATGTCTTTTCTTAATTTGATTAACAAAACGTAGGGACCTCGGTGGCCGAGCGGTTAGGACACCGCACTGCCAGCCGCCAAGCATTGAGGGCGGCAGAGGTCTGCGAGTTCGACCCTCGCTGGCTCCATTACACACTCTTTGTGGAGCTCCCGGATGTAATTTCTCTGTGTTGTAAATTTCATTGTGCTATCTCGTCCCTGTATATTGACGATGACTTATAAACGGACCTAGATGTCAAGCACACAAGTCAGATGTATGTGTAAACAAATAAATAAATAAATAAATAACAAAACGTAAACACAGCAATTAAATATATTTAACAATTAAATAAGACTATTATGATAAATTCCAGGGGGGCATATCAATTTTTAAGATAGAAAAGGTGTTTCCAAAGTAAGAAACAAAAACAAGTGACTGATTTTTTAAAAAAGGTGTAACTCAACACCTTTTGTACAATATATATGGCATTGTTTCTTGTTTACTGTTCTTTATTTTAGTAATCTAGACGTAAAGCAAAGGTTTCTGTTGTACTGTGCATATGTAAGTATTCTAAACGTTTTATTATGTTTTTTGTACACTAAAACATAGTTTTTATGTCGAATTTTCTTTTTATCGTGCTTGCATCCCATTTTCAGTCTTTTTCGGGTTATCCGCGATTTTTGTTATCCGCGGTGCCCTTGCCACCCAATTCCGCGGATAATCGGGGCTGTACTGTAAGTTGAAATATTTGAAAAGGCATGTTGATCAAACAACTAGTGTAGGTTCAGAGATTTCTTTAGTTAATGAAACAAATTCTGGAGAAAGTGATATAAGTGAAAGGAAGTGAAAGAAAAAGAAATTTCAGAAGAGAAAATGCAATGGTGAAACAAGGTGATTCTCCACCAATACAGCCTAGTATCACAGATCTGAAATCAGTTATACAGGGTGACACATAAATACTGTGACGTGATGAGAATGTCAATATATTTTAATGTTTTTCACATTTTTTCAGATATACTATTGTTTTATTCGTGTTCCTCGCACTTTTTTGTTGTGTAATTGCTATTTTAGCTGGAATTAATTCACTGTTTTGAAGGAAAACTTATTGTGCAAAGAAGACCGGCCAGCGATCGCTCCCCAACAAAAGAGGGGTATGCCAATTCCTGCGATCACCAAATTGCACGGGGAACAAGTCCATCGAGCCGTCAAACGTTTTAAAGAGACCGGAGGGATCAAAGGCCGTCAACGAAGTGGAAGACCGCGGACAGCAAGGGCCTCAGTGCCCTTAACATGGTCAAGAAGAAGATCCAGCGAAATCCATAAAGAAACTTCCGAAAATTGGCCAAGGAGCAAAACATTGACCGCGAATCCATGCGAAGACTTATCAAAAAAGACTTGCAACTCATCCCATACAAACTGGCGAAAGGACACATTCTCACGGACCAAATGAAGGCGTCAAGGCTCGAAAAGGGCAAGAAGATGAAGTCTCTGTGCCATGACGATGTCTTGAATCGGATTTTCTTCACCGATGAAAAGATTTTTATGCTCGAACTTTTCCGAAACTCGCAGATGCAACACGAGTTGCTACTCAAAGGGGCTCCGCGCATCGTGAAAGTGGAAAGGGTTCTTTTCCCGAATTCTGTATTGGTGTGGGCGAGGATTTCCAAATTCGAAAAGACAAAACTCGTCTTCGTCACAAAAGGCGTCAAGAACAACGCAGAGGCGTATCAGGAGCTAACTTCGGAAGGCACAGTGATCCCCTGGGCCGAAAAGAAAGCGAAGAACATCGACTGGAGGTTTCAGCAGGATTGGCCGACTACCCACGGAGCTAAGAAGACGCTGGAGGGGTGCGAAACCAATCTCTCGTTATTTTGGACGAAGGGAGTTTGTCCATCAAACTCCCCTGATTTGAACACTATGGACTTCGCAATTTGGGAGAGCCTGGAGCAAAAAGCCTGCGCAATCAAGAACAAGTCCCTGGATTCTTTGAAACACGCTCTGGAAAAAGGGCCTCAATCACGCCAGAAACCGTCTCGGCCATCTTGAAGAATTTACAGAAGCATCTAGACGCCTGCATCACCGCTACATGAATTATATCAAATTATCTTGATTGTTTCTCATACAGAATTTTCTCCTCTTTCAAATGATGAATAAAACTAATTGTTTTGTTCGTTCAGTGAAACGTTATGGTCTTTTATTTGCGTCACAGTATTTATGTGTCACCCTGTATCATGACCCAAATACACCAAGTCCTGCACCAACTGAGTTTCATTATCCTAATTCCTCAAGTCTTAACCCCTTCGGGACGAGCGTCTTTTACAGAATTTTTAACCTTTTATCACCGGTTTTTTAAAACAGAAATTTTTGCCTCATTAAATCGGGAAAATGCTCGGATTAAATAAGGCAAAATTTACAATAAAAATTTACTGGTGATAATAATGACTGATTCTGAGCACATTACGCGGCACGAATACCGGTCGCTCGTTCCCAAGGGGTCGAATCAACTGACTCTGATTTCATACTTCCAAAACCTTCTGTTCCATATTGTTCCATTGTTGATGCTGCAGAATCTTTAAAAACTAATTCTTCTTCTTCTCTACAGGCACTTTTGAAGATCCAATAGGTTACAGAAGAGCCCCTGAACGACTTAATTATTAACAGGGGGGGGGGGGGAGCTTTCATATTTATATTTATATTTAAAATGTACAGATGGCAGCACTAAGCAATTTCCCTTCTGAAATAATGAAAATTACTTTTCAGAAAGTAAATGGAATATTCTGATCTATGATGTCTTGTGTACTGTGACATGTGTTTGTTTTGTTATGTGTTAATTAAACGTTAATTATGTATTTACTGCTACCTCTTCATTTATAGTCTGTGATAATTATTAATTAATTAATTATAAAAACACTTTAGATAAAAAGCAGGGATCAATGCTATACTTTATTTTCTTTTTATATTTTATTAAAATCATTTGCAAATCGCTTCATAAGTTCTTTCATTTTTGCTTTCGTCTTTTTCCAACCCAATGTATACATTTTAAACAAACTGAAAAGTATTAACTTGTAAGAAATGTCTACTCTCTGGTAACAAGCCTCTTTGCTGTCATGTTAGATGAAAGAGAGAGAGAAAAAAAATAAGGCAGTTTTTCTTTTCTTTTCATTCTTTGGTGAAACAATCTCGACAAATGAAACCAGTAAACGATGTCAAATTTACAAAAAATAAGGCTTGATTAGCAATAATTTGTTGGCAAAAATGCCACTTCTGTTTGTGCAGTAGGACACGCGCGCTGACATTTAGATATACAATAATTTGATTAATTCTAGCCTATCTAAATATATCAATCAATAAAATATTATAGGTAAATTTCTTACCTTTATGTTTCCGCTGCAGCAATTCCTATTTGCGCTGTATGGGCCAATACATCCGAGTTGGTTATTCCTTATTGAAATTCATATTTATAATTTCACACTAAATTGTTATAATAAAAATATTGTGTTAAAGCATTTACAAAACACACGAAAAAATTCACTAGTGAGCCTATTTTTGTTTTTCTTGATTATATTAACATTATTATATTTGAGCTTACAATATTAAATTGAGTATTTTAACGTACAAAATTACGCTGCATCCTACGGCAGCGACTTAATTTTTTACATGTTTCTTAGTTTAACAATATACAGCATAATAAAAAAGTCATAAAGCTTTTAGGTAGCTTTCTTTTCAAAAAAGCTACCTATTGCAGCCGTTCGGAGGAAAGCGATTTCAAAAAATTTTGGTATATTTTCATCGATCATGACCCCCAGACCCCGAAACCACCCTCCGTTCAAAATTGATATATATATATATATATATATATATATATATATCTGACCTATGTCACACTCTAACTCCCGTAATTATGAACCGATTTCGGTGTAATTCGGTGTGTACATAGTACATACCAATGTCTCGACCGAGTTCGTTGGCCAGCTTCATCCGCCGTTTTGTTTCAAAATGGCGGCCATTTAAAATTTTTAAAAAAATTTAAAACTTGAAATGTGGTACCAAAAAATTACAAATGGGAAAATATTTTTTTCTTATGTATTTGACCTTTACACAAAGATTCCGGAGCAGTTTTTGTTTCGTCTATATCTTAAAAAATGGCTGAGTTATAGCATTTTGAATTTCTAGCGTGGCTGACATTTTGAAACGTCCTGAATTTTGTCACGCGATAAAAGGCGTATTTATGAACCGATTTCGATGTAATTCGGTGTGTACATAGTACATACCAATCTCTCGACCGAGTTCGTTGGCCAGCTTCATCCGCCCTTTTGTTTCAAAATGGCGGCCATTTAAATTTTTTTTACAAATTTAAAATTTGAAATGTGGTACCAAAAAATTGAAAATGGAAAAATATTTTTTTCTTATGTATTTGATCATTATACAAAGATTTCGGAGCAGTTTTTGTTTCGTCTATATCTTAAAAAATGGCTGAGTTATAGCATTTTGAATTTCTAGCGTGGCTGACATTTTGAAACGTCCTGAATTTTGTCACGCGATAAAAGGCGTATTTATGAACCGATTTGGATGTAACTTCGTTTATACATAGTACATACCAATGTCTCGACCGGGTTCGTTGGCCAGCTTCAACCGCCATCTTGTTTAAAAATGGCGGCCATTTAAATTTTTAAGAAAAATTTAAATTTGAAATGTGGTACCAAAAATTGAAAATTGAAAAAATATATTCTTCTTATGTGTTTGACCTTGATAAAAAGATTCGGGAGCAGTTTTTGTTTCGTCTATATCTTAAGAAATGGCTGAGTTATAGCATTTTGAATTTCTAGCGTGGCTGACATTTTGAAACGTCCTGATTTTTCTCACGTAATAACAGGCGTATTTATGAACCGACTTGGATGTACCTTGGTGTGTACATAGTACATACAAATATCTCGACCGAGTTCGTTGGCCAGCTTCATCCGCCATCTTGTTTCAAAATGGCGGCTATTTAAAAAAATTAAAAAATAAAAAAAATTAAATGAGATACCAAAAAATTGGAAAATGAAAAAGATTTTTTTTGTATGTGTTTGACCTTAATACAAAGATTCCGGAACAGTTTTTCTTTCGTCTATATCTAAAAAAAAATGGCTGAGTAATAGCATTTTGAATTTCTCTTGTGGCTGACATTTTAAAACGACCTGATCTTTGTCACGCGATAACAGGCGTATTTATGAACCTATTTGGATGTAACTTGGTCTGTACATAGTACATACCAATGTCTCGACCGAGTTCGTTGGCCAGCTTGATTCGCCATCTTGTTTCAAAAGGGTTGCCATTTAAAAAAAATTAAATTTAAAATTCAAAATGAGGTATCAAAAAATTGGAAAATGAAAAAGATTTTTTTTATGTGTTTGGCCTTGATACAAAGATTCCGGAGCAGTTTTTGTTTCTGAAAATTTGTTCTTTTGTTTATATCTTAAAAAATGGTTGATTTATAGCACTTTGAATTTCTAGCATGGCTAACATTTTGAAACGATCTTGTATTTGTCACGCGATAACACACGTTGTTACGGCGTAAATGCCCTCAAATTTATTTGTTTATAATTTAACTCTGTTTATCTTTCATATTGCGAAATATAATTATAAAACTGATTTCTTTTGACAGAAAAAATCTAATCTGTTTATCTAAATTGTTTATAACCCTGAATCAATATTTATGAGTAACATTATGATTTCAAGGTCATGTAATATAGATTTATTTACTTTATAATAATTTTGAATTGATGGTGATTTATTAGTTTTATAATTACTTGGATGTCATTTAAATGAATATTATAGCTATTTAGAAGATTTATAACTGCATATTGTAATTTTTATTTTGATGTTTATTTTATATAATATGTATCATTTTTAAAATGGTCAGTCTTGACTCTGTAACCAAGCAGAGAACATGTAACATGTCCTGACTCTGTAATCAGAGATGCCAATTGTTAAATCATGGCTCTGTTTAATACAGAGTGTATAGTGGAAGTCCTGACTCTGCAACCAAGCAGAGAACACATTTTTTTTTGTATTGGCTCTGTTAAATACGGAGAATTACTATTATGGAACAATTATTAACTTCTAATGATGAATAGAATTTACATACTATTTCAGTTTTATTTAATAAACTATTTAACCTAATTGCTCTCCCATCTCACTTGGATTTTGAAAATTTATTTGTCAAATGAATTTCGGCGCCACCATTTATTTTTGGTGCCGAGTAACCCGCGAAACATTTTTTGGAAAGAATAGTGAGCAGTTTGTGAAAGTGATTTGTGATTAACAACTGTGATTTATTTTTCAACATGTGATTAGTGTGTGATTTATCTTTCAACCTGCGATTAGTGTGGAATTATTATTGTGCCATTTGGATTACGACATGCCATCTACATTACCTGGAATTAACAGGTAAGAAAATATTTTTTTCATTTTCTATGAATGGTTAATGTTTTAAAATAAGAATTATTCTTTATTTAAAATGGAAAATCTTGAAAAGCTGAAAGCAAAACGTTCTGTTGAACGAACGAGTTTCACGAAATTAATTACAAAATTAGAAACATTATTAAATGATGACATTGATAATACGAAAACCGATGAATTATTAGAGCTTCAAGAAATATTCCTCTTAAAAGAAACGGCTTTCCAAAGTTTGAATCGTGATATTGAAGCTCAAATATCCGACTTAAAAGAATATGAAAAGGACATTGCTAATAGTGAAAAGTACACTGACCAATTGATCAGTGCTAAATTTAAAATTAAAAATAGATTAAGAAAATGTAAAAAGGATAATGTTTCTATGATAGCAACTAGTCGTGTAAATTCATTGAATGGTTCTGCTAGTGGAACAGAAACGAGTTCTGCCATGAAATTGCCTAAATTAAATGTTCCAAAATTTTCTGGTGAAATCGAAGAATGGGTCGAATTTTTTAACTGTTTTGAAACATCGATACACCAGAATAAATCACTATCTAAGATAGAAAAATTCGCTTATCTAAAATCCTTGTTATGTAATCGGGCCTATAATGTGGTAGAAGGGTTTCCTTTGACAGAACAAAATTATGATACTTGTATTGATTTATTAAAGGACCGTTTTGGTAAGGTTGATGTTATTATTAATAAACACATGACTAATTTATTAAATATGGAACCAGTTAAAAATTGTTCAAATTTAAATGCATTAAGAAGATTGCATGACATGTGCGAAGTTAATATTAGAAGTTTAAGAAATTTGGGGGTAACATCCAGTTCTTATGGACAATTGCTAAATCCTATTTTGCTAAAGCTATTGCCCCATGAATTAGTGATTGAATATCATAGAAAACGTGATACTAGCAAAGAGTCAGATGTAACCGATCTAATTGCCTTTCTGAAATGTGAAATAGAATGTAGAGAAAAGGCTTTGTCAATGACAAGTTCTAAAAATGATGCATCCTCTTCTTTTGTACATAAAAATAAAACTGAATTTCGTGAAAAGAAAACATCAAATAAATATCAACATGCTAATACCTTAAATGCCACTATTAAAGTTTTTTGTGTATTTTGCAAAGGTAATGATCATTTATCTTCCGAGTGTAAAAATTTAGCTGATGATAAGAAAAGATTAATGTTACGTAAGGAGGGTAGATGTTACAAATGCTTTTTGAAATCGCATTTATCTTCGCAATGCCGCATAAAATTAAAGCCATGTCTAAATTGTAAAAGCACTGAACATAACAAATTATTTTGCTTTAAGAAAAGTTTGAAACCGGAAATTAATGAAAATCAAAATCAAACAGTTGTATCTAATTCTCATTGTAATTTTAGAAATTCTAAGCATGCTGTTTTATTGCAAACATGTTGTGTAACTGCTCAAGGTAATTCTAAATCAAAGGTAGTTCGATTATTACTTGATTCTGCAAGCGAAAAAAGCTTCATAACAAAAGCATTAGCTCGTGAATTAAATTTGCCTGTTTTAAGAAAAGAACATTTAACTGTATTCGCTTTTGGCATGGATCAAGGTCGCGAAGAAGAATATGATGTTTTTAAAATTAAATTGCGAAGTAAAATGAATTATCATCGTTTTATAGATGTTGAGGTGTTAGCTACCGATTTGATAAGTGCAACAACATTGAAGGTTCCCAATTCTGACCCTCTAGTTATAAAATACATTGAAAGTAAAAGATGGAGGTTAGCCGACCCTACGCCTGAGGAATCCGAAGTACAAATTTTACTTGGAGCTGATTATTTCTGGAATGTTCAGAGAGGTGTCGTTGAAGAAATTAATGACCATTTATATGTAGCTAATACACTTTTTGGGTACACAATAGTGGGAAAAATAAACTCTAAAGGTAACGAAACAGTTAATGCTCATCTTGTATCTGTTAATGAAATAGAAAATTTTGATTTGCAAAAGTTTTGGAAACTAGAGTCTTTGGGTATTTGTGATAGTAAAAATGAATTATTTTCACAAAAGGATTTAGATGCTCTTGATTTATTTAATGATAATTTAAATTTTGTAAATGGAAGATATGAAACTAAACTTTTGTGGAAAGTAAATAAAAATGAATTGGAATCCAATTTTGATGTAGCTAAACATAGACTTTGGGGATTAAAATCAAAATTGTGCAAAAATGAATGGTTACTTAAGGAATATGAGAAAATATTAAATGAACAATGTGGTTTGGGTATAATTGAAGAATGTGAGTTTAATAAAGATGAAATAAACACGTATTACATGCCTCACAGACCAGTAATAAGGGAAGATAAATCGACAACTAAAGTAAGAATTGTTTTTGATGCGTCATCCAAAGATAAGGGGGCAAAATCGTTAAACGAGTGCTTATTTCCTGGGCCCAATCTAAATCCTAACATATTGGACATTATTTTAAAATTCCGTCTCCACAAAATTGCTTTCTTGGCCGATATAGAAAAGGCATTCTTGCAAATCCAGATACAACAAGAAGATAGAAATTTTTTGAGGTTCCTGTGGTTTGACAATATCACTAGTAACAATCCCATTTTGAAGGTTTTTCGCATGACCCGTGTAACTTTTGGTGTAACAACTTCACCCTTTTTCCTTTCTGCAACCATCAAACATCACATTGAGGGGTATAAAGATTTGTTTGGAAAAATAGTTAATATACTTCCTTATACGTTGATGACCTGTTTCATGGAGCTGATTCAGTAAATGAAGCTTTTGTTTTATCAAACGGTGCAGAGAAGATATTGAGTGAGGCCAATATGAAACTCAGAAAATTTAAAACCAATTCTTCCGATTTAAAATTTTTATGGAAGGAACATGGAATAAACTTTGAGGAAGACACTCTTGAACAAAATCTTTCGAAGGTATTGGGAATTATATGGATAACAGAAAGTGACACCTTGAAAATAGACATACAACCACTTTTGGTAGAATTTGACCATAAAATTATTACCAAACGTATTGTTTTACAAACTGTGGCAAAAATTTATGATCCTATTGGACTCATTTCCCCTTTCGTGATAAGAATTAAATTTTTAATGCAAGAACTCTGGGAACATGGAATTGACTGGGATTCTACATTACCAGATTCTTTAAGTGGAAAATTCAGAAAATGGCATAATGAAATAAAAGACTTGGTAAATTTTGAAATTCTTAGAAAATATTTTGTAACTATCCCAAAATTAAATCCTGAAACCGCTCAACTTTTCATATTTTCTGATGCTAGTTTAAAGGGGTATGGGTCAGTGGCTTATTTACGTGATTCTTCTTCTTGTGAAACTTCATTTGTAATAGCAAAGTCGAGAGTAGCGCCTCTCAAGAAAATTACATTGCCGCGCATCGAACTTCTTGGAGCACTTACGGCTGCAAGATTAGCGAATTATTTAAAGGAAATATTTAAAATTGTGAATGAAAATATATTTTGTCTAAGTGACTCCCAAATTACCTTGCACTGGATTAAAGGAAGTGCTAACAACTGGAAGCCCTTTGTGGCAAACCGCGTACGCGAAATTCAGGAACTTGTTGCTCCTGTACAATGGAAATTTTGTAAAGGAAAGGAAAATCCTGCAGATGTTCTCTCTCGTGGTTGCTCTGCATCTGAATTGATTAATAACGAGGTATGGTTACATGGTCCTAGCTGGCTGAAGGAAGAATCGTTACCAGTATTTCCCCCTGAAACTCAACCTAATCTACCTGATGAAGAGGTCTTGCAAGAACAACGTAAAACGCTTGTTTGCTCCATATCCCAAAATATTCCAGAATTTGAGCTTTTATTTAAATTTTCATCCTGGTCTAAATTAAAACGAATTACGGCTTGGTGCCTCAGATTCATCAAAAATAGTACATGCCCATCTGAACGAGTCTATGGTTTTTTGACTGTTCCAGAACTTGAAAGGGCAACAAATGCTATTGTGAAATTAATTCAAAACCATGAATTCGGAGACGAACTGAAAATTCTAAAATCCAGAAAGATCCTAAATTCTAAAAGCAAACTCCTTCCTTTACATCCATTTCTTGACGAAAATGATATTCTTCGTGTTGGAGGTAGGCTAAAAAATGCAAACTTGTCTGAATATCAAAAACATCAAATCATTCTCCCTAAAAGGCATCATGTTACAGACTTGATAATAAAGTATTTTCATGAGAAACATCTTCATAGCGGGACTCAATTGACAATTTCAGCAATTCGACAAAAATTTTGGATAATTAATGCTAAAGAAGCTGTGAAAAGAGAAATAAGGAAATGTATGAAATGTTTCCGAAATTCATCACACCTTTCATCTCAGTTGATGGGAAATCTGCCATCAGCACGCGTGACACAAGCTCGAGTATTTTCAAGAATAGGAGTCGACTTAGCCGGCCCCTTTTTGATCAAACCTCGTAAGGGACGTGGTGTGAAACCCTTTAAACATTATGTTTGTCTGTATGTTTGTTTCGTAACAAAAGCTATCCATCTTGAGTTAGTCACTGATCTTACAACTGAAACCTTTCTAGCCTCATTGAAAAGATTCGTGGCTCGACGTGGAAAACCTCTAGAAATATTTTCCGACAGAGGTACAAATTTTGTAGGGGCAGACCGTGAAATAAAGAGAATGATGTCTCTAATTGCTTCTGATGAAAAATTGCACAAGTATCTTACTGACGAAATGATAGTATGGAAATTCAACCCACCTTCCGCCCCTCACTTTGGAGGCCTTTGGGAAGCGGGAATAAAACAAATGAAAAATCATTTGAAGAGAACAATTGGTGATCAGATTTTAACTTATGAAGAATTTTTGACCTTAATTGCACAAATTGAGTCATGCTTAAATTCAAGACCGCTTGTCGCTGAGTCTTCTGATCCAAATGACTTTACGGCTCTGACGCCAGGACATTTTATTATAGGAGCACCCTTGACCTCCTTACCTGAGCCTGATATCTCCTCTACCTATGTAACTCCTTTGGAACGTTGGAAATTGCTACAAAAGATTTTCCAAAGTTTTTGGAAAAGGTGGTCGTCAGACTATCTCTCACAATTGCAGCAACGTACAAAGTGGTTTAGAAGCAACCCGAACTTAAAAATCAATGACTTGGTGTTGATAAAGGAAGAAAACCAGCCCCCATTAAGGTGGAAATTGGGCAGAATAATTGAACTATTTCCTGGGGATGATAATATTGTTCGTGTTGTCAAATTAAAGACTTCTACTGGTGAACTGAAACGCCCTATCACAAAATTGTCTCCTCTACCGATGGACATTTAATATAATAGAATTTTACTTTATTTTAACTAACTTTATTATTATTATTTTTTTCTATGTCTAATTTTTGTAACTTTCTGAACTATTTTGTATATTAATGTCTTTTTCTATTTTTAGTTGTTCCAGAAACTGTTTTTTATAGAAGTAGTAGGATTTAATTGCATTTCATTTTAGTTATACTTAACATTTAAGGTAATATTTTAAATTTGTATTTAATATTTGATTATTTAGTATGTGATAGTGGAAATTTGGTAAGTTATAATTGTTCGATGAACTCCGTTCATGGAGGCGGAGGATGTTACGGCGTAAATGCCCTCAAATTTATTTGTTTATAATTTAACTCTGTTTATCTTTCATATTGCGAAATATAATTATAAAACTGATTTCTTTTGACAGAAAAAATCTAATCTGTTTATCTAAATTGTTTATAACCCTGAATCAATATTTATGAGTAACATTATGATTTCAAGGTCATGTAATATAGATTTATTTACTTTATAATAATTTTGAATTGATGGTGATTTATTAGTTTTATAATTACTTGGATGTCATTTAAATGAATATTATAGCTATTTAGAAGATTTATAACTGCATATTGTAATTTTTATTTTGATGTTTATTTTATATAATATGTATCATTTTTAAAATGGTCAGTCTTGACTCTGTAACCAAGCAGAGAACATGTAACATGTCCTGACTCTGTAATCAGAGATGCCAATTGTTAAATCATGGCTCTGTTTAATACAGAGTGTATAGTGGAAGTCCTGACTCTGCAACCAAGCAGAGAACACATTTTTTTTTGTATTGGCTCTGTTAAATACGGAGAATTACTATTATGGAACAATTATTAACTTCTAATGATGAATAGAATTTACATACTATTTCAGTTTTATTTAATAAACTATTTAACCTAATTGCTCTCCCATCTCACTTGGATTTTGAAAATTTATTTGTCAAATGAATTTCGGCGCCACCACACGTATTCGCCTGTTTGGATGTAAGAAGGCATGGAGATAGTATACATCAACACCTCGACCAAGTTCGCTGGCCAGATTCATCAGCCATCTTGTTTCAAAATGGCGGCCATTAAATTAAAAAATATATATATATTTAAAGTGAGGTGCAAAAAAATTAGAAATTGAAAAAGGTTTCTTTCTTAAGTATTTGATCTTGATATAAGGATTCAGGAGCATTTTTTGTTTGTCTTTACCTTAAAAAATGGCTCAGATATAGCAGTTTCAATTTCTATTGTGGGTGACATTTTGAAAAATCTGATTTTTTGCATGCGACAGCGCTCCTATATATTAACCGATTCCGATGTGAGTGAGCATGTGCACAGCAATTACTAAGGTCTCGACCAAGTTCACTGCTTAGCCTCATCCACCATGTTGTCTTAAAATGACAGGCACTTTAAGAAATTGCCGAATTTGGCAGCCAAATATAAGTTACTTTAAAGAAAAGCAGCTTGGATAAAGCTGACTAATTTCGCGAAATTCTCATTCATTATATTGATAAAAATTAGTATTGAATCTCCTATATTCGGTTTCCACTAAATTGAGCTTCGTGTGTTTGCATGATATAAGTTGGCTTTTTTTAAATAAGGATTATGAAAGCTACCTCTTCCTCCCGGCACTAGCCGGGAGGACTTTTTTCAGTTCTTTGCATTAATCATGTGAGTCTCTTGCATCACGCGTGGGAGGAATAAACAAGAGTTATATATGATTATTACTGTGCATTTTGGATAAATATAATTTAGATATTTCAACAGTTCGATGATTATTTAATGATTTACAGTTTAGTTTATTTGGATAAGTATTCGCAAATGTTATTGTCCTTGAAAATGAATTGTTATTGTCCTTGAAAAAGCACTTTTTTGATAACCACTTTATGAGCTAAAGATGTTATAAAATCTGAACTACTTAATTTACTGAATTAAATTAAAACAAAACATTTTAATTTCATTTATTAAACAGTGCTGTTTAAGCAAGCTATCGCATTTTTAGATTTACGTGGCAATCTTACTTCCTTTCATTTTATACAAAGATATGATTGCTTCATCTGTTACAAAATTTCTTTCTTTTAGTTTTTAATATCCAGTATGAAGTGCAGGCACAATATTAGTCAATAAAATCCCATTGTTTCCTTGTACAATTTTCTCAAGTAATATTTCGTTAGTAACAAAAGAAAAGAAAAGAAAAAAACAAAGAAATGAAAAAAGAAAGAATAAAAAAGAAAGAAAAGAATACAAAAACAGAAAAATACTTTCTTTGTGGGAAATCGACACGTGATGGGATCAAAAAATTATCTGGAAACGTTATTTCTTCATCAGTTACAAAATTTGTTTTAGTCATTTAATGTGCAATATTATCCTATAAAATTCTCCTGTGACAATAATTTCAAGCCTCGATATTTTATTAAAGGAAAGAAAAAAATGAATGGAAGGAAGAGATAAGAAAAAAAGAAAGAAAAAAGAAAGGAAATGAAAAAAAGAAAGAAAGAAGAAAAAGAAAAATATTTTCTTTGTGGAAAAGTCAGGCATGATGGAATCGAGCACAATCATACAAAAACATCATTTTTTTCATCAATTACAAACTTTGTTTTTCTCATTTAATGCGCAATATTATCTTACAAAAGTCTTTCGTGACCTTTTACAATTTTCTTTTTCCTATAATTTTACTTTTTAGAAGCGTTTAGAGAAAAATTTCTAGCAGTCATATTTTATTTAAAAAAAAAAAAAAAGAATGAATAACTGAAAGAAAGAAAAAAAGACAGGAAATGAAAAAAGAAAAATATTTTCTTTGTGGGAAGTCAGACATGATGGAATCAAACGCAATCATGCAAAAACGTTATTTCTTCATCAATTACAAAATTTGTTTTAGTCATTTAATGCACAATATTATCCTACCAAATCGTTCGTGACCTTATACAATTTTCTTCTTCCTATAATATTACGTTCTGAAAGCGTTTAGAGAATAATTTCTAGCATTCGTATTTTATTCAAAAGAAAAAAAAAATGAAAGAAAGAAAAGTGAAAGCAAGGAAGAAGAAAGAAAGAAAGGAAATGAAAAAAGAAAGAAAGAAGAAAAAGAAAAATATTCTCTTTATGGGAAAGTCAAACATGATAGAATCGAGCACAATCATACAAAAACATTATTTCTTCATCAATTACAATATTATCCAACAAAATCCTTCGTGACCTTATAGAATTTTCTTTTTCCTATAATTTTACATTCTACAGGCGTTTAGAGAATAATTTCGAGCATCGATATTTTATTTAAAACAAAGAAAAAAAGATAGAAAAGAAAAATAGACAGAAAAAAAAATATATGTGTGTGAAAATCAAACGTAATGAGAACGGCAATCATACTTTCTTAGTTAGAGTGCCCCAGGTACTTAAAATCAGCTGTTATTTTTCAAATATCAAATTAGTTGTTGACCCATGTTAAAGAGTTTTGTACTCTAATTTCTGCGTTTAGTTTTACACGATCAGCAATTTTATTTAATATGCAGTTTTATGATAGCTTTTTTTTTTTTTCTTTTTTGGCGGACTACTTGAGTACGTCGATAAACTATTGAGAAAAAAAAGGGGCTCCTCGTGTGTGCTGGTGAGCGTGAAGCCGCACGTGCACGTTGTCATTCTCATCAGCTGATCGTCAATCCGTGACGCCCACTTTTTAGTGCTGGAAAAGAGGGAACACGCAGATATTGAGGAAGAAATGCAGGGAGATCGAAATTTTACGGAAACACAATGTATTATTTTTAAATTCGATTTCCAGGGGAATATATAACACGTTCAAATTAGCCAAAACTTGTATTTTTATATGAAAAAATAATGAACAAAGCCTAATACAGTGAAGCCTCCAAGTTTGACACTACTATAAATTAAACACTTCCCTAAGTTGTACGCTTTTTTCTGTGAACGGAATGATGCCATAGGATTAATATTAGGTTGAGCAAAAAGTTCTGGGAAATTTTTAATCTAATGGTTACCAGAATTTGTATCATATATAAGAGTACTAGTGGTACAGTCCGAACGTGGCTCCATTCGATTATGGCCTCTTTCGATCAATGCAACGCCTTTTAAAGGCCTCTTTCGATTTGAATCCTTTAATGAAGTTGAAGAATCATGTCAAGAGTTTTTCGATTCCAAGGAGCCGCCATGGTACTTCCAGGAAATCCGGAATCTGGCAGAACGATGGCAGAAAGTCGTGGACTATGATGATACTTTGAAGAACTGTCCTCGTGTTGTTAATTTGAGCATAACAACGCAACTTTCACAAATTTCCCAGAACTTTTTGCCCAACCTAGTATTATGTTCGATTTCGATAAATTGAACATATCCCTAAGATGGACAGTTTTTCTTTTTTTTTTTTTTTTTAGAACTGGATGTATCCATAGAATTAACATTAGGTTCAACTTCTATAAGTTGGCCAGGGCACATCCCTATGTCAACGCCATCCTGTACATAATGCCTTTAGGATTGGCAACGCTGGATTGCACGCCGTAGTCATGGATCGTCCGACTTTGTAATGCATGCATATATTCGCGCTACTATAGAACATTAGCTTTGTAAATTCATTATGAGGAATCTTATTTACAAGTTTGGCGCCTCCATAAGTTGGATGCTTTTTTCTGAGAAAGGAATGTAACCATAGGATTAAAGTTACGTTCGATTTCGACAAATTGGACATACCCCTAAGTTAGACACTTTTTTTTTTTTTTTTAGAACTGAATGTAGACATAGGATTAACATTACGTTAAACTTCTATAAGTTGGGCAGGCCACATCCTTATGTCAAGCAACATTCGGTAGATAATGCCTCAAAACTGGCAACGCGGGATCGTATGACGTAGTCATGGATCGTACGACTTTCTAATGTATGCATATATTCGCGCTACTATAGAACATTAGCTTTGTAAATTCATTATGAGGAATCTTATTGATGATTATGAGTTTTTAAACTGGTGCATAAATGTGCTGTACCACAAGATGTGCACATTTATCGCACAATTTTTAAATATAATTTATTGCCTTACTTAAATGCAGAAAAATGCGGGTTCTAAATTCTATCCCATTTAATTCTACGATTAAACGGTGTAGCTACGAATTCTTCCATTGGCATATGAAAAGAAATTTTCTAATTATAAAATAGTGGTGGTAAACTCCTTGGAATTTCCAAAGAGTTTACCCACCTTGTACACCCTTTTGCAAGGGTAATTATAAAACTAGACCTAAAGTAACTACTTTTTGCAACATTGCAAAAAAAAAGATTTTTTTAAAAAATCTGACTACAAATTAAAAACACGCTGAATAAACAGTGAATTAAAACAACAACAACAAAAAATACGGTAAATTAAAATTACTCATGTCAATAATTGGGACTTTTTTTGATGGGCAGTAGTGATTAGTAAGCAAGTCATGTCCGTTTTGTGTTTCTGCCGTTTCTTTCGTTATGATTGTCAATTAAAAAAATTAATTTTGTTTACATATTTAATCAGTCGATATTAATTTATTTTTATTTAGAAGTGACTATTATAATTAACATTTAGGATGCATACATAAGCACTTGTAACTGAGTTGAAAAATTTATAAATGCATCTGTAACATAGGACATAATGAAGGGAAAGAATATTTTTTCCAACTGGATTAAATCATATTCAAGGCTGGAGTAGCACAGTTGAAGTTTATTCCAACAGAGCGAAAAATGTCCAGATACTTGACGCCAAATATCCAGGTTCGATCCCTGGTCTGGACATTTTTCGCTCTGTTGGAATAAACTTCAACTGTGCTACTCCAGCCTTGAATACGCGTCTGTAATTTGGAAATCTTAAGGGCATCTTAAAGATGGACATCTTCAGCATTTGAAAGATTTTTAGAATTCGAACTATATCACTAAATCTAACGGCTTAGCTATTAACAATAACGAGAAGGAACATCTTGAATAGAGAGAGGGTTATGCCAACCCGACCGGCAATAGAAAATCAGCCTAAAATGCAGAAAATGATTAGAATCAACCCGACCCAATGTTAGGAATCTCATTAAATCAGAGATGAGCCTGTGTCAATTTCACCCATTTACATTTAGTGAACGCTCCCCAGCGAAGATCGTGATGGACAAAAGATGCTATGATCGTGGTCGTTCGACCATTGTAGCGACGATGACATGGATTATTAACGATCATCATAACTTGTAATTTGACGCCCGATCTTTTGCCTTGTTCAAATTGTCCGACCGATAAAACGGCACGGGAGCATCTCAATTTCAGATCACTTTTTTCTTTTATCTCTTCCCAATTTTTTTCCGCTCGTTTCGTCACGGAGTGTTAGCTGCAAAAGCGAAAGTTAACACCGCGTATTATGGCAAATGAACAACGGTTAAACCGTTCGGGATGATGCCTTTGTTTGTTCTAGCACCGCGTTTTTCAACCTTTATTACCTCACCAAATTTTTTAGATGCTCTATGCGCCATTTTATTTGGAGGCAGAATTGTACCTCGGGTGCTTCAAAACGCTGGAATGGCCCTTAAGGTTTTTAAAATACTTAGTTGTTTCTAAACCGTTTTTTCTAAACTTAAAGTTATGTCCATTTTTCAATTTCGTTGCAGGTTTCGCGTGTCGGTAACACGATCCACGTCGGTGTTCCTTAAGCACCGCGTTGTCTTGACATCTCACCGGAATGGGCAGTTAAACTTTCGCGGCACACTTACATTATGGTTATTAAAAAAATCATAAAAATATCGCGTTTTGTTATAAAGAAGAAACCACTGAAAAATTTAAAAACATGTTAGCATTAATTTATTTTTTCCTTTATTGCACGTTCATATTTAATGAAATGAATGAGTTGGACATTTTTTACGTGAGCTTAACTTTTAAATATATTTTAATAAAATCAAATTTTTGACCCACATATACTTAAATTTTCTTTTCAGGTCATTAACTTTGATAATTTTGCTGAAGAAAAGTTAACATCAAACAGACATGATGAAGAGTTGCTAACCTCCAACCATTCTTTTTCAAAAAGTGATTTAATTTCAATCAGGTGGCAAGTTAAACACGTTTCAAACCAGAAAATTTAAAAGATATGTCTTTATTAATACTTTCCAACTTAGTGGAAAAGTGTTTATGGCTTCGGTTTGTCTGTCTGTTCGTACTCTAACTGTCATGAATAAAATCGGATTGCTCTGTAATTTGTATATGCTATTGGCTGCTACTATAGCACAATCGCTACTGAAAATGAAGTGTTTGACTTTGTTAATTAATATAAAACACGACCAGTTTTGGAACGGACCAAGCCTTTTAATGTATTTTGGTCAATTTCTTCCCATTGGGAAATAATAGCAGCTTTTAATTCTGAATTTTTTACATACTGTTTTCCACTTGAATAAATTTCTCTAGATATTACACGTGTTTAATTTAGTTTAAATCAGGAGCAACAGATGGGCATGGCATCAGATGCACACTTTTATTAAGGGATCATTCGCAAATACTTTTTGCCGTGTGGATGGATGAATTGTCCTTCTGGAATATACAGAAAGATCTACAAATTACGTCAGCAAAAAACAATGAGTTATCTACCTTCAAGTAAATCTTAGTAGCTTTAATGTAATAAATTAGCAGATAGAAATACAACGTTGACATTACCAACAAATCCAAATGCAGCCCAAACCATGAGTGAGCCTTCAACCCTGCTGCTGTCTGAAAATATTTCAGTTACCTTGCGCGGAGTGTGCCAATAATACCAACAAGACCAGGACCATCCAAATTGAATTTTCTTTCATCAGGCAATATTATTCTTTCATATTCGAACTTCCAAGATATGTGATCGTTTGCCAAATTAGGAGATTTTTCGAATGCTTTTTAGTCATACATGGTTAAAATTTTCTTTTTTTGTACTTCAATGTCTTTGAGCTCCTGGCTACTTTTGACAAAGTACTTTTTGACACCGTTGTCAGTGGATCTCTTGCCAGTTCGCCAAAAGTTGTTTTCCCATTCTTCAGTCTCTTTATTACGGCTGTTTCTGCCCTTTTGGATAACTTTTTTGACGTATTGGAGATTCTTCTTTCCACAATCCTTTTGCAATAAAGGAAAATGCAATGTTACATCTAAAGATCAATTCAATATTTTTGCGATAACTCTTGCGGAAAGTCGTTGATCATTAAAAGCCGCCTAAAGCGCTTTTTCGACATATTTGTAGCGCTCACTTTGGGATCAACTTTTCATATTTTCCAACCCTGCGAAGTGTCTTTATATATTAATTAAATTAATTTGCCTATTTTGGTTTCTTCTTCTCGGAGTGGCATTCGATACTCCTGTACAGTTTAGAAATTCCTCTAATAGAAATTTCGGTCAGTGTTCATATCATTATGCAATTTAAAGTTTATTTTTCATTTTGTCGTTATATATAAAGTAAGAATATTGTACTTGTCTCCAGAATAGCGTTTTCTAATAATTATTTATGGATTTTTGCCATGGAATGACAAAATTACTGGGTGTTCATATCATTTTAAATCGCAGTGTATGCTACTTATAATGAAATTGATACACATTACTGAGGTCTACTACAAGATAATTGCTGTAGAAAATGATGTGCATAGCATTTATCGTTCGAAGTACTCTGTCTATTAGCGACAATTGCAGGAAGTGCTCTTTCAATTATGGAATGCGTTTTTGAATACTATGTGGTGTGTACCAATACTATAGATGATATACAGGGCTACACAAAAGAGTTCGTACGCATTACTGAGTATGAGACTGAATTACTTAAAGGAGGTTTTCAATTCACAAGGCGAACTATATTTAGTCTATACTATAGAACTATATTTAAGAGATGTTTGTAGAATGTAAATAAAATAATATACATCTACACGCAAAGAACGGTCACCTATGGATGATAATTTCTGCCAGTGTGATTTCAGTAGTTTTAAGCGTGTTTTAGTCTGAATTAAATTTTACCTTTTTATGTGGCGTGTAGAAAAATTTATAATTAAGAAAAAAAGTACAAAAGAATTCAAATACGTTTCCGTCTATTGAAGAAATGCTGAAAGTGAATATTCAACCTTTTATACATTTTATAACAAAACTAAATTTTAGAATGCTATGTAGAATATATACAAATCTATAGATAATAAACAGGGCTGCACAGAAGAATTGGAGTAATATTCCGGCTATGGACGGTAATTGCTGAAATCTGGTTTTCAGATGTGGATTTTTTAAAATATTTTCTTAAGTATCTTATTTAACTACACAATGAAGTTTCGTTAAAGTATTCAGAAAATGTTTGAAAGTGCTTCTGGTTTATTTTATTTCATATTTCTACGTGGAATTTTATTTTATTAATGAAAAAAAGTTGCTGCTAAGAAACGTGTTTAACCTAGGATATGATTAACCTACATTTGACCGAAGGATGCTAGGAGATTGGCAGAGGAACATGGAACATATTCCGTTGAAAATGTAACAAATATTTTCAGTTCCTTTTATTTCATGTATTCATTGGCTTTTTAAAGTGGTATTTTCTTTTACTTGGAAATTGATTTTTTCAGAAATAATAAAACACTTCGCTTGGTCTACATTTTTTTTTTTTTTTTTTTTAACCATTTAGAAAAATGGTTATTGTCCTCTGTCAGGGTAGGAAATCAAAAACATATCGGAAGCTTTTTATTAGTTGAATCCACATTTTATTCGTTTTCTGGTGTGTCTATATAGTAATCTGTATTTTCCCTTTACTTTTAACAACGATGGATACTTCTGTTGCCACTATGACGAAAAAAGTAATAAAAACTACAAAAAAAAAAAATAATAATAATAACTCAGAAACAATTTGAGATACAGCTTTCAAAGAAATTGCATTTAAAAGTACATTTTTTTTCTCTATACGACAGTGTAAAAAGTAATATTGTGGGATGTTTAGGAGTTTAAGAATGAAATTTCATTTAAAATTGGTCCAGGAATATTAATGTTTAATCCATGGCGTACGTAATGTATGACCAGCTCCGTAAAAGTTAAAAAATTTACAGTACCGAAAAATGTAATCCATGGCGTACGTAATGTATGATCAAATCCGTGCGATTTTTTATGTCTTAAATTTTAGTCCTTGAAAAAATCATTTTCCAAATGGTCGTTGTAATTTGTTAAATTGCTTTTTTTTTTTTTTTTTTTTTTTTTTTTTTATGGCACACTTGTAGCTCTTTCACTGCCCACCAGTGAGCCGCGGCACAGCAGATGAAAATTGTTCAACCGATAAAATGGCTCGGGAGCATTTCAAATTCGATCACTTTTTCTTTTGCCGCTCTCGTCACGTCGTCACGGAGCGATGGCTGCAAAAGGGAAAGTTAACACCACGTTTTGTGGAAAATGAACAATGGTTAAGCCTCTCGGGATGATGCCTTTGTTTGTTTTGGGGAATTCATCAGAATTTGGCGACATCGGCTTGGCGGGGGAAAAATATAGAGAATGCTCATTCGATATCAGGCTATGAGTTTTATTAAATATAACACAGGATTGGCACAAGAAAAAAATAAGAGAATTAGGTAACGTGAATTATATTCATATGAAACAATTTAGTTTAAGTAGCCTGTAAGTAATGATATACTTAAAAAAAAAATTAACAAACAAACATATAATATTGAAATAGGCTTCATTTGGGATAATTAAAATGGTAGGATTGAACTTCGTGCCGTTATATTAAGAAATAAATGCACAATGCGAAAATGCGTATTCATTTGCTTTCCATTTATTTCTTAATTATTTCTTCATTAAGATGCTTTATTCTTTTATTTAATACTTTCCACCATAGTTGAAAAGTATTTATGACTTCGGTTTGTCTGTCCGTCTGGCCGTCTGTCCACGCTCTAACCCCCGTAATTATACTCGGATTTTCATGAAATTGATAAAGGTTATTTATAGGGTCACCCAAGCATGTTTGGTATTGTATAAGAAGCATGTAGGATTAATAGTTCAATTACAGGGGCACTCAAAAGTATTCCATTAGAGTATGGTATAGGGGGGAAAAATCGTTTGCAGAGTATTTTAATGACATGACGCTATTTCAAATGCATTGAAACTGATATAAATCACTGAATTCCACTACGATCACGTTAGAACAGGGCATTCATAGCATTTTTTATTCATTTACAGGAACACACAAAAGAAATCGGTTACAGTAGAGCAGTGGTTCCCAACCTTTTTTTGGCCGCGCCCCACCTAAGCATCTCTAAAATCATGATGTCCCCCCTTCCCTTTTATACCATATAAATCTGATTATATATATAAAAAAAAAAAATTCTGTTTTCCCGGAAGAATCTGAAAATATCATTAACCCTGATAAGTGATTTTACGTCCTTTAGTTTATCAAAATCATATTTTTTTTTATTACAAGTATGTTTTTAACATAACTCTATGAATCAATGAGGTCATGGATTTTTGTCTTTACATCTACAAAAGTTTAATTTATTTTGGCAACTTACCTCAAATTTAAAAGTGATAAATAGTCTACATTTTTATCTTCATAAAATTTCTTGAAATCTTTCTCACAATTTTTATTATATCTGATAGAATTGACACATTTCATAATGGATTTTAGTACTTCATTAAGAGCAAGTGATATTTGTTTATTACCGAGACTATATGGATAACATAATTCACAAGTAACATTTCCGGATTCGTGCTTTTATCCATTTTAACCATGTTTTCTCCGAGTTTAAATCTTAAAATGTATATGTCATGAAGTATGTTTATGTATTGTGTATGTGGTGTGGTCTGTAGAAGATCCATACGAAGTTTACGTTCTATCCATTTCCTTCCGTGATGAGCACGGAGATTTATTAATTTCATAAAAGCAGTACCTCATTTACATAATTCAAAACATTTTTTAGTTTGAACATGTCCAAATAGTCAATTTTAGATATACCCTACAGAATTTCATAAGCAAAAGTTCCTTCACGGCATATATTGCACTATAAATAGATGTAAAAGAAAAAAAATGTATAAAAAAAGAGGTGTGTTTTACTAAAATAATATTACAACCAGAAATATTACAATGATTTCTTCATGTAAAGGTGTCAAAATATCTAGAAAGCATCACATAATTATTCCGGCGTCAGTGTATTTTGAACTTTGAAATGGGAAAGTTTCGAAAATTTATTTTTATTCAATTATTTTTAAATTTTTTCATCTATTATTTCTATCTCTAGACTACGAAACACTGCTTTCATTAAAAAAAAAAAAAATGGCAGAAATTTTGTTAATAAGAATTCTGAAATTGCTCCCCTGTGTGTGGGGCTTACGCCCCACGTTGGGAACCACTGCAGTAGAGTATTGTCTTTGAGAAATAATTGCTGGAGTGTACGGTTTATAATTCGGTATGCGCTTTTCAATTTATTTAATTTTTTGCATCTTAGTCGTTATATATAAATTATATACCTCAAATACAGGGCTGCACAAAAGTATTCACGTACCGTTCTCCTTATTAGAGGAAAATGCTGAAGGTAAATTTTCAACTGAAGTACATGTATCTCTTAAGTGAACTAAATTTTGGCAAGCATGTAGTTAATAGATTCAAATCTATATATCCTATACAAGGCTGCTGAAAAAATTTGGATACTTTCCCAATTGTGAACGGGAACAGCTGAAATTGGGTTTTGAAATGTGTTATGCGTTTCCATAGGGTATAATTAGACGTAATATTTTACTTTTGTAAACGGTGCAGTTTTGTTGCATTATTCTGAATGTATTGGAAAGTCTTTCATAATCTATGCGTGACGCATGATTTTTTCTTTCTTGTTTACTTTTTCTCCGCTCAAAAAACATGAAACTTGTTCATGTCAAAAAAGTTATTTTTAAACATAAATAAGCCACATTTGCAGTTAGATTTGCATAAAGATGGGAGAACGATATTATTACTATTATTATTATTATTATTACAGTATAACTTCAAAAATCCGGCATCATCGGGACTGAGATTATGCCGGATTTTTGAAGGAATATCAAAAGTGGTACTTTATTCTTAATGACGCCTTTAGCCATAATTTAATTCATTATTAAGTGATAATTACGTAAGAAAAAGAGAAAATTAAATATTTAAAAAAAACTTACTTTATATGATATTTTCTATAAGAAAAAAAAAATCTAATAAAGCGCGAAATTATTTCTCCTCTTGTAATTTCGTAAATATCGAAGTCAAATTTGTTTGCTTCAATTTTTTTGGACGTCCTTTAACAAGTTATTTTTAATATTTTTTATTTTATACAAATGAAGAACGTCTATTTCGGAAATACAGTCTTGTTTCTCTAAAGCACATCAATGCTCCAGTGCATTGATGTGCATTTTTCTAGTGACGTCTTTTTTATCTGCCGGGTGATCATCCTCGTCTTCGGAGCTGCTACTAGCATTATCGGCGGTTCTATTTAGCACAGCGTCATCGATCTCGCTGTCCGTTAAATTTTTTGTTGTTGATGCATTTTCGTCAATGCTTAGCCAACTTTCTGTATCCCTTTTTTCGACACTTAATGCATTTTCAGATTTTACATGTTCAATCAGCTCATAAATTGCAGTCTTTTCACAGCAACTTTGAAAGCCCGAAAATTCTTCCTCATCATTGATGTCGCCATTGCCGAAAATTCATTCCAGCCGCAATTTGTTCCCATTGCTAAGCAACGGTGCAGCTCCCAGAAAATTTATTCAGAAAATAATCGCCTCTGTCAAATGTAAAAAAAAAAGTCAAATATTCTTTTTTGCATTTTTACATTCGATCGTGAAGTTTTCAATTCATAAAGAATTGCTAATTTTTCTCCCATAACTTGAAAGTGTAAAAGAAAAAGGAAGGGAAAAGATGGTTTTGATGCCGGATTTCTGAGTGCTGGATTTTTGAAGTTATACTGTATTATTATTATTATTAATATGCAAATATGTTACACTTGAATGACAATTGATTGCTTTCTGATGACAATCATTTTGTAGCTGACGTATTCTATAATTCTGGATAAAAAAATAATCTTCGACGGAATTTTTCTAAAATTCTTTGTATTTATAAGATAATTGAAAATATTATTCTATTTCTTTGTATATGAAAAGAATTCTTGTAATTTTTATGTATTTTCGAGAGAAAATAACAATATATCACAATATATCAAAAAGTAGCTAGTTCAAATTTAAGAACTGCCTTTAAGCGGTTCTCAAGTGCACTGCTCAACAAGCTCTAATCTCTCTGATACATTTACTAGCTCATTTCTAAGTAGAAAGGCACGAAATTTGCAGATATGACTATATGAATTACAAATGAGTTTTCTGGTTTTTGAAAAATAAATTATTTATCGAGTCTTTTTGTTCACCTGATAACCGGTTTTCTCCGTTCTCTGGCTGGTTTTTCTCCTTTCGTCCGGAAATTCGTTACAAAACGCGCACTTTGACGGCATTTTCTGAAAAATACGCTTACCGAAAAATGGAAAACGTCTTTCCATTACATAATTTCTGAAATAACACCACCTTTCAATTTCACGCGTTTCCGAATAAAAATGAATTAAAACTGCTGTCATAAAATTGCCCCTTTCAGTTTGGGAACAACCTTCTCTTAAAAAATATATACCGGGTAAGTCAAAATTAATATAGCGATTACAAACGGCTATAACTATTTAATAGAAAAGAATTTATCGATAAGATTAACACAGAATGTAGACGAACTTCAAAATTTTGTATACATACGTCAGACATGTTCTATGTGACTTCCCTTGGTCACACGGGCAACATCTAGGCGGTATAGTCCATTTCATGCCATACATTCTGAAGCATTTGTTCAGTCACCGACGCAAGCGCATTACAAATGTGTACTTTGGGTTCTTCAATTGTTTTGGGCATGACCGCATAACCGCACTGAAAAAAAATCGGCCATTTTTACCGTCATAATTGGCCATTTTTACTAATGAGACGACCGCAATTAACAGGATTCTTGTCTTTGCAAAGTTTCAAATCACGCATGCGTATTCTTCCGCTTCACTGCATTTGCCTTGCGTAAAGAAATTTTGAAGTTCCGTCTACATTCTGTGTTAATCTCATTGATAAATTCTTTTCCATTAAATAGTTATAGCTGTTTGTAATCGCTATATTCATTTTGACTTACCCTGTATTTCTCCCCCAAAACTGAGGACTAGTACTTCATCTTGCACCACCTTTTATTAAAAAATGAATAATGGTATATTAATTAAAAAATAATAAAAAGAATCATTCAATAAATCATTTTCTCCCGAATATTAAAATATTTTCTAGAGTTGAAAAAAGAAAACTCTGTTTTGGAAAACGTCTACTTTTTTAAAAAGACATGTAACTTCTTTTAAATGCGTGTGTGACGTGGCTATTCGAAAGAAAGTTTATTTTTTGTTCGTCGCAGATCGCGCGATCTCTCGGAAAGTGGCCTTTACAGGTGTCAGGGAACAAGTAGTAGTTGCGTCAAGATGGATAATAGCAATTAAGCACTGAGATACCATTTCAACCCGCATGAGGAAGTAAACGATAAAGAGAGTCATTAATTGCCAGTTTATTTATCCATATCAACGAGATAAGCTCCTATGCATTTCCGAAAATAATAATAACAATTATTATTATTATTATTACTACTACTACTATTATTATTACCAGACTGACTACCTCCGTTAAAAATGCCCAATGTACAGAACATAGATGAAAATCGTTTTCAATTCAAGACTCTAATAGATTTTTTTTTACCTTTAGTATTCTTAGATCTCCCAAAAACTTCAGCAAAAGTACTATATAAATGCATAATATATCTATAACCTATATAAATGTACAACATATTATTTAAATTTTGTTTCAATATTTAAATAATTCATGATTTTTTAAAAGTATCCTTTTAAATTTTTAATATGATTTTTTTAAATCTCGGATTTTTGATATTATAGTTAGAATAGTAACAATATTTTTTAGCAATTTTTTATCGTAATAAATATTTTCTAGCAATTTAAATCGTTTTGTGATTAATTTATTTGTGATTATTTTAATAGGGTTTTCCGCATATGACGTTTGAACTGTGAAATTTTGCATGTTATTATAATTTATAAAAAGAAAAAACAGATAAACTAGTCGGATGTGGCAATCCCAAATCTTTCTTCTGTCTCATACATATTAATACTTCCTAAAAATGCAGCATAGCAGTGGCACCGGTTAGGTGATTTACACCAATACCTAATCAGCAACAACTTATGTCATCTTCTAACTACTGAACCTGAAGTTTGATGAAAATCCGTCTATTAGTTTTTGAGATAAAGTTATTGCGGAAATTATAAACAATTCTGCATAACAGCGCCACCTGTAGGGCGATTCACACCAAAAACTAATCAGGACCAATTTATATTAGGGACTAACTGAATCTGAAGTTTGATGAAAATTCATGCATTAATTCTTGAGATACAGCTATTTCAAAAATCGTGAAAAAATGCAGCATAGCAGCGCTAACTGTTGGGCGATTTACACCAAAAAGTAATCAGCACGAAATTACATCAAGGATTATCTGAATCTGAACTTTTAGGAAAATCCGTGTATTAGTTCTTGAGGTAGAGCTATTGCGGAAATCGTGAATAATCCAGCATAGCAGCGCCACCTGTTGGGCGATATACACCAAAAACTAATCCGCACAAGTTTATATCATGGTCTAACTGAATCTAAAGTTGTTTGAAATTCCGTGCATTAGTTCTTGAGATAGAGCGCTCAGAATATTTTAATCACATACAGACAGACTCACAGACAGACATTTTCTAAAAACCATCAAATCGTGTTCAGGACCATCTAAAACGTATAAATCCAGCGAAAACCGGAAGTCGAAATTTTTCACGAATCCAATACTTTCTAATTAACATACATAAGATACAAATAAATGTAAATACATTGCTTAAAGGTGCGTCATATTTAATAAAATCCTTTAAAAACACATTAAAGTCATTTTAAAACCAAAACGTTTTCAACCGACACTTACGCGGCCCTCATCAGGGAAAAACCAATAGTTGTTGTCTCTCTGCGTCTTTTGCCTTGTCCGGAACAGACCATTTTACTTGAAGGGTGGTATGGAATATAAAGTGGAACGGAAATGTTATTCATTTTTTTTTCCAAAAGGTACAGGTTTATCAATCATGTATTAATTCTTTCCAGATTGCGTGGATATCATATGATAATATATCGTTACAGACCATTTCTTTATTAGATATTATTTCCAGAGATTCTCTTATGATAGCTTCTTGGTGATTACTTGTACGGAAAATAATTTTGGCTCTATTGAAATCTACTTTTATAGGCTGAGTTTGTGCTAATCTTGCTAACACAGTGTGGGGTCTATTTAATCTCAGATCTGCTTCATGTTCTTTTATTCTGTCTCGAAATTTTTGCAGTGTCATACCTATGCACATAAAATCTTTATTTTCTTTCTTGAAGGGTATAATATATACCCCTGATCTATTGATGGCTTGGATAGGGTCAATTTTCACTTTTAACAAGTCCTTTAACTTTGGGGGAGGGACTGCGATTAATGTAACACCAAATTTGAAGAGGGGGAATGCCTCATACTCTCAAAAAGCCTTGGGATGTAGTTAACTTTACAAAATTTCAAACTTTTAATTGGAGCTGTACTTCGTTTTTTTTCATTTTTCACTTTAAATCTGTTTATGATTTTTTCAATGAAATTGGATGGAACTGAATTCTCCGCTGATATTTTTCTAATTACATCTATTTCTTCATTAAGTAAATGGCTTGAACAAACTTCAAATGCTCTTTTTATATTGTTGAAAATAATCACAGCATTACATTAAATTCTTATTAATTTCTTTTTGTACAACTATGTTTATTGTGATTGGTTGTTTAATGTAGCTTTCTTTCACGGCCGCCAATTCTCTGCCATGGGCCTTGCAAAATCTATAAATACCTGTAAATTTTCTATTTTCTTTCAGTATGTTTGTGTAATTGTTCTTGTTAATATCAAATATACTCACTTCGATCCACGTCTTTATGTCTGCCTTTTTATTTATTTTAACAGCAGAGCGTTGGTTCTAGCAAGTGTTGAAATGAGCTGCGAGACATACTGACGCCGTTATTTTTCTGTTTTTTATTTCTGCTGGGATTTTGAGTGAAAAAGATTTTATCTTTCTTTTTATATATTTTATTGAGCAGAATGGATTCTTCAAAAGATGTTTACGGTATCCCTCTTTTTGAAGGTGATGGAAAAGTTTTTTCGGTATGGAAACGAAGAGTAACGGCAATTTTTGCTGCTAAAAAATTGGAAAAATTCTTGGAAATTGAAGCGGCTCCCGACAATGCCGCCGATGTCGTGAAAGCAAAAAAGGCTTACGCTTTATTATTATCATTATTAAGTGATAATGTTCTTGCATCACTTCAAGATGAAAATACAGCTCATAAAATTTGGAATAAATTAGAACGCACTTATGATACAAAGCGTGCAGTGAATCAAATTTTAATTCGGAAGAGATTGGCAACGATTAAGAAAGATCGTACAGTTTCTATGAGAAATCACATTGATGAAATAAATAAATTAATTTCGAATCTTAAGCTGTCTGGGGCAGAAGTTAATGAAACGGATACTATTGTTTATATTTTGTTGTCATTGCCTCAGGAATTTGAAAATGTTAAGATTGCTTTAGAAAACCAACCGAATTCTGTTTTGACATTAGATTTCGTGACACAAAGATTATTAGATGCTGAAGCACTTCTTTTGGATTCAAAGAAAGAAAAAGTATATACTAAGGCTGCTCATGATAATACTGCATTTGTGTCGACTCGCAAAGAATTCTTTTGCAAAATTTGCAACTCTAAAGGGCATACAGCGAAATATTGTAGAAAGAAAATTACTTGCCATTCTTGTGGAAAATTCGGACACATAAAACGTAACTGTAAAGCTGTTAAAAATTCAAATGAAGAAAAATTTGCCTCTTCAGCTGTTTCTTTCGTTGCTGGAAATGCTTCCAGGAAAAGAAATGAATTTATAGTAGATTCCGGAGCAACTTCCCATATGTGTTCTAATGAGAATTATTTCGCATCCTTAGTACCTTCTTCAGGAACTATTAAATGCGCATCAAAAACAACGAATCTAGAAATCAAAGGTATTGGAAATATTAATAGAAAACTGTCAAATGGAATGGAAATTACTTTAAAGGATGTCCTTTATGTTCCAGACTTAAACGGGCAACTCATTTCCGTTAGGAAAATTGAAAGTGCAAATTATACAGTTATTTTCAAGAATCAAAAAGTATTTATCGAAAAAGGGAGAAACCGTTTTTACTTCGGTGAACGGGATTTGAATGGACAATACGTAAGTGACTTTGTCCCTGTTTACGAAACCGTTCTTACTTCAAAGAAAAATCATTATGATATCTGGCATCGCAGACTTGGTCATCCGAGTGACAAAGTATTGAAAGATATGAAGCTTCCGGTACCTGATTCTTTTTGTGATATTTGTGCTCGGGCAAAACAGAGTGCAACACCAATGGGAAGAGGACCAAGAAAAAGAGAAACCAAGCCAATGACTTTGATTCATAGTGACATTTGTGGACCTATTTTTCCGACAACCTTTTCTGGCGAGTGCTATTTTATGACTCTTATCGATGATTTTTCTCGTTTTACTGAAGTACGTTTACTGAAACATAAAAGTGAAGTCTCAGAAGAATTAAAAATGTTCTTAAAATCCAACCCTACAGTGAAGAAAATTAGATGTGATAACGGGAAGGAATATTTTTCTAATGATTTAGTGAATTTTACTAGAGATCTTGGTATAGTGATAGATCCCGCTCCTCCATAAACGCAATCTTTGAATGGAGTAGCTGAACGCTGCAATAGGTCGCTTCTGAATATAGGACGTGCTTTGATTGCTGAATCAAATTTACCAAAGACTTTTTGGGGTCAAGCTATCCTTTTAGCAGCTTACTTGAAAAACCGAATGCCAAGCAGCACTATTGAGAACAAAACTCCGTACTTCCTGAAATATGGAGAAGAAGCCGATTTCAAGCACATACGTCTTTTTGGATGCAGTGCTTACATGTTAATTCCTTCCGTTCATCGAAAGAAGCTTGACGATAGGTCTAAACAAATGATCTTCATTGGTTATTCTTCAATGGGATATAGATTACTAGATCCTGAAACGAAACGCATAACTGTATCAAGAAATGTGAAATTCGACGAAGAGAAAAAGGAAAATGTTCAGTCGAAACAATACATTCTAGAAAATTCAGAACCAGTCGATAATGAAATTGATCCAGATGTTCTAGAAAATACGAGTGATGAATTAGATGATCCTGAAGAGAAAGAAGACAAAACAAGAAAATCTGAAAGATTTAAAAAGCAACCTGTACGGTATCCAGATCCTGAAGTTTACGAAGCATTACTTTGCCAACAAGAAACATTAACGTTTGATGATATCAAATCCCTCCCTAGTGATGAACAACGCTTGTGGAAAGAAGCTATGGACGCGGAGATTGAAAGTATGAAAATCAACGATGTCTGGGATCTTGAAAAATTACCACCTGACAAACGACCTATTTCCTGCAAATGGGTATTTACCATCAAAAGAGATGGTCGACATAAGGCGAGACTCGTAGCTCGTGGATTTATGCAAAAAGAAGGGCTAGACTATAGTGAAACCTTTTCCCCTGTAATAAGTATGTCAGCTTTACGTTTGGTTCTTATTTTGATTTTAAATGAAGACTTATATGCATCTGTGTTAGATGTTAAAACAGCGTTCCTGAATGGTAAGTTAAATGAACTTGTTTTTATGGATCAGCCGCAAGGCTATGATGATAAAAGTGGGCGAAAGTGTAATCTTAAAAGAAGTTTATATGGTTTAAAACAAGCCCCACGACAATGGTTTGAAAGGTTTCATGAATTTATTTCAAAGTTAAATTTTAAATCTTGTGATAATGAACCTTGTATTTTTATTCGGTATAATAATGATCATAAAATAAGTATTGCTTTGTATGTAGATGATATGTTAATTGCAGGTTCAGATGTAAATGAAACTAATGTAGTTATTTCCCTATTACATAACGAGTTTCACATGTCAAAATCGGAAAGTGTTTCAGAATTTCTAGGTATTCAAATGAAATTCAATTCTGATAGTTTAATAATGGATCAAGAGTCTTACATAATTAAATTGTTAAGTAAGTTTAATATGCTAGATTGTAAACCCAGTGACATTCCTATTTCTCCTAAGTCCACCCCATCTGATTTCAAAAATGGTAAACCTTTTAATGGCCCATATCGTGAACTTGTAGGTTGTTTATTACATTTAGCTTATATTTCTCGACCTGATATTTTGTATGCTATTAACTGTTTAAGTCAATTGCAAGAAAATCCTACTGAAATTGCATGGAAAGCACTTAAGAAAATCTTAAGATATTTAAAAGAAACATTGTCTTTAAAACTTGTGTATAAAAAGCAAAATTCTGATCCTAAATTATCCATGTATGTTGATGCTGATTGGGGGGCTAACACAAATGACCGCAAATCAGTAACAGGTTATATTTTAATGTTTTGTAACATGCCTGTTCTGTGGTGTTGTAATAAAAAAAAATCAGTTGCCTTATCGTCAACTGAAGCTGAAGTCATTGCTTTAACTAAAAGTTTGCAAGACTTGTTATGGTTTAAAAATATTGCTAGTGAAATTGTAAATATTAAGGATTTAGTAATTTTTGAGGATAATCAATCATTTATAAAATGTATCAGTAATGAGAGTAATTATGGTAGAATGAAACACATTGATATTAAATTGAAATTTGTTCGCAATATTATAAAAGAAAATAACATCAAAATTGAATATGTTCCTACGAATATGCAAATTGCTGATTTATTTACAAAGGCATTACCTAAAGTTAAATTTTATGAACTATTATTTCTTTGTTGTTTGTACAAGTAATGTTTAAATTGTGTCATATTATTATTAATGATTGATTTCAAGAAATTTCTTTGTTTTCTGATGTAATGCTAGATTATGGGCGGGTGTTGAAAATAATCACAGCATTACATTAAATTCTTATTAATTTCTTTTTGTACAACTATGTTTATTGTGATTGGTTGTTTAATGTAGCTTTCTTTCACGGCCGCCAATTCTCTGCCATGGGCCTTGCAAAATCTATAAATACCTGTAAATTTTCTGTTTTCTTTCAGTATGTTTGTGTAATTGTTCTTGTTAATATCAAATATACTCACTTCGATCCACGTCTTTATGTCTGCCTTTTTATTTATTTTAACATATATAAAAATTGAAAGATGCTAACTTATAATTTATAGGTGAATTGCAATTAAACGGGATAGTGGAATTAGACCTGTTAACTTTCCTAAAAACTATGCGATCGAGACTCTGTTTAGCCATATTTCTGATTAGTTGCACATCCAAAAAAGCCAGCTTTTGATCTTGTTCTACTTCTAGTGTGAATTTTATTTTGTTGTCTAGGCTATTGATTTTATCTAGAAATGAGTACAATTCATCTTTTCCGTGATTCCATATTATGTAAATATCATCCACGTATCTGAACCAGTAATCTGGACCAGATCTTATATGGTTTCCATAATCATATTTTCAAGAGGACGTAGTTTAAATTCTGCAAGTAAACCTGCAAGTAAACCCTTTAGGGCCCCATTGATTTGTTTGTAAACCTAATTGTTGAAAACGAAAACGTTATTGTTGATGATTAAATTCAAACCCGATTTAACTGTATTTTTAATATTTTCTGTGAAGGAAGGATCAGAATCGATCAAAGTCTCTATGGTGTTAGTAACTTCTTTTATATCGATAGACGGGTATAAAGATACCACGTCAAACCCGATTTAACTATATTTTTAATATTTTCTGTGAAGGAAGGATCAGAATCGATCAAAGTCTCTATGGTGTTAGTAACTTCTTTTATATCGATAGACGGGTATAATGATACCACGTCTAAACTATATATACTAATTCCATAATACTGGAATTTTCAAGCTTTTTATTTTTAATTTTCTCAATAAAATTCGATGTTGATTCAATTACAAAATCAGATGGCGGTAAATACCGCTTCAAAAGGTGAGTGTAGGTTTTTTCCATGAAATATGTAGGAGAGAAACATTTTGTAACGATTGGAAAGTCTATTTTATGATCCTTTAGTCTATCTATGAGGGAGGGGAGTGGTTGCACTCTTGTTAAGTCTTAGCTTATTTTTCATAAATGTTGGCCAAACTCCTTTTCCGATTAGTTCTTTAGCTTTGTTTTCTATTTTCAAATTGGGGTCTTTATTTAACGGCACACAATCCATGTCATCTATGCAAACTTTCATCTTCATGAGATAATCCTGCCTGTTTAAAATAGCTATGCAGTTAGTTTTATCGGTCTGGGTAACAACAATGTTCTTATCATTTTTCAGTTTTCCTGCTATTTTCTCAAAAGCTTCATGTTGAGGATTCGGTCTGTAAACAAATGATCTCAAACTATTATGTAAAATGCTCCTAACTACCTCCCCCTGCATTGGATCAGCAGCCTGCACAGCTTTTTCACAATCAGTAATAATCATCTTGTTATTCCTTTGAGAGTCAAACATAAATTTCGGACCTAGATTGAGGATTGATTTTTCTTTTTTTTTGATAACTGCTTGTTTTAAATATTAATAAATGTATCTGGCTTTGGTTCTGTGGGGTTAGTTTTAATAGGTTTCAAATTGGCAATTTTCTTTTTAACAGTAGCTAATTTAATCCGACGCTGAAATGATCTGTAATGTTCAACAACCATTAACTTACGATCAAAATCAGAATCAGATGAAGTCTTTGCTAATAAATTATATAAACGATAAACCCTTATAGAAATTGCAATACTTTCCAATTCCAATACTTTCTTCTTGTAAAGATAGAAGAAAGTAATAAATAATTAAAATGGATCATTTGTACTATTAGAGAACACAAAATTTTGCTCTTGTAAAACTTACTATCACTTACATGGATAAACTACTAGTTTTTACAATGAAATAATTAAAATACGTTATCTAATATTAAACCACGCTTTTTTAAATGTGTTTTAAATTATAATTTTTCTATTATCCTAATAATATTTAAAAGTATATCACTGAACAGTTGTTTTTATATATTTGTTTATTTTTAAATCTCAGATTCTTGTGTTTGCAACTTTACTAGCGGTCTATGTACTTAAATATAAGTTCTGAAAATATTTTGAATTGTTATATATATTCATTACGTAGAAAGTTATTATAACTAAAAATTCAAAATACCAAAATTTTAAGAATTAATTTATTGAAAATTTAAAAGCATATTTTTAAAAATCGTGACATATTTGGATAATGAAACAAAATTTAAAAATGTAGTATATATTTATATCAGGTATTTTAATTTATTTCTTTGTGAAAAATAGGAGTTTATTCATGCAGATAACTGTAAGTAATTTTAAATAGCAGACAAAAATTCGAGTCTATAGAAATACAAATTGTCTATTTCATAGCTGCCAACTTTTACGCTTTTTTCTTACCACTGATATTCAATAATAAAATTTTCCATATTTAATCGGCGAACTCTGTGATTAAATAAGTCAAAAATTTCTCTTAAAGTTTAGTGGTAAGAAAAAAACGTTAAGAGTTGGCAACTATGCTATTTTTTTCCTTTTCAATAAATATTTAAACTACTAAATTTCATAGTTAAAACCGTACTCATATGCGAAAAGACATATATTTTATTTATATTTTTTGTAAATTTAAATTGTTGCAGTTGTGGTACGAAATTTACTGAATAATATTTTCGCTACGAAAAATAATATTTTGACCGGGATTCGAACGGAAGCAAAAAATTCAGAAATCCAGCACGATGCCAACCGTGCATCTGGGGAACTTACCAAAGGAAGTAATTTCCCCAATTAGAAGCTATAACTTAAGCTTCCAGACTCATTTTCTCAGAATCTCCTGATGACTATTATACTTTTTGACTTTCATATATTTATCTACTAACTATACTCTATCGATACGCAAACATTTACCTGATTCTATATTTCCGACCTTGGAACCTCCTCTTATAAGTGTTTTAATATTTATGCTGTCGTAACATGTTCTACAATTTATATTAAATAGAAAGTCAATTCTTTTTCTTTTGAAACCAAATTTCTTGAGATCTAAAAGCGTCCAGAAAATGACATTTTCATGTAATCATTGTGGATTTAATTTTTATAAATTCTAATTACCTTTCCATTTAAAATTCATACTTTATCACCAGTGGAGGACACTTTCTCTTCTGAAATTAATGTTCATTACCTATAAAGCGGTGGCTTTATTTTCAAGCCATACAAAATAGAACGTTACTAAATGCTACATCATTAGATTGCATTTTTTTTTTTTCAGCTTCATAAAAAACAATCGTATATTTTTCTGTTACACACGAAAAATAAAACATGCATTTTAGTTTATAAAGTTGAAAGATTTTACTATGACTGCATTAAAGTACGGTAACACCATTTTTTAATTATTATTTATTGTCGTTTTTACGATTTATGGATACGAATGCACAGAGCATCGTTATTGTGGTCGCCGTATTTTTGTAGGACATTGCATTTTTATTTAATTTTCCTGGAAGGTCCCATGGTTAACTCAGGCAAAGCCAGGTGATTCTGCTAGCCAAATCTAAAACTTTTATTTCGGAAAGCTAATTTTAAATTGCTCCCAGTATTTATTTTAAAACACTTCATGGATTGTCTTATAAATTTCAGAAGTCATTAATATTGCTATTATTTCCTACAGAGTTACACAAAATCTTTTTTAAAAATGCATTAATAAATAAATTAGAAAAATAAATATTTAACAGATAAATCATTTTTTAAAATTAAATAAGACAACTAATATAAACAAATATTTAACAAACAAATAATTTTTTCTAATTAAATAAGACAAATAAAATAAATATTTATCTTTCATCGATAAATAAATATTTAACATTAAAGTTTCAAAATTACTATGAAGGAACTGAAAACTACTGAAATGTTTTAAATATTTTGAAATCCCATTTTTATTTTTGAAATGATCTCCATTTTAATTCATTTTACAGATAATTATTACAGTTCTAAGCTATGTAAATTTCAGATCCTTTCATTCGGTGGATGTAAAGCTATTGTGCGCTCGTTATCAAAATTACATTCCGATATAAAAGCGTTCAAAACTTTTGAATTAAACTAAAACGGCAGTGTACATTTTCAAAATAAACAAAATAAAATGCTTTTGAATGTGTTTATCTAATCTATCACTAAAGTTAAAATTAACAGCAGACTGATATTCATTAACATTTATACAACATGAAATATTTCTCTGGAAAAAAAAAAAAAAAAAAAAAAAAAAAAAAAAAAAACCTTTTTTATAGCATATAAAGTTTTATGCATATTTGTCACTCAATAGCGGCTCGTCAGGGATTCACAATCCCTTTACTGTCTATAATTTCGTAAACTGAATTATTTCTCCTTATTTAATCGTAGAAAATCGCAAAATTAAATAAGATCAAATTTAGAGTACAAAAATTCTGTTAAGGGGACCTTCTACATTAAGAGACCAAAAACAAGCATTTTTTTATGATTTTTTTTTTTTTTTTTTTTTTTTTTTTTTTTGGTAAGAGAACTGCATGATGGATCTTTTTGAAATTTTAACAGTTTATTGTACATATCTTTAGGTATACACAAAAATTTTTTTATTAGATTTTATTGCTTCTACACTGTAAAAATAAGTATGTGATTTTACTAAAAAATACCTAGTATCATTACAGATATTACAGCAATTACTAGAAAATTTCCTGTAAGCTCTCACTGCCATGAAAACTTCTAGTAATAATACTTACAAAATATCTGTAACCCAGCTCAATGAGCATTCGAACTCCATGATTCTATTCGAAGTGATTGGAAGTGGCAGCAGCACCCGCTAAACTGTAATGGCATCTCCTGTTCTTTACGTCAGATGCAGACGTTACAGATGCATTTTTCACTTTTTTTCCATCCGTGAAATACTCGAAGTAAGTACACTAGTGATTGTTTATTTTACTGTTATACTCATTGTAATGTTTTACTGTTTCTCCTGTACATAAAATTTATATTTCTTTTACTGATAAATATCAGAGTTAGCCTAAGCCTAAGATTGTATCCAAACCGAAATAAACGAAACGATAATTTAGTTCATGCCTTCCTTACTAGAGTAGATGTGCCAATAATGAACACCCTTGAATGTTTTCCGTTTTATATATATAAAAATAACCAATAAAAATTTTTAGCTTTTATTTATTTTTTTTATAACTCACCTGTCCATGTTATATAATCTGTGTTATTGTCGACTCTCTTAATCAAAACAATCAGGAAACAGAAAATAATGTTTCGAAGTTTCACTGTTTTTCAGTAAAAAATCTTCATTAACATGCTAAGAGCTGACTTTAACAAATTTCAAATACATTTGTATATTCTTTATTTCCTTGCAAAATTTGTATGTTTTTGTTTTGGTAGAAACGGAAAACTTTGAATTTTATGTATTAATGGCCATTCATGAAATTTCATTTATTTTTAAGGTTTTAACACCCGTATTCATTACGAGAATGCTTTCAATTTCTAGTAATGGACACCCTATGTAGACATTGCTAAAAATGTAATTTCAATAATGTTCATATTAGGGTGTCAACGATTTTAATCAGTTGATTTAAATCAGCGATTAAATCATGATTTTAACCAACCGATTTTAAAAAAAAAATCGTTGATTTAAATCAAATTTTCTAAATGTTTAAAATGTCAAAAAAATTATTAAAATGTAACATGAACAAGATTTGAAAGTTTCTACAGCTATTTTGACTTATGAATAAACAAAAATGGAGCTTTCAATAACTGTTTCTAAGCTTAATTCATGAGTATTGTAAAATATTAAAAACACTAATTTTTGTAAGAAGCATTGTTTTTAAGTTTTTATCCAAATTAAAACAGTTTCATTTAAAAATTATATTTAAATCTAATATAATTTGCAATATCATAATTTCCTTTATTGTAATCAATTTATGCATTATTTTATATAAAATACACATAGCAAGTGTAATACTTGTGAAATAAAAACTTTTTATTTTCCCCTCCCTCTCCGGCAAAAAAAATAAGAAAGAAAAAAGTTTTCTGATTTTTAAACATTAAAATTACATACCATCAAAGAAAATTTTGTTTTATTTTTTATATCTGATATAAAACTTTTTTACATTTTTATGAGTAATTTGATTTTGAGGCTAAAGGAATACATACAGTGAAACAGTAGTGCTTCTTATTGAATTTCTAAAACCGTTTTAATGGGATTTAATAGTAATTGCTGTCAAAGTGAAAAACGTAGAAGCGCTGTATCTGGTTTTTTGTCAAAATGCTATTCATTACTCTAAATTGTGTATATAATCTCTATGTATGTTTGTTTTTTTTAAATTAGCTTGAGCATGTTTTAGGGGTTTGATCCCCCCCCCCTCCACACACACAAAAAAAAGAGTTTATGACTTATAAACGTTAAAATTACATAAGGGAGACTGGGGTACAGGGGACCACTTTTGCAGTTTACATTTTTTTTCTCTTTAACAGAAAGTCCAATCTGCTTGAAAATATTCTTGAACATTCCTTAATCATTTTCACATGCCTCTGAATTTTTTCAGAAGATAGTTTCAAATGCATTTTTTAAAAATATATTATTTGTATACGTTCATAAAATGGACCCGTATGCCCCAGAAGCAGGGTACACCGGTCCCCCCACTGGTGCACAGTGGTCCCCTATTTAGCATTATTTGAAATACAATATAAATTTATTTTTTATAAATTTTATTCCTCTTTATTTCTTTTTTACCTCCAAATTAACATAATAATGCAAATTTGCAAGTAACATTTTCAAACAAAACAGAAAGATTATATAAAAAAAATTATTATATTTTCAAATAATAAAAGATTAAGATACAGGAATAATTGTAAATAAGGTGAAGTTATAAATAAAATAAATTCATAACACATTAAAATTTGCAAATGAAACTCCAAAATACTTGTCTGAAATTTTTCTGAATTGCTTTTGGGTCTTGAAATGCTTTACGATAACACTGATATAAACAGCAGATTAATAACCATAAAGTTTTGATTCCAAATTTGTTTTATGTTGCATCTAAAATGAGTAATAAAATTTTAGAACCTGCCAGAAATTCTTTTAGTAATAACAGGCTACAGCAGTGGTCGTACTTGTCCTGAAATTTAAAGACCAGAAAATTCTTTGATACCAGTATTTTCTTACAGAAAATCTCTTCTTAAATAAGGCAAATTTTTGCTCGTTTAACATAGACTCATCTTTCTATAAAAAAAAATACTGATATTTGTCCTGAAAAATTCCCAAAAGTACATATTTTAAAAAGCAATAAATACAAACCAAAATATTTCTTACTATGTTAAATAAATTGACATTTTTCTTTGTTTACTTTATTTTACTGTTAAATAAATACTTGAAAACAATATTTCTTTGCTGAGAATAAGGAATTATTAAATATTTTGGAAATTCTGCATTACAGTAACAGAGTGGATTGTGGACCACTGCCCAGTAGCAAAAAATACTCCAGGTGACTGTGACAGATACTTAAGAGGCAAAAAATAATCTACAGGTAAAATATTTTACATTTGTAGGGTTAATTAATCAATCATAGAGTTTTTGTGAGAGAAATAATGCATTCAGTGAAACGGTAGCCTCTTATTTCAATTTCACAAACATTATAATCTTATTAATAGTAATCGCTCATAAAAATTGAAAATTGTAAAAACGTAGCATATTGATTTTTCTAAAAATGCCACTAATTACTATAAAATACTAATATATGTATATGTATCAGTATTTATTACATAATTGGATGGTTTTAAAGCATTTCATACTAACAAAATGATGAAAAAATAGGTTTTTATGATTTTGAAGCATTGTTTACGTTTCAAGAATTTTTTGTTTGTTTTGTTATTGTTTTAATATGCGAGAGTATATAATTTCTTAATTTTATTTTGTGAGAGAAATATGCATTCATTGAAACGGTAGCCTCTTATTTCAATTTCACAAACATTTTAACCTGATTAATAGTAATCGCTCATAAAAATTGAAAACTGTAAAAACGTAGCATATTGATTTTTCTAAAAATGCCACTAATTACTATAAAATACTAATATATGTATATCTATCAGTATTTATTGCATAACTTAATAGTTTTAAAAGCATTTCATACTAACAAAAAAATGAAAAAAGAGGTTTTTATGATTTTTAAGCATAGTTTACGTTTCAAGAATTTTTTGTTTGTTTTGTTATTGTTTTAATATGCGAGAATATATAATTTCTTAATTTTATTTTGTGACAGAAATATGCATTCAGTGAAACGGTAGCCTCTTAATTGAATTTCACAAACATTTTAGCTTGATTATACAAATAAAATACAAATAAATACAAGTAAAACGTGGAAATAAAAATCACTTGATGACGTAAACACATGTAACTTGCTTAAAGTCAAGAGAATGTGACATTTACGATCAACCATTATTGACATTTAAGCTTATAGTTTGACGATAAATTCTTGGTTGACGGGATAACCAAGTAGTACTGAAAAAATTATCGTTTTATTATTGTTTTAATATGTGATGGTCCGCTGGTCTGAGCCTACCAAAAATTCAATCGGACCACTAATTTTTTCCCCCTTCTGTGACAGGTAAGCGTAAATTCCCCCCCTCAAGAAAACTGTAACCAAACACAAACCACACAATTTTTTTCTTTTTTATTGCATTAAACCTTAGTCAGTTTAAATAAATAATCAGAAAAAAACAATATATATATATATATAACCAATAATTAAACATAACCTACCACCATCAAAAACCGTAATATTATGAATTAAAGCTGTAAGTATATATATATATATAAAAAAAAAAAAAAAAAAAAAAGATTAAATTAATTATAAGAATTATGATGGAAGAAAAATAAGAAAGTGGACACCGACAAATAATGGAAATGCTTATATATTGAATTACGTTTTCAAGGGCACGGAATTCAATGATATAAGCAAAATGGTTGTTTTCTGTGGGAAAAATAAGCTAAAGCTAAAAGTTATTTTCCCCTGTGCCCAAACAACCACTAAAATCAAGTGAATTGATTAAAAATGAAAACAGAATAGAAACAAATAATATGAAATGGAAAAAACAATAAAACCTATTTAAATATTTATAGGATATAAAATGAAATAATAAACACCATACCGATTAATATTTTAGAATAAATCCACGCGCACATGGCACCCATATCGTAAAGATTAAGGTTAATAAAACAGTTAAGAAATCACAGTAATTGATACCATAGGATGCAGTTAATACATATTGAAATAAATGTTAAATAGCATTTAATATAATATAAAATAATATAAATAGAAAGTAATTACATAATTAAAATGCACTATTAAATTAATTAAAAAACGTTAAACAATATCGTCAAAATTTAGCTAAAAATTCCCCCTGGTGTAGTAAATTATAACTGAAATGTAGCTGGAATAAGTAAATCTAGAACTTATCGAAAAAAAAACACAAATTGTGGTGCTGCCATCTAGTATTACTTTTATGATTTAATTGTCAAAAGACTTGCTTCAGTTGTAAGCAATTGAATTTAACAATTGTTTTATTAACAGCAAAACCAAACATATCCTTATATATAGATAATTATAAACTGAATATAAACCACACAATGTATTTTAAAAAAACTATTGTTAATAAAATTTAAAAAGCATACAAAATATTCTATTAGCAAACTTATTTAAACTACACTAAGAATTTAAATAATTCTAGAACATCGATAATATCGATAATATATAGCATATAGCTATAAAACAAAATAAATTCATTAATAATTAATATAAATAATTATTAAAAATATAAAAATCTTTAATAAAAACTATTATATATAAGATAATTATAAAATGAACAGGAAATAAAAAACATATGGTAGTATAAAGAAGGTGAACTGATACTTAAATTCCGATTACCTAAAAAGCACAAATATAGTGTGTGGATTATTTTATACATCCATAAAAATGCTAAAAGTATGAAATAGTTTTTGTTTATGTGCTGTTTATTTAATTTTTAGCAAATTATAATTTTACTTTTTATTATGCTGAAAATTTTGGGTAACTGCAAAGGAAGTTTGGTTTATATTCTAGGGGAAGGGGGGGGGTGAGATGCCACTCAAAGGGTTAAAAGTATTTAATTGACCAGTAGACATGCTTGGTCCCAAGGACCAGTAAACATGGGACCACCAAAGTCACTAGTCCCAAGGACCAGTAAACATGCTGACTGGTCCTTGGGACCAGTGACCTTTTTTTTTTTTATCAGTTCTACCGCCATATAATAACTCTATACATCTATAAGAATATGAAGGAAGGGAGGAGGTGCTTTTGGACAGAAAACAGTCAAAACATTGATAAATCATGAAACTAAAATTTTTGTTTATTATTCAAAACTCTGTCTATGTGACACAAAATCTTCATTCGTTAATCTCTGAATTTATTAAAACACTGACTACATAAATTTTTTGGGGAACCTGCGCTTTTCATGTAGGTTCCCAGCTAGCAGACTTGAAATTTTTAGAATTTTCGAGCCCTGTTCTGAAGCAAAGATCAATTTGATGTGCATATATTTAGCATGGAGATTAAAAAAAATAATAAGAGTAAAATCTTAGTCAAATCATTCAAATAATACATTTATTTTGAAAAAATAATCTCTGTACTTCACATGGGTTCATTAGATATATTTGGATGGATTTATTTCGCAAACTGTTTTAAATTTTCTTTTTTGCTTTAATGAATCAACTATACATTTATTTTTTTTTTCTTTTGCTTTTAATACTTTCTAAGTTTTAAAAAGAAAATTACAATCATATATACATTTATGTTTCATTTTAACATATGAATAACTGTTAAAATATGTCTAAATTATACGAGTTTGGCCTTATTGCATACATTAAAAAAAAAAAAAAAAATATTTCCTGTTTGTTACTTTGTAGTAAAGATGAGTTTTGATAACCTAAATGCCCCCCATTCCCCTTTCCAAATTACCTTCTGGTATACCAGGAGTAATTTTCATATTATAAATTTCTACTTTTTAAGAGTCTGCGAGATCTGATATAGCACCAAAACTGCAAAATCTACACTCTTTAAACTAATAATTATCAAATTTCAAAAACATAAACCATAAAATACCTCCCATCCTCCTCCCAACACATACAAATTCAAGGTACCAAAAAATGCCTTGAAATAGCAACATTTTGGTTTTTACTTTTCTTAATTTCTGTCACATTTTTCGAGTTTGCATAACACATGCTAATTGGCAAATTTTTAATTTTCAAGCTCATGGAACTCGAAATTTATGCCAATATAGAAAATAATTTTTTTTCCCTTTCTTTTCTTGTTTTTACTCGAACTGTGGAATCAAAAGTAACACAAAGTGGTACATTTTCTTCAATTTGATTAGTATTTTGTTTATATTTCTGCATATTTCATTAAAATTATGTCTGCACAAGTATCAATTTTATATTTTAAAAATTTCATCTTTTCATTATCAAAACAGGTGGAAATATTAACCAGATGCTTGGGGCAATTCCATTTTGTTGACTTAGATTCTTGATACAAAGTGTACCAAGCTTGGGAATCCTGCCTATAATTTCAATGCAAAACCAAAGGGCAGACAGTGTTCAGCAGCCTCCCAAAACTGTCTGAGAAAAAACTTTCTATGTAAAATGTGATTGTTATTAAATATTAGGCATATATATTTTTAAATATATATAATTTGTACTGTCAATAAATGGACCGGCATACCGCAAACCAAATGAATTGTGTTGCTTTCTTATTGTGTCTGTGACCATTTTTATTTCAGCTAACGCTGGGCTGCCATTAACAACTATTTTTTTTTTTTATTCTACCACTATTTAAAAGTAATTGTATATTATTATTGTTTAAAAATATTGATTAAAAGCAAATATAATAGAAATATTGAATATAAGCAAAAGAAAAAGGTTGACTGTGGCAGCCCTGTTAATAAATCTAATAGAGTAAGTATTTTAATTTATTGATATTTATAATTCTTGAATTGAATTAGTTACAAGTTGCAAATATATTACTTTTAAATAAAAAGAATTTATTTGTATTAAAATGTCAAAGCTTTTGGTACTTTTTCTGGAACCTTGAAATAAATATATTGGGTTAAGCAATTTGTAAAACATTGTTTAAAACATCAGTAGTTTGTGCTTCAGAATTGGTTGTGAAAGTTTCATTCTGAAATTCACAACTTTTAAGATTATGTAACATACAAAATCTCGATACCTGAAATTTTCTTTTATTTGTATAGAAACGTATAAATGAGTTTATCTAGCTGCATATGATCGAGTTTGATTTTTAAATGAATTGTGCTTGAAAATTATTTGAAAATGCAGTAAATTGAAATAGTTTTCAAATAACCTATTGTATTTTAAGTTTTATTTTTTGCCTTATTTCATGGTGTAAAAATGAAAATATATGATAGTAGTTAAATTTGAGGAAAAAGAGAAATGAATTGCTTAAATTGTTACCACAGTCGATGTCTGTCAGCATTATTCACAGACATGCTTTATAATACAGATAGTAATATAATGTGTTTAACTTAATTTGCAATAAGAAAAAATATGTATGTATAGTTTATTACATAGATTTCAAGGAACTTAAGTAAACCTGCACTAAATAAAAATTTTTATTTGATGCTAATTTCTAAATAAATTCATTAGTCATTTTTTAGTTCTGGGAATTTTACTCTTCAAAAGTCTAGAAATAACCAACAAAATCAAAAGGAAAAGTATAATTAAAGTCTACAAATCATAAAAGAATGTTGTTCCAAATGCAATACAGGGGGACGGGGGGACTTTTCTCCACACTTTATTTTTAAGTGTACAGTATACAAAAACTACTCTGAAACATTGCCGAAAATCAGTGGCAGCAGAGAAACTTTACTTTTTATATGAATGCTTCTTGAAATCGTAAAAATATATTGGTTTCTAAAAATAAACACTTTTCAGAATGGTGGGTAACTAGGAAGAAGTTATTATATATATTTTTGTTCGTGGTTATTATATTTTTCTAGAAATATGAAACATTTGTGTTTTTTTACAGTGTGACAAATTTTATTTTGGGGAATGTTTTTTGGCACAAATGATTTTCTTTTTCTGTGTAGTTAGGTATTTTGCATTCATGATGATAGTTTATTGGAAGATAAATGCAAGTTTTAGCACAAATAATGTAATTTGAAAAATATTTTGCAAATTTTGTATAAAAATACATCAAATTATCTAAAGAAAACAAGAATTTCTTTGCAATACATTCTCATAATCTCAGCATAAAAAATTCTACTAATAAGTTTAACAAAGTGTATTTTAAAATATTTTCAAACAAGACCAGTGAAGCAGGGCAGTGTCTTCTAGCCTGAAAAAGCTTAGTAAATTGTTTGAAAAGGAGAAAATATGTCATTTGAAAAAATCTTAAGTTTATATTTAACATAACTTCCTTGTTTTGTTTTTAATTGTTAAAGTACACTTGAAGAAATGCTTCAGGTAATCTAAATGAATGTAACTTTTGTTTAAATGGGATATAATTTTAATTTTCAACAGATACATTGAGAATGCTACTTAGAGCAGTTAAAAAGAACAAGAAATATAGTAAGGCAAATATTTATTTCTTTTTTAGGGTTCCGTACTTAAAAAGTAAAAACGGAACCATTATAAGATCACTCCTGTGTCTGTCCGTCTGTCTGTCTGTCACAGCCATTTTAATCGTAAACTATGGAACGTGGAAAGTTCAAATTCTGGGAAATAATAAAAACGATTGACCCACATATTTTCAGATTAATAAACATTAATAAATATATTTAGTAAAAAAGTAGAGGGGCTAATTATGCTACTTGAAAAACAAAATCCTTTCTTTGTACATCATGTGGGGTATCCTGTGAAAGCTTTTGTAACGCTGAACTCAAAAATACATTCCTTTTAATTTTAGGTATTGTATTTTCAAAGATATTGTTGAAAATGTAGCCCAAAAATATGTTCCCCCCATCTAATTCCGAATCTACTGAAACTAAAATTATGAAAAAATTAGAGGTAGTAGACGTTAATATAAACCTTGCTGGAAAATTATAGCGGTTACCCTAGGTCACATAGTTTTTGAGTAATTAGCATTTTTCTGTTATACACAAATTTCGATTTACGGGCATTCAGAAAAATTGTTGAGCATCGCTGAATATACCTATCGTTGCAGAAGAATAAAAGCATTGTTGATAAGGATTTTCGAAAAAAATCATCGGTAATTAGCTGAGATATTAACCCTTAAAGGTACGGTCAGTTTGGACATACACAAGGACAGAGCGGCGTACTCTATACCTAGTTAACGACTTTTAATTATATATATGTGTAATGTAATGTCCAGTAACAGTATAAAAGAAATAAACGTCAAATTGTTAAAAACATACTAATTTAAGGGGTCTCGAGACTCTAAAAAGTGGAAAAAATGAAAAAAAGACCATTTTCAACATTTAATGTCTTAATGTATATGATTTTAAAACACAATTTTAATTGGAATGAAAGATATAAGTATGTTCCTTCGTTTCATGTAATTTAAAAATTGCAAGATACAGAATTAGTATTTATAGGGGGCTCGAAACAGTTAGACATTTGTCGAACAAAAAATTGGCAAAACAGTTTACGAGCAGGATTACAAAATAAATATTGCAATTAGAATGAAAATTTTGGTGCTTACTCTTATACTTCAGATTGTAATAATTTCCCTGAACTTAAATAAATTTGTATTTAAAGCATTTTTATATTTTTAATGCAATGCTGCATTTAGCTAGTACAAAATTTTGAAAATTTCAACAGTAAAATCACTTAAAAAAATATTTTTTTGAACAATAAAAAGGAAATTTTAGGTTCAGTTTATACAGAATAACATGGAATATATGTTTTGAAAATTTCATGAAAAAATATTCAGAAGTTTTTGAGGTATCCTGCGCGTTATACCCAAAAACGCCATTTGGAAAATAATGACTTTAAAGTTTCGGAAACGCCACTTCAGCTATTGAGCGGGTATAATTCTAAAAGCCAAAACTTCTGTTCTAATGGGAATTTCAAGGAAACAATTATATCGAAATATTCAGAAAAGATAGGAGTTTAAAATCTAAAAATATTAAAATTTCTTAAATTTTGAAGCTTTAAGAGTCCTGCAACCACTTAATCCTTTCCGGCACGGAGTAATTCTATTTATAAACTTATGAAATAATGAACTGACACCAGAATTTATAAACCAATTTATTAGAAAATGCGAACTTGCTTATTTTCACGTACATGATAAAAGGAAAATTTTAATTAAATATTCTTGGTGCCATTTGTCTGTTTTGGAATTAAAATTAGGTGTCCGTTTTTTAAGGGCATCGCCCTCGAAATATTTAATTAGAATGAATTGCATAAATACTGTGAGATTCACGATAGTTTGCATTGATAGTATCTCTCAATACGCCTCGAGTGACTTTAAAAGTTAATTAAACACATATATGGAAAAGCACGGCACGGACCAAGGCGTTGCAACGTTCCGATCTCCTTTTGAAGCGCGCTTAGCACAATGCCAAAACTTTCAACAAGTTTCTTGTTTTAGCTACACTGTATAAAGAAAAATTAATACTATGCTGAATTTAGTTTCATGAAATGCCAAATGAAGTTTAACTATGCACTGTCTTTATTGTCAGTACCGAATTAAGTTCATCATAAACAGATTAGGATAATATTAAAAAAAGAGTTATACGAATAGCTATATTTGATATTGTTCCATATATCTCTTTGAACTTTCATGGTATACCCGATTACACTTTTCTAATATACACAGTTATACCCAACCCTACGTTATATAGTTTTTTAAAAAGTCTTAGTATTCTTTTAGCAACTTTTTTTTTTTTTTTTTTTTTTTTTTTTTTTTTTTTTTTTTTTTTTTATAATACAATTACAAATTCATATATTTATTCTACGGAACCCTCTGTGCGCGAGTAATGCTCACACTTGACCGTTTATTTTATTTTAATACTTTATGCTACGAAAATAATTTAGTATAAATATAATTATTAACATTAAAATATTCGTATACTAAATATAGATGCACTTATTACAAATTTAGATCTTTATATTCCAAAATTTAAATTTAATAGGAATAAAAAACTCAAATGAAAGTTATATTTAAAGGGTGCCTCTATATTCTGTGTAAAAAAAAAAAAAAAAAAAAAAAAAAAAAAAAAAAAAAAAAAAAAAAAAAATGTTTAATTATTATTGATATATATATTATAATTTTGTAGCATAAAATATTATGAAAGACATACAGAAATTACTGCAGATATTTGGCTTAATATTTATCGAATGTTTCTTATTTTAAACTGCCCTAATAACTTACCTCTTGAAAATTAAAATTTTATCTCATTTAAAAATCTAGTATAAATTATGGGAAAAGTACCTGTACAGGTCATTTTTAGTATGTTTACTAAGAAGTCTTAAATATCATTACAAATCAAGAAACTGTAGTAATCTACAGTTTCTTGGTTTGTAATGCTATTTAAGGATTCTTAGTAAACATACTAAAAAAGACCTATAACGGCTGCAAACAATTTCTTAGTGAAGATATAAGAGAAATATCTGTAATAGTACTAACCATTTCTTAATTAACATACAAAAAAAAAAAAACACCTGTAACATCTACTAACAATTTCTTCGTGAAAATACAATAGAAACACCTGTAATAGTACTAACCATTTCTTAATAACACATACTAAAAAAACACCTGTAACGGCTACTAATAATTTCTTAGTGAAGATACATGAGAAATATCTGTAATACTACTAACCATTTCTTAGTAAAGATACAGGAGAAGTATCTGTAATACTACTAATAGTTTCTTAGTATACGTACTAAAAAAGCACCTGTAATGGCTACTAACGATTTCTTAGTATGTTCACTAAGGAAGTCAATGTATGTTTACTAAGATTAATGCAGTAATGTTACTTAAGAAGAAGCTGTATTGGTAACTAGAAAAGTTCGCGGAATCCCAGTTGCCTAGAGATTATCTAGTAGTACTAGAGATTTTTTTTACAGTGTACTCTAAGTTATAAACAAATCTGTTCAATTGCTTTGGAAAATTTCGTCTGGACGGTGGGCATTATAGCGCTTGTATAATTATCTGGAACACAAAAATAAATTTTTTCCGTAAACTTCGTGAGTATAGCTTCTAGTTAAATTAAAGGAACCCATAAATTTATTAAAAAAAGTTATATATAGCTGATTTAAAAGAAAAAATGTTTAAAAGAATCGTTCTTATTTGTTAATAAGTTTTTTTAAGTAATTTTAGTACAAGCTTTAATTTATATCGAAGACAATTAAATAAGCCTTAATTTAAAAAAAAATCAAGATGATCCATTGAGTAGGTTTTCTTAAATCTTGCCCACCGTGTCAAAAAATGTGGTTGAACATATTTGTTTATAACTTAGAGCAGAAGCAACAAAATCTAATAAAAAAATTCTTGTGTATACCTTAAGATATGTACAATAAACTTTTAAAATTTCAAAAAGATCCATCATGCAGTTTTCTTACAAAAAAATCATAAAAAAGGGGGGAGGGTTATCTCCTAATGTAGAAGGTCCCCTTAATAAAGAGTTTGCGAACTCCTGAGCAGCCGCTACTTTTGCCACTAGAAGTATTAGAAATAAACATGTTTTTAGCTTTTAAAAATTCATTTTACAAAATTAAACACTAATACAAATAATTTGCAATGATGGTAAATAAATGCTGGAAGGAAAAATCCTGAAATAAAAGCTTAAATGCTGAAAAAATTCATCAAAAAATATAGGACACTTTTTATTATTTATCAACTCCTCGAAGAAAAAGAAAAAGATCGAAAATATAAGTTCTATGAGTGTTTATTTCAGTTAATAAGATCAGCTGTTTCGAGAGATAGCTGCGGGTTTTTCGTCCCCCAGTCCCTCAATGTTGGGGGATGGAAAGGAAAAGCGTGCGGGCACAAATATATGCGCACGTGCCCATGACAGGTGGCAGCAAGCCACAGAAGAAGCTTATGTAATCACTTAAGGAAATTTGTTTTGAGGAAAACAAAGGGTTGAATGTTGAAAGAGAGTAATTTATTTTTAATAGCTTTCCATCAAATGTGGTTATACAATTAGTTTTTATGGCAAATAAGATTTATACGTTAACAGTAAACGTACCGATTTTTTTTTCTACCTATTCCTATCGAAAGGGGTCAACCTATATAAAAAATTATATAATATAACCTATACCCCTATATAAAAAATTATATATTTTATATAATTTACCCTATATAAAAAATATATAAAAAATTATAAACCCCTATATAAAAAATATATATTTTACGATATGTTATATTACCAGTTATGTTATATTACATTATGATATATACAGGGTGTCCGGTCTCAACGGTGTCCAATGGCTAATTCCTAAACCGTTATTCATAGACATATAGTTCCAATTAGAAAAATGCTTTAAATCAGGTAAAGAAATATTTTAAAAGCGATTTGGGTCAATAAAAGCATTTCTTAAAAAACTACGAAATTTAAATTTTTATACGGTTCCCCGGTCCTATAAGTTATATTTAGTAAAATTTTCCTATTTACACTGACAAGTAAGACAAAAAAAGTCCATTCATATAACACTAAAACTGTGCGAGTTATGAAACTTTAAAAATGCATGACTTATGCCACTTTCTGCTCTGAAACTCTCTTCTCTTTCTGCTCTGCAGAATTTGTTTTCTGCTCTGAAAACAAATAAGTTCGGCTTGGCTTTGAGGGGTCACATTCCAAGTGCTTAAAGTATTCGAAGATCTCATTTCATGCGTATCTGCGCTTTGAAAAAAATCGTACAAGTATTACGATTAAGTTAACATTTATTAAGTTTCAGATTGGCGGAAATAACATATGTTTTATTTTGTCAGGATTTAAGACTGTTTCTTTTATGATTTCTTTTAATAAAATTATGCTATTTTTATAAGTTTTTATGTTACTTCAACGATCTTATGTATGTTTTTTCAGTTCAAAATTTGTATTCGAACTTTAACCCACTTTCAAATATCCGATCGAGATTACATTTTACATACTGGCGCAAATCCGATAACAATGATTATGATGTTCGGTGGTTACCATTTATACTTATTTTACAGGATAACACAAGAAATTTCGGATAGATTACCGCCAAGAAGTTTAAGAAAAAGTTTTAGATTAGATAATAAAAGACGGAGATTGTTGGGGTTTTTAACTTCTATGTATTTTTTAGCACTGAATCCGAAAATTACATTAATTTTTAACCATCATGTCAGGATATTTCGCAAACCATAAATTGTCGAATTTAATGAATAACAAAAATCGGATACTATAAAGTAGAGGAGATGGTTGTATTTTTTAACTTTTGATAATTGATTTTTACGTACTTTTTATCACTAAATCTGAAAATGACTTTTATATTTAACCATCACGTTCGAATTTTTTTGCAAATGTGTAAGTTAAAATATAGCGAAAATCTCATACTATAAAACATATGTAAAACATATTTTATTTTATTTTATTCAATAATTTATTCGATATTTCTGCTTATCTTGGGATTCTTACAGCTGGGTGGTGTGATGAGATGGGGGAGGAGATTAAATTTTAACTTTGAACTTTTTAACTTTGAAATTTACAATTTGCGAAAAATCCTGATGTGATGGCTAAAAATGAAGGTCAATGCCAGATTCAGAGGTACAGAATACATAAGAATCAATTATCAAAAGCTAAAAAGCATGAAATAACCCAACTTTTGCAGGCTAGTGTAATGTGTTTAAAATACGTATCATTTTGTAAAGAATTGAGGCTGTTAATTTAGCATCATTTTATTTAACAAAAATTCTGTTTTTTTCTTTCTTCTTAAATGTTTATTACAAATTGTATATTTTGCATTAATATGTCAGAATGACTAAAGATTTCAAATTTATATTGCAATGTTAATTTTATTCTCAACCATTTTTTAATATATCTGACGAAATCATATTTCGACTAAATTTGTGAATGACCCCCAATTTGCAGCAAAAAATAGGCTCCAACTTTAAACAGGTATTAATCGGTCAATTTTAATCGTAGAACAACGGGACTTTTTTTGTATTACTTGTCAGTGTAAAAGGAAAATTTTACTAAATATAACTTATAGGACCGGGGGACCGTATAAAAATTTAAATTTCGTAATTTTTTAAGAAATGTTTTTATTGACCCAAATCGCTTTTAAAATATTTCTTTACCTGATTTAAAACATTTTTGTAATTGGAACTATATGTCTATGACTAACGGTTTAGGAATTAGCCATTGGACACCGTTGAGACCGGTCACCCTGTATATTTATCATACCAGTTGATGCTTTGGTGTATGAATAAAACATCTTTTTTTAAATAATTATTACAAATTGTTTATTTATTAAAGTTTTAAAAAAATTAAGAAAACAATTATTTCAAGAAATTCGAAATTTAATAAACCAATATTGTGCAAACTTGTTTTATGGTCACCATATATTTTAAAGATTATTTCGTTCTCGATATTACCTGAAATGTTCAAACTAGAATCTCACCCGGAGTAAAGTCAATTTCTAATTGCACCTTCACACATTAACCCTTTCAGGGGCGGTGGTATGTTTATGAAACCACTTAATTTTAATTCCCAAACGCCACAATGGCACGAGAATTTTGGTAAAATATTTTCCATTTAATATGTATGTGAAATATAGCCCTTTTCATATTTATAAATAAATTTGTTGGTAAATTCCGGTGCCAATTATTTACTTCAACACTTTAGCATTGAAAATGCTTTGCTATTGAAATTCTAACAAATATGATGTAATATAGTAGAAAAAATAATGTAATAGCAAAAATACGCAAGTTACTAATGGTCTTACAAAATAAAACCTTTATACCTTAATGATTTACCATAAATTTATTCAGGGGTCAAATGACCCTTTGCGGTAGTTAAGCCTAAAATATTTTTTTTCTGGTCAAAAAAATAGTTCGGAGATGAGGCATTTTAATGAATAATACGATCCTATGTTTTAATAAAAGTCGTGAAATATAAAGAAATTTCGTAATGTTTTAATTTGAGAAAATCCCCCAAAATATTCAAAAAGGGTCATTTGACCCTTCGCGGTAGTTTTAATGTTAAAACACACAAACTTGCTCAATGGTACACATAAGCAAGAACTTTTATTCAACTTGTACAAATATTAGTCTTGATTAATTAAACAATATAATTGTACAGCCGTGGAAAAAAAAAAAAGTAAACACCCCCTACTATCTCTGCAACTAATTATAATAGAAAAAAATTACAGGTACCAAACGATTCGAAATAAAGCCTACTTTTAAATGATCTATATAAAATATGATTAGGGGGGCATCTACAAATCAAAACCAAAACAAACTTTGTTTTTTTCAATGACAACACCCAATTTTGACAATCTATTTTAAATCTTCGGTTCAAACTATGCCTACAAATGAAATTTCAAGTCATTTGGATGATTTGTTTTTGAATTAGAAACATTCAAAATTTAGAGCTTCTAATGTTAAATTACATTTTCATACTTTTATTAATAATCTCCTGAAATTATAATTTCTAATGTGATATTTTTTTTTGTTTAATTATAATACCAAAAATCCCAAACATAAATATATTAAATTTGTAATTTAAAAAATTTTATATTATTTATGAATTTTGAAATTAATATTAGAAAAAAAATGTGAATTGCAACCTACATTTTTTTGATAGATTTATGACTATTATGCCCTGCATTATGCAAATTCTCAATTTCAAATTTTTCTTCCAATTACCGTCAATACTTTGGTCCATCCCATAAAAAAAGGTTTTATTCTTTCTATTGAACAAACAATACAAGATAATTCGGAGTTTTTGCCCTTGAAAAATAGTTTAGACCCTATTATAGGGTATTTGAATAGTTTAGGGGCAATTAAATTTTTTTTTAGTGGCAACACTGGATGTGTTTGTAAACAACTGTTTTCGTGTGTAGATTTTAACTCCCCAAACTTTCTATAGTGAGACAATCTGGATAAGCGATACAAATAAGGTAAGTGTCAAAATATTATCTTTAGTAACCTGTAATCCATGTGTGATCACAGTTTTTCCTTTAACTTTTTATTTTGACAGAAAATTTTTACGTTTTCATAAAGCTAACATGAAAACTAGTTTTTCGTGGCTACTTTGTGCCAGTCATTTTTTGGTCCAGAAGTATCCCCAGTTACTCAGAAATGCCTTTTATACAACCAAATCTTTTTAAAAGTGTATTAAGTAACATTTTTTTCAAATGTTACTTTAGCAAAACGTTACAGTAATTATTTTTGCTCCTGTTGCTGAGGATAACATGATGAAAAATGTTTCTCGTGTCTTTAAACATTTGGTTGTCACATTTGGTTTATTGTGTTTAAATGTAAAAAAAAAAAAAAAAAAAAAAAAAAAAAAAAAAACATTTGTTTATTAAGTTTGCAGCGTTAATTCATTAGCAGATCCTATTGCAATTAATTGCTAATTGTTTTCAATATTCCAGCATATGAATTTTATATAAAAATAAGTGAATGGACTAAAGAAGCCCCAAGCAGGGGCTACTTTATTCCAAAACTTTAAAAATAGTTAAAAAATAAAAAAATGCCTCTTTAAAACCATACAGTTTGCTTCATTGTTCCTGTTAATTGCTTACAATTCAATTTCGACGTTGAAAAATCATATATAATATTTTTTAATTATGGAAATGTGAGTGGAACCAGGAAAAAGTGGCGCAAAGTAGCCCTGGCTGACGGTAGTTTTTGAATTATGAATAAAAAACGTCAAAATGACGGTTTAAGGAGCCTTCTATGATGTCCAGAAAAGCATAATTTGAAAAATTATTTATTTTACTCATTTTAATGAAACATTTGGACTGGCAATAGTGGAAGCACATTAAGCGAGTGAGATGTTTATATTGGCAAGAAATAACACGCATTAATAGAAGTGACATAGTCATTCTGTAGCATTTCAACAATCGAGTACCGAATTTCAATTTGGGGACAGCGCCTAAAATAGGCTCGTTTTAAAATGATTAATTCGGGAAACTAATCATACGAATTTCACGAAAATTTGGATTTGTTGAAGGGTTTAGAATCTATTTATGGTGTCAAACTTAGGTATTGCTATTGAAAAAAAAAAAAAACCAAAGTTTGTATTCGTTTTGATATATAGGCGGTTCCCTAAGCAAATTTTATATACATCATTTAAAAGTAGACTTTATTTCCAATCGTTTGGTAATTTGTTGCAGAGTTAGTAGGTGTTTACTTTTTTTCCCCCTACGACTGTACAATATTATCAACTGTATGACTGATCAAGGCTCGACAAGAAGCTTTCATCTCTAGACTTTTAAACCTTTCAACATCACATTTACCCTGAAGATGACTGCAGAAGCAGTTCAAAACGTCGATATTATGCTTTATCGTTAATATTATTTGTACACGTTCATATAAAAGTTCTTGTTTATGTGTACCATTGAGCAAATTTTTGTGTTTTAACGTATAAATGTGATTTATTATATTTTATGATGTAATTGCCCTACATATGTCAGGTTTTATGGTTTTAACACTTTCCAACATACTTGAGAGGTGTTTATGATTTCGGTTTATCTGTATGTGTGTTTGTCCGTGTTCTAATTCTCGTAAGTAGACCCAGAATGCCACGAAGTTTGCATATGTTATTGAGATTTACTATAGAATGTTCGATAATGAAAATTAAGTATGTAACATTCATTGTTTGTTTACAGGAACACTTAAAAAGTTCCGTTACATTAGGATTTATGAGAAAAAATCATTTGCGACCAGCGCATTTTATTGATGTTATGATATTTCAAACCTAATGAGATCATCATCACCGACATATTCGACATCGACCATTCATCACCGACTTGGATTACAACATGTTTTTCAGGAGTATAGGATAAGTAGCATTTATAATTCGTTTACAGGGACGCACAAAATAATGAAATTATATTATGATCTATGAGGAAAAATCGTTTGAGGTGTATTTTAAGGATATTATCACACTTCGAACGTAATGAAATCATTGAAGTGCATTACAATTACAATATGTGTTCTATTAGATTGTGGAGTCTAAAGCATTTATCGTTCATTGACAAAGACACACAAAATAATTCGGTTAGAGGACTGTCTATAATCGATAATTTCTGGAAGTGCGTTTTCCGTTGTGGTACGCATTTTTAAACTTATCTAATTTATAGTACATTAGGTGATGTGCATAAATTTTATAGATCATACACAGGTCTGCACGAAAGAATTCGAACACATTATCGGAACAGTCATTGCTGAAAATGGATTTCTATGGAGTTATGTGTTTTTTAAGTTAGGTATTTCATTTTAGGAAAAAGTGAAATTTCTTAATAATATATTACACTGTTAAAAATTTTGTAGTAGGTTGAACCAACTTTTGGTGCTCCAGTAGCTGCCACCATAAGATGGTGAAATCTCACTCCAGGATTTGGAGCTCCGATTGAACCTTAGCTCCAAATGTTGGTTCAAGATTTCACCATCTTATGGTGGAAGCTACTGGAGCACTAAAAATTGGTTCAACATACCACAAAAATTTTAACAGTGTATATTAGGGCTGGAGAGTGCTCCATAATCTATTTCTGATGCATGATTTTTCATTTTTAGAGTTCCGTACTTAAAAAGTAAAAACGGAACCATTATAAGATCACTCCTGCGTCTGCCTGTCACAGCCATTTTACTCGTAAACTATGGAACGTGGAAAGTTCAAATTCGGGGAAGTAATAAAGACTATTGACCCATATATTTGCAGGTTAGTAAACATTCATAAATATATTTAGAAAAAATGTAGAGGAGCTCATTAAGTTACTTGGAAAAAAAAACTATTTCTTTTATATATCGTGTGGGGTATCGTGTGGGGTATCGTGTGAAAGCTTTTGTAACGCTGAACTCAAAAATACATTCTTTTAATTTTAGGTATTATATTTTCAAAGATATCGCCGAAAATGCAGCGCAAAGATATGTCCCCCATCTAATTCAGAATCTACTGAAACTAAAATTATGAAAAAATTAGAGGTAGTATATGTTAATTTAAACCTTGCAGGAAAATTATTGCGATTACCCTAAGTTACATAGTTTTTGAGAAAATCGCATTTTTCCATTACACACACATTTTGATTTACGGGCATTCAGCAATGAAGTGTTGAGGAGCGCTGGAGGTACCTATCATATCAGAAGTATAAAAGCATTGTTGATAATGATTTTCCAAATAAATCGTCGGTAATTAGCTGAGATATTAACCCTTAAAGACACGGACGGTTTCGACATACATAATGACAGGGGCGACTATCGGATTTTAAAGCCCAGATAACAACTTTTAATGATATATTTGAGTAATGCAATGCCCAGTAGCAGTATATAAGCAATAAACGTCAAATTGTTAAAAACAGACTAAGTTAATACTGTGGGATAAGTAAATATTATGGGATTCGAGACTAGTTTGCATTGAGTGGATCTCTCAATACGCCTCGAGTGACTTTAAAAGTTAATTAGAAACTTATCTGAAAAAACACGGCACGGACCAAGGCGTTGCAACGTTCCGATCTTCTTTTGAAGCGCGCTTAGTACAATGCCAAAACTTTCAATAAGTTTTTTGTTTTAGCTACACTGTATAAAGAAAGATTAATACTATGCTGAATTTACTTTTATGAAATGCCAAATGAAGTTTAACTATGCACTGCTTTTATTGTCAGTACCGAATTAAGTTCATCATAAACAGATTAGGATAGTATTAAAAAAATTAGTTATACAGAATAGCTCTATTTTATATTATTTAAGTTCCATATCTTCTTGAACTTTCATGGTATATCATTTACACTTTTCTAGTATATTCAGCTATACGCAATCCTACGTTGTATATTTTTTTACAAAGTCTTATTATTCTTTTAGCAACGGTTTTTTTAATAATACAGTTACTAATTCATATATTTATACTACGAAGCCCTCTATGCGCGAGTGATACTCGCACTTGACCGTTTATTTTTCTTTTGAATAGGTTTGCTTTTGCGTTTACTTGTCTTTTCTGTTTTAATTTTTAGTTTGTAACTTTCGTAAGCATAAGCCAGTCGCCACGATATTTGAATATGTTATTAAGATGTACAATACTACAATATGTTTTTGAAATAATCACCGTATCTTATTCAGTATTTTACAGGGTCACGTCAAAAGCATTAATAACAGATTGTTTATTGTGCGTCGAAAGAAGTGATATTAGCAAAGGGAACTAAAGTGAATGGGGATGACACATAGGGTAAAGGGTTATCACAATAACACCGTGGTGTACTAAACCATTCTCACTAAAATACGTCCTTTGGTGAACAATAAAAAAAGAAACAATCCTTTGAAGTCAGTTTTTATTTTCCGTACACATAGTTTAAAGAAAGTAATGCAATAATAATTTGTATGTGTATGTGCGCGAACACGTCAAATAAGTTATAAGCGATTGTCGCAAGAACTATATAGATTTTTGTAAAAATTGAACGACGGATGGGTATTTAATTCATAAACTATTCTGAAACCGTTTTGCAACCTATTGTATAGGGAAAATTACAAACGAAATGCGACAGAATCCAACAGTTTAACATTGCTGCGATGTCATCAAGCGTCAGAAGCGTAGAGATAACATCTCCAGTTTCAAAATGTGTTGTCCAGTGTTCGAATTCAGCAGAATGCACCATTCTGTCAAAAAAATGTAAAAATTCCTCTTTTTTTCTTGGGGCACTGGCGTAAGTCTTTGGAAAGACGAATGGAGATCAAGATTTCTTTTTCTATTCGATACTTTACTTCACCAGGATTTTCTCTTGCGTAAAACTGAGAGGCAAAATGCGTTGTTGTTGTAAAACATACATTTTTTTTAATTAAAATTGTTTATGCAAAATGGATTTAAAAAAATCACATGTAAATCGAATTTTTTAACCACATTTTTATAAATTTCAATTATTTTACTTTCATTTTCCCAACGTTTAGTATTTGAATAAGTATGTGATTTAAATATGATTATTGTTTCATAAATTTTTATGTAATAAAGATTGTTTCATAATTTAGTTTGTTTTGCTTTGTTTAAATAAATGGAATATGATAATCTCTTAGACAAATGTTTCATTTATGTTAATTGATACTTTTCATAGTAGTACTACAGCCAAGTTTTTGTTAACTCGAATTTTAGGTAAATCGAATGTTTTAGAACTTTTAAGTTCAGTTTAAAAAATGTTCGCTGTATATATTTTAAACTTTAACAGATTAAACTAGTGAAGGTGACAAACAAATTTGTCCAATGAACAACTCTAAACAATGGAAAGCAAGAAAAAATTAAAAACTTTTAATAATTAAAAATAATTATTTTAGCATGAATACAGACGTTACGTACAGAGTGCATGTAAAAACTTTAAGGACAGCAAAAAATATAAATCATTTTGATAAATTTCAAATCAGATGAAAAAAAGTTGACTATAATTAGTATCATAAAGTTGAAAAGTTAATAAAGATATCAACATCTCTAAGTATTTTCTTAAGAAAATAAAGAAAGTATTTAAAAAAACACTATTTCTGCTTGTGTAAAAACTTTAAGGACAGTAAAATAAAAACAATCCAATAACAAAGAAATAAATAATATATTATGCAACCACCATTAAGTTTAATGACAACAAATATTCTATCTTTCATGGACATTATTGATTTTTGGCATAGTTCGAGACTGGTATTTTACCATTCATCTTCAGTCGTAGATCTCAGTTCTGAAGCTAAGGGAAAATGTTTTCCATTTTTATAAACTCGTCTTGCTAGATCCCCACATAAGTTCTTGATAGGATTTAGATCAGGACTTCCGGGTAGTCATTGCAAAAACTAAATATTTTTCTTCTGAAACCAGAGTTTTGTATCACGGCTTGTGTGGATAGGTGTGTTATCTTGCTTAAAAATCCATTTTTCTCCTCCCAGAAACGTTGCAACAGGTGAAATATGGTCAGAAAGAGTTTTAAAATATGCCTTTGAATTAATTTTTTTCTGAAAGAAACGCAAAAGGAAAAGAAGTCTCATGTCATAACCCTTTCGATTCAGGCGTCCCTAACACAAATTTTATGCTGTTGACACCACTTCTTAAAAAGAAGTTTCTTTGAAGTACACAATTTGAAAAATGCTCTAATTAAATAAGGCAAATTTTATTTTGCAAAGAAAGATGATCTCCAGTCAGCAAAGGGATAATGGATCAGTCACATAACTAACATTTTCAGAAAATTTCTTTCTCTTTTCTCAAATCATGCCAATAACATTTCCAGCCATCAGGAGGATCATCTAAGATCCATTTCTGTGCATAACCGAAAATAACCCGCAGCGATTTGTCGTCCCAAGTCATCCACTTGTCTTGCACTGTAAGCGCTGTGTTTTGTGGCTAGTCAGTAAAAGGGACTTACACAATTTCAGTGTGTCTGGGAAATTCTGAAATCTGTTAACTGTATTGCAGATTGTTTTTCTGCACGTTTGGAGCCCACTCATTTATAAAATTTCGTTACTTGAGTATTTTCCAATTGATGTTAGCTTCAAAACCCTCCTTACATCTCTGTATGACAAAGACTTTTGGTCTGCTTTCAGCGGGTTTTTTTTCCCTATACACATCTTTTAATCTTAAGAAATCCTTGATGACGGTTTTAGATAATCTTATCTCTTTCGTAATAGACCTACAACTAATTTCTGATAATGCAAAATATCCAGCAGCACATTTTGCATATTCAGTCAGTTTACTTGCTTTAGGCTTTGTTATAAAACTATCAAAACTCTTAATAGAAAACGTCAGAAAAATCACTATACAGAAGAGTTTTATTGTACAAACGAATAATAATTACGCATAATATTTCTATAAAAAAAAATAGCTGTGTCCTTAAAGATTTTACACAGGCAAAAATAGCGTTTGTTTCCATAATTATTATTTTTTTCGCAATAAAAAGCTCACAGATATATTTTGTTGACTTTTAAATCAGTATTTCTACTTTATGATCAACATTAAATTACCATTTCAACTATCGTAATTTAAATTTATCAAAATATTTACAATTTCTTGCTGTCCTTAAAGTTTTTACACGCACTGTATCTTTGATCGATAATTAAATATACTGGTAATATTGATACAAAGATTAGAAAAGTCAAAACAAGACGTTGGTTTATCAAACATGTAATGACTAATGATACAAGAAAATAATATGCTTTGAAAACTAAACACTGTTCTACCATAAACATTGCGGCAGTGACAATCATCTGTAAGATTCCGCTTAAACTCCATGAAATGGGAAGCACGTGACATCCATAGAGGTAAATTACCTATGATTTATTAAATAATCAGTTCTTCTTTCAGATAATTACAGTCAGGTGGCAACGCGTCCAAGGACTCCCAATCGCTTATTTGAAGAAATAATTATTGATTGAATAGTTAGCATGTTAGTTTTTTTTTTCGTCTTTTTTATGATTCTAAAAATGTAATGAATGGTTTGATGGTTTTTAAATAACTCATAATTAGATTTTTTTTTAAGTGTTTAGATTTGAAAAGTTTCCTCCTTGAAACCACAAATAATGGTGAAACAACTACAGATGAAAGCAAAAATTCTGCAATGTCTTCTGAAACACTTATTTCGGGCAGATAGTCCTCTTTTTAAAATTAACTTTTGTTCCAATTTTTATTAATTATGCATTATTTTAAAAACAATGTTATATATAATTATAAAACATTTACTGTTTTAAAATAACTCCCTAACCCTCCCAATAAGGGACGTCTATAGGACTAAATATTTTATACCTTAAACATAGATTTCCCTCATAAGGACTAGGGTTGAAAAAATTCGTATTATAGTAATACGTACATAAATGCGTATTATAATTAAAATTTGATCAAGTTATTCAAGATAATAGGAGGTTTTTAAGAAGGATATTGATAATAATAATATGATACTGGATAATTTTGAAAGAATCCAGTGTAATTACGTATCCAGCGTTTACTGGAATTCCATTACCTGCGATTTATTCTGTTGAGCTAATTCATGTATCAGAGCAGATGCTATGCTCAATAAGGTTAGCTGGGAGAATTAGGTCCTCCAGATTCCTCCAGGATAGCTCAGTTGGCAGAGCATTGGCAGGTTCAGCCAAGAGATCCCTTGTTTGAATCCTATCCTGGACATTTTTTGCCCAGTTGGAAATTTACAACTCAAATAATAATAATAATAATAATAAGTTTATACAGTGAAACCTCCTTGAACGGCCACCTCTAAACAATGAAAACCTCCGAACACCAGCCACATGTTGATTTAACCAAACACGTTCCATAGCACTAACATTAGTACGAAGCTCTAAACAAGAAATTCTGAACAACGGCCACTCCAAAGTCATGAGAAATTTTTTTACAGCTCCTGGTACAATTTCATATATATTATATTTATTTGCAAACCGAGATGTGAAGCAGATCAAACAAAATTTACTTGATACGTGAACAAAACAGAAAATGAAGACATTAATAATAATGGGGAAATTTTATATAATATTCTTAACGGCAAGCATCATTATTAACAGCAAGCATCGCTAACATAAAGGCCAGCTTGTTTGTATCTCTGGTAAAAAATGTGGCAGTTACTGCCAAATTTGATTTCATACAGCAAATGGTGGAAGATATAAGAAAGGAAGAGGAAATAGATAATAGAATCACGTAAAATTTTTAGTATTAACACATATACCGAAGATTTGAAGAACCTTCTTGAAATCCAAAATTTCTCATTAAATCATAATGATGATGAGAGTTGTATAGCAAATCAAGTCATATTTTTTTTTCTTTGGAGAAAGACATTTGCAGCAAAAAAACAAAGAAACTGCAAATCGCTGATTTTCTTAATATATTAAAACAATGGTGATTAATTAAAATGAATGTGTGTATTTCTATTTAAATTTATGTAATTTTGATTTTTTTTTTAATGAAACCTCTGAATAACACCCACCTCTGAAGAACGGTCACTTTTCACCGGTCCCACGGGTAATCGTTATTCAGAGGTTACACTGTACTTTAATTAGTTTATTAATGCGCGTATTTATTTAAAATTAGTAATTAGTATTAATTCAAAGCAATAGCTGACGGTTCGTTAAAGAAACGCGTATACCTCCTCTTTTTTTTTTTCTTATAAAAATCAAAAGAAAAAGACGAAATTATTCAAATAAACATAATTTTTACACTGCATTTAACATAAATTTTACAGGTAGCAAGTTCTTTTAACGTGATGGGTGTGCTTTTTCATCCTTGTATACTTATCGCTTATTTGGTGCTATTTTGCTGAAATATAGAGTTGTAAGTCATCTTCAACATTTAGAGTGTTATAAAAATTTTCTTTTAATACAATCAATGATATGAAAAATGATATAACTTTTTTTACTAAATCCTTTAACCAGTCCGCGTCGTATGCTGGTTCTGGACACAGAGTCAACGCGTACCAGTGTAACTTCTTCGCTTATCTCGAAAGGCGTATTTACACGTATTACAATTTACGCGTTTTAATTTAAGCCTACACGATTTGGGACAATTCTTGCATAATTTAAAAAACCCTGCAGCAGGTAATTTATTACTAAAAAATTTTAAAGAAGACATAAAAGTGTAAGTAATTAAATCTATTTATTTCAAGTTTTCAGCCGTAAAGCAGCATGTGCAAAAAAGTGGCACGTACATAGCATAACAAACGACTTTCCTACAGAACAATTGGGGAAGATTAAAATAAATAAATAATAATAATAATGGACGAGAAGAAAATACGAAGAATTTGCGATTTTGACGATAAAATACAATTTGTCATTTGTTCTGCTATCAGTGGAGTCCCTGTAAAACAATTGTAGGAGTTAAAAATAACAAAGGTAGGGGATGAGATTCTTCGGTATTTCGGCTGCTTTTAATTTTTGAAATTTTATTTCCCGCCTTCCCGCCCTCAAATCCAAATTTTAAAATCTTTAAAATACTTTTTATTTTCAATTTTTCTGCCCATTTACCTTACTTATAGCAACAATAAATAAATAACCAATCGTCTAAACTTACCACACCACCAATAAAAAAAAAAAGAAAAAAACAGAAAGAAAAAGAAAAAGAAAAAAAAATTAGGTTACCACCATTTCCATTAAAGTAAACGCATAAAGTTGAAAATCTTTAAAATTCCTTATTATTAAAATAAATAACTTTTTTATCACTTTATAATAATAATTAATCAATACTGAATTATTGAAATCGCCCTCCCCAGAAAATTCCACTTTTCCCTCCTCTGAAGATAAAGTTAAAAATCTCTCTTTCTTTTTTAAATTTTTTCGTGTCTATTACTTTATATTGATAATATATTAATAATCAATCGTTCAAACCTATGTACCCGAAACATTTGCACCCTCCCACACTAACAGGCAAAATTTAAAATTATTAAAACTCTTTATTTTTATTTTTTCTGGTTTATTTATCGCTTTATATTAACAACAAATAAATAATCTATCATATGAACAATTCTTCTCCCCCCAAAACATTTCGCCTGCCCAACCCCCTAGCACACAAAATTTAAAATCTTTGATTTTTTTTTTTAATGTCTACCTCTTTATTACTTAATAATAACAATAAAACAATAAATAACAACAATAATACAACATAAAACAATAAATAACAACAACAATTTCCAAATCGATTAATATGGTGAAAGAGGATAGTTAAATTAGCAATTTTGGAAAGTCTGACAAATTTCAAAACACAATTTAAGCAATTACCATCTATAGTCGGAAAAGTATACGAATTATCTTTTAAGCAGGCCTGTATATGATAGTATAGATTCGTAGTATGCTAAAATTTAATTACTTTAGAAAATGCGCAACGCAGTTGAAAATTCACCTTCAAAAAATACAGCCATTAAACGGCATATACTCGAATTCTTTTGCGAGGATCTGAACACTATACATATAGAATTTATTGTGGAATATTTTGGCATCTCCCTTGTGCGGGCCTCTTTCAGCCAAATTAAAGGCGCCAATGGTCACGTGGTATCAGGGAATTGTTATTAAAATATTTTTGTTCTGTAGTTTAATGATGTAAATTTGAACGCAGCAAGAAAGCTGCATTTTTTGTCTTGGTCTTCTAAAATAGTAGAAGAAATATTGTATTAATTTTTAAGTAAATTAATCTCAAGCATAAAAACATACTATATTTTTGTTACGGCTTCTAAGAGAAGAAAATTATTGTATTTCCTTTATTAATTGGTCATGAAATAGTGTGTGAAGGCTGGATGGATGTTAAGTTCCAGAAATTTAAGATGATTTTTCTAAAAGTTATATAAATGTACAAATTAAACATAAATAGTTTTTTATCATACTAGGGGGCTCGGCCCCCCACGAGCTACGCTCGCCAACCCCCATTCAGACACCGCAGTCTCTAAAAGCACGCTAATTTGATCGGCTTTAAAAAGATTTTGGAAGATTGAATTATAATTTAAAAAACAGTGGCGATCTCCCTATAAACGGATTTCTATTCATTTCTCTTTGATTGGGGAATTTTAAAGAAAAATCAGCTTCTGTTAAAAGATACAATGGCTGTTTTCGTGTTTGATTAAATAAATCAGTTAAACATTTCAAAATAAGCTAATATGAAATGAATTAAGTAAACAGAGTCTTTGTCTCCCTGTATTTTTTAACAAAGCGAAAAGAAGGTTCTTTTAAATAAGACATTTAAATGTATTGTTTTTAATCTGACATAATTTTCACCAAACTTTTCTTTCTCTTTTTAATATTCACGTGAAACTACTTTTGTTAGAAATGAAATATTATTTGCACTCAATTTTTAAATTTAAACTGTTTTACAATATTATTTTTTGTTCATTTTACGTAATAAGTGTAATGTGACGTAATTTCTCCTATTTAAGACTTCTAACACATGTTAATGAATTTATTATTTTACAATATCCTTTCTCTTTTAAAATTCTCGTGTAAATATAGTTTTATGAAATAATTTTCAATAAGTTCCTGCTTTTTACACGTAATTATTTAATTCTAATTTGAAAGTTTTTTTCTGTTCATAATAGTCACGTGTAAATAAATTTTTAATCTGAAGCAAACATTATTGTTTGCGCTGTTTATACAATTGGCAACAGTTTAAATTAATACCATTTTCTAAAGTAAGTAAAAAATATCTCTCGAAATGCTGAATTTAAAATAGAAATAAAACCTCAAAAAATGAGTCAAATAAAAAAAAAATAAATGAAGTCTTGCACACCGGGAAATTCTAATGTATAAAATGATCTAAAAATAAAATAATTGCCATGCACAGTTTTTGCTCCTATAAAACTTTTTTAATGGAACGATTTTGGACAACTTTAACATTAAATATCTCTTAAAATAATTCTCCGATTTGAAAACTGTCTGCATCAGCGTGTTTATCAAACATTTCTCTACAATACCACCGATTTTCATATTTTTGTATGCAATATTTTTCTTAATATTAACGAAGAAAGACCTCCGGTCACAAAAAATTCAAAACCGGCGGCGGTGACAGCGGTAGTTACTTTTTTTAAAAATAGGGAGATATAAACAGAAAATTTGTATTTATTGAAGTTATTCTTGAGTTTCTAAAAAACAATTATTCATAGTGATCTTGATATAAGATGATACAAGTAGAATCGTGAACTCTTGAAAATTGCTCTCCCAATGAACAGTGATTTAATTATCTAACGTGAAGCTCTTCGAATAAACGAAGATTATTCATTATTTATACACACCAAGAAATATACAAGCAAACGGTCCATACTGAATATGTTAATTGTTTCCATCGATTGACGTTTGTACTGATGAGATGCTTGTATACACCTTGAAACATCTATTGTAATTGATTTTATTATGTGTTGTTTTAATTTTTTATTAAATGCATGATTTTAAGTGTCTTTTTCATTTTAAAATTGTGTTTCTGACGTAACAAGTTTAGTTATTTGAAATATCTGAAGAATATTAAACTATAACAGAAGAATAGAAAATCCCAAACAAAAGGCTTCGGTATAAATAACTTTATTTTGCTACTTTTAGAACTGAAACTATGACTTGAGTTCTTTTGTTTTCTCCCTGTACTGTACAATAATATACTTATAAAAATTTAGGTTGGTTAATTTCCTTTAACAAAAATAATTATAAATACATGCAGGCCCGATCCAACCAGAAAGGCGCCCTGGGCCTGGTATTCATTCGAGGCCCCTTTCCTATACTGTCACAAAAAATTAAATATTTTCTATGTCTTATAATATAAATATGACTATATAAATATTTTTTAGATAAATACATTTTTTAAATCTTATCCAATCCTGACGTTCAAAATATGGATTATAATCGGTATGATATCAAAATAGATTTAAAATATAAGTTTTCCAAAAATTGCATACCAAATTTGGACCCTAACATCTAATTCAAGGAGTCCCAGGGTCAGGGCTCAGTTTGCCCATGCCCTGCACCAGGGCCTGAAATGCATGGAAATTAACACAATGTTAAAGAACACTAACAAAACATAAATATTAATTATTTGAAAGCATTATCTTTTCATCCTATAAACAGTACTGAAGAAATTGTTTTTCTCATTTTACCTGAATAAAACGCTAAAACTCAAATCGTATTTCTTATGCTATATATTTTCTCTACTGTGCTGCCTTATGTGAATTGTAAATGACTGAGATATCTCGGAAAAAAAACGTTCAATTCCTATCACCCAATTTCTTCAGCGCAAATCCTGCAACTCCTTTATCCACAGATCACAGAGAGTATAAAGAAGAAAAAAAATCAACGCCGGAGACCTTCACGAGTAGAACTATTTACTGAAATTCTACGACAAAAAGTTCGCCGTAAATTCGACTTTACGATTGGTAGCTTGCCCTTTAAATGGGAAACCGGATAATGGCCGGACGGCTTTGTCCAGCGGTGGATCAACCAGAGCTGTTTAGTGCCTTCGGAAAAGAGTACAAACTGTTATTTCAGCGCCCGATAAGGCGGAATCGTTTTATGGAGAGGTGAGTTTTTCTCCCGATAAAAAAGGGATTCGCTGGAATTGGCGATTCCGATTTCGAGCAGATTGTACTAGGGACAGCTTTGATGAAAAGCGATATTATCGTGGAGGAGGATAATAACACCAATTGTAATCCACTTTACGGAAATCATGTCAAGGAAGAATATTGATTTCCTCGCGTAAAATTATCCTAAAAGGTCTTGTGTTATAAGGGATTGAATAGTGTCCATTTATTCTGAGAAAATATAAACATTAATTTGCATTTTGTTAAAAGAAAAAATTATTGATTGCTATTGATTAACCTAAAAAAAAGTTTGTTTTCGTGGTGACTTAGCAAAATAAATGATAATAACCTTAAATAATACAATGCTTAAGGAATATGTTATACTAAATATTACTCAGTTACACTAAAAATTTTCAGAGTGTGTGTAGTTGTGCGTGGGGGGGGGGGGGGGGATGTCAGTTTCATAAAAACAAAACTGTCTCATTTCAATAAAAAAAAATTAAATGTCTTGCAAAATTACGATTAGCCAACCACATGTTTAATGTAACTTTTTTTTTTTTTTTTTTTTTTTTTTTAATCATTAAAAAATAAAATGTTTTTCACATTTTTCAAAACAGTTTTACTACTTTTAAAGAAACTTTTTTTTAAAATTACAAGTTTCATTGTATTTTCAAGGAAATGAGCTTATGCAGTATCAAATTAATAGTTGCTCTAAATGCAGTTTAATGGGGTAAAATCACTTTGATCGGTTCAACATTTTGGGTTTTTTTTTTTTTTTCGTTCACTTTACCTCTACAGACCGGAAGCTAAAACAACACTACAAATACACTATCATTGTGTTTTTGCACAAACAAAATGACACACTAGAGTAGGGATGCACAACCTGTGGCCACGGGCCAAAAGTGGCCCGCGATGGGTTAGCGTGTGGCCCGCGAATTTCATCAATTTATAACTGGAAAAAAATGCAATTTTTGTCCATAGGTCGCAATAAAAAATCATGAATTTCGTCAGCCATTTAAAAATCGCGAATTATGTCGATCGGGCGCGGAAAATTGTAAATTTCGTTGATAGGAGACGGAAAAATCATGAATTTTGTCGAGAAGACGCGAAAAAATCGCAAATTTTGCCGACCGCCTACGGAAAAATCGCGAGTTTTGTAGATCGTGCTTGTGAAAAATCAAGAATTTCGTTGTTCAGGCACGGAAAAATCGCGAATTATTTCGACCAGGTTCGAAAAAACCGCAAATTTCGTTGATCGGGCACGGAAAATCGTCGATTTTCTTTATAATACGCGGAAAAATTGAAAATTTTATTGATCGGCTGCGGAAAAATCGTGAGTTTCGTCAGTCGTGAGAAAAAACCGCCAATTTCGTCAATTTGCGGCGGGAGAAAATGACAAATTTCGCCATGTCAGTTAAGAATCGCGAATTTTGTCGATTAGGAGAGGAATAACCCAAATTTCATTGATCAGCTTCGGAAAAATCCCGTGTTTGTCTGTTTATCGCGAGAAAAAATCGCGAATTTCGTCAATTTGCCGCAAGAAAAAAATTACAAACTTCATCAGAGCCAGTTAAGATTCGCGAATTTTGCTGATCGGGCTAAGAAAAACCGCAAATTTCGTTGATCAACCTCGGAAAAATCGCAAATTCTCGATTGGGAACGGAAAAATCGCGATTTTTTACTATCGGGCTCAGAAAAATCGCGAATTTTGTCAATTTGCCGCGGGAAAAAAATTACAGATTTCATCAGAGTCAGTTAAGAATCGCGAATTTCGCTGATCGGGTGCAAAAAATCGCAAATTTTGCCGACCGCCTACGGAAAAATCGCGAGTTTTGTAGATCGTGCTTGGGAAAAATCAAGAATTTCGTTGTTCAGGCACGGAAAAATCGCGAATTATTTCGACCAGGTTCGAAAAAACCGCAAATTTCGTTGATCGGGCACGGAAAATCGTCGATTTTCTTTATAATACGCGGAAAAATTTTAAATTTTATTAATCGGCTGCGGAAAAATCGTGAGTTTCGTCAGTCGTGAGAAAAAACCGCCAATTTCGCCAATTCGCGGCGGGAGAAAATGACAAATTTCGTCATGTCAGTTAAGAATAGCAAATTTTGTCGATTAGGAGAGGAATAACCCAAATTTCATTGATCAGCTTCGGAAAAATCACGTGTTTGTCTGTTTATCGCGAGAAAAAAATCGCGAATTTCGTCAATTTGCCGCAAGAAAAAAATTACAAACTTCATCAGAGCCAGTTAAGAATCGCGAATTTTGCTGATCGGGCTAAGAAAAACCGCAAATTTCGTTGATCAGCCTCGGAAAAATCGCAAATTCTCGATTGGGAACGGAAAAATCGCGGTTTTTTACTATCGGGCTCAGAAAAATCGCGAATTTTGTCAATTTGCCGCGGGAAAAAAATTAAAGATTTCATCAGAGTCAGTTAAGAATCGCGAATTTCGTTGGTCGGGTACAAAAAAATCGTTAATTTTGTCGATCAGGCGTAAAAATCGCAATTTTAATAATCGGGCACGGAAATATCACGAATTTTGTCGATGATGAGCGGAAAAATTGAAAATTTCGTTGATCGACAGCGGAAAAATTGTGAGTTTCGTCAGTTTATCGGGAAAAAAACGTGAATTTTGTCAATTTGCTGCGGGAAAAAGTTGAAAATTTCATCAGAGCCAGTTAAGAATCGCAAATTTTGCTGATCGGCCTCAGAAAAACCGCAAATTTCGTCGAGCAGTCTCGGACAAATCGCAAATTCGCAATCGGGAACGGAAAATAGCGAATTCTGTCTATCGGGTTCAGAAAAATCGCGAATTTCGTTGTTCGGCCACGAAAAAGTCGCGAATTTCATTGATCGGGCGCGTAAAATTCGCGAATTTCGTTGGTCGGTAGAAAAAAATCGCGAATTTTGTCGATCAGGCGCGTAAAAATCGCAAATTTCGTTTATCGGGCACGGAAAAATCACGAATTTTGTCGATGATGCACGGAAAAATTGAAAATTTCGGTGATCGGTAGCGGAAAAATCGTGAGTTTCGTCAATTTATCGGGATAAGAAAAAAACGTAAATTTTGTCAATTTGCTGCGGGAAAGCATTGAAAATTTTGTCAGAGTCGGTCAAGAATCGCGAATTTCTTTTATCGCGCGCGGAAAAATTGCGAATTTCGTCGCTCAGCGGCGGAAAAATTGCAAATTTCGTCGATCGAGCACGGAAAAATTGCGAGTTTTGCAGATCGGGCTCCAAAAAATCGCGAATTTTGTTAGTCGGGCACGAAAAAGTCGCGCATTTTGTCAATGAGGCGCGGAAAAATCAAAAATATTGTCTATCAGGCGCGGAAAAATAGCGATTTTCGTCGATCAAGCGCATAAAAAAAAGAATTTTGTTGATAGGGTGCGGAAAAATAGCGAATTTTGTCGGTCGGGTGAGGAAAAATCTCGAATTTTGTCGATCAGGCGCGTAAAAATCGCAAAGTTTTTTGATCGGGCGGGTAAAAATCGCAAATTTTGTTGATTAGACGCGGGAAAATAACAGATTTCGTTGATTGGCTCCTCTCCTCTTCGTTCATGAAGTTCACATTTTTTTTTCGGCTCTAGCCACTTTCATGCCTAATGTTTGTTTTTTAGCACTTATAATAAAACAAAATTTACTCCCCTGAATAAAGTCAAGGAATATTATCACTCCTTGAAAACAATCCTTGCTATATCTATTTTTATATATGAAAACGTAAACTGTTGATATATCCGTGCCAACTGAATTGGATATTTTGACTGGGTACGGGAACCTAGAGAGGTAACCCCCCCCCCCACCCCTTCTGAAACCATATTTTTTTCTGATTATGGGCTGATTATTATTCTGATTATGGATCACCTGCCCAAAATAGAATTCTCTTCGTGTTACTGGTGTGGCCCTAGACAACCCAGACATTTTTTAAAGTGGCCCTTCTCTAAAAAAGGTTGTGCACCCCTACACTAGAGGACAGAAAGAGACTTTTTCTGAAATGGATACTTTAGGGGACTGGTCATTTAGGTTGACGTATAGGGATCTAAAATGACTAGCCCCTTTAAAATATCAGTTTAATGATCCATGGCTTAAATTCACGCAGTAACAAACGGAAGGGCTTTAACCCCTTAATTCTCGCCCCCGTCAAATCACGGGCTGAGGTGTCTTTCGTTATTTCTCGTGCCCCTCATATTTCCAGGCTGGAGATTTAATTGCTGGAATAAACTTCGGAATCAGGAAAATTTAAAAGTTATTTCCGTGTGAAGTCTTTGAATATTACCGTTTGGGTTTGGTCTTTGGCGCTGATTGTGATGTTGGACTTTGTATTGCATGTTTCGAAATATATCACACTCAAAAAATTATTAATAATCATAATTTAATGCATATATATATTGTTTCAAATATTATTTGTCAAAATTTGTGTGATGATGATAAATAAAGATCTAAGCTGTGAAAAATAAAGGTTTTATTCGCATTAATTTGTATGGTGTAAAACAAACATTAAGACATAGAGGTCTGGCTTGATTGGCTTTTCTACAAATATGAATTTCTTCTATATCATCTTTTTTTCGCATTAAAAAAACTAATTGCATCTTTTATTTAGAAGCCTTATAATTATTCAATTTCTGTAATAAAAAAATATGTACTTTTTTATGGTTTTTCCAAATCTTAAGCAACCGTTAAGAGGTTAAACAACTGAATGATCTAAAAATCATCAAATTTCTTTCATTGTAAAGCGTTTAAGTTAAATAATTATGACAATTTCGTACGTTCTTCGCCACTTTGTCTGGAAGGCTTTTTGCAAACTCAGATGAAAATAACATTTATTTTATGAGGACATAAGTATATGTGCTGCTATTTATTGGTTTTGTTCCAAAGCCAAAAATATTTAGCTATATAGAAGTAAAGTAAAAATGTAAAAATATAAACAGTTTAATTTTAATGGGGAAAAGAATAGAGGTCTACATTTGTGTAACTCAGATCTGGAGAGGTTAAAGTATTTTTTTACATACGAAAACCATATTTCATTAGTTAGATTTAGAGAGAATGAGAGATGAGTGTTAAGGGGTTACACCACCTTGGCGAATAGACATATTGGTATAAAAATAACATTTTTGTATGCAGTTAGTAAATATACAGGGTGTAATATGTTATCTATCGCCGACCTTTAATTTCTCAACCGTTGGTCGTAGACATACAATTCCAATTACAAAAACGTTTCAAACGAGGTAAACTTTCATATTGTGACATTATTTAAAGTAAAAAGTCAATTTTATAAAAATTACGAAGTCTAACTTTTTATATGGTTCCTCAGTCCCTATAGTTATATTTAGTAAAAGTTTACTCATATCATAACATATATAACACAAAAAGTTTGACATCTATACTACAAAAATTGATCCAGTTATTAAATTCCAAAGTTGGAGATTTTTGCACATGATTTTGTCGTTCATTAAGGGATCAGTTAAAAGATTAATTAAAGTAATTCGAGATCAAAATCAGGGTGCAATATACTTTTTACGGAGAAGTCACCTTTAGCCGGTATCACCAAATAGGGTTATTTCATCTAAAAATTTGAGCTAACTTTTATGGGTCGAACAACATTCAAAAGTACTGAGGATACCGGCTAAAAGTGGTTTCCCCGTAAAAAGGACATTGCACCCCAATTTTGATCTCGAATTACTTTAATTCATCTTTTAACTGATCCCTCAATGAAAGACAAAATCATGTGCAAAAATCTCAAACTTTGAAATTTAATAACTGTGTCAATTTTTGTAGTACAGATGTCAAACTTTTTGTGTTATATCTGTTATGATATGTGAAAACTTTTACTAAATATAACTATAGGGACTGGGGGACCGTATAAAAAGTTAGTTTTCGTAATTTTTATAAAATTGATTTTTTACTTTAAATAATGCTACAACATGAATATTTACCTCATTTGAAACGTTTTTATAATTGGAACTATATGTCTACGACCAACGGTTGAGAAATTAAAGGTCGGCGATAGATAACATATTGCACCCTGTATATCATAACTTTATGAGTTATCAAATACAACCCTCTTTTGAAAATCCTTCAGATGGTGTAATTTTTTTCTCTGCAAGACATCGTCTGAAAAATAAAAATAAAACTTTTTCTTATTTAGAAAGAAAATAGCAAAAATTATGCATAGGAAATTCTTTTCTTTTCTTTATATATATATATATATATATATATATATATATATATATATATAAATGAACGCCGAATCCCATATTGTTGACATGTCATCAAATGACAGCTGTTTAAAAAAAAAAAAAAAAAAAACCTTTGAATTTTATAAAAAATTTGAGATTTAAAAATTCATAAAACATGAACGCCGGATCCGATAAAAAAATCCTATGCTACATCTTAGATAATATTATAAAGAATATGTCGCTTCACTTTAAATTCGTCAAAATCGGTTTAGCAGATCATGAGATATCTTGTACACCAGTTTGAAACTAGTTGGATGTGCCAATCCCAAAACTTTCTTCTATCTTATACATCTTAATATTTCAAAAACTAGTTACAGATGTTAATAATTCAATATTATTATTTCAATACTATACCAACATCGATTTTCATCTTAAATTTCTGCTTCAGTCAATTAAACGGACTAAAAACGAGTTAATCGATATCATGATATTTGTTAAAATTATTAGTTTTTCCTTAGTCTGCTGTTATCAGCTGTTTGCGAATAGCCGGCTTAGCAGGAAGCGAGTTCCCGCCGCTGCACGAGCCGCCGATGGACAATAGAACTACAAAAAATCAAGAAAAGTATACAAAAATCGCTATCACACAGCCCTTTTACACCGCAATATTTTCAAATTCAAAGAGGACCTGTTGATCAAAGCCAAAAACATGCACAAAAATTTGGTTCAATTGTACGCATAATTTTATACACTTTTCGATGGTGCAATAAAGAAAATGGCACAAACATAGCTATTATATTACAGCGCCCCCCTTCCGGCAGATTTTTTTCAAATTCAGGAGGACTGCTTGCCATAGCCAGAAACATGCACAAAAAATTTGGTTCAATTCTATGCATAACTTTATACACTTTTCAATGGTGCAATAATGCAAATGGCACAGAAATCGCTACTACAGCGCCCTCTTCTGGTGGAAATTTTTCAAATTCAGGGAGGAACTTCATGCCATGACCAAAAACAAACACAAAAAATTTGGTTTAATTCTATGCATAACTTCATACACTTTTCGATTGTACAATATTAAAAATGGCACAAAAATCGCAAAAAAATCGCTATTATAACGCTCCCTACCGGCGATTTTTTTCAAAATTAAGGAAGGACCTGCTTGCTATAGCCAAGAACTTAAAACCTTCTTTTGGTTCAATTCTATGCATAACTTCATACACTTTTCGATGGTACAATATTCAAAATCGCACAAAAATCGCTATTACAGCGCCCCCTACCGGCGAATATTTTCCAAATTCAGGAGGACCTGCTTGCCATAGCTAAAAACTTAAAATAAAATTTGGTTCAATTCTATGCATAACTTCATACACTTTTTGATGGTACAATGGCGACAGACACGCGGACAGACGGACACACGGACAGACGGACAGACAGACATTTTCTATAAACATGTTTTTGGGGATCTCTGACCTCTAAAACGTGTAAATCCACCGAAAACCGGAAGTCGAAAAAAATTTCGATTACAATACTTTCTTCTATTGAAGATAGAAGAAAGTAAAAATGTTTCGAGGAAATGCAAAAGATAAAAAAAGTACTGCATTAGCATCTTGAAACAAAATATTTTCAATTACGTTCAATCTGTGATTACTGGACCGTATAAGACGTCTTGCAGCGATGCTACGATGTCCTCCGACACCTTTTCAGCAGTTTTTTTTTTCAATTTCTTGTTCTCTTTACTCTGTTGTTGGGCTCTCATGTTGGCTATAGATACATACTGAGAATGCAAGTTCTCGAATACTCGCATCGCTATAACTCAGGAAATAGTTTGAATTTTACAATGACTAAACGCATAAAATATTCTTAAAAGTACAAACAATTTATCTAGCCCACACACACACACAAAAAAAAAAAAAAAAAAAAAAAGAAAAAAGAAAAAAAAAAGAAAGAAAAAGAAAGAAAAAAACTATTTTGAAAATCTCAAGGTGGTGTAACCCCTGAAAATTTTCCCACATTGATGCTCTTATTGCCGTTAAAGAGGTTTTACACGCTATACACCAGTGAAGCAAAACAGGAGAAAAATGAAGTCCCTTTCTAAAGTGTGAGGAGGCAAATGACGAAAATGGATTGAAGTTTGAATGTGGATTGAGTAACCTGTAATTTATTGAGATGATTACAGCCTTTTCCACTGAATTATTTGTGTTTTATAGAAGTCAAAAAGTGGATTTGTTATATTACCTAAAAGACAACAAAAAAGTTTTGTTATTGAACGACAAAATTAATATGTTGCAAAACTAGTTTTGCCTCGATTTTCGAGTCAAGGTTCCCTATTTTTTATAATAATAAAATCAAGAAATATATATATTCAGGCATCCCCCAACTCACGTAATACTCGACTTACGTAAATTCGCACTTACGTAAGAAATTTCGAAAATTACATTTATGAACATACTAGTGCGTTTGATACGCATTTGCATACTTTTGATATTTATTTTATAAATAAAATATGCAGATAAAAACCACAGCAATAATATAGTTTTATATATTAGATATAGTTATATTTTTATCGGGATATACAATCAAATCTTTAACAAAACAAACACAAATCTGATTAAAATGAACCAAATAGACCTCTATTTGACCGTTACAATTTTGTTAGCTGAATTCAAACCATAACGAAACCCAATTTTAAAGTTTCGGTGAAGAGGAACGAGTGTATTTTTTCTTCCAGCTCTGTTTGTTTGATGTAGATTCAAAATTGATATAACAAAATACTGGTATTTAACGCCTTTTTTGATTGTGTTTTTCAGAATTGATGCCCGCTAGATCGTGAAAATTATAAAACACTTGTAGAGGTCGTCGGCTAGAACTAGCTTTTGTAGAATACTTCCGTGCCATTTGGTCGAGCTCGTCGACGCCAAATTTTGTAGAATTATATAACTTACAGTTTCTGGTAAGTATTAATTACAAATTTCAAATGTAACTGATGGATGTCGGGAACTTCGAATTAAAACATATTTATTTTTCTTCCCTTGATAAACTCAACGTAATACATCTTTGGCAAGAATTTGGCTACTGTACACAGACTTTTTTTCAGATTTTATGACCTGTGGAATTTTGTTTTTCATCCGCAATTCAATGTGCCAACAACGCTTGTTTTTAGTGACTTCAGCTTTTCTACAAGGGGCAGTGAAGTAAAGAAGTTATCTGAGGTAATGTTGTAACCTTTGTTGAAGTGTGGTTGTATGAAGTATGGACTGTTACGACATTTACTAGATAAAATTTGCATTAAAATTGATGGCGGTCATTTTGACCGTTTCGGCGGTTCTAGGTATATTAATGCAATACTTCACAAATTTTGGCTGACTGGAAAATTTATCACTGGCATATCATAAATTTTCGAATTGTAGAAAAAGTCACGGAAACTGAAAGTTGTACTCTAAATAGAAACAAACTGGTACGCAATGAAAATTTCGAAACGGTTCAAATGACCGCCTTGGCTGTTCTAGTTTTAAGGCTGTTCTCAAATCCAAAGGGGTTACTTTCTGACATAAATTCATTTTTGTTCGGAAACGCTGAAATGGTCAGGTGTTTTTATTTAGAGACTATGTAATCGAAAAACGTTTTCCATTTTTACGTGCGTTCGTAAATATATAAATACGTGGCACCTATAGCCGTCGCTCGGTCCGTCTGTCTGTCCATCTGTCTGTCTGTCCGTCCGTCCGCATATAACAGAGCAAAAACTACCCAACCGAATGGTCTGAAATTTTAAATATATAATTGTTGCATAATTTTGCCGATTCACTTGAAATTTTATGAAAATCGGATGCATAGTTTAATGACAGGGACAGTCAAAAGTACTCCGTAACATTATGGCCAATGGAAAAAAAAAATATTTCCAGTGCATTTTAATGATGTTACAGTCTTTCGAACAGAATGAAATGGATATGCACTTATGAAGTGCACTAAAATAGACATTCAGTACAATATGCAGTGCAAAAAATATTTATAAAACTAGTTATATTACGAACGCACCTCATTTTCCACGTTTGACGTGTAATTTCCCACTTGTTTTTGTAAAGGAAGAAGATTATTCAGAAAATACTGTCAAAGTGGGTGTTTTGAACCGCATTTCTGCACGCGATGCGGCAAGAAAGGAGAAAAACTGGGTGCAACGTGACCATAATTGCTGATAACTCGATAAGTAATTTATTTATAAAAAAACGGAAAACTTATTTCGATTTCAAATGACTTCAGTAGTCAGCCCTACCAATTTTATGCCTTTATTTTTAAAAATGAATCAGAAAATATGTCAGAAAATTTAGCTTTGTTGAGAAGGTAACTTGAGAACAGCCTTAAGAGGATATTGGATAAGAGGATATGGGAAAACTTAACCATTCACTGCATCTCGAACCATATCTGGCACATACCTAAAAACATTACGTTATTAATTATGTGCCATGAATTTAGTGGGCATGATCACTGCCCCTGATCACGAACAATCCAAAGTATGGAATAATACTTATTTTGTCCATGTTAGATGTGTACACTAGTCAACAAGTTAGAATTTGTTCTTCGAAAACAAAAGAAATTTCGATCAAGCTATTAACGGTAAAATTTGCTTTCATTATTTTTTTTTCTGAATATTTAAAAATATTAATATAAAAGAAGATCCAGAATGTTAGACAGGTAAAATTGATTAATTTAAGCCCATTTATATGCAAAATATTGCAATATAATATTTTAAAACCGTAATTTTGTATGCATGGTACACAACATAAAATATCAAATTTTAGCTGAAAATTTAAATTATTTTACTATTTTCCCATTATTAGACCGATATAATAGATGTCAAATAAATTTTTTTATAAAGATAGAAAAATTCGTGCAGTGAAGGGTTAAAATATTCGATTAGTCATTATGTAATGTAATTATTGAAATACGGTTTTCATTATCAGAAAGTAGATGACAGATGCCGACAAAGTGCATTTTTAAAAATTGCCTCCTTAAATTTTAAATATTTAAACACTTTCTATAAACTTTAAAATTTCCACTTGACGAAATTTTATCATCTTATTAAAACTACTTAAAATTTAAGTAATTACTACTTTAATTTTTTTAAATAGCAGCTTGTTGGCATCTGACGTCTACTTTCTGATGGAGAAAAAACCGTATTTCGATAATAATATTAGGCAATGACTTATCGCGTTTTCTCATTGGTTAATGTGGGATTTAGTGATTTTGGAGTTTCGTTGAAGCAGCCGCTTAAAATATATTAAGTAGAATTGACAACGCAGTTTCTTATGTAAACGTAAAAATATACCTATTTTTTTTTTTTTTTTTTTTTTTTTTTTTTTAATAAAAATTGTCACTGTTGAAATATTTGGGTAAAAGTACAAATAAAATATTACTTATTTTCACTATTTTATATCACAACTCGACTATGATTCAATTTATTTTGTCAATATTTTACTTTTTATTTTAAGAGGGGGAGGGATCTTTAAAATCATTTTTTTATTGTTTTGTAAATTTCACTTTAAATATTATTCAAGGGTACATTATATTCATTATCAAATATATTTATCACAAAAAAAAAAAAAAAAAAAAAAAAAAAAAAAAAAAATTTTTTTTTTTTTTTTTTTTTTGAGAAAAAAAGAAGTAATTTTTCGTAAGATTTTAGAATTTTTCAAAATGCTCCATGCGAACTCAATATCAGTGAAAATCCCCAATATTTTTTTTATATAAGTTCGGTTTATATATATAAACAAAACTGTGCATCGAATTTTATATATTCGAATATAAAGGTAAGAAAAAAATATTTTCTAAATTTTTTGAAATTTTGAGATTCAAAATTTCGAAAATATTTTTTTTCTTAACTTTATATTAGAATATATAAAATTCGATGCACAGTTTTGTTTATATATATAAACCAAACTTATATTACAAAAATATTGGGGATTTTTACTGATATTGAGTTCGCATGGAGTATTTTGAAAAGTTCTAAAATATTACGGAAAATTCCTTTTTTTTTAATGAATTTTTTTTAAATAATTGTACGCCATAATGCCCATAACGTACCCTTGAATGATATTTAAATTGAAATTCACAAACAATAAAAAATTGTTTTTAAAGGTCCCTCGTCCCCTTAAAGGCTTTTAGTGCAACAAACCTTTTTAAAAATATTTGGTATGCGGTGTTGCACTCATCATTCAATCATTTTTCTCAGAGGAGGGGTAGGATTTATCTGCTAGGCCACCCCCTGAATTCATCACTTTTGGTATGACCAGGGCCCGACTTAGACTATCTATGGCCTCGGAGCAAGCATCATGTGGGGGGGGGGGGGTTCTATCTATCCATGGAAATTGCTGGCAAATAATATGGAAGTGGCTAGTACTAAACTTCATACATATTATATGCATGCATAAATATATACCAGGTACTATTTACATCTGTATACAGGGTATCGAGAAAAGGTGGTCACAACTTTAAGGCTGTTCTTAACTGCTTTGCTCAACAAGCGCAAAACGTTTTGACACATTTACAAATTCATTTTTTAACGGAAAGATATAAAATTGGAAAGTCTGGCTATGGAAGCGATTTAGAATTGAATTGTGTTTTCCATTTTTGGACCTACCTATTGAGTTATAAGCGATTTTGATCACGTGACAAACACGTTTTTTGCCGCGGTAATTCGGTTCAAAACGTCCACTTTGACTCTATTTTCTGAAAGATCTATTGCGTTTGCAAAAAAATAGAAAAAACAGCTCGATTACATAGTTTCTGAACAAGAACACCAGCTAGTTTCAAGCATTTTCGAACAAAAATAAATTAAAACTTATGTCAGAAAGTTGATCTTTTGGATTTTGAGAACACCCTTAAGAAAAATTACTATTAGGATAATAGTAGAAAAAATGATGGATTGGTTGACAGGAGTATCTGTTTGCAAACTTTTACTTTGTTTATCTACGTATGTTATAAGATGTTTTCAAGAAAATGCTTCTAGTGGGTCATCGTTAATGTTTTTAACTTGCCTCGTTACGAGAAAAACGTCAATAAAAAATTTCTTTTGAAAACAATAGAATACTAAGTTGTTATAATAAAATTTTTATCCTTAGTTTTTTAATGATATAGTTCGTTTTTAGATGCGTTCGTAATTATATAAATACGTGTAGCACTTATAGTCATCGTTTGGTCCATGGTTTAATTACAAGGACAGTCAAAAGTTTTCCATTACATGACGGCCAATGGGAAAAAATTATTTTAAGTGCATTTTAATGATGTTACAGCCTTTCGAACAGAATGAAATGGATAGGCACTTAGGAAGTGCACTAAAATATGCATTCAGTACACTATGCGGTGTCAAAAATATTTATAAAACTAGTTATAGTACGAACGCACCTCATTTGCCACGTTTGGCGGACAATTTCCAACCTTTTTTTATGTGGGTGGAGGGGGTACGGGAAGAAAAGAGGGGAAGGGGGACCGCAGTCCCTTCCTAAATGTTTGAAAATATATTAACTTTGATTACTTTTGCCAATTTTAATCATTTGGCACCTTTTAATGAAAATCCTAATTATTCCCATTGGGGCCCCTGTAAAGAGGGCACGGGACAGCTGTCCCGCATGTCCCTGCATTAGTCAGGCCCTGTGTATGCCGTTGCTTTTGGATGGAATACCTTAACACTGACATCACATTCAAGAATTTTTTTTTTTATATAACAGTCAAATATATCTATGTTAGAAATAAAACAAGGTTATGAACAGTTGGGCGGCAGTTCTTCATTTAGATGTGTCAAAGTTCAACACTTCAGTAGATGCTTCTCCTTTCAAAATGCGATCTCTCTCTAGCATCTAAATAAAAGCTTTTCAGAAACTGAAGGAGAAGTAATAACAATCCTATGAATAAGGTCAAGCGCTGACCGCTACAGAGGTCAGCAGCTCCGGATGAAGTCGTGTCTCCGAAAAATCAAGCCATATCGTTCCGCATTTTCTCTCGAAAAAAACAAGGACATGAGTTTTCCCCTTAATTGAGCGGCAGGGTCTCTTTTCCCTCTAATTGTCCCTTTTCACAAACCGTGTTCGAGATCTTGAGATCCGATAAAATCCAAATAGCTAACTTCCCGACATTTTATTCACCAAAATGCAATAAAATTCGGACAGCTACGGCCATAGTTGTTGCGAGATTACGTAGGCCATTCGATGGGGTGAAGGGGGAAAAAAATAAAAAAAGAACGAAGATTGCACTGCATTCCCATTTTTCTAATCGTGATTTTGTTTTCGGTAGATCATTGTACTCTTACACTTTGCTGAAGATTTTTACTATGTGGTTGGGAGTGTTTGTTTATTTCCTTTCATTTAAAAAAAAGAGTGTGTGTGAGGGGGTTAATACATTGTGAACGTAATTCAGCTCTTGCTCTGCTTTGGTATTTACGAATGTAATGTGAACAATGCAAATATGACTCTTGATCTATATAACAAATTAACACCTTGTAATAATATACTATTTCTAATTGCTAAAAATGTGTAAGATTAAAACTTTAAAAACAGTAAACTGTTGATATGTTTCGACTCTACCGTGTCATTTTCAAAAAATATATTTATACAGGATGTACCAGGAATATTGGGACAAACTTTAAGGGGAGGTAGGGGACATCATAAGGATTCAAATTTTCATAGCAACCAATGGTCGGAAACGACATGGGAAAGTAGTATGACACGTACAAGAAACGAAGAGACACAAGATCATCTGAAATAATTTATTGGTCAAAGATATTACATGTGCTCTGGTAGATGATATGTGAAAAAGTTACAAAAGATGTTCAAAGTTCCCACAATTGCTAGCGATGCATGCATTACACCGTCGGACCATGGATTGGCGGACTCGCTCAAATACACCTGTATTTTGTTGGATATCCGCAGCAGCACAGACCAGCCTGTAACCACACTGTAAAAAAAGCGACATTTTTACAGCACAAAGTACTGTTCATCTCGCGCTCAAACTCGATCGCAGTCGAATGTGCTGTAGCTTTCTATGGTTTCTTGACTATATAAACATGAAAAATAACAGTAGTTGCGTAAAATTAACAGCACAATGTGCTGGCAAATCTACAGTGTTTTTTTTTTTTTTTTTTTTTTTACAGTGCAGATCTATATCGGAATCCACAGGCGTTGCGTACACAGAACTTTTCGGTGCACCCCAGATAAAGAAATCTATGCTGCTTAAATCAGTAGAGAGTGGTAGCCAAGAACGTGGGTCTTGTGAACAACACCACCTAACGGCGAAAGGGGCCGTTTCCGACCATGGGTTGCTATGCAAATCTGAATCCTTGTGATGTCCCCACCTCCCCTTAAAGTTTGTTCCAATAATCATGGGACACCCCTGTATATATACAGGGTCATCGAAAAATAATGCCCAGATTTAAAAAAATCATAACATCGAAACATTTTATGTTAAATGAGTAATTCTTTCACTACGCGATAACTGGTGAACGCAAGTTTGGTTTTAGTTCACCAGATTTCGTTTGCGTGTCTGTGTTATGCGCGGATTAGTTGCTCAGTCGTCAAGGTCAGCCGACGCGCCAGACTGCAGCTGCTCAGTACGATGTTGACTGCCGCTGTACACTGACTATTGACTTTGACTCCACATACCAAATCACGCACTGTGCTTTTTGTTGCACTGTCAACATCGTAATGAGCAGCTGCAGTCTGGCGCGTCGGCTGACCTTGACGACTGAGCAACTAATCCGCGCATAACACAGACACGCAAACGAAATCTGGTGAACTAAAACCAAACTTGCGTTCACCAGTTATCGTGTAGTGAAAAAATTACTAATTTAACATAAAATGTTTCGATGTTATGATTTTTTTAAATCTAGGCATTATTTTTCGATCCCCCTGTATATATTTTTTAAATGACTCGGGTAGAGTTGAAACATGTCCACAGTCAAATAAAGCCATTTTGCTGTTTTCAAAGTTTTAATCTTACACCTTTTTAGCAATTAGAAATAGTATATGATTTTTGATCTGTTCATTTACGTATTAATTTAGTGCGAATTTTATCAAAAACAAATATAGACCAATAATCAGCTAAAGAAGGCAACTTTTAAATATCATAAAACTCAAATTCTTCTTCAATTTAAACAATTAAATGAAAAATGTATTTATGAAGAACGATTAGAGGGAGAACATAAAAAAATATTGGGAGTTCAACAGCAAATAAAACAGTACTAAAATTTGACGCTACTTTATTTTGTTGGTGTTGTTTTTAGCCTGTCATCATCATTATAATCATCCTCGGTATTTTTGAGCTAGAAATTTTTAAATTATTAATATGAATTTACCTAATGGATTATACGAGGATGGATCAAATATAAAGGAGACTTTTCTAATAGATTATTCCTGAAATATTAATTACCAAAATTATACCGAGCTCTCTTTAACATCTACACACATTCTTCAATACATTGGGAAGTTGTTTTTAAAATTTTTGTATAATAAAAAGCACTAGAATGTGAATGAATCATACTGCACCAAAATTCTTCGGTTTCTTTATCTGATGAAAATCTTGCTCTTCCTAACGATTCTTTTAACCCTTTCAAGGGCAAAGTGCTTCTATTCGTAAAATACTATAGTAATACTATATAAAATATAGCTCAAGGTTCAAGAAATTTCTTATAGTTAACAGTATTTTATTTTGATAGATGGCGCATTGGTACCAGCAAGATCAACGTAATACGAGGGTGTAACAATAAGTTTTTGCCCTCACATACAAATAATTGAGTGAAATTTATGAAATTGCTACATTGTATGAGTCCTTTTCTATATAGTCAGTGTGCACAGTAACACATTTGTGCAACCGGTATTTCAAAGGGAGGGGGAAGGATGTATTCCAGGAGGCGCGATATTAGACCCAAAGGGGGGCATTTTTCTAACTTTTACCAACCCCCACATGTGAAATATTGTTGGAAATGCCTGTGACCACTTATTCAAGCTATGTACCTCCCGACCCTCTCCCCCAAATTTGACACCTGGGGAGCATGAATGATGTCCGCAAAATTTAGAAAAGTGCCCCCCCCCCGGGAGGTCAAATTTGAGTGAGGGGCTCGGGAGGTGCATAGCATGAATAAGTGGTCACAGGCCTTTCCAACAATATGTCACATTTGGGGGTCGGGGAAAGTTAAAATAATGCCCCCCTTTGGGTCTAATATCGCGCCTCCTGGAATACATCCTTCTCCCTCATTTTGGAATACCGGTTGCGCAAATGTGTTACTGTGCACACTGACTGTATAGAAAAAGACTCGCAAAATGTAACAATTTGATAAATTTCACTCAATTATTTCTATGTGAGGGCAAAAAATTATTGATACAACCTGATGTGTTTACATACGACTTTTAAAATCCATAAATATTTTTAGTTTCTCGACATTGGAAAGCGTTTTCCCGAGGAAGGCTACTACAGTGTAGCTGAAACTTGTTGGTTTAAGGTTTTTAGCTTCAAAACTTTTATATTTTAAATGTTTTAAAATTTTATATTATGTGTGTTATCTTCGTTTTTAGGTAAACTTCGTAGTGTATGTATCAAATTTTATGATTAAAACTGAATTTAACATTATGAGCTACAAACGTTATACGTGCATAATTCCTAAACTGCTTGAATGAATGACTTTCCGTTTGGCATCCTGAGGTAAAATTGGGCGAGAAATTCAAACAGGATGTTAGAATTATGTGTTAGTGTTTTATATATGTAGGCAACCCCCTTATCAAAATGTAAGTATATAATTAATTTATAGACTTTATTACTAATCGATTGGTACCAGCCATATTTTTAACACGTCCGCTGCCAAAACTGAGATGGTGCATTTGTTCATACACGCCAAGACCATATCTTCAATTTAGTACTTTTAAATTATTTTTTGTTTTATTATTTAAGTACTGTATATGAAAAGCTGAGTGGATGAACATGTTATGCTACATTTTCTAATTTTTAAAAAAAAATCTTTTGGATGAAAGCATTATGAGGTATTCTATCACATGGGGAAGCTAAAATACAGAGATTCCATTTAGTCTTGAAGATTTAAGAGATTATTCATTAATATTTAATATTTTAATATTTAATAATGCCAATAATATTAATAATTTTTACTATTTGAAAATTAAATATGAAAAAGTTTTTCTGAGAGAATTTAGTACCATACCTGTTAATATTTTAAACACATGGTATCAAACAGAAAATAAAATATTAAAATTTACAGCAAAAACTTTCACCTCAAATTTCTTGAAATGTAATTTTTGTTACTTAGCATGTTCTTCCACTTAGCTCTTCATGTATGGCGAATTACTTTTAGCAACAAATAAATTCACACGAGTATGCTCGTTGTTGACACATGAAACATTGCAGGTATTTTCTATGGCAGTGCTCGTAATCGGTGATTTAGATAAGAAGATCAATAACGAGTTATCTCGTAGCTGGCAAGGAAACCAAGTTTGCCAACTACGAGTATTCTCGCAGATGGCAGCGAACGTGTTAATTACATCTATTAATCTGTTGTTTCAGAACAAAATAATGCGAATGAAATGAAAAACATACCATATTCAGTGGTCCGTTTGGGAAGAATTTGGATCCTTTAAAGAATCCTTCAGAAAAATTTTCAGAAAAAACAGGACCCTTTACAAAATTTTTCACCTCAAAACAGGACCCATCACAAAATTTTCACCTTAAAACTGGACCCTTCATAAAATCCTTTGCGTTCAAAATAGGCCTTTCACAAAACTTTTTTATTTCTAAACTGAATATCCCACAAATCTAATCATTTAAAAGTAAAATCTGACCTGTCATTTTTACATATATATCAAAGAAAATAAATATATTTTACATACATATGTATATCTTCTTAAAAATTTATAACCAAGTACCTGAATATAATGATAATTTCAAATTACTAAAATTATGATAAGATTTTTCACAAATGTAAAAGGCTGTTCTCAATTTCACAAAAACTGGACCCTGGGGGAAAAGTCTGGACAGATCCCTGCATATGAAAAACGGATATAAACTATAAAACATTTATATATCATATCAGCAACATTCACAGTTTAATATACGACTATATCTCTTTGATTATTTTATAAGTGACGTTAATCATAAGAAAAAGATTTACGTTACATATTCATGAGTTTATAAAACCATGTAATTTATGTTATCAAACTAGACGTAGTATATAATTATTTTTTGAAAATAAATGTTAATTATTAATTCAGGCCATAATTAAATTCGAGGAAAGTACCTAATTAGCTGTAATTAATAAACTTAGCATTCAACGACTCTATTTCATGTTATTTAAAGTTTAGTCACTTATTAACTCTAGTTAGAATTCAACTGCTTTCGTTTAACAAAAGTCTCGCTTTATTTTATTTTTACTAAGAAATTCTTATTGTTTTACAAGGAAAAAAAATAAACCGTTTTAAACAGCAAAACTTGCTAAGACAGAATAGAAAAAGTAAAAAAAAAAAAAAAAAACTCTTTTATACAGATGAATTATTAAGAAAAGGAAGGAAAAGAAAAAATATGTCTGTTTTATACAGATTAATTATTAAGAAAAGGAAGGAAAAGTAAAAATAAAATGTCTGTTTTATACAGATAAAATTATTCCATTATCCTGAAAATTTTTCCGTTAAAGAAAAGATTCCGTTTTCACAGGTTTCATTGCATTTAGGAAGAACAAAACGAACCTTCTAACAATTAGAAGAGAATTTGACTAGAATATGCGAAAAAGGCAAAATTAATTTATGATCCTTAAAAAAACGAAATTAAACAAGTCGTACAGGAACGTATTTCATATTGTTAAAACGTATTTTAAATTGGATTCCCCGCCCCCTTGAAAGATCGCATATTCTGCTAAAAAGCGTGTTATTACTGTTTAAAATCTCGGTCTAAATTTTAATAAAAAAGTTACAATGCATTTGATGCACGGGAAAAAACCCCTCCTTTGTCGGGGAAAATAACATTGTGTTTAAAAGAAAGTACTCATTTTTAATTAGCGAAACTTTCACATTCTAATATGATTGTGTCAAAATAAAGAAATTTTTGTACTGCGGTGATACTCAGAATGGTGCTTAACCTATTTATGCCTGAATTTTTGTTATCTCAAATTTGTGGGTAAAATCACTTTAAAATATTGCAAAATGAACTAGAAAAATACTAAAAAAAAAATTACGCTAAAATATTTTTGTATTTGATAAAATATTAATATTCTAAGTATGGGAATATGCCTAATATTTATAATAGTATAATATACATAATTATATGTTTTGTCAAAATTTATATAAAATAAGCTTTTAAATTGCATATTACACACTGTAATTAGCATTACAGAGACTAATAACATTATAAGTATTATTAATAATAATTTAAGAATAATCGTAGTTAAGGCTTAAAAACAATTTATTTCATAATCATCATGAAAAGGACTTTACATAAATAACTGTCCCTTAAACGGCTAATAAATATATGTACCAATTCGTGCCTAGCGCCCTATATTTTGCACGTTACAGAAATGCATAAAAAATAGGCTTGAACATATAATTTCACAATTTAAAAAAATACGTATTTCAAAGAATTCTAAAAACTAAGATTATGACTTATTTACTTGGATCACTGATAGAAAAAATACAAATAAACTTCTTTTTACATTTCGCCATCTTGAAAAATAAAAAATCTATAAACACCGAAAAAATCCTTCATTTACGCAAATAAGTATCTATCTTATATTGCTATCTCTCGGTAAGAGATAAACACAATTATAGATAATTGCGCCTTTTAAGCAATTGCTTTGAAATTTGATTTTCATTTGAAATATTGTATCCAAGGCGAATGTTTCTCTCTGGAATAATTTCCATGTATTAATATAGTTTCTATCGATGCTGGATTTAATTATGTTTCGTGTTAGTCCCAGGTTGGTGGCTCACGATAAATATTCCTTCTTGTGCTGCGTTTGTAGCCTTGCCAACATATAATAGTGAGAAATTTTCCGAGCTGTGTATCGTTCCAAGTGGTTTAGTCGGTAGAACGTCAGTGCGCTATACTGATGGCCCGGGTTCGAGTCCCGACTTGGAATCTTTTTCACTATGTTTGCCTTTGCGCCTTTTAAGCAATTGCTTTGAAATTTGATTTTCATTTGAAATATTGTATCCAAGGCGAATGTTTCTCTCTGGAATAATTTCCATGTATTAATATTAGATTTGTTAAGTCCTGCTTTATGGAAATCCAAAATTGCACATTTTTCTTCCAAGTAGTTTTCAAATTATGCTTAAAAAACGGCAAAATGAGTCTATAATAGGAGTGGCTCGATATTTTGAAATTTCTTTTGCTGTCGTGTAATCTAGCAGGCTTCATTGACTTCTTAAGGCGCCTTGATCAAGATGAAGGCTCTCTCGGTTAACAATCGAGTACCGAACTTAATTTGGATACAGCCCTTAAAATACGCTCGTTTTAAAATAATTAATTTCTCAGAAAAGTCCTGCTTTATGGAAATCCAAAATTTCACATTTTTCTTCCAAGTAGTTTTCAAATTATGCTTAAAAAATAGCACATTAGGAGCATAATTTCTGGAGATATAAATAAAAACTAGTCGGATGTACCAATCCCAAAACTTTCTTCTATCTCATACGTTAATACTTCAAAATTCGCTATCATAGTGCCAAAATTAAATGGCAAATTCCGTGCATTAGTTCTTGAGATATGACTATCGCTGAAATAGTCTAAATCCAGCAAAATGCTGCGTAGCAGCGCCACCTATTGGGTGATTTATACCAAATCCTAATCAACAACAATTTATGTCAACGTCTGACTGAATCTGAAGTTTGGAGAAAATCCGTGCATTAGTTTTTGAGATAGAGCTATAGCGAAAATCGTGAAACTTCCTGCATAGCAGCGCCACCTATTGGGTGATTAACACCAAAACCTAATTAACAACAACTTGTGTCACCATACAACTAAATCTGAAGTTAGATGAAAATTCGTGCATTAGTTTTTGAGATAGAGCTATTGAGGCAATCGTGAAAAAGTCAGCACAGAAGCGCCACCTGTTGGGCGATTTACACCAACACATAATCAGTAGCAAGACATATCAAGGACTAACTGTATCTGAAGTTTGGTGAAAATCCGTGCGTTAGTTCTTAAAATAGAGCTATTGGGGAAATCGTGTAAATCCTGCAAAATTCATCATAACAGCGCCACCTGTTGGGCGATTTACACAAAAACGTAACCAGCATCAATTCATATCAAGGACTAACTAAATCTGAAGTTTGATGAAAATCCGTGCATTAGTTCGTGCGATAGAGCTATTGCGAAAATCGTGAAAAATGCAGCATAGCAGCGCCACCTGTTGAGCGATTTACACCAAAAACTAATCAGCATCAATTTGTATTAGGGACTCACTGAATATAAATTTTTATTAAATTCCGTGCATTAGTTCTTGAGATAGAGCGCCCACAAAATTTGTGTCACATACACACAGACAGCCAGCCAGACAGACAGACAGACATTTTGTAAAAACATGTTTTTTGGAATCTCTGACCCCTAAAACGTGTAAATCCGTCGAAAACCGGAATTCGGAAATTTTCATGAATCCAATACTTTCTTCTTGTAAAGATAGAAGAAAGTAATATGAAAATGTAATTTAACATTAGAAGCACTAAATTTTGAATGTTTATAATTCAAGAACTTATCATTCAAGTGACTTGAAATTTGGTGTCTAGGCATAGTTTGAACCGAAGACTTGAAATATCCTGATAAAATTGGGTATTGCCTTTGAAAAAAATGAAGTTTGGGTTCGTTTTAATATGTAGATGGCATCCTAAGCAAATTTTATATACATCATTTAAAAGTAGACTTTATTTCCAATCGTTCGGTAACAGTAACTTTCTTCTACGATAATTTGTTGAGGAGTTAGTAGGGGTGTTTACTTTTTTTTCCACGACTGTACGTATTTATCTAATTCTAAGTGATCATTAATGTTGTGGTTATTCTGCATTTCATTAATTTCGGACATAATCTGAAAATAAGTAATGTGTACATGAGTAAGCATGAAAAGAATCTGCTATTTTAAACAGATTTTCAGGGGCATGAAAAGTACGAATGGTTGACATGCGGAAATATTAAGGGGTCTTAGGATTCTCAAAATTGGAAAAAAATGAAAAAAAAAAGACCATTTTCAACATTTAATATATTTAAATGTATATGATTTTAAAACACAATTTTAATTGGAATGGAAGATATAAGTACGTTCTTTCATTTCATGTATTTAATAAATTGCAAGATGCAGAATTAGCGTTTAAAAGGGGGTCCAAACTTTCAGACATTTGACGAGCAGAAAATTGGTTATAACAGTTTACGAGGAGGATTATAAAATAAATATTGCAACTAGAATGAAAATTTTGGAGCATACTTATACTTCAAATATTGTAATAATTACCTTAACCTAAATAAATTTGTATTTAAAGCGTTTTTATATTTTTAATACAAAGTTGTATTTAGCTAAAACAAAATTTTGAAAATTTCAACACTATAATCACCTAAAAAATATTTTTTTAAACAATAAAAAAGAAATTTTAGGGAAAAGAAATTTAACATACTAACATGAAACATATGTTTTGATAATTTCAGAAAAAAAATATTTAGAAGTTTTTGAGGTATCCTACGCGTTATGCCCAAAAAAGTCATTTGGAGAAAAATGATTTCAAAGTTTCGGAAACACCGCTTCAGCTATCGAGCGGGTATAATTCTAAAAGCCATAGCTTCTATTCTAATGGGAATTTCAAGGGAACAATTATACCAAAACGTTCAGAAAGGATTGGAGTTTAACATCTAAAAAAAAAAAAAAAAAAATTGAAATTTCGAAAATTTTGAAGTTTTAGACCTGAGCCTCTTTAAAGATTAATATCAATCTCTATGTAAGATGATATTTCTAAATGAGAAAATTAATCATGAAACAATTTTTAAATGCTATTAACAATTTTCTACTATGTACTTTTGTATCGGGCTCTGATGGCATAAAATTTTTCGGGGTAGGACGGATTCTGATTTCAAATCGTGGGGTCTCAGGCTCCGGAAAAAGAGCCTGAACTCATCTCTTACAGCCACTAAGGAACGAGTACAATATTTTGAAATGACCTCTCTAGTCTCGGAGCAGTCAAAACTTATGCTCTGCCACTGACAGGGATGTAGTGGATGGTATACGGAGGTGTGGGGCATTTTCAACAATCTTTTGACTTTTAAGTCCCTGAATAATAGTTTTTATTTTAGTACATATTCTTGTGTTTTTTTTTTTTTTCATATACTAGGGAACATCCCATTGCATGATTGCATAAACGAGATAAATAAGTTTTGGACGATGTTGGGGGTCCAAATACCAGGAAAACTCATATACCGTCCCGTGTCCCTGATGCTGATTTTGAAGTTTGGAGCTGTCTATATAAAATTGTTTCAGTAAAAGTAATTCAATGTTATTTTTTCCCGAAACTGAAACAATTGTTTTATATAAATACGTAGCAAAAAATTAACCTGCACATATTTTTACGGTTGATATTATTTTTTCAATTCTGACCCTGGGTTTTAGATTCCTTACCATCCATCTTGCTAAAATTATACAGAAAATCACTTCGGATGCAGCCACAGAATTTCTTTCAAGTTTTTTCTCATGCAGAAGTATGCTAGAGAAAGGATGGCTAAAATTCTTTGACAGGAAATTTACTGCAGAATTTAAATCAGCATTTAAATATCAATTTCAAGCATCGTGGCTTTATTGGCAGTCTTACCGCCCCCAATGTTTATTCCTGCACTTTTCTAGGTAAATTATTTTTTTTATTATTTAATCCGATGTAAATAACTGTTTCTAAAAATCAATGAAGATTGTGACTATCACTTAGTCTTAACATTATTTGCCTAAAAATAGTGGTAATTTTCCTTACCGTCCCATCCTTAACATCCCTTTTTTTCCATTACCGTCCCTTTTTTCCTATACCATCCCTTTTTTTCCCTTCCGTCCCTTCTTTAACACCCTTTAAGACAATTTTAACCAAAATTTTGTACTAAAAATACTACATTGTTGTTATTTCTTATTTGAATGCCCTGTGCGTACTATGCAAATCCATTATAAGTAAAAATTTAGAAGAAAATAAAAAGTTAAAGTGGTAAAATGGTAAGGAAAATTAAACTCGCAAATTTAACTTAAACCTCAGTTAAATAAAAAAAATTTCGCTGCTGACCATTTTTTCTTTATTTTGAATCATCAAGACATTCATCTATCAGATTAAAATGTCATTTTAGCAAGTTTAATTTCACCAGATTTTTATTCCCGAAAGTCAAAAGATTGTCAGAATGCCCCGTATTATTTGTATACATTCTGCATTTTTTTAAGCAACTCCGTATACCCTCTGTTTCACTATACTCTCTAGCTCATATCCTCTGCTTATAGCGTACACCTTCTGCTTATAGCGTATACTCTCTGGTTATTTTACTACTACACCCGTACTGACTGACTATGATGGAAAGTTTTAAACGAATTCCACCATTATTGATATTTTACTTTCATAAGAAAATCTTCCATCACCAATTCCATATTCCTGATCAAATCATTAACTAATCTAACTCTAGCAGAACCAAACATTATAGGAGTAACAAATCATCAAGCAATCTAACTCGTTCAAAACGAAACATTATAACAATATTTTTAAAAATAATCGTTTTTTTTCTTCGGTCAGAATATATTCAGTGTTGTGGCGAAGACTGCTCGGAGAGTTACCTTTTTGAGCCGGCATAAAATTCTTGCATAAAGGATTAATAGGATAAAAATATATAGTAGGCATTAACGAATGAGTACATTGCTGATCAAATCATTAATTAATCTAACCTACGTAAAACGGAATATTATAATAAATCATTAAACAATTTAACTTGTTCAAAACGAAACATTATAACAATATTTAAATAAAAAGGTATTTTACTTCTGTCAGATTCCGCGAATCTGAACCCCGGTGAAATACTCTGCCTAAGCCATAAAGAAATCAATTGCGTTCAGTGGCGTGGTGTAGATTGTTCCAGGGGCTACATTTTTAAGGGCACCAGAACATACTTGCATAAATAATTATAAAAATAAATAATATATAAGAAAGGATAAAAATATACAGTAGCCATTAAGAAAATGAAGCGAAATATTTTGAATAGTCCTCTCTAGCCCCGAGCGATCAAAACCCACGCTGCACCATGGACTACGATGGAAAGTGTTAAATACGTTACATTCTAGATCTTTAGGGTTCCTTACTTTAAAGGTAAAAACGGAACCATTATAAGATCACTCTTGTGTCTGTCTGTCCGCCAGTCACAGACATTTTACTCGTAAACTATGGGACGTGGAAAGTTCAAATTGGCTGAGCTGAAGTAATAAAGGCTATTGACCCACATACTTATAGATTATTAACCATTCACAAATATATTTAGGAAAGATATAGAGGGGCTATTATGTGACTAGAAAAAAATAATCTGTTCTTTGTTTATCGTGTGGATTTTCGCTTTCGTAACGCCGAACTCAAAAATAAATTTCTTTTAATTTTAGGTGTTATATTTTTAGAGATATCGTCGAAAATATAATGCAAAAATATGCAAAAATTAAATTATGGGTAGTAGAAGTTAATTTAAACCTTGCAGGAAAACTATAGCGATTACCCTAGGTCGCATAGTTTTTGAGAAAATCGCATTTTTTCCGTTACACACAAATTTCGATTTGCGGGTGTCCAGCAAAGGAGTTGTGGGAGACGTCGCAGAAGTATAAAAGGATTTTCAATAATGACTTTCGTAAAAAAATGTCGGTAATAAGACGAGATATTGACCCTTAACCCTTTCCGGCACAGGCAATTTTTGTTATAAAATGATGAAATGATTGACTGACACCGGAATTTTAAAACGACTTTTTTAGAAATTAAAAGCATGCTACTTTAAATGTTCATTATAAAAGCAAAATTTTACTTAAATTTTCTTGGTGCCGGTCGTAAGTTTGGAATTAAAATTAGGTATCCCGACCCTGTGCCGGAAAGGGTTAAAGACACGGACGGTTCGGACATACATAAAGACACGGGCGGTGTACTCTATGCTCCATCGGCTTTTAAAGCCTAGATAAAAACTTTTAATGATACATTTGTGTAATGCAATGCCCAGTTACTAATTCATATATTTATTGTACGGAACACTCTGTGCGCGAGTAATATTCGCACTTGACCGGTTTATTTAATTTTAAGAGAAGTACCCAAAATCATCCGTTGCATATTGCTGATCACAACATTAACTAATCTAACCGATGCAAAATGAAACAGCAAATCCCCAAACAATCTAACCCGTTCAAAACGAAACATAGTACACCTAAATTATCTGTCGCATATTGCTGATTACATCATTAACTAATCTAACCGGTGCAAAATGAAACATAACAAATCCCCAAACTAACCCGTTGAAAACGAAACATAGTAATAATCTAAAAAAAAAGGTATTTTCTTCTGTCAGATTACGCGAATCACTGAACTCCGGGGAAAAGCTGTGGCATAACACGATCCTATGCTTACCTGGTTTGAATGTCGGACAGGCGCGATCGAAGAAACTGATAAGTTCAGTCACGATCCCTATTAATTCCATAAACTTGTCTCTGCTACTCCGCAATTAGAATGTCCGCAACAAAGGGTGTCAGGGGAGAAGGGGATACTTAGTGGTGACACGAGCGTGAGATTTTCCCGTCTGCAACCCTTTCACGCAGCGGAATGCCAAGAAGTTCCACCTCCTGTTTTCGTGCAAAGTAAGACATTCACTACATCGAATGTGCTGCTGAATCTTTCACAAAGCCAATATTTAGAACAACAGGGATTTTTTTCTTCGGCTATTACTATTGAGCCAATGCGGCAGTTGCAAATTCAATTGAATATAATCTGAAAATCTAATCTGGACGTTTACCAAAAGTATAAAGTGTGAAAATTACATTATCTTCAATCAATTCTTATGTTATTATATTTCGTCAAGGAAAATATAAATAGGGATTATGTTTTCCTTCAGGAAGTATTCTGGAAGCCATGCTGTGATCTCTGAATAGTGTCTAAAATATGTTACTAGAAGAAAAGGTATTGTGATTTGTGAAAGTTGTAAAGTACGGAGTGTTCTAAAATTTTCTTTATAACTTTGATCCTCCATAAAATGTAAACGAAATAAGACAGTGAAGTTCGGTTATTTGTACTAAAAAGGTTGTTTGTTATTTTCAGGTACGACTCAGTAAGACGCAGAACTGGTGATAAAGAATCTCCACGGGAAAAGGCACAGTGTGTAGCAATGTTCATAGACACGAAGTCGGAACAAAATACGGACGTGTCACATCATCCAGACCCTCAATACACGAGTGGCACAAGAAGTTTTTGGAGATACAAAAAGGGTTCTGGCCACTCAAGCACATGTCAAGGGGATACTGTGTGATCAACTCATGTGAAGCTCTTCTAGCAGGGTTAACCAGGCGGGGAGGCTTGCCAAAAAGGCTTGAGCACTTACTAGCCTCGCCCAGCTCTTCTAGCAACACAACAAACTTTAGAACTTACCATTCATTATGCAATAAACCCCTTTTTTAAAAATATCTCAATTCGTTTAAGTTTGATGGAGGGCCAATGTTGTAAAGATAAATTGAAACTTCCTGTGTATTATTTCCTTTCGAACGCTGGGTCATTTTTACATAAAACTTTAGCTCAGGTGTTCAAAGAATATCTCAAAGATTTCCTATTCCTTTTTTCGTGCAAAGCAATATATTACTGCCGAGTCTTTAACAAAGATAATTTTTACAACAAAGAATTCTCTTTCATTTTTTCGAAATTAAGGAGATGACTTTTCTTATTAATCGAGACAGATGCCTCTAATAACAGAAATAGTTTATGAATTTTTATGAGTTAATTACATTTTATGAAAGAACATGATATCTAAGGATTGAATAATGAAGGAATACCTACGACTATAAAGGTATTCGTGATTTCGTTTGTAATATTTTCTAGAATTATGTTAGATCCCAAATGCCGACAAACATGTCACTAGTGTTTATGAAAGCAGAAAATTCATGCTTTCATAAGCAAGTTCACAAGACGTTACGATGATGTCACAAAGAATCACAATTGCACAGCGGCGATGAAAATGTGTGACTCCCGTAAATCGTCACATTACAACTCTCTGATGACCATCGTTCCGCGAACGATTGTACAGAAATTCGTCGTGACTAACCTTTTTTAATCAATTTTAACTCGTCACAAAATGTGACATTTCCACATCACATTGATTTTATCTGACTAACTTTCCATGTCACTTGATGAAAATGGTGACAATAAGAGTTGAATTTTGGCCACTATGCATTTTCATTTTGGTCACGGTACATATAAATAAAATTATGTCATTTTTCATTTTAAACTACGATACATTTACTTGTTTTTTCCCGCACGAGTGCAGAGAAAGGGTCCGACCTTCTGCTTTCGCACAAAGTTAAACATTTACTGCGCCGAGTGTTCCTAGTCTTCAACAAAGCTAATTTTTTGAACAAAAGAGAATTTTTTCTAATTATCTTGTTACATTTTATGGATAACGAAAAAAGAATAAGACAGCAATGAAGCTATAGTGTTTTCATTCATGTTTTCTAGAGTCATGTTACTATCTTTAAAAATCAACGAAACATATTTCTAAACTGAAAAACATAATCATAATAAAAAAATATAGCCATCATTCCCATTTAAGTCTAATTTTAGTCAAAATTTTCTCGTAACACGGCAGCGGAATGCCAAAGGATCTTGTTTTCGTGAAAAGTGAGATTTATAATGCACCGAATGTACATCATAGTCCTTAATATCACTAATTAAACAAGTAAAAATTAAATTTAAATATCAAAAAGCCCGACAGAGTAAAAAGCGAACTAATTAATTACTTCTCATCATTGTTAAACTATTTTTTATATTACTTACCTATTTTTTTTATTTACTTGTATCTATGACTTTTAAGTTGTGTTTAATTGTTAGTTCCTATCTATAAACACTGTTTTGATGAGGCCTATAGATATCTATGGCGGTTAGAGTTGAAGTAAAACTAGAGATCCTACCTACAAAACTTCCAGGTTGTGTAATATTTAAACGGAGCTTCTGACTGTAAAATAGTCAATGAAACATCGTCTTCATTTTGAAAGACCTATCCAATGATATGCCACTCAATAGGGTGCGTAAAAGTTTTCTTTCGTGTCTACTGCCATTTTGAATTTATTAAAACAAAACCTAGCCTATAACCATCAGGCGATTAAGACGAATCGATAGAGACCTCATTCATTAAAATCCATCCAGCCGTTGGGATGTTTCGAGGGTATAAATAAATCCACATACCGTGAAACACATAATCCTTCTTGACAGTCAGGTAAAAAGAAAGAAAGAAAGAAATCTTTTACACTATGTGGTCAAAAGTCTAAGACTCTTTTGATTTTAGATATTTGTCGAATATCTAGAGAGGTACATAGCGAATTCTTCTGGAACTTCAGGAATAAAAAGAGCATGTTTTTATCTCGGGACCATCAACAAATGGAATCAAAAAATAATGTTTGCGATGAACCTGTAAAATAAAATGCTCGAAATCATCTTTACTTCTCTCACATGCCTTATGTGGACCTTTTATAACATTTGTGTTCATTTGTGTAAGCATAGCACACATATCCATGGAGGTATAAAGGTTTCTTTAAAAAATTCGGGGAATTTCTACATGTTTTTTGTTTATAGCATGCACAGTCTTAAACCGAACTTAACTCTACTTTCAAGAAACTTGACAAGGTATAGTAGAAACAGCATACCACAATTAGAATACAAATAATATATGACGAAACATGAGCATTTGTACGAAATAAATTTTAACTGCGCATGCGCTAAATATAGCATTTTTTTTCTTTAACTCTATAGGTCATACTTATACTACATATATACCTTAACTGTAAAACTATATACTTTAATTATATAAATCATACTTTAATATATAGGTCATATAACTATATAGGTCATGCTTTAAACATTATAAGTAAACTAGGGCAACTCAGCTCATGTAAAAAATTCACTCGAATATTGCGAAAATTTATAGACCGGGAGGCGAAAGCACAGACAATCACCTCATCGAGTTTACGACTGAAATTCCAGATTGAGTTAAAACTCGATTCGCTTATTAAAACGCAATCGGTCTGCCAAGTGCTATCGTAATGGAAAACACCTGAAAATCCGATTTTAGCGGTTGACTCGTAGGTTTACCATTGTGTTTTCCTGCTCCGAGTCCTCCCTGTTTTCATACCTTTGGGTGCAGAAAACACAATGGTAAACCTACGAGTCAACCGCTAAAATCGGATTTTCAGGTGTTTTCCACCACGATAGCACTTGGCAGACCGATTGCGTTTTAATGAGCGAATCGAGTTTTAACTCATTCTGGAATTTCAGCCGTGAACTCGATGAGGTGATTGTCTGTGCTGTCGCCTGCCGGCCTATCAGAAAGATATTGGCGATAGAGTGGGCTGAATTTCAGTTGCTTTCTAAAAGTAGCTAAGTAGCTGGATGATAAAGGATTTTACACAAATTGTCCTTTTAAAATGACTATCACTGTAAAAATGATTATCTATATTATAAAGGACAAGCGAGTCCGTGATTAACGCTGACGCCATTTTGACGGTGGCAACAGCAAACGATTAAATTGAACTTTTACTGAAGTTTTTACTTTCTTCTATCTTTAATAGAAGACAGAGCGTAATCGAATTTTTTTCGACTTCCGGTTTTCGACGGATTTACGCGTTTTAGGGGTCAGAGATCCCAAAAAACATGTTTATAGAAAACGTCTGTCTGCCCGTGTGTCTGTCGCCATTCTACCATCAAAAAGTGTATGAAGTTATGCATAGAATTGAACCAAATTTTTATTTTAAGTTTTTGGTTATGGCAAGCAGGTCCTCCCTGAATTTGGAAAAAATTCGCCGGTAGGGACCGCTGTAATAGCGATGTTTGAGCCATTTTGAATATTGTACCATCGAAAAGTGTATGAAGTTATGCTAAAAAATGAACAATTTTTTTTTTAATTTTTTGACTATAGCAATCAAGTTCTCCCTTAATTTGAAAAATATCGGCCGGAAGGGGCGCTGTAATAGCGATTTTTGTGCGATTTCGAATATTGTACCATCGAAAAGTGTATGAAGTTACGCATAGAATTGAACCAAAAATTTGTTTTAAGTTCTTGGCTATGGCAAGCAGGCCCTTCCTTAATTTGTAAAAAATTCGCCGGTATGGAGAGCTGTAACTGCGATTTTTGTGCCATTTTGAATATTGTACTATCGAAAAGTGTATGAAGTTATGCATAAAATTGAATTAAATTTTTCTGTGTATGTTTCTGACTATAGCAAGCAAGTCCTCCCTGAACTTGAAAAAATTCCGCCAGAAGGGGGCGCTATAATTGCGATGTCTGTGCCATTTTCATTATTGTACCATCGAAAAGTGTATGAAGTTATGCATAGAATTGAACCAAAAAATTTTTTGTATGTTTTTGGCTATGACAAGCAAGTCCTCCCTGAACTTGAAAAAATTCTGCCATAAGGGAACGCTGTAATAGCGATGTTTATGCAATTTTCTTTATTGTACCATCGAAAAATGTATAAAATTATGCGTACAATTGAACCAAAATTTTTGGGCATGTTTTTGGCTTTGGCCAACAGGTCATCCTTGAAATTGGAAATATTGCGCTGTAAAGGGGCTCCGTGATATCGATTTTTATATACTTTTCTTGATTTTTCGTAGTTCTATTGTGGGTTCGCGGCTCGTGCAGCGGCGGGAACTCGCTTTCTGCTAAGCCGGCTATTCGCAAACAGCTGATAACAACAGAATAACGGAAAACTCTTTATTTTAATAAATGTCATGATATAGATTAACTCGTTTTTAGTCCATTTAATTGACTGAAGCAGAAATTTAAGATGAAAATAAAAGTTGGTATAGTATTGAACTAATAATATTGAAGTACGTAAAAAAAACTAGATAGCGATTGAAAAAAAAAAAAAAAAAAAATAGTGATTGCTAATGTCATGGCAGCTTCTTTTTATGACTGATATCTTGTTTCTTCTTGTAAAAGAAAAGAGGATATTGCCTCCTAGGGCGGCACAGAATAGCAATTAAGACAGGAGCAATATCACCACAATATTGTGCTTCAACATATAAGAAATAACCTGGGAATATTTGCCAGACTTAAAAACAAAGTTCCCTGTTTTTAAGCAGCATTTAAAAAAAGACCAATGAGCCAGCAATAAACATTCCAACCACCTCGTGTTTCGAAATAGTTATTAAATGCTTTGTTAAAGAAAATAGAACCAAAAAAGGCTGCTACCGAATACTAGAAGTATTATGTAAAAAAACTAGAGAGCGATTAAAAAAAGAAGATCGTAAATTTCAACCAGTTTCTCTCTTATGCCAATATTTTGTTTCTCATTGCAACACTGTAAAAAAAATTCCGCAACGTTCCTGGGAAAAAATGGGCAGCTGAGTTGCCCATTATTTCCAAGAAACATTCCTTGAAAATGACTGGATCTTTACTGTATATGTTAAAAACTTTCTACAGAAATGCCAGTAAGTTTCCTGCGAAATACCAGGAATATTTCTGTTGACAGCAAAACATTACTGACATCACAGCATGCGGGATCCGCAGACGATTTTTACATTTCCAGTTGGCAATTTTCACTTTATTATCATTAATTGTTAGAATGAAAAAATATTTTGAAATTGACATCAAAATTATTATTTATAATTTACACGAAAAAATAAATTTTCAGTTAAAATTCAATAAAGTAAATATATATATGATATATTGTTTCTGAACTTTGCTTAAAATATAAAAATATATAAATGTAAATAATAATTAGAAAAAATATCTAGACATAAAATATTTTGGATTTTCGTCAGTAATTATGTTAGTTTACAAGTTAGATAAAATACATATAAATTTTCATGAAAAAAAAAACCTAAACTTAATTGTATATTTTTTCCGAAAAAAAAAAAAATCAAATTTGCAGCAATTCAAAGTGTCAAATATATATCAAACTTAAATCAAATTGTAATAAAGTGTTAAAATATAAAATTAATTAAAAAAGAAAAAAAAAGTAAAGAGGTAGCATCGAACTCGGGCCTTACGGGTGGTGTGCGAGCTTTCTGCGTCCACACCACGAAAGACACGTTCAGAGCTGCAAACTAATGGGTATTTGAAACGTATGCTAAACCTCGGCATCTAATTTCTGAAAATCTAAGGCCCATTTGAAGAAATCCATTCACAAGAATAATTAGAGATAAGAACTCTAAAACATACTTTAAATTAATCAAAATCGGTGAGAATCATGTTTGATGGTCCCCTGGTTAATGGAGATCCAAATAATAGGTGTATTTTTTTTACACGGTCTGCTCGTTAAACATTCCACAGACAAGTACGAGAGATAAACTCTTAGCGATGTCACAGAGGTATTGTATTTTCATCTGAATTGTCTTGACAATAGAGACGTAAAAGATTATGTCGTCTATTGATTTATTTGCATTCCATATTGATTTTTTTACATTCATTTAAGGAATTCGTTTTCGACACTCGCGCGTGAGCAACGGATTATAGCAAAAAAATAATAAATGGCGGCCGCAGCGTTTTTCTGTTTCCAACTTTTGTTCAGGAACGTTTCAGATAAGAAAACCAGAATTTCACAGGAAAGAGCTAAATTATTCTGAAAACCTGAGAAAATGCGAAACGTTCCTGGATTTTACATGGAACGTTACCATTTTTTTTTTTTTTTTTTTTTTTTTTTTACAGTGAAAAGAGAAGAGGGTATTGTAACATTCTTGGGGTGGCACAGAGTAACAATTAGTACAAGAGCAATATTACCACAATATTGTGCTAAATTATATCAATATAAGTAATATTGGCTTACGAATGAGGAATATTTTCGAAATATAAAAAGAAATTCCGTGTTTTTAAGCAGCACTAAAAAAAAAAAGACCATAAGCTGGAGATAAAAGTTTCAACCACCTCGTATTTCGAAACATTTATTACATGTTATGCTAAACAAAACAGAAAAAAAGACCGCTGCTGAACACTAAAAAGATTATTTAAAAAAACTGGATAGCGATTGAAACAAGAAAAAAAGTTATAAATTTCACGCCAGTTTTCTTCATATGCCGTTTTTTCATTTCTCTTTGTAAAAGAGAAGAGGGTATCGTAACACCCTGGGGCGGCACAGAGTAACAATTAGCACAAGAGCAATATTACTTCAATATTGTTCCAAAATATCTCACTATACGTATTGACTTATTACTGAGGAAGGTTTTTGGAAATTTAAAAACGAAGCTCCGTGTTTTCAAGCAGAACTAAATAAAACACCATAAGCTGGAAATAAAAATTTCAACCACGTCGTGTTTCGAAACATTTATTACGGGTTATGTTAAACAAAATAGAAAAAAAAAGACTGCTTGCGAACAGTAGAAAGATTATCTAAAAAAGCTAAAGAGAGATTGAAAACACAACAACAAAAATCATCGTAAATTTCACACCAGTTTTCGTTTTATGCCGATATTTTGTTTCTCCTTGTAAAAGAGAAGAGGATATTGTAACACCCTGGTGCGTTACAGGATAACAATTAACACAGAAGCAATATTACCGCAATATTGTACTAAAGTATCTTAATATAAGTATTAACTTACTACTGAGGAAGATTTTCGAAATTTAAAAACAAGGCTCTGTGTTTTGAAGCAGCACTAAAAAAAAAAAAAAAAAGACCATAAACTGGAGATAAAAATTTCAACCACCTCCAGTTTCGAAACATTTATTACATGTTATGTTAAACTAAATAGAAAAAAAAAGACTGATTCCGAAAACTAGGAAGATTATGTAAAAAAGCTAGAGAGTGATTGAAAAAAAAAATCATCGTAAATTTCATACCAGTTTTCCTCTTATGCCGATATTTTGTTTCTTCTTGTAAAAGAGAAGAGGGTGTTGTAGCAGCATGGTGCATTACAGAATAACAATTAATACAGGAGCAATATTGTGCCAAAGTATCTCAATATAAGTATTGACTTACTACTGAGAAAGATTTTCGAAATTTAACAACAAAACGCTGTGTTTTTAAGCAGCACTAAAAAAAAAAAAAAAAAAAAAGAAAGAAAGACCATAAGCTGGCGATAACAATTCAACCACCTCGAGTTTCGAAACATTTATTACATGCTTTGTTAAACAAAATAGGAAAAAAGAGACTGCTTCCGAACATTAGGAAGATCATGCAAAAAAAACTAGAGAGTGATTGAAACAAGAAAAAAAAAATTAGCGCAAATTTCACGCCAGTTTTCTTCTTATGCCGATATTTTGTTTCTCCTTGTAAAAGAGAAGAGGGTATTGTAAAACACTGGGGCGGCACAGAATAAACACGGTAGCAATATTACCTCAATATTGTGCTCAAATATATCAATATAAGTAATATTGCCTTACAACTGAGTAAGATTTACGAAATTTAAAAATGTTTTTTAAGCAGCATAAAAAAAAGAAAGAAAAACAGACCATGAGCCAGAGATAAAAATTTCAACCACCTCGTGTTTCAAAACATTTATTACATGTTATGTTAAACAAAATCGAAAAAAAAAAAAAAAACTCCTGCCGAACACAAGGAAGATTATGTAAAAATGCAAGAGAGCACTTTGTAACAAGAAGAGAAGAAATCGTAAATTTCACGCCAGTTTTCCTCTTATGGCCGATATCTTGTTTCTAGTTGTAAAAGAGGGTGTCATAACACACTGGGCTGGCACAGGAGGTAAATTGCCTTCTTTAGATGGGTAGGGAGCGAAAGAGCTAATGAATTAGACCGGAGAGGGGAGGAGAAGTTCACTTTTTTCCAAGGCAATTACAAAACCATTTATTCAGGTTGCTTCGTTTCGTTGTTGCTTTTAATTTGAACTTGAAAGACAGGTGGCCTTTGTCTTTACTGTATTTATTGTTTCTAAAGTTAAACCTTTACAGGTATTGGAACGTTCTTTTTGTACATGTATTACTTCGGGGAAATAATTCTAAATTTGATGTCAGAAAAATATGCGAAGCTATTGAAAAGGTGCTCACCGTTGTTGCTGTTTTTATTTATTTATTTATTTATTTTTACTTTCCGTAGACATATAGTGTAAGGAAATTATTGAAATTATGATAAACACCCCATTGTAGAAATATTGGTATATTTTTATAAATAGATAGCAAATGAACATCTTGTAATAATATACTTCTTTTAATTGCTAAAAAGTGAAAACTTTAAAAACAGTAAAATAGTTTTATTGCTCTATTTACATATTTCAGCTCTATCCGAGCCATCTTCAAAACACATAAGAATATTCTAAAATTGCACGATCTACACAGTCCGTCCCAAAATTTCTCGGACTGGTTAAATTATCGGCCAATAGAGGGCGATGCGTCTCCACAGTAGATGTCGAAAGAACAACTACACTCCGTCTTGTAAAGCGGTACAATTTCACGTTACTATCTGTAGTGGGATGCTAAGTGCACCCAGTATATTGTAATGGCCGTATCAGACGGTGAACGATAAACAACAAACATAGACGGAGAACGATAAACAACAAACATTTCCTCCAACATTTTACGAAACATGTTCATACAGCTGTATGTTCGGTAAACAGGTTTTTCAAACGTTTTGTAGGGTTATAGCATTAATGTCTATTATGTGCTGATCTGGAAGGGTTACCGGATACGTTTACATATCTTTCTGCTATCCATTCATATAAATCCTGTCTTCCTAGTTTCATTCCTATTGACTCAGTTGATTCATCGCTGAGTGAATATCCACACTGTAAACTGAAATGTCATAAATTCAGACACATAAGCGTCTTAAACGGAGTGTTCAATTTTCAGACATTTTAAAGCGTCTCAATTTTTAAGACGCTTGTATGCATCTGAATTTAAGACATTTCAAACGTCTCAATCGCATCCATCTTTGACCACCTTTCATTTCTATACAAAAGCAGCCTTTTTCTTTTCTTTCTTTCTTTCTTTTTTTTCCTTTTTTTATAAGCATTATACACTTTTAAAAAATCTATTAAAATATGGAAATTGTTCCGCCAATCAAAACGCCAGTACAATTTACATCAATTTACGTATTTTAATAGGAATTTTCTTCCGTTGAAAAATTAATTTTTTTTTTTTTTTTTTTTGGATATTTCTGTATTTAAAAAAAAAAAAATCAAGCTTTTATGGAAGGGTAAACTGCCATATTTAACAGACTGGGTATTGCCAAAGTCCGTTACATTTTACAGGATTTATTAACTCACATTACAACAGAATATTAAACTTACCCGAGACAGGATTCGAACCCGGGCCCTGCTGGCTCCCAGACTGTCGCTTTATCCACTCAGCCACGATTGCGTTAGTTGGTAACTCAAATATTGTTACTTATTATGCTGCACAATGAAACGGTAGTGGTAGATATTTTTCCGATCCAGTTAACGTTTTACACTTTTTCCCTCCTACAATTTTGAATATTTGTTTAATTTCATGCGTTAAAGACCATCAAAAAGGTTTTTTTCTTCTAGCGAAAAAAAATTTTTAGAACACAAATATTATTGTTTTATACAGAGGAAACTTTATTTTTGAAATATTAAGGATGTATTCTAATCTAAACTATTTATTTTCTTATTCATTTTTAAATTCCTTTTTGCTCCCAATCGAATCAAACTGGGAAATTTTCTTATTTAGAAACTACACAATGTGCCGTGCTTCTCGATTTTTTGATAAATGCACAAAATATTGTAAAAAATACTGCCAAAGTTGGCGTTTTGAATCGAATTTTCCGAGGCGGGAGATCAGGGAATAAAAAAAAAGGTTATTCTGAGAAAACAATTGTTTAAAAATTAAATTCTAAATAATTGAGCGAAATATGAAATCACATGGCCTCTTATACATCTCTTCAAAAATAACCTCAGCAAGTTTCATGTTTTTACTATTAAAAATGAGTCTGAAAATATCTCAGAAAATTTCAAGCTGTTGAGGGTGGAAAAATATTTTTTCGAATACACCCTTAAAATATTTAAAATGTTTTAAAAGTGTATATATTATATATGCATTGTTAAAACATTTAATTCGGGACCTGTACCGTTCAGGGGTGAAAAAAAAAATTTTTTTTCATTAAAAAAATGCATTTCTTATTGCCCAAAGACAGCGTATACTTTTAATGGGAAGGTATTGATATAGAGCTCTGCTTTCTTTCTTTCTTTTTTTTCTTCTGATGATTGAATATATGGCAAAATTTTTGAAATTGGACTGATTAAATCCTTCCTGTGCTGTATATTCTGAACCAAATTTCTCAGTTTTAAATATTGTGTATAATTTTTCTGCAAAAATACTGACATTTAGTTATAAAAATCCTTGTTTTACGCATATAACATACATAATTAGAAATCCAGAGTAATTTTTTTTTATTTTCAGAGTAATTTTTTCACGGTGAAATCCGATTACTCCTGAACTCAATCTTTAGCTAAAAGGTTAGTGTATAAAATTTCAGAGATATTGTAAATAATTCCAAAAAATTAAATAAGTACTTCGATTTTTTTAATTAAATAAATAATTAAATAAATACGTAAATATAATAAATAAGATAAATAGATAATTAAATAAATACTTTAAAAGTAGATGGCGCCACATCTATATCTTAAAGGTATACTAGTATGATTATTTTCAAATCCAAAGAGATTCTTATGAAACATGTTTGACGTTTGAGAAATATAGATATTTTAAGTCATTTTTGTTCTTAAACGCATAAAATTGTAGGTGATGTTATTCAGAAACTATGTGATCGAAATTAGTCTTCAATTTTTTATGAATAAATTACATATCGAATTATAAGCGATTAACAAAAATTTGAAGTTTGAATATAAATAAATAAATCATGTCTAATATCATGTCTATATGGGTTTGTCTTTGAAAGATTATATTTTACTTTTAAACGGAACCTTCTAAATACAGAAATATGCAAAAAAATGGAAATTTTCCTGGAATTTACTAAAAGAAAAAAATTACATAAAAATACGTAAATTTGCGTCTTGACTGGCAGTACAATTTCTATATTTTAAACGGATATTTTTTCACAGTGTTACAAGGTCGAAACAAAGAGGGGGGGCAGAGGGAGCATGTGTCCCGGGCGACAGACCGAGGGGGCGCCAAATGAAGATTTCGATTGTCGATTTTTCGCACATTTATGTAGCACAGTATTGTTAAAATCATCCTGTCTGTGGTATGCCAAAGCATAAAAGAATCTAAAGATGATATGATATGGCATAAGAATCCTGTATAAAGCGGAATGTTTCTCGATTCCGTTTTCAAGATTTTAATGAATCAATATTTGACAAAACAGATTACGTAGCTCATTATTACATATTTTATGATTACATAATCTAAATTTTAAAATAAGTAGGCTATTAGAAAATTAATAAAATTCTCTTTGTAAGTATACTTTGCGGAGGAGAGGGTGGGTGTGGGGGAAGGGGGTAAATCCATGTTTGCCCCGGATGCAAAAAAGGCTAGTTTCAGTCCTGACAGTGTATAAAGCTTACAAAAAAAGTGAAAAAACGGCTGCCTATGCCTATTGCCGAACATGCAGGTTGATCAAAGATGGATGCGATTCAGACGTTTGAATGTCTTAAATTCAGACACATACACGTGTCTTAAAAATTTAGACACTTTAAAATGTTTGAAAATTGAACACTCCATTTTAAGTCACTTATGTGTCAAAATTTCAGACGTTTCGTTTACAGTATTTATACTATGATCATAGTAAGACACTTAAGTGTCTTAATTTCAGACGCCTGTGATGTCTGAAATTTCAAATTCAGACACTTAAGTGTCTGAATTACTTTTTCAGTCACATATGTGTTTGAATGTAAGACGCCTTTATTTGCAGTGCAACTTTTCCCGTGCGATGCCGGAAAAGTTCGGCGAGCAAGAATAGCCAGCAAAATTCTCTCCTTCATCAAGGTCAATCAACTTTTGCTGACTACAATGTTCTGTTGGGGGAAATGTTCGGCGAAACACTGTCGTGTGATACAGCTTTATCAGTCTAACGTGATCATGTCGGAGATCGCAAAGGTCGAACAACGAACGAACGTGTCAAGCTTGGGAAAACAGCTAGCGAAACCATGCAAATGCTGCAAAAAGTTTAATGAGATGAAGCCCTGGGTGGGTCGACTGTTTTTGAATGGTACAAAAGTTTTAAAATGTAAGGGGGAGTCTGGAAGATGCTGAACACAGCGAACGTCTGAGAAGCGGGTGGTCACACGAACAAATCATGAAAGTGGGTTACATCTTAAAAAGAGACCATTGTGTTTCGGCCAGACTGATCGAGGACATAACAGGTATAAGCAAAAACACAAATTATCGGTTCTTAAAGGAATATTTAAAGAAAAGAAAGTTCCGTGCAACGTTTGTTCTCCATTTTCTAAGTGATGACCAAAAAAGTGCAAGCGTTTCTGGCTTCTAAAGTGGTCTCGTGCTCCACCATCCTCCTTACTCCCCAGATTTATAACCCTGTGAATATTTCCTGTTACCCAAGTTGAAATTGCACCTAAAGGCAGGATCTGATTAACCTCTGAAGCTATGAGAAATACAGTGTCATATCGGGGCCCCATTGCATTCAAGAGACGTTTCCTAAAGTCGATTTACCACAGAAACTCACCGATGCATTATTCAAATTACTACCAATATTATATTATTGGATCTTCTTGATTTTGATTGGTTAGACGATAATACTGGCTGATAAATTGACAACTTTGATTGGTTGTACAAACTGAGAAATTGTGATCATGTGACTAAAATTGATCTATTGTATGAAAAATTAATTTGTTATGAAAGGTATTTTTACGAAACACTTCTTTAAATATACATATATAGATAAATGAGATAATAATTTGAAAAGAAATCGGATTTTTGGAATGGAATTAATTCAATATAAAATTTGGGGACCTCTGTGTTCTCCGTTTCGGGCTCCTTCAATATTTTCTAAAAGAAGCACATGCTTCTCGTGCCTATTCGGTAATCAGGGCCTGCCTAAAGGGGCATCCCGAACATTCAAGCGACAGCGACCGACAATTTGACGCACATTGCAAAGGCGGGCTTCCAGAAGTGTTTTGATGACTATTACATTCGTTGCAAAAAGTGCGTTGAGTCCAGCGGGTATTATTTCGAATGAACATAGGTTAAAATTTTCATTTCAGTTCTTAATTTTTTGCTTATAGGATCCGCGCGGGAAATTTTGGGGCACACTGTGTGTGATGTAATGATCTGAGACGCCACCATTCGATTTTTCACGTACTCTTCACTTAAAAGGTAAAATAGCAAATAGCGAGCGTGATCTGAAAGAGCACGTGAAAATGATGATGTTTTAGATCATTGCACCATAGATCGTGCAATTTTAGAATATTCTTATTTATTTGTTTTGAAGATGACTCGGATAGATCCGAAACATGTAAACAGACCAATAAAACTATTTTGACTGTTTTTAAAGTTTTCATCTTACGTCTTTTAGCAATTAAAACAAGTATGCTTTTATCCTCTTCAGTTTCGAAGCTAAAATAATAATACAAAGCTTATTCATTGGTTTTTATCAAACGAAATGACATCGTAAATGACAGAAAAAACGTTTTTTCAGAAATCGATCCTTTAGGCGCTTAGTAATTTAGGTTCAAAAATAGGGATCTAAGACAACACCAATTTAATAACCATTGATCTAAATTAACGCAATCACAAATTTAAGAGCTTTTGTACACAAGTAAATAATCTACAAATCCTCAAAAATTTTTATTGAAAAAGATTTAAGCTAAATTTTTACGAAAATTTCTCACTTTCTTGTGCCTACTGTCTTTTGGGCATTTTTAGGCATTTTGCAAACTCAGATAAAAATAACTTTCATTTTATGTGGGAATCAGCTTAGATGCTGCCATGTATTCGTTCGCTTTGAACCAAAAACATTCAGCTATTAAGAAATGATGTGAAAACTTTAAAAAAAATCGGACATTTTAGTTTTTTTAAGGGAAAGTTCAGAGGTCCCCGTTTGGGGATCCAGGGGCCGAAGAGGTTATATTTTCAGGTTTCGTGAAACTGTTTTCAATATTTTAAAACCTATTCCTGTATACCTATATTAGTAGTGGGTTATTCCCCACAAAATGAGTAAAAATTTAAAAAAGTCGTAGCCACTTAGTAACCGATTGTAATAAAATTTTGGTACACAGATTCAATTCATATTCAAATAGAGCATTGCAAAATACCTCGACAAAAAATAAAATATGGGGATTTAAAAACTTGTGACATAGAATGGCATGTGTGGAATCATTTAAAGTTGCAAGGTTGAAGTTCCGCACATTAAAAACTAACAGAAATTAAATCTTTTTATAATGTTGTAACCTCTGGAAAATTATATTCATATTTATTTAGTTTTATTATTTGGTAACGACATGAATTATCTTAAATTAGTTGTAAAAATTGAAAATTCGCTAATTTTGAGAAAATTATAAACGTTATAAAAATCAAAGGACTCAAATACATCTGTGAAATTTATGCCTGATGTAGTGTTACATATTAAGATCGAATTCCCCAGGTTTGTAAGTTTTTATTTATTTCCTTAATCGTGAAAATAGCTTAGAAACTTTTTAAAAAAATTGCAAAATCCTAATTTTTCCTCTTTTAAATGCTTAAAAATTTAAATAAAGGAAAAATCAGACAATAAAAATATTGAATAGGCGTAAAGATCAACAAGCCCATGACATGCTTAAAAAAAGTTCAAGATTGCCTTTTGCTTCCTAACATAACAAAATTCGGTTAAAAAAAAGTAATATTTGTTACATTCCATTTTAATTTTTTTTTTTTTTTTTTTTTTTTTTTTTTTTTTTTTTTTTTTACAATATTGCGAACGATTCCAAGAAAAATATATTTAGTTCTGCCATTTACATTGATCCAGGGTTAAATTATATTTTTTTGTTCAACTCAATCACTTTTCTACGCTAATTTAAAATATTCTTCAGGCAAAAATAAACTGAAAGCAAGAATAAAAAATTCTATATTTAAAATACACACTTTTATCTATGATGTCAAATAATTTAAAATTTTTTAGAGCTCTCCTTCACGTTCAAACAAGAGATAGAAACATTGCTTTTTTCTCTCAACATTTTTTACTATTTGTTTTTTTTTCATCAAGGAATAAAAAGGCAAAAATGAAAGTTTCGATATTTAAAATATATACTTTTAGCTATAACGTCAAATAATTTTAAAGCTGTAAGAGTGCCTTCATATTCAAACGAGTAATAGAAATATTACATTTTTTACTCAAAATTATTTATTCAATATTACTCAATATTTTTTCTTCTCATTATGGAATAAGTTACGATAATTTTTTACTTATTATTTATTCTTGATTACAAATAATTTTTAATGTAATCTTTCCATTCCTAAGGCTAACAATCAAAATTGAAATTTTCAGCATGTAAACAAAACCTAGATTTATCATCAACTTTTTATTTAAATCTTAATAATTATAAAAACAATCCTGAAATCTATTAATTTTACAGTTACTCATAAATAAATATGATCTACGCATAAGCTAATTTTGATTAAAATCTGTAACATGTCAGCCATAACTGATTTGCTCGTTTTGTATGGGGAATGACCCTATTTCCTCACGTTTTTAGGTACCCAGAGTTGGTTATTGGTGGTATTTCAATGATGTTGCTATGTATGTATATGTATGCGACTTCATACAATAGCCTAAACTAAACTATGCTTTGAATTGAGCTCCCATTTCGTGAATATGTTACAGGCCACTCATTACCTTTTCGAAGAAATTTGCGGCAGGTTTGATGCCTAAACCTTCTTTCGACCATTCTGTGACGATAACTGGTAAACATTTTCTTTTATATCTCAATTAAATTATTTTTATTGCTCACGTTCACGTTTATCTCATATCGGTACAACAACTATGTTTCGTCAGAACGTAACTTAATTTAGTAAAACCTTTTTTATTATTTTTTTTTTCTACTCACGATAAAATAATTTTACTTAGCTTAGTAAGAAAGAAGATTTTACAAAATTAAAGAGTTTGGGAGATTGTGCATTAATTTTGATGAAGAAAGAAAAAATATCTACATTTTAAAAAACTTGAACGAAATATTTTGCCAGAATTATGCTAAAATATACTAAAATGGTTCCTTTTTGATGGCGAAAAAAAGTTGTAATTCTCATACACATGTAACGAATTGTTGCCATGATTACTCATGCTTGACGTTAACCTTATCTGCGAATACTATTACGGAATATAAGCTCTATAACTGAGATATTTTAATAGAATAAATTTCATATATTGCGTAACATGCTTTTTGAGCAACTTTTGGATTACCTAGTATCTCAATGCAAAGTATTCTGTAACACGTGGTCAGAAAGGAGTGTAGTCACACCTGCTTTGTTTTTTTTTTTTTAACACGATTTTTTTTTCTTGTAAAATAAGTGATAATGTTACAGTAAACAAGACTGTATTATATCAATGTAGGCATTACAATTGGAATGAACAGTTAATCTTTTGGGATTCTCCATTATTGCGTCACAATCCAGAAAAGGTGAGTGGGTCCGCAAAGTGTGATACAGCGTGAGAGAAGGTGGAAGAGAAGTATTTCTGACATCATATCTAAAAATAAAATTAGATAGTATTAAGTACAGTATTTTTACTTACCCTTTAAATTGCAACCGAATCAAGTAAAAGCAAGATCTTGACGGTTTTACATAATTTACTACACTAGATAACAGATCGTAAGGTAATATGCAGATAATATGGCCACCCTAGGGTTAGGAATTTTTAAACAGTGTAGCTAATTAAAAAAAATAACAATTGAATAACAAAGCAGACTCTCTTTAACATTTGAAAAAAATATTTAAATTAGTCAAAATTTGTACCTGTAGCCAATAATTTAAAAAAAGTACTAGCTGATGAAGGTAATATGCCCATACGCAAAATAAAATGAAAATGTTTATATTTAATGTATAAAAACAACAATTATTACAAAACAAAATTTACTTCATGAAAATTTATAAAAAATAATAAAAAAAATAACCATGAAGGAAAATTAGATTTTTTTAAAGCAATTTGAAAAAAAAATATGGTATTTTTTTTTTTTTTTTTTTTTTTGTATCTGCACATATAGGGGAAATAAAAAGTTTTGTATGTTTATTAAGACCGACTTCACAGTTTCTCTCCAACGACACCAAAAAAGCAGTTATGGTAATTTCTTATTAGACGCATTCGAACGGCTAATCGTGAAACATTTCACTATTTATAACAACCGTTGTATAATCATGATTATTTCAGCGTTTAAGGGGACCTTGTACATTAGGAGACAAAAAAAAGCACTTTTTTATGATTTTTTTATAGGAAAACTGCAGGATGGATCTTTTTGAAATTTTAACAGTTTATTGTACATATCTTAAGGTACACACAAGAATTTTTTTATTAGATGTTGTCTCTTCTACTCTAAGTTATAAACAAATATGTTCAACCACATTTTTTGGCACGGTGGGCAAGATTTAAAAAAAAACTACTCAATGGATCATCTTGATTTTTTTTAAATTAAAGCTTGTTTAATTGCCTTCGATATGAATTAAAGCTTTTATTAAAATTATAAGAAAAAATATATTAACAAATAAGAACGAATTTTTTTAACATTTTTTTTTTAAATCAGCCATTACATAACTTTTTTAAATAAATTTATGGGTACCTTTAATTTAACTAGAAGCTGTACTCACGAAGTTTACGAAAAAAAATTATTTTTGTGTTTCAGATAATTCTACAAGGCGCTATCATGCCCACCGTCCAGACGAAATGTTCCAAAGCAGTTGAGCATATTTGTTTATAACTTGGAGTAGAATCAACAAAATCTAATTAAAAAATTCTTTTGTATACCTTAAGATATGTACAATAAACTGTTAAAATTTCAAAAAGATCCATCATGCAGTTTTCTTACAAAATAATCATAAAAAAGGGCTGTTTTTTGGTCTCCTAATGTAGAAGGTCGCCTTAATCGCGTAGTTCAATTAGATATTTTAATTTCGTGATATTTTTTGTTTGATCAGTAAGTTTATCACTATGTTTTTCTGCACCCAAAGGTATGAAAACATGGATGAGTGGAAGCAGTAAAACACAATGGTAAACCTGCCAGTCAACCACTAACATCGGGTTTCCAGGTGTTTTTCACCGAGATATGACTTGGCGGACCAGTTGCATTTTAATATGCTAATCGAGTTTTAATTAATCCTGGAACTTCAGCCGTCAACTCGATGAGGTGACGGTTTGTGCAGCCGCCCTCCCCCCCCCCCCCCCCCCAGTCTTTAAAGAAAATATTAAAAATGGAGAAGCACAAATTCTTACTTCAATGTGGAGAACGCAATCAGAATTGACAGTTAAACTGAAATTATTATTCCCCTGATAGACATGGCGTAGAACAGTAAAAAACTGTAGCAGACCTTGTGAGCCTCTGAACACAGTAAAAATGAAAATGATGAAGTTCGTGTGTTCTGTAGCTACCAACATTTACGCTTTCCTGAGACAGACCACAAACCGAGACAACAAACGGCACAAAGCGCGACTTAAGGAGAAGAAACAGGAGAGAACACTTGTTAGAAACAAAGAAGAAACGGATTTTAAGTTCATAACTTGTCTACCACTAAAATTTAATAGAATAGCTTTATTTAATCGGAGTAAATTTTAGTGGTAAGAAAAACCCCGTAAAAGTTTGCAGCTATACCCTTTTAGCGCGAATTGTTGCCCATCTTTGGCATTTCGTAAAAATCGTTGGGAAGTACAAGGATTGGGAATGGTATCACTCGGAATTGGTGACATGCAAATGCAGAGGCCTTCTAATTTGGACCCTACACTGTTAAAAATATTTTTGTAAAACAACAGAAAATTTCTGGCAGCAAAAAGTTGCCAGAACATATCTGTTTTCAGAAAATATCTGTTAACGAAAGAATGCGTTATCAGACGACAGAAATATGTAGTCATACAGGCACTTCGTGTTGACAGTTGACGCACTTCCCAACAGTCAAATCTGTAGGTCGATTCCTGTTGGCGAGGGGGTGGGGGTTCTATTTAACTGAAGAATCGCGTATTATAGGTTAGGTACACGAAAAATTTCTATTTACCGATCGATTTGTTTATATTAATGATAATAAATATTTATAGGAATTTCTCCTCCAAACTTTTACAAAAGTAATTTAAATAGCTTATTCGCAATAAAATATTTAAACAGTTGAATTTATATAGATTTGTGAATTAAGTACATTAAAGACTGGTATAAGTGAAAGAAGATATCTTAAACTCCTCCCCCCCCCCTCCCGGAATAATAAAAAATATATATATACGATATAAGGTAACTCCTCCCTCCCCCATAAAAATATTTATTAATAAAATAAATATATGTATATCTATATGTATATCGATTTATATCTATATAAACATCTCCATAAAAAAAAAATATTTCATTTCAGCTAAAGTGATAAAATGAGTTTTCATCCTTCTTAACAGTTTACAATGTTTTTCCGCATATAGTAAATGATCATCAACTAAATAAGAAAAAATATTACAATATAATTTAAATTAAAATGTTAAACAAAATTAAACTTGCTGATTCTATAAAATGAATGGTTAAAGCTTAAATATGAATTATTTTCAAAATAACTCACACAGTTGTAGCTCAAAATTTACTTCATTAAATAATGTGAATAAAATTTACAAATTTTAACTTAACCCCCACAGTTAACTGTAAGATTGTACTAAAGAAAAAACATTTCTTCAGAATCAACATATGGAACGATTAATCAAAATATCGATCACTCCATTTTAAACAACATAATAAATAGTAGGAAATGTGATAAATTTAAACAATAAAAATATATGAACAGCGCCATATCTAATAAATATTATTCTGGTTAATGTTAAACGAAAATATCAGTTATCTATAACTATAATAATTAATGCAGCTACTCCGTGTTTATTATTAAAACTATTACTCCAAAACTAATCACGTATGTCAATTGATGACAAAATTAATTTAAAATCTCAATCAAAATTTCTAGAACTAATACATATGAAGTAAAATTAAACTCTTAGTCATAAAAAAGTTAAATATAATAAGTAATCATTCTACAGCTATGTAAAAATTCAAGATTTGTAAACTAATCATAAACTTAAGATTATTTATTTAACTTAAAATAAACAACCGATCAAAAAATAATCTCCAGTTATTAACAGAATTAGATCAACTAAGTTACTAATGTGCATAAATAAATGAAGTATAAAATAATACTAATAATTTAAGTAAATCATACATTATAAAATAATAATAATAATAATAATAAATAGTATTGCTTAATTAAGATTTTTAGCAAATAGGAAGTATTTTTCATACATGTTGTTACGTTTCGGAAAAACATTGTTAGATATTTAAAAGAAGGATGAAAATACCTTGTTATGTTTGTTTTCTAATATGAAAACTACTCCGTTTAATTGTTGTTCTGATGTCATATGTCTGTGTCGCCGGTTCCAATGGTGATATTGAGGGTGATTTTCTTTTAAAAATTCTGTATATATTATTCTTTTCCAATTGATGAACGAGCTTTATTGAACTTCTGCCATTTTAAACAGTACGCAAGAGACAAGACGAAGACACAACAAATATTTCAAGAGAAGCGATTAGCGTGGGGTGTACGATAACCAATTCTTATTGGTCATTCCAAATGACCTTCTAGACGTTAGAGGGGGTGACCTTTCGCTCAAAGCGTTTATTCTGCTATATAACAGTTTAATCTGTTGCAATGAGAACTAAAGGCAAAGAAAAAAGAATTTTTTGTTGTTTTACATGAAAATAAGCGATATGAGGTTGGAGTGACATAAGAATTCTGTTAACGTAATTTTTACTGTCGGAATTCGAAGAATTTTTTCTGTTCTTTTAAGATTTTTTTTTACAGTGTACATGAGCAGGTAACGGTTGAATTCCTGTTGGGCTTTGTTGGCAAAACCACTGTAAAAAAATTATGTAACGTTACTCCATAAAATTGGTGGCAGCATGCTGCCTCCAATTTTATGGAATAAATTTTAGCCCCCGGTACGATATGCTATTTCTTTCTCGCAGCTCATTTTGTGTCGCCTTCAAAAAATAACGTTACCTTACAGAATTCGGCCGTAAAACAAAGCAGTACGATTAAATACTCTATAGCAATTTTTCAAACTTCTATGCATCGTACATTTTCAATTTTTATACCGTCGTATTGGGAAAAAAGGGTATTTTTAAATGCACTTGTTTGAAAACTGCGTCTCCATTTATTTTTGAAATATTAATTTTTTCGTAGTTTTTGGAGCCATTTGCTTAATATTGGCAACGGAAGTACTCAATTCTCTAGAAAGTAAATGAAAAATAGTTGTAAAATATTAATTATATCTTTTTGTTGTCATTTTTTCATAACAACCGAAAGAAAATGTAATTAAAAAAAGTGCTATTTTGAAAATAATATAAACTAATGATTTCTGTTAAAGACGGCAGCTTTTTGCTGCATTTGTGTATTATTTCGCGCTAGGGACGTCCTATGCATACTTTAGTGTAGATGTTTAAGTGGGTGAGTAATGATCGTAAATGTGGAATTCTTAAGCGGATGCGAATGACGTCATTTTACATAAAATAAAAGGGTGTTCTGTAAGTCTTAAAATTGAAATATGTTTTGTAATATTTATAGATACATTTTTTTTTTTTCATCGGGGGCAACACTAAATTCTGAAAAAGCAGAATTCCTGTTTTCTAGTTTTGACTTCTATAATGTGTAATTTAAACTGATATAACTGGTGTAATATTACACGTTAGTGTAACGTAACACCGGTGTATCGGTTAATATACTCCATTAAAGGGAGGCAGCAAGCCTGACACCAATTTTATGGCGTTATGTTACATAATTTTTTTACAGTGTGGTTCGTTGCCAATGGTATCGCAAAGCGGATATTCCTTACAGTGGACCAACGTTGGACCGACCATTTTGCGCTATTTGAGTGGTGTTGAATGTTAACCCTTTAGTGCGCAGCTTTGCATATATGCAAACAGTGTTATTAGATTTTTTTTATTCGTATATACCTAATTCGCACAATAAAATTAAAATAGCAATATCTGCTTTAATTGATAACAGACATTCCGTATTTAAATAAAGCGAAATTAACCCTTGAAACTTTATGGTGTAAAGTCAGATTCGCTGTACTACGTAATTTCCAGAACGTATTCTATTTTGAGAATTAAAGGATTAAAGGTTATGTTTCATAAAATAAATAATTATATAAAATAAGGTATTTGGATACCTTTTAAAATATTTACTAATTGGCAATATTTTAGCATAAAACAGCCACACGACAGTACTTTTTCCTTGTACTGCAGATGTGCAACAGAAGAAAAGATGGACGTATTATATAAAGAATGTACCTCTGATTTTTTTCATTATTTTTCTGTGTAATAAACCATTCCGAGAATAATATATCATTTTTTCTAAACAAAATAAAAAATCGCGCATTTAAGGGTTAAGCAGTCGGATTGAGACATACGATTTTCACCGGAAGTGTAAAAAATCAGCCAGTCTTCCTTTAAAAATTCTTCTTGATGACACCAAAAAGGAATCGAGAGCCAGAATTTATGGTAGTTACCCCCTTTCTGTAAATAAAGATTGCATAAATCATCACATTTACTTACATGGAAGTGCATATTAATGTTAAAAAGTACTTCAGTATGATAAGTAACCCATGGAAAAGAACTATGCTTCCCTCTTCCCCACTCGAAAAATATTAAGCGCTAAATTCGATCTTGTAAGATTATTAGTCTGGCAATATTGTCAAACCTTTAGTCAGTTGTCTACAATGTAAAGCGAAATATGTTTCTTGATATAGCAAGAAGGTTTTCGAAAATATAACATAATCTCTTCCGAGTTACCCACAATTCTAAAAAAATTCCTTTATCTTCAAAGAACTCGGAAACCGGTAGATTTAAGAGATTTAAAGTAGCTTTTCTGAAACAAAAGCTTATTTTGCTGCCCGTAATTTTCAAAACGTTTTCGAACCCTCTTTAAAGTGTATTAATGAGTTTTTAGTTTCTTCTATCTTTACAAGAAGAAAGTATTGGATTCGTGAAAATTTTGGGCTTTCCGTTTTCCACGGATTTACCCGTTTTAGGGGTCAGAGATTTCGAGAAACATGTTTTTACAAAATGTCTGTCTGTGAGTCTGTCTGTCTGTCTTTCTGTATGTGACATAAATTTTGTGGGCGCTCTATTTCAAGAACTAATGCACGGAATTTAATAAAAATTTATATTCAGTTAGTCCCTGATATAAATTGGTGCTGATTAGTTTTTGGTGTAAATCGCTCGAGAGGTAACGCTGCTATGCAACATTTTTCACGATTTCCAGAATAGCTCAATCTCCAGAATTAATGCACGGATTTTCATCAAACTTCATATTTAGTTAGCCCTTGACATGAATTGATGTTCTATACATTTTGGTGTAAATCACTGAACAGATGGCGCTGCCATGCTGTATCTTTTGTAATTTCCGCAATAGCTCTATCTCAAGAATTAATGCTTGGATTTTCTACAAACTTCAGATTCAGGTATACTTGAATATGAATTAGTGCTGTTTAGTTTTTGGTGTAAATCGCTCAACATGTGGCGCTGCTATGCAGCATTTTTCACGATTTCCACAATAGCTCAATCTCCAGAACTAATGCACAGATTTTCATCAAACTTCAGATTCAGTTAGTCCTTGACATGAATTGACGTTTTATAGATTTTGGTGTAAATCGCTCAACAGGTGGTGCTGTTATGCTGCATTTTTTGCGATTTCCGCAATAGCTCTATCTCAAGAACTAATGCATGGATTTTCAACAAACTTCAGATTCAGTTATATCTTGATATGAATTAGTGCTGTTCATGTTTTGGTATAAATCGCTCAACAGGTGGCGCTCCTATGCTACATTTTTCAGAATCTCCGCTATAGCTCTATCTCAAGAACTAATGCACGAATTTTCATCAAACTTCAAATTCATATGTATTTTGATATGATTTTTTACTAAATTGATGTAATTTTTTGTACTATTTAAATGATTTAATTGACGTGATTTATGTAGAAGAAAGTTTTGTGATGGCCACAACATACTAGTTTCAACTCGGTATCAACGTGGAATATCAATTAATTATGAAATAACCTGTTTAAATTCATAAAAGAAATAAATTTGGAATTGTTAAGATAGCAAATTTCAAATATAATAAATGTATTGTTCCAAATTAAGCGATTAATAGATATACCGGAATTACTAAACTTTATGCCAATTCTGTACTTGATTAATAAAATGATACTTGGTGCAATATAATATAAATATAGAAAACAACGTGCCAGAACTTTAAATTTTAAATAATATACTAATTTCAGTAGCATTAAATATGCCGTAGTCAGTTCAAAGAATGACGGTAATTTGCTCGAATATGTAGGAGGGAAGCGGATTAAAGTGAAAGGTTTATTGACCAACAGGAATATCATTTAAAAAATGAAAGAATGAAATGAAAAAATCAATATCATTGAAAAATGAAAGAATCAAATTAAAAAAAATGATAATCTTAAAAATGATAATCTCCTGTTTTCCTATTGCCCCACTAGTGGCTGAGAGGTTCTGCTCTCGAAGCTGGTAGACGGGAGGTGCTGGGTTCGATCCCAATCGCGCCCGTCAGCCTAATCGTTCGGAGTTTTTGTGGTTATCTTCGAGCCATGGATTTCCATGCGTAAATACGGATTAGGTTCCCTTAGAAAGACCCTCACGAAGGGCACTCCCCCTTCGGGCCTATATCCCTAGTGAATTGGCGTCAAAAATCAACCAACCAACCTGTTTTCCTATTTATCAATAAATCTTTCACTTGAATCCGCTTCTCTCCTATATATTCGGCAAATTTCCTCCATTCTTTGCACCCCCCACCCCGGCCAAACTAGTTTCGGCTTCTAAATTTTTAAGTCTTCATTTTTCTGACTCATTTTTCACCAGAGGTATGGAATTTTGGTTCCCCGGCACTCTAAAAGTCACCTCATCAAAGTCAAAGTCATTCTTTGCACTGAGCACGGCATGCTTAATGATACCTAAACTAGTATGCTTTAAAATTTAAATTTCGGGCGCTATTAACGTTGTTTTTTATGATTTATAAATTCTATCCTTACAGTGATTTTAATTTAAAAAAATATTTTATAATTTAACATCCGAATTTCTGTGAAAAACAAATGTGGAACATAAAGAAGTCGTTTATTCCTTGCTTTGCTTTTTTCTTCTTTCATTTTTAAATGATCTTCATAGAAGGGCTTTCTAAGATTGTTTCCCTCAAACGAGTAATGGAAAAGCCAATATAACGAATTTATATAAAAAATAAAAGGTTTATATCTAACGTATAAAAAACAACAATTATTACAAAACCAAATTTATCGCTTGGAAATTTATAAAAATAATTAAAACTAGTATGTTGTGGCCATCACAAAACTTTTTTCTATATAAATCACGTCAATTAAATCATTTAAATAGTACAAGAAATTACATGAATTTAGCACCAATTCATATCAAAGTATATCTGAATTTGAAGTTGGATGAAAATTCGTGCATTAGTTCTTGAGATAGAGCTATAGCGGAAATTCTGAGCATAGCAGCGCCACCTGTTGAGCGATTTACACCAAAAACAAACAGAATTAAATAATATCAAGGTATACCTGAATCTGAAGTTTGTTGAAAATCTAAGCGTTAGTTCTTGAGATAAAGCTATTGCGGAAATCGCAAAAAATACAGCATAGCAGCGCCACCTGTTGAGCGATTTACACCAAAAATTAAACAGTACCAATTTATACGTCAATTTATGTCAAGGTCTAACTTGATGATAAACTAACTTGATGACAAGGTCTTTGATGAAAATTCGTGCATTTTTTCTTGAGTTAGAGCTATTGCGATAATCATAAATAATGCAGCATAGCAGCGCCACCTGTTGAGCGATTTTTAAAAGTATTCAGCACCAAACTATATCCTGGACTAACTGAATCTGAAGTTTTATAAAAATCCGTGCAGTAGTTCTTGAGATATAGCTATTGCAGAAATCGTGAAAAATGCCGCATAGCAGCGCCACCTGTTGGGCGATTTTCACCAAAAACTAATCAGGTCCATTTTATATCAAGGTCTAACTAAATATGAAGTTTTGTGAAATTCCGTGCATTAATTCTCGAGATAGAGCGCCCACAAAATTTTTGTCACATACAGACACACAGAGTGGCAGAGTGACAGAGTGACGGGCAGACTCACAGACAGACATCTTCTAAAAACCATCAAATCGTGTTCTGGGCATTCTAAAACGTATAAATCCGTCGAAAACTGGAAGTCGAAATTTTTCATGAATCCAATACTTTCTTCTTGTAAAGATAGAAGAAAGTAAAAATAACAATGAAAAAATTTAGAAAAATGTGAAGAATAATTTAAAAAAATTTACGGTAAAATTGTTTTTAATTTTTTTAAACTGCACATGTGGGGCAAATAAAAAGTTTTGTATCTTTATTGGTAAACTATTTGTAACTTTATTGGTTTATACCCATTCCTGGTGCACATAACTGGAACAAACAACACATAATCTCATATCTACAGCTTTTTGGACCCACCTGGCCATATTGCCAACAAAAACGAAGTGTGTTTATAAGTAATAAGCACACATACTACAATATATATTAAAACACGCATTCACACATAAATAACGCCTGCATTCAACAGTTAAAGGTATATATAAATATTTTACAGACATACATACAATAAATACAATAAACCCAACTGGAGTGAAAAATTAGCCAGAGCTAGGAATCGAACCCGGGACCACTGCACTCCAGGCAGTCGCTCTAACCACTGAGCTACTCCGGCCGATGCCTGAGTCTGCAATTTCTCACTAATAAACCATGTTGGGGAAGTCACCAGCCATCTATACGACAGCCTTGGATGACCGGACAACGATGAATAGATTTTACTATTACATCGATCTACGAAATATAATAATAAACACACATACTACAATATATATTAATGCATATATTATTATACAATATATGTGAATGCGTGTTTTAATATATATTGTAGTATGTGTGTTTATTATTATATTTCGTAGATCGATGTAATAGTAAAATCTATTCATCGTTGTCCGGTCATCCAAGGCTGTCGTATAGATGGCTGGTGACTTCCTCAACATGGTTTATCAGTGAGAAATTGCAGACTCAGGCATCGGCCGGAGTAGCTCAGTGGTTAGAGCGACTGCCTGGAGTGCAGTGGTCCCGGGTTCGATTCCTGGCTCTGGCTAATTTTTCACTCCAGTTGGGTTTATTGTATTTATTGTATGTATGTCTGTAAAATATTTATATATACCTTTATGTGTTTATAAGTGTTCGTAAGTAATTGCGCTCCGATATTGAAATGCGTATACTAAAGTTCAGCTGTAGATCAATTACCAATGGTAGGAGGAGGCCTATAAAATCTAAAAGAATGTCCACAAAAATAAAATCATTATTAAATGCATCGGATTGTTTGGCATTATTTACTAGATATGGGAAAATATTTTTAAATTGAAAGAGCATTTTATCGTGTAAAAATATGTAATAAGATTTTCCCTACGATTTTTTATTTCTAAAACTGTTAATTATTTCTACTTCATTCGATTCTTTATCTTAAGGGGGCCCGGGACACATTTTAAAGCAATTTTTATTTATTGAGTTAAAATTTTGAATTTTTTGTGATGTTAACTATATCATTTGTAAAAAAAAATCACATGATAAAACTGCTCACATTTTTTTTTTAATTTAAAAATTATTAAAAATGTGGGGTAATTTAAAATTGTTATAACTTGAAATATTATTTGGAGAATTTAATTTTTTTTCACTTAAATGAACAGAAATATATAAGTTTTAATTTTGATTCAGCATTTTTTAAAATACCAATTTATAAAAAAATTATAGATATTTAAATTAAAAATTAAGAAAAAAATGATGCAACTTTTATGAAAAAAATCATATTTTCAAAAGTAAATATATTTTTTAAATTTTCTAAATCAAAATTAAAGTAAAACAATTCAAAAAGACATGTTCGAAGTTTGAGCCCTGTATCTTTAACGGTTCTTGAGTTATAACAATTTAAATGCGAGAAATGGGGAAAAAAGCCATCATGAAAAAAAACGCATTTTTACAAGAAGCCGTTTCCACGACAACCATTGCATGAAAGCTAGACCTTGAAAACAAACCAAAATGAAAAAATTAATATTTCCTATTCCATTTGAGATAGAAACATGATGTATACACCAGTTTAAGCAGAAAAAAAAACAGAGTAATGTTTAATGCAATAAAAGTTTTTTAGAAAATTTGAAGATTTTTGTATCCCGGGCCCCCTTAAAAGCAGTAGGGAAGAGTAGTACACAGTGAGACGAAAATTATTATTACTTAACAAATGGCGACGATTTTTATTCTTTTGAAAATATTTTTGCTACATCTTTAAGCTACACAAATACGCTACACATTAATGTATAAATGGTTTTTAAAAAGTTATTTATAAAAGCACAGAAGCAGCATAACGGAATATCGAAAATTGCCTCACCGAGTACCACAAGTAGTACGCAATGAGACAATGTATATATTTTCATAAATGATACATTTTTACACTCTATCAACAATTTTCTGCAGTTTATGATTTCTAATTAATATTTCTAGATTTTCAAAATATTAAAAATATGAGCCTCGGGTGGACAATTGCAGACCTTGGGCTACCTTCATACAAATTTTCAGACGCTTACATTTAGTAAATTTCCCTAGCCATCACACGCCCACACACACAGAGAGAAAGCGAAAAACCTTCTTTTATTAATAAATAACTTTTTTAACATCACAACCACATAGTAAGTACACAATAAGACACGCCTCACTGTGTACCACAATTGTGTGTCTCACTGTGTACTTTCGTTACGTTGTAACAAAATGGATGCCACATCTGTTACATCCATTTCATCGCTTTAAAAAGTCTATGTCGTTTTGCCGAAATAGTCTATTATTAGATATAGCTAGGTTTGGTTAGGTAAATATATGTCATATCGAAGGAAGTAAACTCTAAAATAGACGTTTATGTAACTTTAACCACTATAAAATAAGGAATTATTTACTATTTTGTCGGACGAGTAACTGAAGTACCGAAACTACATCCACGTGTTACAAGATGAGGTCGTTATGTGTGTGTGCCAGCTTGAAGAAAAAGTTACAACTATATGCCAAAGTGGCTACTCTCTCGCTGTGGTCTCACTGTGTACTCCCCTACCCTATTTTAATTTTCTTGAAAGACAATCCAAGTTCAAACAACACTAAATTATAAATATCATTATCTAAAAATTAGCCTTCTGTATTCCGCCGTTGTTAAACTTTCATTGTCTTTCTGAGATCGCTATAAAGCACCAAAGTTATAAGCAAAAAATTTGTCCATTTGTTTTTATGTATAATGTTTGAACATAATACAGTCAGACCTCGTTATCCCAACACCCGGTTTTCACGTCGCTCCGCTTATCACGTCAGTTTTTCAAAGTCCCGATTTTCTGTACATGATTTTAGTGTAAATAAACTCCGGATTTTACGTTGTTGAAAAATTTTCAATTCCGGATATTCCGACGGTTTAGGACAATCGTCCATTTTTCATAATCCATCTTATAAGCATGGAAATTAAGAGGTAAGAAATATCTTTTCACAAAAGTGTCTAAAAATACCCAATGAGATACATGAGAAATTTTATTTCAATCCTTTATCTCAATAAATAAACCCACACTCTATGAATGACCCACTTAAGCTCCAGATAGAGTATAAGTCTACTCGCGATCTTTTTATTCTGGTCAGGCCTCGCTTTCTTGTGGTTACACGGCGTTTTTCGTCCGGCTAAAACCGAAGCATTGAAACGATTAGAAATTATCTAACATCCATTTCTGAAACAACGAATATTGATTACAATTCATTGGAATATTGAAAAAAGAATTGTAGGAAGCACATCTAGGGATAAGCAAATCTTAATTCATCAATATGTCATGTAACAATAAAAAAAAAATTAATCATAAATCTGATTTTTATTCTTTTCAATTTTGTTTTTGTGTTTATTTTGTTTAAATAATGTTTTATTGCTTAAAACTGCAAGAACAGTTATGAATTTCACATTCTTTTAAATTAATTAAAAGTACAGCTTTTTATATACATATTTTTCTCCAACTACGGTTACCACGACACTCCGCTTATGACGACGCTTTTTTCTGGTCATTAGGGTGTCGGGATAACGAGGTTTGACTATAAAATCATAAAATGTGAGAAAGAAAGAATGAATGAAAACTTTATATAATTATTTAAATGAAAGTATTAAATGATTTCTTTTTCTTTAGCTGTGATCGAAAAGGTTTTCATTGGAAATGAACTACCGCATTTTCCGGAGTATAAGACGCTACTTTATATAAGACTTTCCTCCCCCTCAACCCCCCCCCCCAAAAAAAAAGAACACATTTTTTAAAAGGAAAAACACGAAAGTAAACGAATAACAATATCTAGTTTAAAAATAAAAATATGACAAAATACTGTAATAGCTTTTGAACAGTACAGTGACCTTTTAAATACTTGTAAAATGATTCCCCTGGACATCACCAACTCAACACACGCGCAGAGACGTTTCATTTTATTAATATAAATAAGTAGTAAATCTTGAAATCAGGAACCTGGACGTCGATTTTGCAAGACATTTTAATTTTCATCTCATTTCACACAGTATCTAACATCTCTGCAATTTTATAATGTTAGATTATCTGTATATTTCAAAGCACATATACGACTCCCAAAAAATCTAACTTTTAAGAACCGTTATAGTAAACACGATTACATGCAATTATGCTCTTCCACTGCTTATTGTTCTAATTCTTTAGAATAAAAATTTACAACTCTTCAGGGTAGCTATTTTATATTTTATTTAAACTTTTTTATTAATTTTTCGAAATCTTTTGTAATTGGGGAAGTCTAAATGAGTGAATCATTTTAATAAATTTTATTTTTCTAACACGTTATGAAATACATTTGCTAGCCAACTGATAAAGTAAAATAAATAAAAATAATTACTTAGAACAACAAAAATATAAAATTAAAATGTTAAAATATTTTATATTTTAAATTTTCTGAACAAATGCAGAAAATTCCGTAAAAAATACATAGATAATTTAGAATGTCTGAAACATGTATGGGCAAAATTTTAAAATAATCTGGGAAATTTTAGCCTCCACAATTTAACGTTTATATCAATTATCCAAATTTTTTTCTCTTTTTTTTAGGATGATGAATGGTAAAATTTTGTATTCCCACAGAAAAGCATCATGACGCAAAAGAAAATGTTTTCTATTTTTCGAACGAATAAACCAAATTTAACCAAAAACAATACAGCTAATTCCGGATACCTCACTAGCATACCTACATCATTACAGACTAATCGGTTGGTTTTTGCGGTAGTTATCGTGAGACATACACACAAACGAACAAACAGACACCAATTCTTCTTTTTCTTTTCTTTTTTTTTCTTTTGTCATATTTAAACAAAGTACTAACAAAAACGTAATATGGGACATACACTAAATCTTTTGACTTTCGGGAATAAAAATCTGGTGAAATTAAACTTGCTAAAATAACATTTTAATCTGATACACGAATGCCTTAATGATTCAAAATAAAGAAAAAATGGTCAGCAGCGAAATTTTTTTTTATTTAACTGAGGTTTAACTTAAACTTGCAGGTTTAATTTTCCTTACCATTTTAGCACTAGAACTTTTTATTTTCTTCTAAATTTTTACTTATAACGAATTTGCATAGTACCCACAGGACATTCAAATAAGAAATAATAACAATGTAGTATTTTTAGTACAAAATTTTGGTATAACATTGTCTTAAAGGGGTGTTAAAGGAAAGACGGAAGGGAAAAAAGGGGGATGGTATAGGAAAAAAGGGACGGTAATGGAAAAAAAAGGGATGGTAATGGGAAAAAAGGGATGGTAAGGCGGTAAAGAAAATTACCACTATTTTTAGGAAAATCAAGTTAAGACTAAGTGATAGCCACGATGCTCATTGATTTTTAGAAACAGTTATTTACATTGGACTAAATTAAAAAAAATAATAATTAATTTACCTCAAAAAGTGCAGGAATAAACCTTGGGGACGGTAAGACTACGCATTAAGCCACGATGCTTGAAATTGATATTTAAATGCTGATTTAAATTCTGCAGTAAATTTCCTGCCAAAGAATTTTAGACATTCTTCCCCTAGCATACTGCTGCATGAGAAAAAACTTGAAAAAAACTTCTGTGGCCGCATCTGAAGTGATTTTCTGTATAAGTTTAGCAAGAGGGACGGTAAGGAATCTAAAACCCAGGGACAGAGTTCAAAAAATAATATCAACCGTAAAAATGTGTGCATGTTAATTTTTTGCTACACATTTATATAAAACCATTGTCCCAGTTTCGGAAAAAAATGACATCGAATTACTTTTATTGAAACAATTTTATTCAAACAGATCTAAACTTAAAAATCAGCATCAGGGACACGGGACGGTATGGGAGTTTTCCTGGTATTTGGACCCCCCGACATCCTCTAAAACTTATTTATCTCTTGAATATTGTTATGCATTCATGCAATGGGATGTTCCCCAGTATATGAAATAAAAAAAAAACACAAGAATATGTACTAAAATAAAAATTATTATTCAGGGACTTAAAAGTCAAAAGATTGTGAGAATGCCTCATATGCGTTACACAAATATTAGGAATACCAAACAATACCTAAAGAAATATAAAAAATATGTACCTTAAACTTTTTTATTGTATAGGGTACATCTTACTTTTAAGGCGCATTTTGAGGGTAAAAATGTGCATCTTATCAGTGCGAGTAATGTATGAAATATAAATATGAGGGGAGAGGGAGGATGAGGATACGCTATGGTTTCTAGAAATCCACATTATTACGGCCCCAGTACTATTTTTGTCAGAAATTAAGCTACCATCACGAGAAAATGCAATGTAATATTTCCTTGTCATTGTTTTAGTATATATACACATCGACACCTTGGAGAATTAACACTTTGGGTGCACGTTTGTTTGAAAAACTAAAAAAGAAAAAAAAATTGCAATTGGAGCAGTTTTTTTTTTTTTTTTTTGGGGGGGGGGGATATAGGAACAGTAGACTTTATGCAATAATTCATTTATTTCATATTATTCATTATATACGTACATACATAATATTGAAATAACTTTACGCAATTAATCTTACATAATAATTAAAAACAAATAAATTCAAACAAATGCATGACATTCTCATACGTCAAATGCGCCCAGAGGGTTAAGTACAGGGTAGTACAATATATAAAAAAAAGGGGGGGAAAGATGTAAATCTACAAAACTAGTTATTGTAAAAGCTACAGAAATCTGTCTGTTTACTAAAATTTTATCTGTACACTGTAAAGAAAAAAGATGTAAATCTACCGGGTGTCCCAAAAATGACTAATGAATTTTAAAATTCAATAACTTGCAAACGGTGACAAATATTTAAAAAATTCTTCCAGGAGTGTTATGTATGATGTCAGGAGTTTTTCTACTGTGATTCTTGATTTTAGTTCGAATTTCAAACAGTAGATGGCGCTGAGAGCAATAGGTGCTCACTCTAGACCGGATTTTTGGTACTTCGGAATCCATTCAATACATTTTAATCTCTTTTTTTCGCATGGAAGAAGAAAGAGGCTGAAAAATCAAGCCTGGTGTCAGAAACTCAACTTAAAAAATGACATAGAAATGTGCCGCTAAACTGCGATGACACGCCCGCAGGGCGGCTATACTTACTCTTAAAAAAATACACATTAAACTTCAAATTTAAACCAAAACAAATTAATGAATCACAACTTTAATGAAACATTTATATATACAATTCTTAAACATAAAAACATAACACACTGCTTAACATTTTGACTATGCGCAATGCGCTTAAATTTAAAATATAGAATATTTACACAATTAAATTTAGAACAAACACATAATTATCATACACTATTTACATAGAAATAACATTTTCAGAAATAATCATACTACAAAATCGCAAAGAACTCAATCTACTATAAAACGCAAAAGAGGACTCACTTTCAAAAGGGTGGCGCAGTTTAATTCCTTCGATTTTAATTTAGGTTTTATCCTGTGGGCAGACGGTATCTCACCTACTGAATAACTCAATTTTTCGCAGTTAAATTTTATACATCTTATTCGCAGTGAATATTTCAAGGGTGATTAACGCAACAATTTTAAGGGTTATCGGTCAAAACCGTTAATATCCGAACCGAACCCTTTTTTCTTTCTTAACTCCGCATTTTCGCAGCAAAAAACCTAGTATCACTCTTCACTAGCTCAGAAACTGCATGTCTGTCTAAATAATAAAATACCTCTACCCTCTTACGTCATATTATTACATTAACCCTAAAAGCGCGCGAAGAGAAAAATGCTCTCGTTAGCAAAATAACGGGCAGAAGGAAAAAATTACTTTCGTTACATGTGAGATTTAAAAACACATGGCCCTTGCTAACATCCTCCCACCTTGATTTTCTTAAAATCAACTATTTTATAACTCACAAAAATTCTTTATATTAGAAATTAAAGTTAAACTGAGCATTACTAGATTAAATAAAATGACATAAAAAACAAAATACTAACTAATTAAACACAATACAATATAAAAATGACATGACATGATAAATTACAGTTCTCAATAACTAAATAAATGAAATAAAAGTCATTATTTACAGTCTTACACATTATTTCTTACGTGGTTTGAGCAACCTTCCATACCTGGATCTATTTTCCGCTCCAAGGGTGAGCACAGGATCTCCAGCAGTTGAAACTTCTAATGGATAAAGTTTCTGAATTGGTCGTGCCAAACAACCGTTGTTAGTTTTCACCTGTACTACCCTGGAAGCACCATCTCTACTATGGTAGATTTTCACAATTTTGCCCATGGGCCACAACACACGTTTTTTATTCTCAAGTTCGATGAGGACAACGTCCCCCACTTTAAGTTCTTGGCATTTATCACTAGCCTTCTGAACAAGTTGACCCAAATATTCTCTGCGGAAACGATTTCTCAGTTCTTGCCGCAAAGTGTTGCAATAGCTCACACGCACATTCAGTTTGTTGGAATCGATGGAATCTAGATCAGGCACTCCTATTTGTTTTATGTCTTGCAGAAACATGGAGGTTGTCAAAGGTATGAGCTCATCAGAATCATCGGAAATGTAAGTCAATGGACGGCCGTTTATTGTGGCTTCCACATCACAAAGGATCGTTAAAAGCTCTTCAAAATTCACAGAGGATCTTCCTAAAATTCGCACGAGTAAAGTCTTAATTGAACGAATAAGACGCTCCCACCATCCCCCCCACCAGGCTGCAGTAGGGGGATTGAACTTCCACTGGATTGGATAACACTCGTTTTCAGAAATTTTCTGCCAATCAAGCCTCTTCAATGCATTGTCCGTTCCTCTGAAGTTGGTTCCGTTATCGGAATACACAGTTGACGGACGTCCTCGCCTAGCGATGAATCTTCGGAAAGCCTGTAGGAAGGATTCCGTGCTGAGTGCCGTGAGAGGCTCAAGGTGAATTGCCCTGTACACTGCACAAGTATATAGTACGATCCAGGCTTTTCCTTTTGGCTTTAAAAGTAGAGGACCACACAGATCAATTCCTGTTGCTTCAAAGACCGCAGAATCCCTTACTCTGTCAAGGGGTAACTGTATTGTTGGAATAGTAAAAGCTTTAGCCGTGAATCTTTTGCATATGACACAACGGTTGACGCAAGATTTTATATTTCTTTTTGAAGAAATGATCCAATACTGCAGTCTTAATTTGGCAGCCAATATTTGTACACCAGCATGGCAGTACTGTATATGATATTGCCATATCAAGCAATCAGTTAGGTAATGTTTGGACGGAAGAAGAACTGGATATAAAAAGGACAGTTCATCATCTCGTTCGATGATTTTAGTTTTCACTCGAAGAACATCGTCATCACCTCGCACCACCAGCAGACCATGGACGGAATTTTCTTTCTCGTGAAAATACTTTTTCTGCTCTATACCCCACAGAATCATCTCAGCTTTAGTTTTTTCTTCCACTGTTAGGGTGTTAGTATTATAAGAAGGCTTCTTTCTCAGTTTATTCACAAACCGCAACATCCAGCAGAAAACTCTCACTATTTTAGAAAAACTGGATAAACGTTCGTACCACTCAGGCTTCTCTATTTTCACGTTTAGGTTAATAATTTTTGTTCTTTTTAACTCTGATGCGATTAATTCTTCATCTGGAGAAAATTTAAATTCAGGCCATTCCTTGGGAGTTGCTTTCAGAAATTCAGGCCCCTCCCACCAACCGCATAGCAACAGATGCTGGGACGTGCAGCCACGAGAGGCTATATCAGCAGGATTCAATTTTCCTGGGATGTGTCTCCAGCATTCTTTCTCCGACAGATTTCGAATCTCCTTGACTCTATTATTTACGAATACACCCCAGTTTTCTTCTCGCTGTATCCAGCAAAGAGCTACAGTCGCATCCGTCCAGTAGTAGATTGGAACTTCTTCCAAGAACACAGCGTCAGAGATGTATTTGGCTAGACGTGCGCCTAAAACACACGCAAGTAACTCGAGGCGCGGAATTGTCACCTTCTTCAATGGAGATACACGAGATTTTGCTGCCACGAACCTCACATGAACCTTTCCGTCGTCTTCACTTCTTAAAAATATAACCGTGGCATAAGCGCTTCTACTGGCGTCACAAAAGACATGTAATGACCAAGTATCTGTTTTTCCATAACCTATGCGACGAGGAAACCTAAGTTGGGAAATACTAGCCAATCCTTGGTACCATGTTAAGAACCGAGTTTTTAATTCATCTGGCAAAGGTAAGTCCCAATTTGCCTTAGTTGCCCATGCTTCTTGAAGTATTAATTTTGCAGGTACCATTATCGGCACAATGAAGCCTAGTGGATCAAATATAGAATGAATTATGGATAAAAGTTTTCTTTTTGATAAGCCTGATGCGATTTGCTCATGTTTGAAGGGAATTATAAACTCATCATTTATACGGTCCCACTGAAGACCTAAAACGGGAGAGACAGTATCAGTGTTCTGTGAAGGTAACGTTTCATTTTCGGGACCAAAGGTCCACATACGTAATTCCATTTTGGCTTCTGCCATAATGCCAGTTGCTTGTTTCATAAATTCTTCAAGCTCTGCTCTCGTATCAACTGAGGTTACGCAGTTATCAACATAATAGGAACTTGAAAGTTTTTGGGCAACAACTTCGAATTTTTTAGGAATATTTTTAAGATGGAATGAGATCACCGCTGCCAACAGGTATGGGCTACTGGTAACCCCAAAAACAACCCTTTTATGGCGGAATTCACAAATTTTGTTATTTTCCCACCAAAGAAATTTCAGATAATTTTGATCTTCCCGCTTTATGCCAATCTGTAAAAACGCTCGTCTAATATCAGAAGTTACGCCAATCGCCTTTTCTCTAAACCTCATTAAAATCGCTGGGATTTCTTCTACGAGATTCGGACCTTTTATCAAACAATCATTTAGCGACAACGAATTATCTGATTTGCACGAGGCATCGAAAACGGGTCTAATTTTGCTAGTTAAACTATCTAATTTGATAACTGGATGATGTGGCAAGTAATGTCCCTTTTCATTCTTTTCAGATTCCGGGATTTTTACTATTACGTCTTCCGACAGCCATTCTTTAAATATCTTATCGTATTCGTCAAAGTTATTTAATTTCTTCAATTTACGAGTAGTGGCAAAAAGCCTTTTTTCTGCAATATGCCGATTAGATGAAATGTTAGGGGGAAATTTTTGAACCCAAGGCAAGCTTACGCAATATCTCCCATCTTCGTTTCTATGAAGCCCCTTCAAAAATTGTTCTTGAGCTAATTGATCCTCCACCACTTTAGAAAACGTTTGCGCTTCATCGGCAATTCCAATTGTTTCCAAACTCCACATATCAGAAACTTTCATGTTTTGAACATGAAGATTGGTTACTAACATGGATTGGGCCCCCTCAAAACTCTGAACATTTAATCCTATTGGTTCTCCGCACAAAGTCCAACCCAATTTAGTATTAGTGGCTGTCAAACCCTCATTAAGTTGAATTACATCACCCGTAAGAATTTGTCCATAAATATCACTACCTATCAAAATTTCTATTTCAGGGCAACCGTCACCCACATCTGAAATCAAATTCTATGCTTTTTTAATTCCTTCAATAAAGGACCTTTAGAGACGCGTGGTATCCCTCCACAAATTTTTTCCTGATCTAGAAAGGAGAACTGATATTCAGTACGTCTCCCTACAGGACTTAATCTCATAGAATATCGTTTATGATTTTTAGACTCGGTTCTTGTTCCCCCAAACAGGGTATGAGCTAAATTCTCAGATGAGAGGCTTTCTAATTTTAAAGCTTCGGCTGTAGATTTCAGCACATACGACCTTTGAGATCCGCAATCTAAAAGACATCTGACTTTTTTCCTCATGCCCCCTGACACTACTTCAACCATTAATGTCATAAGGAGGACTTCTTTCATACACGAAGATGTAGACATAGTAGCTTGTACCGTAGTCGACACTTTTGCACTCGCTACACTCTCACTCTTTTTTTCCTGAATCTCGGGACATAAAATTATGGGATGAGATCGCTTGCACAAATGACATTGTATAAATAATTTACAATCCCTAGCAAAATGTCCAGGCTTAAGGCAGCGTAGGCAGCACTTTAACTCTCTTAATTTATCTAACTTTTCTTTTAGGGGCAAAGACCGAGCCAAAAAACACTCTTTGCTCTCATGATTTTTCCCGCAAAATACACACTTTTGCTCCTTGGTTGCTACCAAGCTTGCAGCACTCACGGGAGGTTTTTTATTTTTTAATTTTACTTCTCTAGGGCGTTCTTCACGTGAGGGAGGAGAAATTTCAAACCCCGACCGTGCAAGTTTGACCCTCTGTTCCCCTTCAACTTCTTTTCGCAAAAATTCTAAAAGATTTGAGAGACGTGGTCCCTTGTTATTAAATAGAACGCTTCTCTGCCACACCCTAATCATTTCAGCCGATAAACATGATTCAACCATAGGATACAGCCACGCAGTATTGGAGTCTTGGTGTACACCTAAAGACTCAAGTGCTCTGAGATAGGACTCAATTTTGTCAAACAATGACACCAGGGGTAACTTATCTTTACCTTGTGAACGTACGTTTTGGATTATTAATTTTAACAATTCTCTCACATATATCTCAGTTAAAATTTCTTTATTACCAAAACGCTCCTCAAACGCAGAAATGACTTTCGGATAATTGTCCGAAGTTAAAGGATAACTCTCAATTAACTCATAAGCTCGAGTCCCCGGTAACATTGATTGTGCTAAATAATGAAATTTGTCAACATCATCCAGACTCTTATCCTCGTGGATTTTTTTAAATTGGCTCCAGAACGAAAGATAACTTAACAGCTGACCATCAAATTTTTTAATTTGAATTTTCGGCAATTTGTACCGTTTTTCATTACATGTATTTACACTATTCTCAACATTAGAGCTCATATTAATTTTAAAGTCTGAATTATCCATTTTTTCTTTTATTCGGCGGCTGAGCGTTATAAATTCATCGGAATATTCCTCGCAACTTATAACTTCCGTTTCTAAATTATCATCAGTAGCCTTAGCTGCTATCATTAAATCTAACATTTCTGAGTCATAAGATTTTAATTCACTAATTATTGTTTGTAATTTAACAAATTTATCCTCTAAAATGGGTTTATCCGGTTGCTCTTTTTCTAGTTCGTCCTTTAAAACCTTAGCTGTTCTAGTATAAGAGCTACGTGCCGTTGCACGTTTTTTCTTCAATGTATCAACATTCATTTTTTATATAAATGAAAATATACTCAAAATCTCAAATACAAATCTTATCTATAATTCTAACAATAACTCATAAATTCTCATAAATTCTAAACTCGACAATCACAACATTATAATTATAATTTAACATAATAAATAAAAATTCACCGCATGATGAGTATGAAAACGAAAATATATTATAAATACTAAATATGCGGCATCAGTTATTGTTATTCCTAACGTAAATGGAATTAACCTCTAGTATGATTATTTCTCATATTAAAAAATAAAATTCGTATCCTGGCAGGCTCGACACTTTCTATGTCAGAAACTCAACTTAAAAAATGACATAGAAATGTGCCGCTAAACTGCGATGACACGCCCGCAGGGCGGCTATACTTACTCTTAAAAAAATACACATTAAATTTCAAATTTAAACCAAAACAAATTAATGAATCACAACTTTAATGAAACATTTATATATACAATTCTTAAACATAAAAACATAACACACTGCTTAACATTTTGACTATGCGCAATGCGCTTAAATTTAAAATATAGAATATTTACACAATTAAATTTAGAACAAACACATAATTATCATACACTATTTACATAGAAATAACATTTTCAGAAATAATCATACTACAAAATCGCAAAGAACTCAATCTACTATAAAACGCAAAAGAGGACTCACTTTCAAAAGGGTGGCGCAGTTTAATTCCTTCGATTTTAATTTAGGTTTTATCCTGTGGGCAGACGGTATCTCACCTACTGAATAACTCAATTTTTCGCAGTTAAATTTTATACATCTTATTCGCAGCGAATATTTCAAGGGTGATTAACGCAACAATTTTAAGGGTTATCGGTCAAAACCGTTAATATCCGAACCGAACTCTTTTTTCTTTCTTAACTCCGCATTTTCGCAGCAAAAAACCTAGTATCACTCTTCACTAGCTCAGAAACTGCATGTCTGTCTAAATAATAAAATACCTCTACCCTCTTACGTCATATTATTACATTAACCCTAAAAGCGCGCGAAGAGAAAAATGCTCTCGTTAGCAAAATAACGGGCAGGAGGAAAAAATTACTTTCGTTACATGTGAGATTTAAAAACACATGGCCCTTGCTAACACCTGGATTGAGCGGTTATTGCTTGCAGCGCCATCTATCGATGCTATTTGTAACTAAAACTGAGAATCGCAGCATAAAAACTCTGTCACCGTTTGCAGGTTATGGAATTTAAAAATCCATCACTCATTTTTGGGACACCCGGTACAAAACTAGTTTTTTAAAGCTACACAAATCTGCATACTTACTGAAATTTTATCGGTAACCTGGATAACTACATGATTTTTTTTTTAATTATTACTATTTTTTTCAGTTGCATAAAAAGTTCTCGGCATCCCAGTTTCCTAGAAAATTCTTAGTACCCTCATAGATTTTTTTTTTACAGTGTGGGTGGGTGGGTGGTGCGAGCTTTTCCAGAAAGATTATGTTAACTGGAGTTTTATTATAATAAGTAAAAATACTTTTACTTTCGATCATTTTATTTATTTTAATTTGTAATTATTTTAAAGGATTATAGGACTGTTAAGGGGGTAGGATACCTTTAAACCCTCAAAATTTTCGAATTTTTTTAATACATATTTTCCTTCCGTTATCATTTCTGAACAATATTCAATAAACCGCATTAAAAAAATTCCCATTAGCTTACTAATTATTGCAGTTTTATTAAGACTACATATTAAGACTGCATAGGGAAATTAAACTTTGAGTTGCGTTTATTCAAAACGATGAATTGTGATACTGCGCGCAGTGTTACTGAAAAACTATGCATGACATTCAAAAGAAATTTGTACCACATATTCATTTCTGTATTATCTACAACTTAAAACCAGAAAAAGGTAAAATTTTATTTTTTTTCTGTTTTTGTTCTTTGAAAATATTTTTTAAAAAGTGAAAATTTTTAATTTTTTGAAATTTTTTTAATTTAGTCAATATTTTTTACAAATATTCTAGTTTTAGTATAAAGGTAACACTATTATGTATTTATTTTTGCCAAAATTTCTTTTTTATATGCATATTTTCAGATTTTATTATGCGCGCAAGATTTTTTTCTCTTATTATCATATATTTTTAAACTTATCTTTTCAAAATTTATTTATGAATTTACAAGTGTATATATATTTTTAAATATAAATTTAAATATGAGCTTTATATATAAATGAAGTTTGATTTTTATTTTTGACTTATTACACAAGTTTTGAAGCTTGGAACATAGTGATATTTTTTACATTTTCGACGTGTTCAAAGGTATCCCACCCCCTTAAATCGTCAAAAAATTCTATTCTATGAAAAAACATACACGAAAGAACAATATTTTATGAGTACTAAAAAGTTCGTTCAAAAACGCTACTATGACTAAAACTGTACAAGCTGTTCTGTCTAAACAAAGATTAAAAATACTTTTAAGTTAATTACTTCATTTTTTTCTTTTTTCTTTCTTAAGCAAGATATTTCTTGAACTCGTGAATTTTTTGCATGAAATCGTCACAGATCATAGATTATAGCTAAAGCTAACAAAAAAAAAAAAGTAAAAACGGTTGCCCATTGTTGAACATGCAGGTTGTTCAAAGATGTATGCGATTCAGACGTTTGAAATGTCTTAAATTCATACACATACACGTGTCCTAAAAATTAAGACACTTTAAAATGTCTGAAAATTGAACACTCCATTTTAAGACACTTATATGTCTGAATTTCAGACATTTCAGTTTACAGTGTTTATAATAGTAAAACATAGTAAGACACTTAAGTGTCTTAATTTCAGACACCTATGATGTCTGAAATTTCATATTCAGACACTTAAGTGTCTGAATTACCTTTTCAGTCACATATGTGCCTGAATTTAAGACGCCTTCATTTGCAGTGTAGATTTTAAGACCGAACCTAATTTTTATATGTTTTAGAAAAAGTTGTATTTTTTAAAGTTTTTTCTTTTTTTTTTTTTTTTTCAAAATATATTTAACCTAGAGGTCTGCACGGGCCCGGGCTTGGCCCGAGGCCCGTACCCGGCCCGGCCCGCGGGCCATGCCGGGCCGGCGGAATGAAGGCGAATTTTCAAACGGGCCGGGCCGGCAGAATTAGGACAATTTTTTCAACGGGCCGGGCCGGGCCGACAGACAAAATAAACGGGCCGGGCCGGGCCGGCAAAAAAGTTATCGGGCCTATCGACGCGATATCAGAATTTAAGCGAAGCAGATAAAATACGAGCCATTTTTAGTTAATAGGATTTTCTCGAGAAGTATAAATGTGCGTCATGAGCCGATGCCAGTTTAACAACATCATTACAGAAATGTAACATGTCCATCGTAGAGATCGACATCGTACAGTTACAAGATGTCTGATTCCGAGTTTAATTTTTTTTTCAGGAGAATCGTGCCGGAACGGAACTGATCTTAATTGGTCTCAGGATGTGTAGAACAGTCATTGTGTTTTGTAGTATTAATAGTGATAATGAACTTCTCTTAACAGTATCTTTGGAAATATACCTTAAGGTGGTTCTCATAGTCACTGCTCAACAATGCGAAGCTTTCAGACACATTTTATGACAAAATTTTTAACTATAAAGGCATAAAATTGACAGCCTGCCTATTGAAGGCATTTGGAAACGAATAGCTTTTTCCATATTTGATAAATTACTTACAGAGATAACAGAGATTCCTGTCACGTGACTGTACGTTTTTCTCCTTTCCTGTGCTATCGCTTCCGGAAATTCGATTCAAAACGCTAACTTTGACAGTATTTTCAGAAAGATATATTGCTTTTATCTATGAAAAAAAAGACATTTACATAGCTTCTGAATAAGAATACCTGCCAATCTTACGCGTTTCCGAAAAGAAAAGAATTCATAAATGTGTCGAAATGTAGCTCCTTTGGATTTCAGAAGAGCCTTAAAAACGAGAGAAATATTTCACAAATCTACTTTTTATTATACAGCTTCAAAAATTATCATGTTTTTAATCCTTTATTCTGAGCTACATTAATCTTTTAATGAATCCTTATTTCCATTTTGAAATGTCTGTAGACACGATGACTAAAACACTGTAAGTAATCGTTAATGTTTACTATTGTGTGCTCTCTGTTTTGCGAACATCATAGTAATGTAAAATGTTCCCATAAATATGTATGTAGTATTCATTAAAAGAATCTTAATTGTATGTTGAGCAAAAACGGATTTTTTTTTTTTTTTTTTTGTAGGAATTGTGTCGGGCTGGGCCTATTTTCACTGATTTTTGTACGGGCCGGGCCGGGCCGGGCCGAGAACTGTAAAAATGCAAACGGGCCGGGCCGGGCTCGGGCCGAACTTCCAATTTTTACACCGGGCCGGGCCGAGAACTGTAAAAATGCAAACGGGCCGGGCCGGGCTCGGGCCGAACTTCCAATTTTTACACCGGGCCGGGCCGGGCCAAGATAGCTTTCGTTCGGGCCGAGCCGGGCCCGGGCCTGGAAATTCCGGCCCGTGCAGACCTCTAATTTAACCATCTGAGCGTCTGTGGGCTTTCCTGCATTTTACAACAAATGCTTATAAAACTAGCGTTAATTAAAATTTTCTTTCTCTGTTTGTTTATAAAATACACTTTATGCCCTTTTATTTGCGTACATCTTAAAATACTATTCTGTTAAAAATATTTTTGCTTACAACCAATTTAACTTGTTTTTGGGAAACGGAAAAATAAGGGAAACCGCTAGGAAGGTTTTATTAACTCCTTCGGGACCGGTGACTTTTGCATAAATTTTATTCGGTTGGCACTACTTTTTTTATTAAAGTTACCTTTACTTAACCCCTTGGGGGACGAGCGACTGGTATACGTGGCGCGCAAGGTGCTCAGAATCTCAACAGTTTCAGTTCTGAAAAACCGGTGATAAAAGATTAAAAATTCTGTAAATGACGCTCGTCCGGAAGGGGTTAACACTAGAACGCCCGAAAGGAGTCGATCCGACTCCGACCATATGATTAAATGTCAACTGGAACCAGAAATTCTTTCATAAAATAAGTTAAATTTAAAACACGCAGATTTACGTTAAATAAATCAGTCAAATAACTCTAAATAAAAATTCTGGTGTCAAATATTTTTATGAAACTTTAGTAAAATTTCCGTGCGTTCTAGTGTTAAAGAGTCACGAAAATACCCTAATTAAAGAAAGTAAATATTACTTTTCTTTTTTATTGGTGTCTAAAACAAATTCTGTATGCTCTTTATGAGGGTGCATATATGCACCCATGGTTCCGAACTGGTTAAATGGAAGGGGGAGGGGGGTTAACAGTTGTGTAATTTTTACGTCGCCTGGGAAAATAAATAACACTCTTTTTTTAAATCATTAAAAATAAAAACTAACTTTACATAAAATTGCAAAGTCCGGGAGAGATGCACGCAGTTTTTCCCCGCCTCTTTGCCTACACTCGTACGTCACCGCTCCACGACACGACACGACACGACACAATAAACATATTTAAATCATTTCTCCAAGTGTCTGATGAATCTTTCATAAAAAAAATTTAACATTTCAAACTCGATTTGAGAGGCAGTTTACACAAGTTCTAAACATAAAATAAACAGATTTAAAATATTTCCCCCCTAGGAATCAAGTTGATAACGTACGTTTCATATTTTTTATTAGTAGTATTATTTCATGGCATTACGAGACAATTTTTTGTTGGCGATCGCCAATAAGGGCGATTAACTTTGGCTTCTGTTATTCCGTTCGTGGGTGAGTTCCAGAGGGAGGCGGGGATTTAAAGGAGTCCAAAAGGGAATCTTCGGTTATCATTTGTGAGCTGAGCCTCCAATACAGGTGTGGGAAACGTGGTTTGAGACCTGGGAGACAGAAAGGAAAACAATTGGCATATTTATCTGGCCCTTTAAAAGTGGGAAATCTTCGACGACGAAAGGTAAGGACTTTTAATTTGTGATGGTATTCAAATTCCAACAATTTCTTCAAGAATTCTTTTCTGTTTTTTTTTTTTCTTTCTTTAATAATTTAAACTTTTTCTTTTGCATAAAAAACACATAAAAAGTAGAAAAAAATTCCCATGTAGTAAAGAAATCTATAAGCTAAAATATAATTTTTCTAAATAATTAATTTTTTTCCAAATTAGAGATCCTATTATTTAATTTACAATTATTTTATCGACTTCTTGAAAAATTATGTAAATCATTTTTTGAATAATTTAAAATCTGCTTTTTGTTGAAAAAAAAATCGCCTAAACATTATTAAAGAAAAAGAAATCAACATGCGTATTAAAGGACAACTATACTGAGTGACTATTTTATTTTTTAATTACTGTTATTTATTACTATCTTTGAAAAAATAAAAGTTTATTTTCTGTTGAAAAAAAATTACATAAAAAAATTAATAAGGAGCTGGCGCGTAGAAAAAATATCCATACGCGAATTAAAGAATAAGTTATCTATGTAATTGCTTCTGTTTTGAGTTACTGATTTGAATTACTATTTAATACGCTTTTTTTTTTCATTTAAAAAATTATTTGCATTTTACATTTTGCATATTTTTTATTATTTTTATTTATTATTTTTATTTTTATTTTTTGCATTTGCATTTGCATATTTTTTTATATTTAAATTTTGCATTAAAAAATTATTATTAAAAAAATTTTCTGTTTAGAAAAATTACACAGAAATTAAAAATGAACCCATATCTAGCAAAAGAAATATTTATTCATACATAAGAATATTTTTTCTAAGTTTAATTAACTTTAACAAGCAGTTACTTTACTTTTGAATAGTCATTTAAACGACTATTGAAGTAATTTAAACTTCGTTAACTGTGAAAAGAAAAAAAAATGTTCCTCAAAAATTGGTGAACATTTAGCAAAAAAATTCATATCTTGTTTAAGAATATTTTTTCTAAGTAGTAGAGGAATGTTTAGATGTTTTATATTTATTTAATTATTCTATTTTAAACAATGCTGTATAATTCTCGTAATTAATTATTTTTTAAATAATAATTTAGCATTTAAATGATAATAACTTACAATATTTAGGATTTAAATAATTTTTTCACTGAGATATTATCTTAAAAAAATAATTATCTCATAGAAAAATAATTATAATGCTTTTTTTTAATATTGTAAAAAACTTTAGTGAAAAAATGAGTTTTTAAAATTTGAACTTTTATCATTATTATTATTATCATTATGAAAATATTTAATTTATATTTTCGCTTTTTATGGCTCAAAAGATGTCACGTACAGAAAATTTGAGGAACATTCTGGTACAGATTTGTTTAAAATACATATATAATTTGCTTGTGATGCAAAATAAAATTTAATAGATTGAACAAGGCAATTGAAGCCGGTGATTGAAATTAAATAATTCTCGGGGAGAAAAAAATCTAATTAAAAAAAAATCTTTTTACTATAATCTCTCACACACATATAGAATTTATGACGAAAACCATTTCTTCATAAAGGAAACAACACTACATAATATGAAAGTCCTTGATATTTTAAAAGCTACTTTCAAAATAATACGAAAAAAAAACCCTTTATATCTTTCATATTAATTATAAAAAACCCTTGTTAAAAGTATTAAATTAAAAAAGCTATAACAAAATTTCATCACACTTTTTATCTTCATGTTAAACTTTCAACAAATCCTTTATAGGTTATTTTATTTAAAATAATACAGATTTGATAATTATATATATTTTTTAAGAACACCGCTTAAAATAAAGTTGTGTATATTTTTCTAGTTTATTTATTTTTAAGTTAACATTATATTGAAGTGTAATTTTCTTTTACTAAGTGTTTGAAAAAAAATCTCACAAATTTTATGGAGCAGTTTATAGTTTATTCGCCTAGTACTTGCAAGTTTGAAACATCAAGCTTATAAAAAATAATTTTCAAAAATTAAACTCTTATTGATGAATTACAAAAAATACAAATAGAAAATATTGTCTGTCTGTATTGATTATTATGATGTGTGAAATTACACTGTCCTTGTGAACATTTTCAAATTCTTATTCGTCGATTCTTAGAAACGTTTTCAAATTAGTTTATACATATATATCATATATTCGTAGCGTCATTTATACATAAAAAAATATTTATAAATGTTAATTTTAACTGTTATTTTTCTAAGATACTTTGCATGAAAGTATTATTTTACAAAAGTACAAAATTACGTTAAAATTTAAACCATTTATGAAATTATTTAAATGCATTTAGTGAAAGTAAAGCAATCTTTGTTATAAACACACGCGTAGTTGGCATTACAAAGAAAAGGTTTTCCCATTTTAGTTTTAACATAATTTTGACCAAATATTTTTCACTTAAATGAATCACTTTATCACTTATCACTTAGCATCATTTTGACTATGTACTCAATATTTTTATGTTTAATATAATTTTGCTTCAGTTATAAATGGCATGAAACTTCGAATTTTAATGTAGAATTGCAATTTAAATTTTTAGTTCAATATTGTAAACGATTAATTTATATATCAAATCACTCGTTTTAACTAGTTTCTAGAATGCTTAATGTAATCAAAATGTTTTTTTTTCTTATTTTAATGAGCTATAAAGGTTTTTTTCAGTATTTTAAAGAGATTAGAAAGAGTGAACAAATTACTGACCAGAAGTAACAGTTATGATAAGCAAAAAAAGTCACAGTAGAAGAGAAAAATAAATGCATTCAAAATTTCTATTTCGCACTGATTTAATTATTATTTGTATTTATTCATAAATTTATCAATTACATTTTATCGCTATTTCTTAAATTATATTTTAAATTATTATTTCATAATTCTATAATTCTATTTAAATTATTTATATTACAATTAAATTATATTTTAAATTTAATATACTGGTTAAAAAAGGCATATAAAAAGAAAAAATATATATAGAGAGAGAAAGGAAGCATTTTTTTTTATGTGTTTCTCTGAAGTTCATTAAAATAAAACATTTTATTTATACCTTTAAAATTATATTAGTTATAAATCATATTACTCATAAATACCATTACTTAGACTATTGTTTATAAATCGTTTCAAAATTTTTGACAGTGGTTTACATTATAATTTGAACAAAATATAATTTTCATAACCCCGCGTGTGAATGAGTGTTTATTTATTTGTCAGAGAGTAATTAAAATAAATTCTAAATTGAAAAAATGTGTATTTATTGTAGTTTTCTACCATTTTTTAAAAAGAAATTTTTTTTATGTATATTAATCAAATGAACAATTAAAAACTCAAACAAACGTTTAGAGACTGTAGACATTTAAAGTTTTACGTTTAAAACTTATATTTCAGGATTAGGTTTAAATATAATTATTAAGAATAAAATTATATTTGAATGATTTGGTGTAATTATGATCCTCTTCAAACAACTGCAGAAATAAACTAAATGGTAATATTTTCTTCATATAATTTAATAACCTTTTACTTTGTATTAATTTAACATTTACAAAATGATTATCGCGCTGTTCCAATATGATATAAAAAAATTAAAAAGAAAAGAAAATCACAATACGATTGAAAAGTGACTTCATTTGGATTTGAATGAAAAGTAGATATTTTCTGTCAAAATTTGGATTTTGTGAAGACAATTTACAAAACACTTTATATATTCAATTTTCATTGTTAGATTAATTGTGCCCCGTATAATAAACTCTTTTACTGAAAATTCTTTTCGTTATGGTATTTTTTAAATTAAGTTAAAATATGTTATATCACGCCGAGTCACTGATTTAGACTATAACTAAGAGAAATGCCATCGTATTGTATAATTATTTTCAAAATCTTACCAATAGGCTTGGAAATTAGATTTTATACAAATATTACATCGAAATCTAAAAACATTAATCCATTTGTCCCGCGAATTATTTCTCTAGATTCTTTGTACTTTAAAAGTACAACTCTTTCCTTTGCCATCTATTATTAATACCTGGGGACATATTTGGTGTTTATTGTTGGATTATTGGCTCTTTTTTATCTGCCAGGAAAACTTGTCTGTGGGAAACAGCGCAGTCAAAGGTAGTAAAAATTTAGGGGAGAACTCCAATTACAATTAGATTTCACGAAAAAAAAATGCAGTAGCTACAAGTAAATGTTTAAATGAATTGATATTGCTTTTACATTATATGTATCTGGTATAGCTGTAAAAAATAAGATTCGCATGATTTGTGAACACCTCTATTACCTAGAAATAATCTTCGTCTTTTTTAAAGCTGTTCTTAACTGCTCTGCTCAACGAGCGCAAAACGTTCTGACACATTTACAAATTCATTTTTTTAACGGAAAGATATCAAATTGGAAAACCTGGCCATGGAATCGATTTGTAATTGAACTGTTTTTTCCATTTTTTGATCAATCAATTACCTATTGAGTTATAAGCAATTTCGATCACGTGACAAACCCGTTTTTCGCCCGCTGTTGAGTGATTTTTCTACTTTCGCGCGGAAATTCGGTTTAAAACGTCCATTTTGACACTATTTTCTGAAAAATCTATTGGGTTTGCAAAAAAATGGAAAAAACAGCTCGATGACATAGTTTCTGAACGACAACACCAGCTAGTTTCATGCATTTTCGAACAAAAATAAATTTAAACTTATGTCAGAAAGTTGCCCTTTTTTATTTGAGAACAGCCTTAAGCGCGAATTTTTGCCATTAAAAACGCATTTTATGTCAACTTTGTCAAGAAATGTTTGTCATTACATATTATTTATCGGAACTAGTGCTACGAATACTGAAAATCTATGTTGGCAGAAAATGCGTCAATTTAGTTTATTATGGAGCAGCTCATAAAACATTTCTAACAAAAATTCTAAATTAATAACGGGGCGCATTCACCGGTTGCCTATCTTATTATTGTTCTCATCTCCGCATCTTCCTCAGCATCCCTCGCCGCATCCCAAACGACCGGCAGCGGCAAGGATGCTGTTGCTCGCTGTCGACGAAACACCTCGTCTTCGCGTGCAAGCGTAAGCAGGGTTGCTAGTGTCGGGTCTCAGGTCTGTTGACAAACGGGTTTCGCTTTCTCTGGAAGTACTCGACACCCAGTAATGGAGCATCACCCCGTCCGGATTACGACGCGTGGGGTTGTGGATGTATGAGATCCTACAGGTAGGTTGACTCGAGGCAATCATGCAAATGAGTCTGGGAGAGTGAGACTTTCTTTCGGAGGTTAACACGTGCTTTTGTTTTAATTGTTGATCAGTAAGAAGATTACGGGTATAAACGAATACATTGAAAAGGTGAAAAAAGGAAAGGGTCTTTCTTGTTTTTGTCTGAACTTTATTTAAGGCTGTTCTCAACTGCTTTGTTCAACAAGCGCAAAAGGTTTTGACACATTTACAAATTAATTTTTTTAACGGAAAGTTATAAAATAGGAAAGCCTGACCATGGAAGCGATTTGGAATCGAACTGTGTTTTCCATTTTTGGATCCATCACTTACCTATCGAGTTATAAGTGATTTCGATCACGTTACACGGCATGTTTCTCCCCGCACTGACTGGATTTTCTTCTTTCGTTCTGAAGTTCCGTTCAAAATGTCAACTTTGACAGTATTTTCTGAAAGACCTATTGCGTTTACAAAAAAACGGAAAAACAGTTCGATGACACAGTTTCTGAATAAAAACATCTTCTAGTTCCATACGTTTCCGAACAAAAATTAATTAAAACTTATGTCAGAAAGTTACCCTTTGGATTTGAGAACAGCCTTAAAAATCAGACACCGTGTTATCTAAATAAAAACATGACACTGTAAAAATATAACACCATAACCAGACTAAACTGGAATTTTTATAGAAATTGATAAAAAATAGTAATTAAATTTACCATAAATTATAAAAATATGATGAATTATGTTGAATCACTAATAAGTGTTTATGCTGCAGGCGAAAACATTCGTGAGCTAAGGCTAAACCTATGGAGAGGCTATTTTCTAATATATCGTCTGCATTTTAACATTTTTATTTTATTTTATTTTTTTCTTTTGCGTTGGATAGCTGAGGTCCATCTCTACATCGCTCCCTTTTTACTTTTTCAATTTTGGTTGCAGATATTTCTTAGAATGACACTTTCATTTTTGGAACCGGTTTCGAAAGTGAAAGTGCCACTCTAAAAAATATCTGCAACCAAAATCGAAAAAGTATAAAAGGAGCGACATAGAGATGGACCCCAGCTATCCAATGCAAAAAAAAAAAATAAATAAAAAATAAATAAAAATAAAAATGTCGAAATACAAACGAGATATTAGAAAATAACCTACAGTTTTAGGATTAGGTTTAGCATTAGCTTGCAAGTGTCTTCGTCTGGAGAAACAGGAATTATATCGTTTAAAAGCTAGAATGACAATGATATTTTAAGCTTACGTTTTTTTTTTTAATTTATGGACTTTGTGTATATATATATTTTTTTAATTTAGTAATAAATCCATAGGATTATGCGGTAGAAGATATTGATCTTCCTTGAAAATGTTTTCTTTGTTTCTTTGTTTTTCTTTTCTCTTTTTATGTGTGCAAGCGTATGCTAGTTAAAGGCCAGGAACGAAAAAGTACATGCACCTGATCAATGATCTTAATAATAAAAAATATGTACCTTTATATTTAATATTTAATAATAATTAAAAACATGTAATAAGTAGTAATTTAATTGGATTGCATAAAGGTATCTGAAATTAAACAATTTACCTGTAGCGAAACGAAATAGATGCAGCAAAAGGCTGTATATGTAGAATAGCTTCTACTTCGTAGAAGCCGACTCTTCAAACCATTTTTTTTTATATCAGTCATACATCACACCACTATCAATAATTATTTATATATTTTATTTTCTCTAAATTATTCATGAAGTTTTATTTTGCCTCTTTATCATATTTCCATTATCCCAAGAAATAAGAAACATAGTTATTTTTTTCCATAACGATTATTTCCAATCAGAAAACTATTTTAATTCGACAGTCGAGTAAAACACGAGTGGTTTTTTTAATTCTATAGCTTTCAAATCCCACAGATACAACATCATGGCCAACTCAAACAATAGTAAAATTATCATTTTGGTCAGGTCTACAATAAAACGAGTTATCGTTATAGGCAAGTTCGCACTATATTAATCATCTCAGAAAATCTGCTTTGAAGACAGAACTTACCATTATAGACAGATTTATCATCATAGATATATTCTGTTGTATATTTCATATTTTAGCTGTCTAAAAGTTCATATAAAATTAATTATTAATAAAAAAAATTAAATTTAGTACATTGTTAAAAGATAAATAGAATGTTATTTTTACTTTACCTTAAATTGTGTAGATTTAATAAATCTTCAAGTAATATTGTTAAAGAAGAATTTTGATTTTGCCTTTTTAAAAGTAGCAAAGCTTAAATATTCGAGAAACATTTAACTACTTTTTATAACGATTTTCTCTTTTGTACAGCGGATTTTTATTAAATATAATCAGTCACGATTTTATATTTGAATTGTATTTCAACTTATGTTTATAATTTTATTAAAATAGCTATAAAAATCTAAAGTAAACTACAAAAGGTAAAAAGTGCATTTTTATACCATTAACTATTAAATTACATTCAAAATTTCGCATTCCAAAAATGTTTTATTGTAAATTTCCACATCTTTCTAACTTAATTTTGGTACTTCTTAATAATTGCTTACAATTAGCTAATATAACAAAATTAGTTTTTTTATAGTGAAAGAGTGCACTACATAAAATTTTATGAAATATTTATTTGCATACGATGCTAAGTTTATATGCTTTACATTGCTTTCCTGATGTTATACGATAAGAATAATATTTTACGATTTAAATTTCACTTTAAAAAATATAATCTTACATTAAAATTGCCATTTAGGAACACACTGGTATTTTATCTTCTTAATATTTCTTGTATGTTAATTTATTTTTTCGAAAAATTACATACAATTTAAAACATAAAGCCATATAGAGAATTAAACAGTAAACACTAAATTAGAACGTATATGAAATCTAAAGTAATATTTAAAGTAAAAGGTTTTTTAAAAGTGTAAATAACACATAGAGTGTTTATATTGAACTATGTTGTTCTTATAAAGATATTGCACATTTTATTTATAAGAAATATAACACAAAAAAATTTAATTATTTAAAAATATTATATCCCCAAAAAGTGTATGTTATGACGCAATAATTTTAATCGTTTTATGAATTAATAGCCCTTACCCAGCTAGTTAAAATCTTTAATTACTGATTTTAAAAAACATAGAATGTTTATATTGCACTGTATTCTTAACGCTTTCCAACAAAGTTGAAAAGTGTTTATGCATTCGGTTTGTCTGTCCGTCTGTCCGTCAGTTCGTCTGTCCACCCTCTAACTCCCGTAAATAGACTCGAATTTTCATGAAGGTTATTTAGGGTCACTAAAGCATGTTTGGTACTGTATATGAAGTATGTAGGATTAATCGTTCATTTACAGGGGCACTCAAAAGTATTCCATTACATTATGATATGGGGGGGGGGGGGATCGTTTGCAGAATATTTTAATGACATTATGCTATTTCAAATGTATTGAAACTGATATAAATCACTAAACTTCACTATAATCATGTTAGAACAGGACATTCATGACATTTTTTATTCATTTACAGGAACACACAAAAGAAATCGGTTACAGTACAGTACTATCTTTGAGTAATAATGGCTGTAGTGTATGGTTTAAAATTTGGTATGCGCTTTTAAATTTAATTAATTTTTTGCATCTTACTCGTTATATATAAATTCTATACCTTAAATACAGAGCTGCAAAAAAGTATTCACGTACCGTTCTCCTTATTAGAGGAAATTGCTGAAGGTAAATTTTCAATTGAAGTATGTGTATCTCTTAAGGGAACTAAATTTTGGCATGCATGTAGTTAATAGATTCAAATCCATATATCCTATACAGGGCTGCTGAAAAAATTCGCATAATTTCCTATTGTGGATGAGAACAGCTGAAATTGGGTTTTGAAGTGTGTTATGCGTTTCCATAGGGTTGAATTAGACGTAATATTTTAATTTTTTAAACGTTGCAGTTTTGTTACATTATTCTGAATGTGTTGGAAAGGGTTTCATAATCTATGCTTGACGCATGATGATTTTTTCTTACTTGTTATTATATTTATAATGGCATTACTTGTTTTGTTTATAAGAAATGTAATACCGCAAACGATTAATTATTTTAAATTATTATGTGCAAAAAGAAAAGTGTACATTATGAATCAGTACTTTTAATTGTTTTATGAATTAACTGCCTCCACTTAGCTAATTAAAATATCCAATTATTAAATAACTTTATAAGCATTAGAAACTACCCTGGAAATATAAGCACACATAATTTTATACAGAAATATTGTTGTGTTATTACTTATATTTATTAAAAAAAAAGTTAATAAAGACGTAATGAAATTTCATAGTGCATTTTAAAGAATGATACGTTTCTATTGACCAAATACCAATGCATAATTTTTACCTGTGAATTCTCGGTTGTAAAACGCTAACGAAACACTTTATTTTTAAAAATTATGGAAAGAAAGCTTATAACCTACAAACGGAAAACGCATAAAAAGAAAATGTATAAACGGGGGGGGGGGGGGGGCTTCACTATGCTCATATAAATATTTACTGTGAAGAAATCCACAGCAAGTTATTATTGTTATTATTATTATAATTATTATTTCTAAAGTTTTATTAATAATTATAACAACACCAAATATATTGCAAATGTTTTGCTTTTTCATGTATACAACATAGAAAACACGAATTAATGCACAAATATGTAAAAATAAAATAGTTTAAAATATACAAAGAAGAAATATCATGGTATCACGGCTATAAAGGTTATTATAACATTTAAGTATAACAACGCAGGCTGGGAATTTAAATATTCGAAATTTGAATAATGTACAAATAGGCTTTCACTAAGAGAATATAATATTAATAATAATAATTTAAGCTGAAGCTCTTCACAACGGTTGAATAGATTTAGTAATATTTCCAACTTATCTTTCAAAAAAGAAAAAATATATATTGGAATTTATGAATAAAAATTTGGAAATCAAAATAAATATAAAATATTTAAGAAAATGGAGTTTAGTTCAACTCTAACAGATTTTACTAATTTATTCATATGAGTTACAGTAAATAAGAAAAATATAATATATAATGGCGTGGAAAGTTAATAAGAACAATAAAAATGAAATTGAAAAATTATTTCTTTTTTGATATACCGATTTATGCTTTGGCTATTAATTATAATACACTGCTCAAAACAATTAAAGGATATTGCAGTTTTAGGTGGATTTTGTATCTGGTAAACTGTTTATCTGATTGATACATGGTCGACAGACATAGTAGGTTTATATGAGAATAAATTACACATGTTTGGCAGAAAAAAATGCATTTTATTGCGCATTTGTGTACTAAAGGAAAAAAACACAATTTGTGCATATGAGAAAAAAAGAATAAGAAAAGGTGTTTTCTTCAAAGAAAATCATTTTCAGTAGGGGGTATGGTTTCCACGGGCGGCCAGCAACGTTGAACACCTTTGAGGCATGGACTCAATGAGGCTATTAATGACGAGTTGGGGTATTCTGCCCCACTCTTCCAGAAGAGCTCTTTCCAGTTCTTGGAGAGTTTGTGGGGGGTTGTTGGCGGCCAGAAACTCGTCTTCCTAGAGCGTCCCAAACGTGCTCGATTGGATTCATGTCTGGAAAACACGCTGGTCATTCCATTCGAACGATTCCTTCCTCGAAAAGGAAATCCTCCACCAGGTTTGCACGATGTGGCCTGCAGTTATCGTCCATTAAAATGAAGTTATCTCCGATTGCTGCAGCGTAAGGGACTACAATAGGTCTGAGGATCTCATCCCTATATCGGTGACCAGTCAGAGCTCCATCTCGAATGATGTAGAGGTCAGTGCGCCCGTCAATGGAGATGCCACCATACGCCAACACTTCTCCACCGCCAAATCTGACACTTTCGTGCACGAACGCAGGATTATTCCTACTGCCACGGTCCCTCCAGATGAAAATACGCCTATTATCCGGATGCACAGAAAAACGGGACTCGTCAGAAAACAGAATATTGCTCCATTCATTTCTCCTCCAGTTGACATGCTCGGTTGCCCACTCCTTGCGGTCGCGACGATGCCTTGATGTTAATCTAACACATACCATCGGTAGGCGAGCATACAGACCTTCAGCATGGAGCCGGTTTCGGACAGTCTGAGTTGAAATCGTGGTGCCTGTAGCCGAGCGAAGGTGTTGTTGGAGAAGACTAGCGTTCATGGTTCGGTGTCTCCGAGCTGTTAACGCTAAATACCAATCTTCATTGAGCGTTGTTGCCCGTCTACGACCTTGCCCTGGTCTTCGGCCTGCACATCCACTCTCCAAAAAACGGTTCCAGATCCTCGAAATGACACTTTGTGACACTCCAATGGCTTGCGCTACTTCGGCTTGAGTTTGGCCCCCTTCTGACCTACCAACAATTCTCAAAGCTTCTGAATCTGTCAAATGACTTCGCTGAGACATCGTACTCATCGAAACAAAGCAATCACTGAATGCCGATCATCCTTGTCTTCATTCTCTTTTATCCAGTTGAAAGTCAAATTTCATTCGCTGCCGCTGAAGCGACGTTTTTGACGTCGAACTCAAAATTTGCATACTCCACAGTTTAAAAACCAGAAAAATTTGCATTTGTGATTCTCTTCTTCTATTTTCGGCAAAAAAAATTTCGTTTATATCTTTATTTTATATAAAACTTCAAATATCCTTTAATTGTTTTGAGCAGTGTATAATTTTTAAATTTTTTTATAATTCCTAGCATATTTTTACATTTTAAATATGATTGGTATTTTCGTGATTCATTATGAGACTATTATGCGCGATTCCGATTCCAGATATCATAAATTAAAGAATTTTTAGAGTAACTTTTAAAATCAGTTATGCCGGAAAAATATATAACATTAAGATTTTTTTTTCGGCTCTTCTCCATACATTGAGTTGGCTCCGGACGCAGCATCCGGAGTTGGTAGTAGCGCACCGTGTGATGACCAGTACACTGTAAAAAAAAAAAAAAAAAAAAAAAAAATGTACGTTCCGTTTTGGAAAAGGCAACTAGTTGTCTTTTTTGAAACGAATAGATTCTTTTGAAAATGAAAAGTTTTAATTTACAACACGATTAGTTTCACATCTGCTATGAAAGTAATCTTTTTGGTAATGAAAGATGTCGCTTTTATTGCAGATGTGAAACTAATCGTGTTGTAAATTAAAACTTTTCATTCTCAAAAGAATCTATTCCGTTTCAGAAAAGACAACTAGTTGCCTTTTCCAAAACGAAAAGTGCCTGATTTTTTTTTTACAGTGTATTGGCCGCGTACACTTTTACTTTTACTGCCCACGACACAGTGATCAGACTAGGAATTAAGTCTGTAGAGCATAAATGTCCCTCCCGGTCCCCTTTATTGAGTCTTTAAAAAAATTACAAAATTCAGCCGAAGCAAGCCCACCTATACGCGCGACACAGGGCGGAGTTATACATACAAGATATAAATATATATTACAATATCAAGGTTTCTAAAACGACAATAAAGACATTAAGTAATACAATGTTATACAAAGTAAGTTAATATTATACAAAGCTGCTGCGACTCGGCATTGGGCACTGAATAAGGAGAGGCTAATCCACTGTCTCAGTGATGGAGTAATATTAAAAGGTGACATAGGAAGTTGAAGATGTTTTTAAGCTTTGAGAGCAAAGTCGGGCGCAATAAGATATTTGCTAGCAAAACATCTGGAAGAACAGGAGGACAATGAATATGCCAGCGAGTTGTTAAAGGACAATTATTGAAGTAATGAGAGACAACTGTAACATCACCGCACTCACATAGAGGAGAAAGGGCTCTTTTGAGCTTGAAAAAAGGTATGCCCTAAAGGGACCATGAACGGTAAGGAAAGCTGTAGTAGATGGAGTGAGCAGGAGAAGATTCAAAGATACCACTGGGACTAAATCATAGGTATATCTACCCTTATCTGAGTAGCCCCAGTGATCCTGACATTGTTTCATAAAATGAGCGCGAAGATGTCTTTTGGTGTGTGAGCGCAGTACTGGAAGTGAAAAATCAAATGATGGTATAGCGGCCGCGTACACTTGCAAAATTCCAATATAAAAAAAATACACATATGCTACACATATACACACATATGCTTCCATAGTAAAAAATACACATATGCTTTGACTATCAAGATATCTGCATTGTGTGAAAGTATGCATATGGAAGTAGATTTCTTTTATGTATGTTTAATGTGGTTCTTACGAACCAATAAACAAATGGCACACAGTAATTACAAAATAATTGAACGCGAATTCACTTAAATATTCTAGCTTTATTCCTCAGCATCCTAGATTTTTTAACGGTATTTTTTCATTCAACTTCTTATCTTAACATTTGATTTGATTTCTTCCTTTAAAATTTACATGTCGTAAATTATGAACAAATTTATGGAATTCAAAAGAATATAGTCATCATAAAACAGAATAAAATAAATAACGCAGAAATATGGGGTACAGAAACAGTTTTTAAATAATTAAAACTCAGAATTTTTTTCAACAGCAAATTAATGAAAAAACTGAAAAAAAAACTTTTAAAGTATTTTTCGTTTATAAAAAATGATATATGTGCTAGATCATTTATTTCTAAAAAGAATCAAATGTTCTTTATTAAATAATGCAATATCGATTGAAGCTGAAGCATAATATTCTTCAAACACTATTAGTGATTGAAAAAAATCTGTTTATATATTTAAATTCAGCGCATCATATTTGCTTACAGTCACATGGATTCATTTAAAGTACAAAAAACTGTTTAAAATTTGTAGTGCAGTGTTATTGAACTTATAAATTTGCATCAATTTACACTAAGCTCCATACATAACAGGAGATCTGTCTTCCCGTTTCTCGACATATTTCCAGCGGTCAGCGCAGAAGGATACAGTGAAGATAATTTTAGTACGCATTCATGGCAAAAAATGCTGTTTGTGGAATTTCTTTACATGATTAGAGAAACATTTATTAATTTGATAAGTACAGCTTAATTAGAGAAGCATGAATTAGGATAATAGTAAATGAGAACACTAATATCTAGCATTGACAACGCGGGCTAGTTTTTACCTTTGCCTTCAATGCTTCATTTGCCTTGCAAGCTTCTGACCGCCGACTCAGAACTCCTGTAACCCCTGTAACCCGCTGACGCATTAATGCGTCATTTATAAAACTATCGTTAAGAAATTCTACATTCTCACCAGAAAGTTTGAATAGCTTATTTTTGGTTATTAAAATGATAATGATAGATATTCCGTGAATAAAATACAGTAGAGAGACGATTATCCGAACAAGTCGGGACCGACCCTAGTTCGGATAGGCAAAAGTTCGGATAAATGGACAGACAATTTAAGATATATTCCTAACTGTACTAAAACCTTCATACTTTATCCAGGCTTAGGATCGGCAGCACCCGTTAGTGCTGGCGTGTCTTATTTATTTATTTAAACTTTTTATCATTTAATTTTTGTTTCTCATTTTATCATTTTCTGAACTCCAGAGATTATAATTTAAGCAAAAAAGCTTTCGATTTTTGCTTGCTTCAAAGAAGACATTATTTTCAATGCTGCCGTATCTCTCATTCTTCTTAAATGTGTTACTAGATACACTAATCGGGGATTCGATTTCGCATGCTAAATCTGAAGGAGAAAAAAATGAGAGAAATAGTGTGTTTGGATAATTGAAAGATTGATTTATTCGGATAATTGGAAGTTCGGTTAAAAAAATTTTTTGAGAAAGATAAGCTGTTCGGTTAATTGGAGTTCCGATAATCGGCGCTCTACTGTAAAGGAAAATTAGTATTAAAAATTTTCTGATGTGAACTCGAAATTTCTGAATAGAAAAAACGCCAAATTTAGCAACATTGTTTACGGCCTGTATCACTCTTCTCAAAAGGCAAAAGGAACGATACTTCAAATCCGAAAACGGAATTCGATTCCATTACCCCAAACGTGACACGAGTAGAAGGAAGTTTGTAAATTCACAGAATGTCTCTCGTTAGGTACACAATAAAGCCTATTATTGAAAACCAATATCATTTAGATGGCCGAATAAATTGAATCCAGTGAAAGAATTCATCACAATAACGATACCCCTTCCATCTGTGTTCTTGAATAAATTGATTCGAAGGAGTTGCTAACGTGACCGCGGCTTTGAACACGCTGCCGACAGACAAGTTCCGTAAAAGTGGCAGGTTATGGTTCTATTCCCGGATAGATTGATCACAATGCTGAGCACGTTTTAGAATCTTCCCAGACTGTTATCTAGAAGTGCTAAGTTTGTAAAAGCATACAGTAAGGCAGGTGTTGAAAATTTCACATTAGCTCATGATACACTCGTATCTCCTTTAGGGGACATATTTGAATAAGAGACACTTTTATTTTAGGGTGTTGGCCAGTGAAATCTAAACTTTTCCTCACTAATGTTAAACGATGCAAAATGAATAGAATTGCCGATTTATTTTGTCCCATTCATTTTGCATCACCTTATATGTTTGAAGTCTCACGAAACGGATAAAATTCAACCCGGATAAATTGGACTGTTTTCAGGTAAGAGAGTTGGTCAGTCAATCCTCTCTCCAACGTACATAGTACATTTGCGTCTGTGGACATAGAATGTATTCGTATTTTTAAAATATTTCCTCGGGGAATTCATATTTTTGACTTCTTTTTTCTTTCTTTCTTAGTTGTCAAAATATTTCTAGAATATACAGGGTGCAAAGGGACTTTAATCTGAAAATACTTGCGAACGGAGCGATGCAAGTGAGGTAACAGTATAGTAAAGCGACTACGCCCTATTTAATGTAAACGACAGCAGCGCCCCTGGAGGTGAAATTTGGAAGATAGCCGTTGCAAATCGAAAACGAAAAGAGATAGAGCAAAATTTTTAATTACAAAGTTTTAGAGCACCAATTAATTAGTACGAAACTACATTTGGTTTACATGGATAAGATAAATCTTCGCCTGTGTACCCAAAAATGTCCGAAATTGATGCACTTCATTTTGTGTAAACGTTTGAATGGAATAGCCAGAAGTATCAAGAAATACGCACAATTTATGGTATAAATACGTACTTATCTCAATACATTTTGATAACATCACACAAAAAACAAAAAAGACAAACTGCCTCACAATGATAAAAAGTTAATATTCAGTATGTTCGAAAAGTTCGCCATTGCTCACGATACACGTTTGTATTCGTGAGAGTAATTCTGCATGCACATTTCTCAGCATGAAACGTCTATTGCAAGCCTCTTCAATACAACGACATAGATTTAACCCTTTCAAGGGCAGTGGCTAGACAGTCTAGCCAATTTATTTTAATTCCAAAACTGACAAATGGCACCAAACATATTTTAATAAAATTTTACTTTTGTAATGAAAGTACAAATTAGCGGAGTTTTATTTTCTAAGAATTTCGTTTGAATATTCTGGTGTCAGTTAATTATTTCATCAGTTTACGCACAGAATTCTTCTGCCCCTGACAGGGTTAATCTAAAATTTTAAATGAACTGGAAATTAATTTTTATAGACATTACAGCACAGTACAACGTCACAATTTGCAATTGTGCACTGTTTCATTTCCAGAATGTGAATATGCAAAGTAGAATCGTCGCTCATCGATTTCGAGCATTTTTGGGTATACAGGTGACGATTTATCTAATCCGTGTGAACCAAATGTCGTTTCGTACTAATTAATTGATGCTCTAAATCTTTGTAATTGGAAATTTTGCTCTATCTCTTTTCGTTTTCGACTTGCAATGGGTATCTTGCAAATTTCGCCACTAGGGGCACTGCTATCGTTTGCATTATGTCGGGCGTAGTCGCTTTACTATACCATTACCTCACTTTCATAGCTGTAGCTCTCTCCGTATGCAAGTATTTTCAGGTTAAAGGGACTTTCCTTTGCACCCTGTATACTTAATTTATAATTTTATGTGTTAAAAACCTCGGTGAAACTAATGAGCTAGGAGTAAGATTTTAACACTTCAAATAAACAACATGTAGAGGAGAAGGGAGCACCTTTGAACAATTTTTTAAAAAATCCACATATTTCTTACTTCAATTATATTTATTTAATTTTAAATATTTCGTGAGAGAAAGAATGTAATTCTGCATCATATGAAATTTTAAAAAAAATTACAATTTTTATTATAAATTAAATATGCTGTGAGGCTTTAAAAAGCTGAAAGTTTTCTGTTCAAACCTGCCCCATGTAGGGGTACCTTTGAACAAGCTAAGGGCACCTTTGAACAAATAAACAAAATATGAAAATATTGACAGTTTTTATTAAAAACTGCATATCTTTCCAAAATATAAAATAATAAGAATAAAATTACACAATTACATTTAACTGAAATTACTAATTTTTCATTATTTAACCAAATTTGTATCCATCAAAGCACACTGTTGAGACATAACGGAAGATCCCTCCAATTATGTTTAATGTGGCAATTTTTTATATAATATCCTTAAAATCCACCAAATTGATATCTGATGCCTCTGGAAAATATGTCGTATGTTCTTTTTTACGAAGAAACCTGACATTAAGCAATTTAATCTGACCAATGTAATAAAGGGCTCTTTTTGCATGAAATTGAACTAAAAGGAAATCATTTTCATTCAAATTGTTATAGAAAAAGGATAAAACACTGTTTTATGAAATCTAGAAATAATGTTTACCATTGTAAATGAAACAGTATAGGGTTTGTTAGACAAATCTGCTAAATCATGAATTATTGTTGTGTGTCCTGAATTTGCCTGTAGTTGAAGCCCTGCATCAGTACAACTTTCATATTAAGTATAAAAACAATCTCTCAATTTTCACATAAAAAAAAAATTCAACAATAATAATATTTAGATACATCTATAACTCTTTACTTCATAGTTTTAATTGTTCAATGGTGCCCCAACTTTTTCGTTCAATGGTGCCCCCATCACATGGAGTTTATCATTACAACTATTTACTCAATTAGGTTTGAGAATTCGAATAAAACAAACCTTATAAGTTAAAGCTAACATCTTTATTTAGGTATTAAATACTAAATTATAATTTTAGGGATACAAGATTATCAACAAAAAGATTACAACTTTATTTTGTTAAGTTTAGATTCAAGAAAGCAAAATATACATATCTTGCTTAGACAGTAGTGTGCATGCAAAATAGTAATGCTTTGTATTCTTGTTACACTGAAGCAGTAGTACTGTGCTGCCGTATATATTTAAAAAATATAATTTATTTTAAGGAAAATATTTACAGTGTTCAAAGGTGCCCCCAGTTCAAAGATACCCTCCTCTCCCTTATAATAATCACTTATAAACAGATTAAGTTAAATAATTCAACATACAATAAAGAACCAGAGCTTTGGCCAGATTATGCAGCGAAGAACCTTTACAGATCGATTTTTGAAATAGCAAGTTAATTTATCCATCAAGATTTTATTTACCATCCATAATCCGGGAATCAATAGAGATATTTTTACGCAACGAGAATATTTGCAATCATTCAGTGTCCCTTGATTTACCTAAAATTTGGAAAGAAATGCTATGTAATTCTAGAAACAATAGTAAAAATTAATCCACGCTCGCAAATAGCCAAGATAACTGTACTTTTATTTTATGTTTTGTAACGTTTTTCATTATGCATGATGTCTCGTGGCATTGTTTACCATGTTATTGTTTTTAAAATTATGTGAAAATTAATCCACGCTCGCAAATAGCTAACTTAATTTAAATTTTATTTTATGTTTGCAATGTTTTTCATTATGCATAATGTCTCGTGACATTGTTTACTATGTTATTGTTTCTAAATTATGTGAAAATATTTTCTATCGTGAATGATTTTGAAAATGTCACCGTTTGTGCGATGAAACGATCATCAATCTTAATAAAGATATTTTCTCACTTTTTATAGCGTTATTTAACTTAATCTACTTCAAATAAAATTAAGTCTATATTTTAGAAATATTTTGACATCTAAGAAAGAAAGAGACATCCTTTAAGAAGAGTACGCAGAAAAGGAAGTTAAAAATATTAATTTTACGAGGAGATATTTAAAAAATAAGATTGCATTTATAGACCATAAGTTTAACATAAGCAAGGGTGATTTGAGATCTTATTGATTAGTATCCTTAAGGGACATGGTCGGATCCCTTCAATATAAGACTTATAATGTATTTATCTCTAAGTAAAGGGTTCTCCAATTAAGGTACAATCGGAAAGACTAAAAATTTCTTGATAAAAGGGTTTTCTCCTTTTCAGAAAATTAGAACTTTCTCTGTTTAAAACTACCATAATTGCTATAACAGATGATGAAGAAGAGGGGTAAAATTATGTAATAACCAGTTTTTAAAACTTTTTAAAATATGCAGAAAAATTACAAAATATTTTTCTGTGTATCGGATATAATATTGAACTAATTTTAACAATGTAACTAGGCATGTTAAAAGAATAAACGATTTTCAAGTAAAAAATTCAAAACAGGCTTGGTTCATAAATTATGAATTATTTTAAATCCAAGCATTTATCACGGATTTAGTATATATATTTTTAGTTCGTTCAGTAAGTATATTTAAAATTAGGAGTTTTTATGCGTATGTGACACACTGGAATTTTAAAATTATTTTTGGATTAGTACTGTCTGATGTAACGTAAAAAAACATATTTTTGCTGGGCTGCAGTAAGTAACATGTATAAAAATATATGTTAATGTTGAATTTTAATGATTTTTTGTAGGATGTTGAATAATAAACACTTCTATTTAAATAACAAAACGTTTGATCCCAAAGGTATATTAGTGAAATTCATTACTATAAGAAATCATACACATTAGTAAATCATCTGAAGGAATTGCACATTATACTGTAACAGATTTTGTTGCTACATCATCTTAAGTTACTAGGTTCAGCAAAAAGTTCTGGGAAATTCGTGAAAGTTGCGTTGTCATGCGCAAACTAACAACAAAAGCAACAAGTACTATTCTTCAAAGTAGAGACCATAGTGCTCGACTTTCTACCATCGTTCTGCCAGATTCCGGATTTGCTAGAAGTACGAAGTTTGTCACCGCACCAGCACCCTCATTAATCTCATCGACGACTTTCAGTATCGTAAGATCTTTTCTCCAATAATGCCGGATCGACGCATCCAAATAATATTGTTCAATGGGCATTTTGGAGCCCAAATTCCTGAACTCCTATAGATATACCACCAGTACTCCTATATACGATACAAATTCTGGTAACAATTAGATTAAAAATTTCCCAGAACTTTTTGCTCAACCTAATAATATAAAAATCTAGATTGTTAGTTTTCAATTTAAAAAAAATAACATATTTTAAATAAAAAGATATATGCTAAAAGTGAATAACAGCACTTTTAATTGTTTAAGAAATACCCTTTAATAAGCATATCTACATGTTTCGTATGTACAATCGGCGACAGTTAGAAGATCAGTATTGATAAGGTTAGTTGGGGTAATTGGACCCACGAGGTAATTGGGCCATAGGCTATTTTATAAAAAAACTGTTGATGTTCTTAAGTTTTAGCTTTTGTGAACAATGCACCTTAATCTCTACTTCCTAAAACAACGTGTGTCAACCCAATTATAACTCTTACTTTGCTGTGATAGATTGTCAAAAATGTGTGCTTCTTTTTTTAAAAACAACGTCAATATGGTTGAACTTCCTCGGCTTTTTATTAAAATACTGTAAGTACTTTTATTAAACAATCTTTTTTTTTTTAGATTAGGCATATAATTACATTAATATTATTAGGTATCTATACATATTTACTTCATGTTTCAAACGTAAGCCCGGTGTCCCAGTTACCCCATAAATTTTTCAAGAATGGGGTAACTGGGACACGTATCCGGGGTAACTGGACCATGCTGGATCCAGTTACCCCAATAGATATAAATAATTTTTTTGAGTTTCTCTTACTACGGAAAATAAATTTTTCCATTGTTTTTTGATTACAATAAAGAAAATTATTGATACCTTATTAAAATTACGTCATAAAATTTAAAAAAAAAGCATATTGGGTGGTATCAAACCAAATTTCCCTTTTATTAAGAACGCGAAAATATGCTTTTACTTGTTTACAAATAGATTCTCTTTTAAATGCTGGTGTCAATAAATTATTACAACATTTTTTTACGAATGTAAGTACCTTGCCCTGAAAGCGAGATAGCCAAACCTTGAAATTGTACGATACACAGGGGTCGCATTCTATAAGGAAACTTTTATTGTTCCTACCACTATTTTGAAAATAATATCTTCATTGCACCTTTCTTTAGAATATGTTAAATAAAATTATCATGAAGGTAACTCATTAAGAGTTCTGGTAGGGACAATAAAATTTTTCCTATATAATGCTACCCCTGGATACAGATAAAGTACACTGATGTCCAAAATTAAGGTCCAATCACAAAATGCTAATTTTTAAGTACGCGAATACTTAAAAGGAAATAATATAATTCGAATAATTACTATCTCTACAGCACAACCAGTCCATATAACATCTCATTCATGTCACACATAGTCACAAGTGTCACAGTCACTGCGGTGAAGAAAAAAAATAGGAAATTCCCTACATCTCAATATGAGTCTCAAATGATCACTATATGCGACTCCACTGAGACGTCACTGTGACTACTGCTTTGTGCGAATCACCAGGTGACTTTACAATGTAGTTACATTGTGACTCTCATGTGATATTCATCTGCAGATTCAATTTCAAAGTAATCGTGAACGCTGCACTGTGATAAGTTACCAAATAACATCCCATTAAAGTCACATGATGACTTTTCAGGTGATACAGAAACTACTGTGAAGTCACCATTGTGCTCTTTTGTGAAAAGTCACCATTTGACTATAATGTGATATTATTTGGTGACTTATCATAATGCAACGTTCAGGATGACTTTGAAATTAAGTCTAAAAATGACAGTCACAATGTACCTACATTGTAAAGTCACCTGGTGACTCGTCACAAAGCAGCAGTCACATTGACGTCTCAGTGGAGTCACATACAGTGATTATTTGAGACTCATAATGAGACGTGTGGAATTTCCTATTTTTTGTTTCACCGTAGTGACTGTGACGCTTGTGACCATGTGTGACATAAATGAGATGCTATATGGATTAGGTGTGCTGTAGGGATAGTAATCATTTGAATTATATTGTTTCCTTTTGAGTATTCGCTTACTTAAAAATTATCATTTTGTGACTGGTCCTTAATTTTGGACACCAGTGTACTTAAGTACTTACGTAGCCATTTGTTCATAGATTTACCTTTCTATTTTTTGCCTTAAAATACCCATGTGACTTTTATACTTATTACCTATACTAAAATACATAAGTACTTACTTAATTTTTATGTTTTTGGTATAAATAAATCTAATATTTTCACTTTTAGTGCTTTTTTTAGACACATTGACAGCAAAGGTTTCCCTTACAACGCTCTTTAGTTGATATATAATTTACATGATCTGCATGGTTTAAATTTTTGTAAGTTGTTTACACTTTTCAAACAGGACCTGATATCCCATATGAAAAAAAATAAACGCGTGTGGAACATAGACCCTCCTGGTCCACTTACCCCATTTTTATGGGGCAACTGGATCCATGAGGAAAGAAAGATGAAAGATGAAATATGCATATTTTTATATTTTTAAACCTTAAAATGTAATACTGAGCATCCCTGTGTGATAGAGGGAACCTAACTGAACACATTTACAGAATTTCAGACTTTAATTCAAATGAACATTAGCTTTTTGAAGCTGAATTGTCAGAAGATCCAGAGTCACATTGTAAAATCATGGCCCAGTTGCCTCAACTAACCTTAAATAAACTTTTTTTTTAATCGAGTTCATTATTCAAATTTTTGTGAAATTTTTTTATTTATCAATATTCATCTTGAAAATGTCGCCGATTGTGTGTACGAAACATACATGTGGATCAGTTTATTAAAAGCTATTTATAAGCCTTTAAATTTTTTATTTTCACTTTTAACGTATATACATCTTCATTTTAAGGCCGTCCTCAACTGCTCTGCTCAACAAGCGAAAAAAGTTCTGACACATTTACAAATTCATTTTTTAACGGAAGATATAAAATTGGAAGTCCTGACTATGTAAGCGATTTGGAATCGAATTGTGTTTTCCATTTTTGGATCAATAAATTACCTATTGAGTTATAAGCGATTTAGATCCCCTGACAAAGACATTTTTCTTCCTCTCCACTGACTAATTTTTCTACTTTCTTCGGGTAATTCCGTTCAAAACGTCCTTTGACATTATTTTCTGAAAGATCTATTGCGTTTGCAAAAAAAAAAAAAAAAAATAAATAAATAAATAAATAAAAATAAAAAAACCCGGAAAAAACAGTTCGATGACATAGTTTCTGAACAACAACACTTGCTAGTTTCATACATTTCCGAACAAAAATAAATTAAAACTTATGTCATAAAGTTGCCCTTTTGGATTTGAGAATAGCCTTAAATGACAATACGTGATTTTCTTATATAATTATGTAACATAACTTTATTTGAACTGTTACGAAAGTATTGGTGTTAATTCTCGAATTAATTTAATTGAAAGCGTACCATAAAGAATCTGACACCATGATTATACTTTTTTTAAAAAAAATACACACTATTTTAACATTTGTCCTCAATTAATCGATATTGTGAGCATTCGAGCTTATTATTGACAATACCTTTTACATTCGTTTTGTTTCAGGAAATTTTACTTGAATTGTATGTGCATTTAAATGCAATCAGCTCTTTGTTTTTGTTTTTTTATGTTTTATTGAAAAAAGCACAGTTGACGGTAGTAGGTTTAGATCTACTAAAAAACAACTTTTCAAAAGTAAAAAAAAAGCCAAGCAAAAAAAAAGGAAAAGAAAAAAAGGGAAAGTTGTGGCTAAAAGATAGTGTGATATCAAATTTACAAGCTTATATTATGGTACTTATTTAACATTTTTTATTAAAAACTTACCATACGCAAGTCGAGTACCTAAGTATGCGTTGATAGAAAGCCTTTTCTCCTTTACTAAATACATCATAACGTGTTTCTGAAAATTAATTTTTTTTAAATTATGCATGATGGGCTTGGCGGCCATCTTTCCATATTTTACATAAATTTCTAAGCACACAAGTACATTGTTAAGATCGGAAATTCGAAATTGTTGCTAAAGCAAACATTTTATGCTTTTAATTTATGGAAATGAGTGCCTAGAAATTTGTGTCTTAAAATAAAGTTGAAGTAACTTCAGGTTTCATCTTATGATTCTTTTTTTTTTTCGGAGGGGGTTAATTAATTAGTTACAGCAGTAAAAATCAATTTGTTTTTTTCAAAATAAAAGACAATCTTAATTTATATGTCTGTAGCCAAAATTAGAAGTTCAAAATTCTTAATAATGCAAACATATTACGAGCTTGTCTGCTTAGAAATTTGTGTAAAATATGGAAAGATGGCCGCCAAGCACATCATGCATAATTAAAAAAAATTAATTTTCAGAAACACGTTATGATGTATTTAGTAAAGGAGAAAAGGCTTTCTATCAACGCATACTTAGGTACTCGACTTGCGTATGGTAAGTTTTTAATAAAAAATGTTAAATAAGTACCATAATATAAGCTTGTAAATTTGATATCACACTATTTTTTAGCCACAACTTTCCCCTTTTTTCTTTTCCTTTTTTTTTGCTTGGCTTTTTTTTTACTTTTGAAAAGTTGTTTTTTAGTAGATATCAGTCCTTTTTTTTAAACAGATTATATATAATTGAAATAATTCTACTCGCTAAAATTAGTCCTTGTATAGCCTTTATCAGCAGGGAACAAACACAATAGTATACATTTTGTTTACCTATCATTCATTTTTTTAGAGTAATTAATAATTTAAAAGTAAGGAAAGTCAATTTCTTCTTTCAAAGTATCAGTCTTTCTCAATTTATATCTCCTTAAAATTTTCTGTGAAGGATGAAAATTTAGTAAAAATCAAATAGAGTCAAAATAAAATATATATTTATAGTTAGTCTGTCAGTTAATTGTTTGTTCTAACTTTTTTTTGCTGACAGTTTTGCAAAATAAATTTACCTTTACAAATACCTACGGATAATCCGAGAATGAAGCCCCGCAGGCATCTAAAGAATCGAAGATCTGTCTAAAGAAGTAAATCTAGCAATTCTAGACATGATGAGGAAACATTTTTGATAAAAAAAATCTAAAAATTTAAAGATATAAACTGTACATCTTCATTTAGATCGTGTTATAGAGAAAAAAGAATAAATATGTAATTTTACTCAAGTCTGTTTATCCATACCTATTTGCATAAATGTGAGAATATAATTTCATATAAAAATTCCCGTAAATTGATTATCTTTAATAGTCTATTATTAAAGCCGCATAAACATTAGAATTAAATTTTTTCCAGTTAAAAATTGCCTGAAATCTATAGTCTTATCGTTCGTCAAATTTGTTTTATGTTTTTTTTAATATCCAGACGCCTTTTCTAAATTCTGACAAAAGATCACAGAAATACCGAAGTTATCCAAATACTTATATCTTTCTATAGTATTTCTTTTTTGAGGGGGGGTGGGAGGAAGAGCGCTCAAGAACTTCGTTTTGCTCTTAGAATTCTGAATTAATCATTGAAAAGATCTACCTACATAAGTCTTGTTGCAGAATTTTCATTAGCTAAGAGTTGCATCAACTTATACATCATGTGAATATATTAAATTACTTTTGTAAAATAGTAGATGGGAGCCATTGATATTTTCAGAGTATTTGCCTACATTTTAAACTTAAGTCATTTACAACTATTCATTCATTTTCTATACGAATTAAAGAAGTCGTTGTTTCCATGGCAACTGTATCTTTCACTATTGCTTGCTTGTTTGTTTGTTTGTTTTATTGAACACATATATATCAGATCACGTGGGGATCACGGCGGGATTTGAACCCGCCCCCACCTACGCTCTCAAGCGATTAGCGGCGTGGTGTCTTATCCACTCAGCCACGGTGGGCCACAATTGCTCTCTCTAATACCCAGATACTCAAATTTAACCAGCAGCGCTTATAATTATGCTCATACCAGAGTACATTTATATGTAAGAGTGGTGACATATGCACAAGTCGTGTACTCATATTCAAGTTTTTGTCCAAAGTACAGTAACTCAGTTTTCAGTAATAGACCTGGAAGATTTCGATTAAACTAACCAGAAAAGTAAAAAAAACATTGCCTTTCTGATTTGATTTTATTCAAAATCGTCTCAACCAACCAAAGTTAATGTCCGGGATCCAGATAAATTTTTCTCTGTTAGTAAAATTAGATTAACCAATCAATAGCCTCCATCCTTGCAGGCTTTTCTGTATTTACTGCAAACATAAAAATTTTTTCAAAAATCCAGGCTTCTGATTGATCAATCTCATCTCGCTAATAGCGTAAAATCTATCTTGATCCCGGGCTATTCAACGCCCTTTAAATATTCGAGAAAGCCTTGACACGCGTCAGGAAAATATCACACAAAGCAGGCAAAACAAAGAAGAAAAATCATTCATTGGCTCGTTGATATCCACGAGACAATGAATGATTTTGTTCCTTTGCTTTGCCTGCTTTGTGTGATGTTTTCGTGACGCGTATCAAGACTTTCTCAAATATCTAGGGGGCGTTGGTTTATTTCACCATCATGAAGATATGAAAGGAGAGGAGCAGACATGTCAATCTTCCCGTGTGAAAAACTACATAAAAAAACGTTCTCTCCCCCCCCCTCCCTTCTGCCCTTTTCTCTCTTGATTTTGATCGGTAGCAGCCCATTTAGCAGTCTCTAGTGCAAGATGCCACTATATATGGCGGACGCAAGAGGGAGTGTGTTAGCGTGACCAATGACATTATAGGCCAGTTCATGACGGTTAAAAGTCACACGGAGTTGGATCATCTTTACACGATGATTAGTACAAAGCGGTGCACCAATTTTTTTTGTGTGTCCATTGCCGCCTGCAGATAATCAACTCCGTGTGACGTGATGAGCTGGCCACACTTTAGGAACAGCTTCAAATGACGTCATCTATATCTACTTCGAGGCAAACGAAAAAGACAGGCTACCGCGGTGCTACAGCGTCTAGAATATATAGTGTGGAAATCCAATCAGTCGATCACAGCGATATCTGCAGGATATTTCCCAAAACTCCAAGACAATTTGGTCTAGACGCTGTAACATTTTTTTTTTTTTTACGTTTTATTAACATACATCTGACCTGTATGCTTGGGGTCAAACCCGCTCTAATAATACCATGTTTACTTTGAAATTTGAAAATATATCGCAGATGTCGCTGCAATCTCTGGTCTCTGCGATCTGCCCTGGATTTCAGTTTCAGTGCACATTTAAGGGATACACTTCTTAGCGGTTCTTGGATAGCAAATTTCCACATTATGTATTCTAGACGCTGTAGCGGTGCATTACACATGTCTCTTTCTTCTTTAAAAAATATCCTGCAGATGTCGATGCAAATGACTGTTTGGAATTCGACATCGTTGTACATTTAAGGGATTCAATACTTCAGCACTTTTTTAAGTATTACTCCGATAGTCGATTTCTACAACATATAATCTAGATGCTATAACGGAGCTATAGTTTCTAGAAGTTATAGTTTAAAAATCGGCTTATTAAAAAGGTGCTAAAAAATTGTATCCCATAAATGTTGAACGAGGCTCAACGACGAATGTCGATTACAGCGACATATGGTAATTCCAACGTAACTATTTCAAAAGAAAACGTTTCGCTCAGAGAAGATCTAGAAAATGTTGCTTCTATCGACATTTGTCATTCAGTATTTTTCAATATTTATGGGATTAAATTTTTAGCACTTTTTAAAGCATTACTGGAATAGTCTGTTTCCACACTATGACCGTGATCTAGGTAGATTTTTCTCTGTTATCGTAACGAGAATGACCAATCAGAAGCCAAAATTTTTGCTAACATTTCACTGTTTGCAAAAATGTACCTGGATCACGGCCTATATTTCTATCCGCTATAACTGAGCTCAGGAATAGTACAGAAAAGAAACTCCGTATTTTGATACATTAAGGCCGGGATCTAATTAGGATCAAGTGTGTCTCTATAACATACGGCCAATAAATGTTTATTGGTAAAACTGATAAAAACAAATCGTTAAAGTTCTTTGTGGGCATGCCATTATCGTCAGGCTAATGCATCTTGAATTATTTCCCTAGTCTAATAGAGATCGTCCATGCGCGTATCTTCCAATGGAGGATATTCCAAATATGGGTTCGAGGCTGAAAAAGTCACGTGGTACCGGTAATGGAGGATATTCCATCTGCGTTTTGATCACGTGATCAAGGTAAAAACATCTAGCGTAAAAAAGGGGAGGCTCCGTAGACGTGTAATGTAAATCCCCGGCAGCCAATGAAACAGTTCATCAGGCAAAGCAGTAGCATCTTCCCTTCTTATCAGTTAGAAGTTCCTTGGGTAAATTACCGGTATCACGTGACTTTTTTCAGCCTCGAACCCATATTTGGAATATTCTCCATTTACCCAAAGAATTTCTAACTGATATGAAGGGAATCAGGAAACTACACTGTTAAAAATATCGTGAAAAATTACCTCTGTTCTTAAAGGTTCTCTATTTTCTGACCAATGAGAACGCTATATAAACGCCTATGAAGCGTTCTCATTGGTCATAATACAGATAGCCTTTAAAAACAGAGGTAATTTTTCACGATATTTTTAACAGTGTACTACTGCTTTCACCCATGAACTGTTTCATTGGCTAGCGGGGATTTACATTACGTAGGCGGAACCTTCCCTTCTTTAAGCTAGACGTTCTTGCCTTGACCATGTGATCATAACGTAGATTGAATATCCTCTATTCAAGAAAGCGGATTGCCGTACTTTCGACAAAAACTTGAAATGAGCATGCCTCCTGTGCATATATCACCACTCTTATGTATAAAGGCTCTCTGTTATGGTGTTGTTTCTGATACAGCGCCTAGAATACCTAGTGTGGAAATATGCTATCCAAACAGTTCTAAAAATTTGTATCCTTAAATGTGCGACGATACTGCTAAAATTTCAAGTGCCGATCGCAGCGACATCTGCGGAATTTTCGTATTACTATTATTACATTGTATAGACTGGCAATTTCTTGCACTTGTAGAAAATATCCTGCAGATGTCGCTGCGATCTGCATATTGTAGCAGTATCATTGCACATTTAAGGGATACAATATTTTAGCGCTTTTTTAAGTATTACAGGGTTAGCCGATTTCAACACTATATATTCTAGGCGCTATAGTTTCTGAGCGCTGTTGGTTAAATTTCGATATCTGTGTTTTAGAGTGAGCAATAGAGAAAAGTACTAAAACTATTGAAACAACAACTTCTTTAATATTGAAATGTATAGCAAGGGAGTTCAGAATCAATGCCTTAAATAGTTTCGAATATGCACTGTTGTTATGACATCAATACCCTTCCTGGATGTGGAAATGCAAAATTGTGTTCAACATAATTGGCCGCAATCTAGATAGATTTTTTGCTGTTAGCGAAACGAGATTCATCAATCAGAAGCTTGCACTTTCGCGAACTTTTCGCTGTTTGCAGCAATGCAGGCTATTGATTCGTGAATCTCGTTTCGCTAACAGCGAAAAATCTATCTGGATCCCAGCCTAGATTTCTGTAAACATTGCATTCATCCATGGCACTAAGAAAATGACTCAAAACTTTTATGACATAGGCCGGGATCCAGAAACAGCAAAAATTCTCAAACATTCTGGCTTCTGATTGGTCAAACTCATTTCGCTAACAGCGAAAAATCTATCTGGATCTCAGCCATAGTTTTCTTCGATGAAATCAATGCAAAAGGATAATATAAAAGAATAGTATAAGACTTCTAAATTGGTTTGGCGGGTTTATCGCTGTTTGGCATAATTTATAAACTTTAGAATTAATTAACAGTTTTTCGCTAATTAAGAATAGAAAATTTGTGATTTTAAAGCTGAATTTTATAAAAGCACGTAGATTGAGTAAATATCTGTCCAAAAATGCAATCCTTACTGTTTTATGTCCATTATTTAAGTCTCTACCTCAATTGAAGCATAAGGTGTGACGAAGAAAATAAATTTGTCATTTTCAGTATCTCGACGTTATTTTAAAAAATCTATATCTCTGTTTATAATTAATTTATGAGGATGCATTTGATCTCAAATTGAAGATCTTTTCCATTAGGTCCTAATGGTTTTGGTTTTATTTTTCTGCGATGATTGGTTCTTTTGATATGGGAAATTTTACGCTGACATGTTTGGTCGATTTAACATGGAGAAGCTGTCTTCAGTATAATAAGCAGTTACGGTGTCTTGCGTTTTATTCTTGGCGTTTGTTTTTTTGGCGAGGTTAGCATTTTTTTTCAGCTTGGCTTGGCAGAACGACCGTCCTGCTTGATGAAGTAAGACGATCTTTTATGAGAAACGGTGGGAAATATTTTAAATAAATACTAATGATCTATCAAAACAATTGCAGAATTTTAAAGAAACATAACTTACATTTGTTGTACAAGATAGATATAAATTCAAATCAACACTATTTCTACAAGTGTGAAATGACACCTTTCAAGGTTTTGATTTCTGTTTATTTTTCTTCCAATTTTTTGTTAAACAAACAATTATTAAAACAAGTCTTCAATCTTCAATGTATTAAAAATGAGTTGTGATTGTTATCTAGAAATTACAAATAAAATAACCATAAATCAAAAACTTTAAAAGATGTCATTTGACACCTCAGTAGAAATAGTGTTCAATTAAGGCATCTAGTCAGTCAGTGTCCGAATACCGCTGACTAATGCTAAGTCTATGGGCGTGTGGTGCATTAGCATATTTAAAATATCTCCTCAGTAAATCAATATTTTAAACTTTTTTTTCTCTGCGTACTCTTCTTAACAGATGTCTCTTTTTAGGGTTTCGTTCATCTCACGAAACCCTATTCGTCTCACTCCTCTGTCTGTCTTTCTGTCTGTCTATCACAGAGCCCGTTCTCAGGAACTATATATGTTGGAGACTTGAAATCTTGGATACTTATAGCTGAACACCTCACATCAAACAGCAAATCATAAAATTTTGAAAAAGTCTTATATTTACCCTTCTGGGCTCTAACTTGTGTATTTTAAGCTTTTTTCCCTAACTGAGCCCCTAATTAAGTTCAAGACTTGAAATTTTGGATTCTTATAGCTGAACACCTCACATCAAACGACAAATCATAAAATTTCGAAAAAATCTTATATTTACCCCTCTGGTCTCCTTTTTTTTTTTTCTAACTGAACCCCTAATTAAGCTGAAAACTTGAAATTTTGAATACTTATAGCTGAACACTTGCGATCACACAACAAATAATAAAAATTTCAAAAGTCTTATATTTACCCCTCCGGTCTCTAACTTGTGTATTTTAAGCACTTTTTCTAACCTCCACCCTTTTCACCCGGGGAGCACTTTTCTAACTTTTGCCGACACCCCTTTGACCACTCTTTCATATTATGCACCATAGCCTTACATATTTTAGTTCAACTTTTTACCGCCAGGGGAGATAAACTATCTCGAGTGCTATGGACTCGATCCTCTCCACTAATATATCTACGGATAGGTTGTAAAACGCAGTTTCGTTCGGATATAGGTTTGTTTTTATAGATTGCGCCCCCTGGTTGCGAAATGTGGAATTAACAGATTTTGAAAAAGGATAAAGTGTTTTGAAAGGAATATTAAACGAAATCCTCTGTGCGATCTGTGATCACACTTACCCACTTGTTTCTTAGTTGCAGGTATCAGAGCGCTCCGACCCAAATGGTTGATTTTCACCACTAAATTTTAATAGTAATCTTTGATTTATTAAATCGCAGAAATAATTAAATTTAAAAAGTAAAAAAAACCGACTGCGTAAAAAGCGAATTAATTAATTATTTCTCCTCAATGTGAAACTATTTTTTGTATTACTTACCTTTTTTTATTATTATTTACTTGTATTAATGACTTTTAAGTTGTATTTAATTGCTAGTTCCTAGCTATAAGCACCGTTTTGATGAGGCCTATAGATGTCTATGATGGTTAGAGTTGACGTAAAGCTAGAGATATTACCTACACAACTTCCAGGTTGTGTCATATTTAAACGGAGCTTCTGACTGTAAAATAGCCAATGAAACATCGTCTTCATTTTGAAAGACCTATCCAATGATAGGCCACTCAATAGGGTCCGTAAAATTTTTTTTTCGTCTCTGCTGCCATTTTGTATTTTACGGCCACCATTTTGAATTTATAAAAACAAAACCTAGCCTATAACCATCGGATGGTTAAGACGAATCGATATAGAGACCTCATTCATTAAAATCCATCTAGCCGTTGGGATGTTTCAAGGGTATAAAAAATCCACATACCCAGATACGGGTGAAAGTTGGCATTCTTGGCAGTCGGGTAAAAACATTAATTTCCCGAGGAGATAATTTAAATGTGCGAGTGCATTCTAAGCCCATAGCCTTAACATTAGCGAGGAGAATTCGGAAATTGGTGAATAGCATCCTTAATGATGATGTAATTAAAATATTGGTACAATATAGGTAAGCATATTAAAGCATGCGTATTATGCATTGAGTGTTTAAAACTTTTGTCTGTTTCATTATTTTATTTATTTACTTTTTTTTATCTATTTTACAATTCGGCAAATATATATATTTTTTTTTCTATAAAACATAAAAAAAAGCGGTTTAACAAATTACAACGACCATTTTGAAAATGATTTTTCAAAGACTAAAATTTAAGACATAAAAAATCGCACGGAGTTGATCATACATTGCGTACGCCATGAATTAAACATTAACATTCCTGGACCCATCATGAACAAATTTTAAAAGAAATTTCAGTTTGACAATTTTCGGTACTGTAAATTTTTAAACTTCTACGGAGCTGGTCATACATTACGTACGCCATAGATTAAACATTAATATTTCTGGACCCATTTTAAATGAAATTTTATTCTTAAACTTCTAAACATCCCACACTATTACTTTTTACACCGTCGTATAGAGGAAAAAAAGTACTTTTAAATGCAATTTGTTTGAAAGCTGTATCTGAATTTGTTTCTGAGTTATTTATTCTTTTTTTGTAGTTTTTATTACTTTTTTGTCATAGTGGCAACAGAAGTATCCATCTCTGTTGAAAGTAAAGGGAAAATACAGATTACTGTATAGACCCATCAGAAAACGAATAAAATGCGGAATGCAACTAATAAAACGCTTCAGATGTGTTTTTGAATTCCTACCCTAACCGAGGACAATAACCATTTTTCCAAATGGTTAATAAATACAAAAAGAAGTAATAGTCTAAGTTAATGACAGACTACCTGCTAATACCTGATCTGACTTTAGCCAATTTTCCTCATTTCAAACATTTCTGCTCATCTTAATACCCTTATACAGAAATGTAGAATAGCTAAATCGTTAAGGGAACAGTTTACCTTTTGGCACAGATGTCATATTCGCTCCATATTGGCGCGATTTTTTTCGGTCGCCAATTTGGCGAAAACATTAACAGCCTAAACAACATAATCCGGGTTACCACATCAGGCAAAATAACGACACTTTGGCGCCAGTTAAGTACCCGTTGCATATATGACATTGGCGTCAGAAAAAAATCGCGCCAATATGGGGTGAATATGACATCTGTTGCTACCTTTTCAACTATTGTGTTTATTTTAAAAAATAGGATTCAAATGGTGAACTCGCTACATTTCAATGTTTAACTAAAAGTACATTTTGAAAAAAAAATTAACTACATATTAAATTAAAATTTATATTTTATTTTTAAAAATTCGAATATTTTAAAATCCTTACACTGTAAAAAAAAATCTGTAAAGTTACTAAAGTTTTTCTAGGAAACTAGGATTCCTAGAACTTTTTATGTAACGGCAACAACAAAAATTCCTGTAACACGTCTGTTATAGGAATGTTTGTTGTTGCCGTTACATGGAAAGTTCTTGGAATGCCAGTTGCCCAGAAAAACTTTAGTAACTTTCCAGATTTTTTTTTACAGTGTACTACTTTTTTAAATATTGATATCTTTGCCCAATTTTTTTAAAAGATTTCCAAATGTGTGTTACACAAGACTATGCATGGATTTTTAGATACATCTAGTATTACATTTAATATAACTTTTACTGATATATATAGTGTAAAACGATGAAATAACACATCTTCATGTACTTTTATTTTTTTTTAAATAACAAAAACCCTGAAAGCAATGATGTAACAGTTAGCAGCAGAGAATCAATTGGCAGCGCAAAATTTTATTAGTATTCTTCATCTAACTGTAGGACAGAATTTCTAAGAGTTTTGAAGGCGACGAATACTATAAAAATTTATTGGTGACAATTACTCAACTGCTGCGCCACTGTTCCATCATTGTGAAAGCTAATTCCATGCGCAGATTTATCCCATATATAATAAAGAACATATACAAAAATGTTTAAATCTCTGTCTCAGCTACAATAAAAAAGAAAGTTGGAAATAGCATGTCAAACGTGGCAAATGAGGTGCGTTCGTACTGTAACTACACTGTAAAAAAAAATCTGTAAAGTTACTAAAGTTTTTCTGGAAAACTGGGATTCCAAGAACTTTCCATGTAACGGCAACAACAAAACTTTCTGTAACAGACGCTGTTACAAAAATTTTTGTTGTTGCCGTTACATAAAAAGTTCTAAGAATCCCAGTTTAATAGAAAAACTTTAGTAACTTTACAGATTTTTTTTTACAGTGTAGTTTTATAAATATTTTTTGCACCGCATATTTTACTAACTGTATACACTGTAAAAAATCGGACCAGATTTCCTGTAGGAATCGGAAAAATAGTTGCCCTTATCGTACCGTAAAATTTCCCGACCCAGCTCGGAATAAAATCAGTAAAAAAAAGGAAACATTCATTAAAACGGTACTTTACGGATTTTATTCCAATTTTACGGATTTTATTCCGAGCTGGGTCGGAAATTTTTCCGATACGATAAGGGCAACTATTTTCCGATTCCTACAGGAAATCTGGTCCGATTTTTTTTTACAGTGTATTTTAGTGCATATCACTTTCACTACATATCACTTTCATTCTGTTCGAAAGAGTGTAACATCATTAAAATGCACTCGAAATCATTTTTTCCCATTGCCCTTAATGTAACGGAAAACTTTTGACTGTCCCTGTCATTAAACTATACATCCGATTTTCATAAAATTTGAAATGACTCGACAAAATTTTGCAACAATTCTATATTTAAAATTTCAGACCATTCGGTTGGGTAGTTTTTGCTCTGTTATATGCGGACAGATAGACGACTATAAGGTGCTACGTATTTATATAATTACGAACGCACCTAAAAAGGGATTAATATTTTTAAAACAGGAAAGTGAAGAAATATGAACATGGTGAAAAAGTCATTTAAAATTTTAATTTGTGTGGGTAATCACGTTGGGTGTATGAACAAAATTTAAAATATCTCGCGATATAATTGCCGCATGGGGAAAAATGGGGTGTCAAACTATTCACAATTAAACAGGCTTTAATTTAATATTCTAAAACAAAAGTCGATATTTTGACCAATTTTGAGGTAAACTGCTCCCTTAACACACAAAATGCTATGCTTCAAACTACTTTATTACTCTGTGTAAATTCAAGTTATAACATTTTTGAAAAGATAATAAACGCAAAGTAATCTTCATCTTCTTAAGGGATGCATCCTCTTTCTTCCTGGTAAAAAGTTATATCAAACAACCACTTACACTGTAAACTAGTATGTTGTGGCCATCACAAAACTTTCTTCTATATAAATCACGTCAATTAAATCATTTAAATAGTACAAAAAATAACAACGATTTAGCACCAATTCATATCAAAGTATATCTGAATTTGAAGTTGGATGAAAATTCGTGCATTAGTTCTTGAGATAGAGCTATAGCGGAAATTCTGAAAAAATGTAGCATAGCAGCGCCACCTGTTGAGCGATTTACACCAAAAGTAAACAGCACTAAACGATATAAGGTATACCTGAATCTGAAGTTTGTTGAAAATCCAAGCATTAGTTCTTGAGATAAAGCTATTGCGGAAATCGCAAAAAATACAGAATAGCAGCGCCACCTTGTGAGCGATTTACACCAAAAATTAAACAGCACTAATTTATACGTCAATTCATGTCAAGGACTAACTAAATCTGAAGTTTGATGAAAATCCGTGCAATAGTTCTTGAGATAGAGCTCTTGTAGAAATCGTGAAAAATGCAGCACAGCAGCGCCGCCTGTTGGGTGATTTACACCAAAAATTAAACAGCACTAATTTATATCAGGGACTAATTGAATCTGAAGTTTGATGAAAATTCGTGTATTTTTTCTTGAGTTAGAGCTATTGCGATAATCATGAACAATGCAGCATACCAGCGCCACCTGTTGGGCGATTTTCACATAAAAGTAATCAGCACCAAACTATATCTTGGACTAACTAAATCTGAAGTTTTATGATAATCCGTGCAGTAGTTCTTGAGATATAGCTATTGCAGAAATCCTGAAAAATGCCTCATAACAGCGCCACCTTTTGGACGATTTTCAGCCAAAACTAATCAGGTCCAGTTTATATCAAGGTCTAACTAAATATGAAGTTATGTAGAATTCCGTGCATTAATTCTTGAGATAGAGCGCCCACAAAATTTTTGTCACATACAGACTCACAGAGTGACAGAGTGACAGACAGACTCGCAAATTTTCTAAAAACCATCAAATCGTGTTCTGGGCATTCTAAAACATATAAATCCGTCGAAATTTTTCGCGAATCCAATACTTTCTTCTTGTAAAGATAAAAGAAAGTAAAAAAAAATCTGTAAAGTTACTAAAGTTTTTCTGGGAAACTGGGATTCCAAGAACTTTCCATGTAGCGGCAACAACAAAAATTCCTGTAACAGACGCTGTTACAGGAATTTTTGTTGTTGCAGTTACATAAAAAGTTCTAGGAATCCCAGTTTCCTAGAAAAACTTTAGTAACTTTACAGATTTTTTTTTTTTTTTTTTTTTTTTTTTTTTTTTACAGCGTAAGAGAACAAAAATAAAGCTGAAGTCGTGTTTCTGTTCGTGTTGATAACACCTTGATAATTTCAATAATAAACCCAAATAAATAAATTTTACTTAACCTAAATAAATACATAGCCTTAGTGTCATTTCATTGTGTTTTTGAAAAATCCCATACTCGAAGTGCGTTTTGTACAAGCGATTATAATTTATTTCTATATGTTTAAGGGGACACAGTACCTTTTAAACTACTTTTTCAATTTTGAATAATACTGTAAAATACTTAAATCTAATGTCACTACAGATATTAGGTACTATAAAGCAAATATAATTTCATATAATTTCAAAAAAAAAATCTTGTAGAACAGCCTATTTAACTAAAATTTAAATTTAAAAAAAAATAAAAAAATAAATTTAAAATCCCTACTACTTTTTTACATATGAATATTTTTGCTTCAAATTTTTTTCCATAATCTTAAAAACATACTACATAAAATTGTGCATGGATTTAACATTCAAGGTTATAGTTTTTTTTTTTTTTTTTTTTTAATTTTCAATTACTTTTCGTTGATTTTTTACTATACAAAAGAGAAAAAGATTGATATTAAATGTAATATCCCATACATCTAAAACTCCATGCACAGTTTTGTGTAGTATAATCTAAGGAATATGAAAAAAAAATTGAAGCAAAAATATTCATATTTAAAAAAGCAGTAGGGATTTTAAATTTATTTTTTTATTTTTTTTTATTTAAATTTTAGTTAAATAGGCTGTTCTACAAGATTTTTTTTTTTAATTATATGAAATTACATTTGCTTTATAGTACCTAATATCCGTGGTGACATTATATTTAAGTATATTACAGTATTATTCAAAATCGAAAAAGTAGTTTAAAAGGTACTGTGTCCCCTTAAATTATTAATATTTTATCTTGTAATGAAAAATTAATTTACATATATTAAAAAAATGTATGTACATATTCTACACTATTTTCCATAGAAAAAGCATTAGAAAAATAAATTAAGAAACTTGAGTATGTACGCACATATGTGTTTAAATGGTAAAATGAAGTGAAATCTGTTAAATTCTATTTGGTTATTTCAACTTCCTGAATGGATCGAAAAAAAAAAATAACAAAATTGTTTAATAGTTTGTTATTTGACGAATATACATAAGTATAATTTTTTTTCCCTCAGTTTCTCCAATCGGGCGTGGCTCGATGGTCATGAGCATGTGCAAGAGTTCGCCAGCGAGCTCTACAGCGGAATGGGATATCAATGACAATAACATCCCCAAGGTGAGTACAAAACTATATTATATATGCTTAAATATTCATCCACCGGAAATTTTAAGTAAAAAAATAGTTTTTTATATTTAAAAGTAAGTTGATAAGATATTTTAAAGCTTTTGATCGAAACGAAAGAACTATGAACTAATCTACTATGAACTAAGTGAAGACTTATACATTATTTTAAAGCGAAATAAGTGCTTTTAAAACCGTTATTTAAAAAGTTCCCTTTTTACTTCTGGGAATTTTTTTTCTGTTTTTTTTTTATTCCACTATTGCTAAACAATAATGTTCGAGATAGATCCGTGTATAACGATCATGATAATAATAATAATTATCATTATTTCATATTTATTTTCAATAGGCCTCGTTTACAGTTTATCGACTATTTGGATAAACCCTCCTGTATAACCATAATAATAATAATAATAATAATTATTATTATTATTATTATTATTATTATTATCATTATTATTTTAATAAACTCTTTAAAACGAGCATAATGTTTATTATTACTTTTGTAGATCCCATTTATAACGAGCCTAATAAATTTTCATTCTTATTGTTGAACACAGTTTATGTGTACGAGTAACGTATACATTCATTTTTTTCAAAATTGTAACAGTTTCAAAGGCTCCTTTTTAATTTTCAACAGTAAAATTTTCCTTTTTAAAACATCGTTTTCTATTTGCAACTGGAAGAGTTTCTGATTTTAAAACATCATGGATCCTGATGGAACCCATGGATTTTGAGTCGGATCATTTTTACTTAATTCAGTTGCTGAATTTTATGGTTCAGCTGTTGATTCACATCGTGCAGTTCGATTAGAAACTACTTAGGAACTTCCTTCGAGAAAATATACAGAAATTTTAGATACACTGTAAAAAGAAAATCTGTAAAGTTACTAAAGTTTTTCTAGGAAACTGGGATTCCTAGAACTTTTTATGTAACGGCAACAACAAAAATTCCTGTAACAGCGTCTGTTACAGGAATTTTTGTTGTTGTCGTTACATGGAAAGTTCTTGGAATCCCAGTTTCCCAGAAAAATTTTAGTAACTTTAAAGAATTTTTTTTTTACAGTGTAGTTATTTTTACTTTATATAATACAGAGATTTCTGTGAATAAATTAAATAAAAAATGTTATTTAAAATTTTCTGATGTGAATTCTGAGTTTCTAAACAAAATGTTCGCCAGATTTTTAAGGCAGTGGATATGAAACACCTACATAAGTTCTATAATGAAATGAAAAAAAAAAAAAAAAGAAAGAAAGAGTTTAGGATTGGAAGTGATCTTTTGCCACCCACACCTGATTTCCTTCAATATCCGATCCCATCCTCGTCAAGATGCTTTCCCACTCATCCTTATCTCGTGTTTTGTAAAGATCATGCGGAAATCATTCTATTTGCTCGAAATACGATCGTCATTCCCGTCCCGATCGCGGTGAACTTCATTGAGAAAAATCGATAAAATCAGTTGCGAGTTGACGGCTTTAACTTCTTCTCGATTTTCATAATGTTTGGTAAACAGGCGAGCTAACACAGGTTTCAACTCATTCTATTTTTGTTAATAACAAAATTTATGTTCTTGGGTGCTCTGTTGTGGATACGAATGGATGATTTTACTAGAATTCTTAAGGGGACGAGGAAAGCAAAATTCAACCAAACAATCGATTTTTACTTTTAAATAGTTTAAACATTTATCTTTCCAACGATGTGTCACACATGTTTATATATATATAAGAGAAGTGTTGGAATTATTCATTCTTTCTAAGGGTACTTCACAGCTTAATGGCCATTTAAATCTTTAATTGGCTTTTTCTCAAAACTTGCCTTTTTCATGTTTATGTTCATTTTTTTTCAATATCTATTAAACTTTAGAACTCAGATTTTTATTTAATACGTATATCATGTTATATTGTATACTTTAACACAGGGATTTAATGATTTGTTGAGAATTATTTATTTTAGGCAGTGAAATCTTACCAAAAGTGCTAATTTAAAAATGACTTTCAATAAATAATTAATAATTAATTTTGAGTTTCACTTAGAATGAAAATGGTCTGTTAAAATACGTAAATCATGTTATTTTAACTACTCTAAAAAACCTAGACCCCTATTTTTCACCATTTCTGAGAAAAAGGTACATAGATTTGTTGAATTTAACATGGCGGAGATAGAGCTTTCCCGGTCCCCTTAAGGGGGTTAGTCAATCACGTCTCAAATTCCCCTCGCTGATGTCAAACCCATGGTAGTGAAATGCATTTTTATTTTTAAAATGTCTTCTCAGGAAATTATCATTTTTGACTTCTTTTTCCAGTGTACTGTACTTAAAGTATGTCTTTTTTCTTTTTTTTAGTTGTCAGAATATTTCTAAAATATATGCCTAATTTAATATTTTATGTGGTAAAATGGTACAAGCGGCGAGTAAGATTTTAATACTTCAGCTAAAATTAAGCCTATACATATTTTAAATATTTTGACATCTAAAAACAGGGACATCCTTTAAGACACAGAAAAAATGAGTAAAAGATGATGAGGACACTTTTTAAAAATAAGAATGCAGTCCACTTCCACAAGTGTAATAAATTTAGAGCGAATGTTTTTGAGAAATCAATAACAGTGGTGGAAAATTGGCGCAGAGGTGGAGCCTATTGACACCACTAAATTATAGTAGCATTTTGCCTCTTAACTAATGATCAAATTTCTGAGTTTTTATTAAACTGAATAATAGGGGAAGACGGGGTACAATGAAACAAAATTTACTAATTATTTTTTCCTATCCACAATTTTGCATGCACAAAAATATAATTAATACATATTTTTAACCTTGTATTTTCCCCATCTAAATAAATTTTTATTAGGTTCTAAACAATATCTTTATGCTTGAAAAATAACAAAAAATAAATGTCTTACAGTGTTTCATTGTACCCCGTATGCCGGGGTACAATGAAACACATATTGGGGTACAATGAAACACTCTAAATGATGAAAGCAGTTTTCACCCAGTATAGTTTATTTTATGAAAAATGAGATAAATACAGAAACAAAACTTGATTAATAAGAAACTTGATAAAAATATTATAGTCTAAGATGAAAAATAAGAAAATTCTATTAGTTTAAGAAATACCTTTCATTTTATATTAAATTGGCCCAAATCAGTTTCAAAAATTAGCATTTTTGCTTATATTTCAGTTGCTCCTGAAGGATTATGGGATGGTAGTTTCAACACAATGAGTTTTTTTTTTTTAATGTAAGTTTCTAAAAAAAAAAAAATAAATAAATAAAACTTGGTTGGAGTCTTTTTATATCAAGTACTTCACATTTGACTTCATTTAAATGTATGATTTCTCGAACGATATATATTTCCTTATGTTTCCATTTATACGAATACTGCTTGTGCCATACATGTTGTGTGCGGATATCTCATTCTTAGTACCTCGATGACCAGCTGGGACTGGGAAAAAAATCTGGATCATCATCAGAGTCTGTAGCAGGCAGAGTTTGTTTTCAAAACAATCCCTTCTTAGCTTTTATTCTCTTTCTATTTTTTAATTGCTTAACAAGAGACTATTTTTACTGACCTGGTTAGAACAAAACTCTTTTTTTTTCCGTTTTCCTACTCTTACTTTTAATATATTCTATTTACTATTTTTATTACTGTAATAAAACATGTTTCATTGTACCCCGTCTCCAAGTGTTTCATTGTACCCCGCACTGAGGTTACTAAATAAAAATTTATTTTCAAACTTCTAATATTTATTTTTTTTTAGTTTGGTTTTGGAGGTATGAAGACAACAACCCAAAGATAACAATGTATAGAAAAAATAATTATTACATATAAAAACAAGGAAAAAGAAACAAAATTACTTTTAGTAAAGAAAGTTACTTTCAATGGTGCAAAAGCAATAATCTTCTATTGCTACTGTTGTAGAAGTGTGAATGTATCCAAATCACATCAGTAATTGGAACATATAGTTGTATAACATATATATAAACTGCAACTCTGTATGACAAATTTAATTGATTTTACAAGTAATGTTTCATTGTACCCCTTGTTTCATTGTACCCCGTCTTCCCCTACCATAAAAATTTAGTGGTGTCAATAGGCTCCACCTCTGCGCCAATTTTCCACCACTGCAATAATGTAAATTTGAAATTTTTTTCGTCGTTCAAAAACTGTCAAAAGAAAAAAAATCTGTGAAAGAGGTAATTGAACTTCTCTGTTATCTGGTCATCTTATCCATGAGATTAAAATTTACAGCTTGGAAAAAAATATTGAGCCGCCTCTTGAAACGCGTATTTTTAACGTATTAACATGTATTTTTTTTTCCTCAATTTCAAAATTAACTCTAATTTCAAATACAATAAACCATTTTAAAGACCTCAGACTCAAATAAGAAGTTCGACATTTTGCAATTTTACTTTAATGTACTATTTAAGAATTAGGTATTAGAAATTTACGAATATATTTTTTCGAATTTATGGATTACTTGTAGCTAACAGCACTGAATTACTGAATTATTAGTTTGGCAATTTCTTTCTATTTTCTCATTCACAATATTTATAATAATGTTGTTAGTTGAAATCTTACTTATAAAGAATATTCTATTTGTTAGTTAACAAATTAGTTGTTAATTTGGTATTTAATCTATTTATCTTATCTATTAATCTATCTTTATATTTCTATACTTCTTAGTAAAATTAATTATAATTACTTTTTTTACAATGTGATTAGATACCCAAAGTAAGGATTTCGTGAAATGTTCGATAGTTTGTTAAAAAAAAACTATATTCTTTAGTATTTACACACTTAAAAAAAAGACAAATGCTTTTGAATGTACGAAAATAAAATATAACTAAGAACGAAAATATACAAGAGCCTCCTCCACGTTCCATAATTTTCTTTACCATTAGGAACCTCCGTAACCAATATAGTTTCAAGATTTAAAGAAGCATTTATAAAACAAAGTTTCCTTTGCTGTCATCGATTGTAGGAAACATTTCACAAAAGTTTTTTTTTTCTTTGTGTGTGTGTGTGTGTGTGTATTAATCCATCTATTCAAACCCGAATATACGTTTTTAGGAGGGAATCATCAATTAACCCTCCTAATACCATTGGGGTCTCTTTTGGACCTCCAACTTTACTTTTTTTTTAGCAGAAAAAGAATAATAATTTAAACTCAATGAAAGGAAATCAAATAGATACCTTATAGGAATAAGCTATATTCAATACAATTAAATTTCTAGTTCAAATCGTGCAAAATTAAGAAACCTTATCAAAAATTAAATCGTTGTACGAAGAGTGTTAAATATTTTCAGCTGCCTAACTGAACTTATACATGAAAGATTAACAAAATAATTAATTTTTGATAAGCATTCTTAATTTTGCATGATTTGAACTAGAAATTTAATTGTATTGAATGTAGCTTATTCTTACGAGGTATTTATTTGATTTTTTCTATTAAATTTAAATTATTATTTTTTCTGGTTCGAAACTAAAAAAAAAAAAAAAAAAAAAAAAAGGAAGGGGTCAAAAGAGACACCAATGGTACAAAGAGGATTAATTTAGAATTGATTTCATCCTAAAATGTATATTCCGGTTTAAGGAAACAAATTAATTTTGATGTTAATGCAGATGTTTTTCAATGCATCGTGTTTGTCTGTAAAATATGTTTGTTGAGCATGAAAATGTTTGATTGAGAATGGATACGACTAGAAAAAATATATTCCGGGTATCTTTAAAAACCTCAGAAAGCAATTTATTTTCGAGATTTAAAGAAGCGTTTACAAAAATACAGTTTATTAATCTGCCCGTCATTTTCGGAAACGTTTCCGAGTAGCTTTTACAGTGCATTAATGATTTTTCTGAAACCGAAATATCCCTTTTTTGGATGCTACCCATTCTGAAGTAAATATTTTCAGCAAACATATTTAAAAGACAAATATGTCAAATTAACAGCAATAACATTAACATTATTATTAATATTATTTTGTTACTCTTGCGCATATCAGTTCAATAACGCAGCTGAAAATGTTCCGGTTTGAGAAAACCGATTAATGCACTGTGAAAGCTACTCGAAAACGTTTCCGAAAATGACGGGCAGATTAATAAAGTGTATATTTGTAAATGCTTCTGTAACGCGTTCACGTCGGCGCGGTGGGTCACACTCGACTGTTTATCAGAACTGCCAAGTCTCCGGTTCTTTAGATACCAGTATTTTAATACAGAAAGTGTTGTTTTATTTAATTAGAACAATTGGGCGATTTAAAGGAACAATATTTTCTCTAAAATAACAGTAGTGTGCAAAAAGCCGGAGACTTGACAACTATGAGACAGTCGAGTGTGACCCACCGCGCCGGCGTGAACGTGTTAAATCTCGAAAATAAATTGTTTTCTGAGCTTTTTAAAGATAAAGGGACGCTTTTTGGAATATTGGGTGTCTCGGAAGAGTTTATTGTGCATTTTCGATCATGATTACAGTACATTTTCGTAGGTTAAAAAAGACCAGCCTTTTTTTTACAGCATTTTCTCTAACATCTTATTTACTTTTATTCTTCTTATTAGAAGCCGCTGTTTTATGAAAACAACAACATCACAACTTTAAAATTCTAATTCAGTTTTTCATTCAAATTAATTTCTTTTCCGCTTCCCAAAGAAAAAAAAAATTAATTTTAGCATTGTCTTAGCGTAATTTTAGCGCATATAGTTTTTAAATGTTGCCAAAAGTTCGCTAAGAAAAAGAGTTCAACTACTCCGTACCACGTGTCATCTTATATTAAATCACCAACACGCATACTTGCATCTCAGATTCGAGAGCCAGATTATTTCTTTGTAGAAAGGTATTGAAGCATGGACAGCGGCTAAAAGGTAGTAGGGAAGTGCGAAAAAGTCTATCTCTTTGAAAAAATGCAGGGGAACTTTTTCTCCTCTAAAAATGTAAATGTCCCTAATAGTTATAGTTGTTTAGTTTGTATTAAAAGTTATTTTAAACATTAGACAAAATTTTGATACTTGTACCCGAGAATTGAAATGAATATCATGATGCTGAAAATTTAAAATAAAGTTTTCCTTATTGGATGTACGTTACTTTTTAACTGCATGAACTTTGTTATGAAAATAAATCATAGAGTTTTTTTTTTTTTTTTTTTTTTTTGCTTCGTATATAATTTCGTTTTCAAAACAAATTCAGACTCTCACTAATTTAATTCATAAATACAGGAATCAAAGGACAAATATTTTTAATACATTGAAATTGATTATGAAAATAAAGTAATACAGATTTTCCACTTCAAAATTCAACTTTAAAAATGAAATCCATTCTTTCTCAAATTTAATTCCTCTGTTTATTATTAAAACACATTTGTATTAATGCACATTCATTATTTTGCCTACGTTTAAATTTTTTTATGAAATGAAATAAAGAAGCGTAAATTTATACACCCGTTTATTAATTAAAGTAGACATTTTAAAATCAAATTAAAATTTGGAACAAAATCATGGGATTACGATTTTACAAAGATATATATTTAAAATTAATAATTATTATTATCGGCTACAAAAAATGATAAAATAGTTTGCATTTGTAAAATTTCCTAAATGAAAAGGACAGAAACTTTTCCAAAACAGAAATTCCATACCATTGTCTCACAATTTTGCAAATATTTCTATTCTGTATATATTTTTTTAAAGGTGCCTCTGTTGCTTGATAATATTTCTACATTTCACTTTTCATCTTTATAATAATCTAATACTTTTTAGAAGAACTTGGTTTTTAAAAGATTAAACTTTATTTTCAAAATTTCATTCGAATTTAATTCGATTTACAGATAATGAGCTTGCTTTACAAAAGGTTAAATTTAATTTCAAATTCATGATTATTATTTCAAAAGAGCGACTTTGAAGTTTAAATCCTGTATAATTTCGAGATTTAAAACTTATATTGCTGAATATTTACTCTTGTGATTGCAAACAATGAATACAATACGAAAATTCTATCACATATCTCTTTTTCATAGGAAGGATATGAATTACAATGAGAAAAATAAACAATACGAATTTTGTACAAAATTGTGTAAATTCGTTTATAAAGATGTTCGCTTATTTAAATAAGTTCTATCAAAGTGCTAAATAAATAAATAATTAAATAAATAAAATGAGTATTAAAAATATATCAATTATACTAATATTTAGAAGCATTTCATTTTTATTAAAAAATGAACTTTAAAAATAATTAGTGCAACAATCAGAAAAAAAAAAAACATTGAAAAATAATATATATCCTCCTGAGACCCAAGCAAAATATAATGCATATATATTTTTATAAATATGAGTTTTTTTCAACTAATAGGCATAAAAAATGATGTTTTTAAAGAAATTAATAAATTTCTATCTTTTAATTTTGTTTTACAGCACATTTACTAAATGGATGTTCAGACCATAACTCGCTTTAAAATAATTTAAAAAATGCTAAAAGTATCAGAAAGAATAGAATTTATTATAAAGAACATAAGGCAAGTATTATCTCTGCTATTAAAATTGCAAAAAAAAAAAAAAAAAAAAAAAAAAATAGTTTAAACAAATCAAAATAACATAAAAACGAAACTTACTAGCAGAACGTAGAATTCCAACTTGACTCATTTATTACGCCATTTTGTAAACAAAGTAGTTACTGTTGCCAAAATCCAAAAGCTGAATGTTGATTTTTATTCATACATTACCATGCCAAACTGGTTTTAGATTGCTACAATGAAATTTAACGCAATAGAAAGCGAAAGCAAAACATCCATTTAAATGGGTGCCAAGTCTCAGGAGGATATATATATATATATATGCATTTGCACTATGCATTTTGTACAGTGGTACTCTATATCTGTATAATTATCTAATAGAGTAAATGATATAATATAATGCATTCTGTATGCATTCTGGTTACATACATAATTTTAGATAGTTTTAAAGATATAGATTAAATATAGAAATATGTAAATTTTCAACTGTCTAGTTTAAACAGATTTTTTTTTAAAGCGTGCTTTAAAAAAAAAAAAAAAGCATCTTTGGAAAAACTGAAAATTGTTTTAGTCGTATACACTTGGTTTTCATTATTTACAACACTCTGTTTTGAGGTTTGTATATTGTGGAAATATACATGTTAATCATTTTCGAAATTGTCTGAATTTTTAATTTTTTTAGCATAATTTTGAAAAAAAAAATGACTCATTTTATGTCATATGTCACCTTAAAACTAAATATACCAACAACCTGTCATTTGACTGCTACCAAATGGTAATATTTCGTAATTTTTTTAATTAAATTTGAAAATTAAACAAAATTAAAGCACTTTATGTCTTGCGTCACTTTAACACTAAATATACGAACAACCTATCATTTGACCGGTACCAAATGAAAATATTTCGATTCCAACCAGAAACTTCTTCGCATAATAAATAAAATATAAATCACACAAAAGTAAGAAATAAGAAAGTTAAATAGTTTTAAATAAAAATTCTGGTGTGAAATATTTTTTTATAAAACCAGAGTAAAATTTCGGTACGATTAGAATAATTTTGCACTTTTTGAACTGTATTAAGATTTACCTACGTCTTAATGAACAGTTATTCTTAAGTATACGTACAATGACTATCACCTGATAATTCTATTACGGTACTACGAATTTTTTGTGGGTAAATTTTTAAAGTAAATTTGAAAATTATAATACGAAAATATTTCGATTCTAACCAGAAATTTGTTCACAGTATAAATAAAATATAAATCACACAAAAATAGGTTAAAAAAAATGAGGTACATATTTTATAAAACCTGAGTAAAATTTCGGTACGATTAGAATAAATTTGAACTTTTTGAACTGTATTAAGATTTATCTACGTCTTAATGAACAGTTATTCTTAAGTATACGTACAATGACTATCACCTGATAACTCTATCACGGTACTCCGAATTGTTTGTGGGTAAATTTTTTAAAGTAAATTTGAAAATTATAATACGAAAATATTTCGATTCTAACCAAAAATTTGTACACAAAATAAATAAAATATAAATCACACAAAAATAGATTAAATAGTTCTAAATAAAAACTCTGGTGAAAAATATTTTTTTATAAATCTTGAGTAAAATTTCGGTACGATAAGAATAATTTTGCACTTTTTGAACTGTATTAAAATTTACCTACTTCCTAATTAACAATTATTCTTAACGCATACAACGACGAGTTCCTTTAAACTTCTTTTAATACCTCGACACTAGTTGACACCAGTTTTTCCATAATTGTAATTTTAACTCATTAAATCTCTCAAAGTTTGAGATTAGGTAATATGAAAATTTCCTTATTAAAATACTGGTTTTTACATTTAAAATTTCTTAATACATAACTTGCATGTTTTCTTACGCACTATGACTATCACCTGATAATTTTATTACGGTACTCCGAAGTTTTCGTGGGTAAATTTTTAAAGTAAATTTGAAAATTATAATACGAAAATATTTCGATGGAAATTTGTTCACAAAATAAATAAAATATAAATCATACAAAAATAAGTTACATAGTTCTAAATAAAAATTCTGGTGTGAAATATTTTTTTTATAAAACTTGAGTAAAATTTCTGTACGATTAGAATAATTTTGCACTTTTTGAACTGCATTAAGATTTATCTGCGTCTTAATGAACAGTTATTCTTAAGTGTACCTAGTACCTACAATGACTATCACCTGATAATTCTATTACGGTACTCCGAATTTTTTTGTGGGTGGAGCATTCCTTGCGGATCAGATTTTTCAGAAGACCCAGAAAAAGACCTCAGATAACCCTTCCAGATTCGTCACAATAAGGATCGTAAAAGAAGAGCAAAGCTAAATGCACATCGTTGTATAAATGCATCATTTTTTAATAGAGAAATAAGTTTTTTTTTAAAAAGAGGAACATCTCCTACCTTTTGTACCTTCTCCCATCCTGTCGCTGCAGATAGTTGTCGCATCCGCTCCCTTTTGTGCTGCGCTAGACACAAAAGGCTCCTGTTTTTCTGAAATTGAAGGGGCAGGCTCCTACCCCCTGAAATTGTCATGATTAAGGGATAGATTGTGGGTGGCCGCCCCGACGGCACCGATGACGTCACACGACCCAACATTAAAATTCTTTACATAATTCTTGCCGCATCTTCTTTTATGACCAAGAAAGTGCCAAGATTATTTCTGGGAGATAAAATGCAGAAAAAAAAGATATATACATCATTAAAAATAACTTTTAAAATAAAAAAATATGTAATTAAAAAAAATAATATAATTAGGAATTAATTTAAAATGTTACAAATAAATTTTAAAATAAAAAATATGCACGTAATTAAATAAAATTCAATATAATTAACAATAAATTTAAATTGACACATATTTAAATCTTAAGAATAAAAACAAATAATTATAAAATTCTCTAAGCAATTTTATAAGTTGTACATCTTTATCGGAAACTACAGGTGTCCACCTTAAAGATATATATTTATACATATATATATAATAATAATAAATAAGTCAAAATGTGCACATAATAATAATAATGATAATGATATAAAATAAGTCAAAATTGGCTAAAATTAATTAATTATTTACATATATTCATATTATGAATATATAATGAATAAAAAATAGTGCTATGAATATATAGACATAATGAATATTTTCATTGCATTTTGCATTTGATACTATTGTCATGCCCAATTTTGACTCTTGAAAATATAATGATTCGTTTTTGTTTGGAATGCAGGATGAATATAGCTGCTTTGTTCATTTTATCATATATATTTTTTACAATTCTTACATTTTCAGCTACACTGTTACATAGTTTCATTGTCATCAGAGTTACATTTTATACAGTTTCAGTTCGCTGATATATTTTCAGTATCTGTGCAAAATTTTTCATTGGTTTGTAAATCCAAAATGCATATATTGTAATATTTACTTTCAAATTCATTTAATATTTTATCAATTGAATTCTGTACTGTTATCATTTTTGTTGTTAGAATCTTATAAAATGCCATCTTTAAAAAAGAGATTTTGTCATTTTTGTTGTACGAACTTTTTAATTATTAAAGTTAATTTTTGATTCAAATGTATTATACACACACACACACACACACACACACACACACATATTTATAGTAGACTCACTCGAATGCGCAGTGCTTGAGATCTGATGTTGCGCGGATTTTAGAATTTTGTGAATTTCAGGTCATTGATCTTTACATTTTGTAAAGATAATTTGAATGTAATATTATTGCAATAGAAATTATAATGAATGCTTACAACATAGAAGAATATGAAAATAATTAAGTAAAGTAGCAAAATAAAATAATAAAAAATTAAGATGATTTTAAAAATGATTAAGTTATTATAAGTAAAGGTCAAGTAAATAATTAATAATGTATAATTAAATATGCACCATAAAGATATACTTTTCTTGAATTTTCAGTGCAACGTGCCTCGTAAAGATATCCTTCTAATTCAGATAAAAATCATAAAATAAGGAAGTTTTATTTCAGGTTTAGCCAGACTTAATAACCAATAAAGCTTGATTAATACATTAAACTATCTGATAAAAATATTGTGATTACCAAATATAACAGCAATATCTTGTAAAAGCAAATGAGAATTACGTTTAAAATATATACAGAATGATATAAAAGTAAAAAAAAAAAAATCTGTAATTTTGATCCTGCATCTGAACTGAACGTTTCATTGTCGACATATGTGATGATGTGCGGATTTTAGGCGTTTGTGGATTTTAGGCTTGCGGATTTGAGGGACTCTATTGTATATATATACACAATAAAACCTCTGAAAAACTGACTCTTCGATACCGCGAAATACGCTCGTTATTCAGAGGTAAAAACATACAAATATGAAAGTTAGAAATATAAAAATTGTAAAACTAAATAGAAGTATCTACTATAAAAGTTTAATGTGAATATATATATATTTAGCTTTGTCAGTATATTTAATTTAATTAATTTAAAATCTAAATTATTTATTAATTTAAACTAAAATATATTATATGGTAAACTATCTAAAACTTAAAAAAAAAAAAAAAAAAACTTCCGACTCTAAAAGTTTAGCATCCTTTTTTAAAAAAGTAATTTTTATCAAATGATATAATAAGTAGGTATATTTTGATAAAATATCCCACACAAAAATTTTAAAATTAATATTCATTAAATGAATGTTTTCGTATGAAAACGTTTTCTTTGTTAAGCTGTTTTTTTTTTTTTTTTTTGTGTGTGTGTGTGTGTCATTCGAAACAATCAAGAAGGCTAGAATTAGTATTTAAAAGTAAGAAGGCAAGAATTAGTATTTCAGAATTTTAGAAGGCTAATTCCGTTATCAAGGAAAAATAAAGATTTATAATTCGCACTTAACAACAAATATTTGAATAATTCAGTTTTGTTCCGTGGGCTTGGAAAACAACATTTAAATATATATATACATATATATATATGTCATAAAGAGCTTCAAAATTCCGTCTATTCCTTGCACGCATGCGTATTGGCTGTATCGATACCAAAGTTCGAATTTATTTTCCAAATGAAAAACCGAAAATTCACTAAATTAAAATTTCTAATTTATTTAAAAACAAACAAAAATAATGCTTTCGAATTTAATAAAGTAGCAATTTTCTCACTTATTTAAACTTATTCACAATTTATTTTTTAGAGTATTAAAAAATATATTCCCATGTAAAATATATTCTAAACGAACAACATTTAAGAAATATATCAATCAACTTAAAAAATCGATTTTATTCAAAAAAGGCAAACCTTTCTTCTCAAATTTAATTTAAAATGTAATATTCATATTTTACATCTAACAATCAAACTATGTCTCATTAAAAATGTCTAATATGTAATAATTTTTATCGTCTATTGTATAAGTATATAAGTACAGGCATAAGTATTAAAACACCAACCCTTATTTCATAACCATGCAATTTCCCTGCAATTACGTTTAAATTTCCGAGTTTCTGCGCAAGAAATTTATCAAGCCTTACCGATCCCTCATTTGAAAAAAAAAAAAAAACATTATCTTCATTTTACTCTACCAAGCGCTCGCTGGCCTAGTGGTTAAGAAGCTCGATTCGAAACGCGCGTTACCAGGTTCAAAGCCAAGGCAATGCCATCCACGGAAGAACGACTGAAGTATATTTTAAAAAACTCCTTTTCAGATTACGGAAATTTTCTGTCCTGGAACGGAAAATTCTTCAATTGGCGGATATTTTCTTTCTTGTCACAGAGAAAAAAGAAACGGACATTCTTCAATTCTCAGATATATTCCGGTAGCAGTGCTGCCTGGAATATTTCCATGAATTGAAGAAAACATTTCTGAGAGTGTGGATACGAAGCTCCTTTGACGATTCCGCATCATATTCATAGTTATTATTATTATTACTATATTTAAAACTTTTTGCAAATAATAACTGTTAAATATCGGAAAAATTAACAAAATATAAATGAATTAAAAATTATTATTCAATACAAAAATGTATATATTATTGTAAAATGCAACAGATTGAGATGGAAAAAAAAATATGACGTGAAACATAGGTCGTTCTTCCGATGTTATTGAATCTCCACTTTTGTCTTCATGTCGAATCATTACAAAAAAGTAGTTATGTGAATAAGGAAAGATGTAATATTATTTTTAGTTTTATTTTTTTATATATATAAAAAATTTTATTTCCTGAAAAATTGCAATTTTTAACATTGGGTCATCATCCATCATTCCACATAGTCCCTTTTCAAACAGTTTACTTTATGACATAAGTTTAATTTTTTTTAATTCCGAAACGCATGAAACTGGCAAGTGTTGTTATTCAGAAACTATGTAATCGAAAGACGTTTTCCGGTTTTTTTTTTTTTTTTTTTTTTTTTTTTTTTTTTTGTAAATGCAATAGATTTTTCGGAAAATACTCTGAAAGTTGGCATTTTGAACCGAATTTACGGACGAAAGTTGAAAAACCAGTCAGAGAAGGGAGAAAAAGTCTGTGATCAAAATCGCCTATAACTCAATAGGTAATTTATTTATAGAAAAAATGGGAAAAATCATTTCGATTCCAAATCCCTTCCAGAGTCAGGCCTGTCAATTTTATACCTTTACGTTTAAAAATGAGTCTGGCATTGTGTCAAAAAGTTTCGCGCTTGTTGAACAGGGGACTTGAGAACAGCCTTAAGTAGTCTCAGGAGTCTCACCTTTTTACCTGGAGGCGCAATTTAGCTACATGCAATATTTAATTATTATTTTCTCAGTTTCTATAAAATATAAATGCATAAAATTTTTAATATAGACAACCTAATATCTCTTCTATTTAAAATATTTTTTTTAATATTCTATATTGAAATTTTATTTTACTTTTTTTAATGTTTAATTTTGATTAAAAAATAAATTAAAATAGTTTTTTGACTTGCATGCAGTGCGCGCAAGGCTGTAGCAAAACTATTGGTTCAAGAGCCTCCCAAAATGTTGATAACGATGTAAAACTAATGTATCTTGAACGTATACTTCATTTGTACGCAATTTATTTATTTATTTTATTTGAAATTTAAATTTAACCCCCTCACTGACAAGCCCGTTTTAATACGTTCACTAAGCTCCAGGTTTCACTGCAATACAAGCAATATTTAAATTAATATAATTCTATTGATTTAATGTATTTTTAATACATTGAACAATGATTAATACTTCCAAGGATTGCATTCATATTCGTTATTAAGTTTTTATATAAAATGTTCAAATAATCATTTTTTTTTTAGCATTTAAAACAAAATGCAGAGAAAACAACATTACAATTTTGCCCTTTTCCAAGACAGTCGGAGGGTTAAATTATAAGATTTTGAAAAAATTCATTCTTTTATTGAAAAATTGCCAATTTTAAATAATCAATGCAATTATAACACTAAATTTGAAGTATAAGTTATACTTTATCTTAAAATAAAGATATTTACCAAGATTCATGCAAATTGCTTTATTAGTTTGTGAAAAATTTTGTGCGCAAACATACAATTTAAGAAACAATTTAAATTTTTTTTTATCAAAATTAAATATAACAAAAATAAAATAAAATTTCAATATAGAACATTAAAAAAATATATTTTAAATAGAAGAGATATTAGATTGTGTATATTAAAAATTTTGTGCATTTATGTTTTATAGAGACTGAGAAAAAAAAAATTAAATGTCTCTTGTTGCTAAATTGCACAGCCAGGTAAAAGGTAAGACTCCTGAGACCCCTTAAATCATCCAAAACATCTTAATAAAATAAAATTTGATTTTATGGCGGCAGGGGAGAGGCGGGGTTAATGCATATATGTGTCCATCGCCAATTGGAAGCTCTTTTGCAATGGAGATGTTTATCTTTTCCTCTGTTCTAGTTGTATTAAGAGTAAACAGCCATAAAGTCGAACAATTGATCTTCATAAATGGTCTCCTCCTGTTCTGTATGAAAGTGGAACAGAATATTTCCAATATCACTAATAAGGCATCTAGATAATAATAAAAAGAATTAATGACTACTACACTATATCTGATGCGAGAAATAGTGTTCGTATTTAGAATTGTTATTGAATTTTAGAGTTAATTGACAGATTTATCTGGCAATGAAATATTTTCTCCTAATAAAAATTTACAAGGAAGACTTTCTTTAAAAACATTCTGTAACGACTGTTGTTAACGTGAATGATGGCATTTCAGATCATTTTATCATAGATCGTGCAATTGTAGGATGATGTTCTCATTTGTCTTGATAAAGGCTTTGTTGAAGCCGAAACATGTAGACAGTTTATTTAAAAAAAATTACTATTTTTTAGGGTTTTTATTTAACACATTTAGCAATTAAGGAAATGTATTAGTATCCTTGATTTCAAATCAACTAATATTGACACCATAACAAGATTGTATTGAAGTCTCAATAGGAAGTATCAATTCATAAAGAGCGATTAAACCGTATCAAATATTTTCAGGCAATCAATAATAATAGTAATAATTAGCAACAGAATACTACAATTTTTCTATAAATCAGCAATGTAGTCTATTTTGGCTGGTACATGTTTTGCATTTGGTACATATTTATTACTATTGGTACATATTTTGTCTATTTAGTCTATTTTGTTTTGATTGCATTGCAATTTTATCTCTTATATTGATTTTAATGCTTAGATAAAATTTCGTTACTTATATTATATATCACTAATTAACGCATTATTTACACCCCACACCCTTATACGAGATTTAACAATAAAAGTAATAAATGAAATTGAAACTAAATTACAGGAAATGAAAAATAATGAAGTCGATGATTTTTCATAAAAGATACATCTTCATTTTTTATTTTCATTTTCCCATTTGTAAATGATAAATTGGTGCTGTTTTATAATGGTAGGTTTAATATTCTTTCTCAAACATCATAAATGCTATATTATTAAAAAAAAAGCTCTAAATTACAATATTTCAATACCAGTGTTTATCTCAGACGTCTAGAGGAATAGGATACTGCTTACAAAAGACAAATTGATGATAAAAACGATAAGGGGGGTGGGCTTTCCATAAATATGATTCCTTAATAATAATTTTATTTAGATATTTCACATCGCATGAAGCCTGTTCTCCCATTATTAAAAGTGTATTATGTGATTTTTTTTTATCATTGCATCATTCATTCGGATACATATATATAGCAACTTTTCATGGTCTGTTTTTCTGTTTTTCTATTCATATTTGTACTAGACAACAGTTTCAATTACGGCGATTTTTTAATTTTCCCCCAACTTTTAATAAACTCTTTTTTCCGATTGACAAGTGTGATAACTTTCTTTCTTTTGTATTACGGTGAAAATTTTACCGGTCTCATACGCAAACAAAACCTGTTTTATACAAATATCAGAGTAGAAAATTTCGCTCTAAACCTCATTCTGTAATATATTAACAATACCTTCGATCTATAAATCACAACAGTATCGTACTATCACAATAATAATTATTACTATTATTGCTATTATTATTATTATTATTAACAACCAAGCAAAAGTCCTTTCAGAAAACGGTAAAACGCCGTTACAAAAGTAAATAAAAAAAAATAAATAAATAAACTCTTTATTTTAATGTCATCAGTTTAAATGGACAATCGTTTATGGTAGTTTTGAATAGAAACTTATTTTAAATGTCAATTGAACAGCTAAGAATCGGCCTCATCTGCAACTTTTATTGAGTGCCATTTTGTAAAATACAGTTTTTAAACTAGACATTGAAAAGCATTTCTTTTCTTTTCTTTTATTCTTTCTGTGTGTCTAATTTCAGTAATAAAAAATCGAACATTTTATTTATTACAGTTTCGTTTCATAAATTGACCACAAAAAGAAATTTTCGAAACTAAAAAAACATAAATAAGATTCCTAGATGCCGTTTCATTTACAAACTGCATATCTTACGAGATTAAAAAACGTATAATAAAATTTTAAAGTTTCATTAGAGTTTCACAATTTTCGATTAGATATTGACTTTTTACAAATTATTTTCTGATTTTCCTATTGTCAATTTGTACTAGACCTAGTTATTTCTGATATGGTTTTTCTGGTCTTTTTTGCTTTTCTGGTTTTTCTGGTCTAACCCTTTTTTATATTGATGACCGTTATATTTCCCCTTCATTTGTATTATAACTAAAAATTTAGCGGTCTCATCCAAATACAAACAGAGCCTCCTGCTTCATACAAAGAACAAGGTAGAAAAATACTTGTTTCTCCTAATTCTACTCTTTCTGTAAAATATTAACAATAACTTCGATCTATAAATGAAAACAGTTGTACACAAAACTCCATTAAATTGACTGCAAAAAGAAATCCCTTAAACTATTATGATAACAATTTTTATTGCTATTACTGCTATTATTGTTATTATCATTATTATTAATATTATTAATGACTGAGAGCCATTTCTTTCAGACAGCGGTAAAACGGTGTTACAAAAATAATAAATAAAATAGAATAAAATAAAATAAAATAAAATAAATAAAACTGTTTATTTTAAGGTCATCAGTTTACACTGTCGATCGTTTATGAAGTTTTGAATAGAAATTTATTTTTATTGCCAACTGTAATTAATGTGCCACATTGGAAAATGTAGTTTTAAAACTAGAAATTGAAAAGCAATTCTTTTCTTTTATTCTTTTTGAGTGTCTAATTTCAATTATAAGAAAATAATAATAAGTCAAACATTTTAATTTTTGCAAACGCATTATAGATAGCGGAAATTGACCACGAAGAGAAATTTACGAAACTAAAATATCCAACAACAAATTTCTTAGATAACGTTTCATTTACAGAATTCATATCTCACGCAGAGTTGCCAGTTTGGCCTCCATTTTTATTCATAAATTTAGTGTTCATACTAGAAATAAAGGAAAGTATTTTATGCTTTATTTAATAAGAAACATTTAGCGATCACATAAAGTAAAATTTCTTCTTTCGAAATTCTCGGTATGAATATGAAATTTCGGATTAAAATTAGAGGCCAAACTGGAAACCATGATCTCACGAGGTTCTTCGTTTTAAAAATGTATCAAATTTTATACCCTCGTTAGAATTTCACAATTTTCGTAGCGATATGATTTTTTACAAATTATTTTCTGATTTTCTTATTGTAAATTTGTACTAGACCTAGTTATTTATGATATGTTTTTTTTTTTTTTTTTTCCTCAAAATGTTCAACAAACCATCTTTCATATTGACGAACATGATATTTTCCCTTCATTTGTATTATAACGAAAAATTTAGCGGTCTCATCCAAATACAAGCAAAGCCTGCTTCATACAAAGAACAAGGTAGAAAAATACTCGTTTCTCCTAAATTTACTCTTTCTGTAACATATTAACAATACCTTCGATCTATAAATCAAAAAAGTTGTACACAAAACTCCACTAAATTGACCATAAAGAGAAAATTTCGAAACTATTACGAGGCTTGTTAAACCTTAATTCCCACATTTTAGTTCTTAAAAGTGGAATGTCTGAACCGTAACCGTTCATTATCTAATAGGCGAAGTCAGATTTGGGAGATGTGCGGCCTCGGGCCGTGGTTTTGCGGCAGCGCCTTTTTTTTTTTTTTAGAGGTTTTACTTTTTGTGTTCGTCTAGTTTTTTCGTGACTGACAGATCATTTATTTTATTCCGGTGGCATTTATGCGCTATGTTGTATCTTTATGCTAGTGTTTAAGTATTTTGTGTTTATTTCTAATCGACTCATTACTCCTAAAGCAGCAAAAAATATGCTTCTTATCGGGCGACTAAAATATGTAAAAGATTTTAAAAAAAGTAAAAAATGTTGTATGAACTTTAAAAAGTTCATTGTTTTACTTAAGAGTTGACTTAAATAATGGAAGAGGTTATTAAAATATTTTCTGATGAAGAGCTTGGAAAAACTTGAAAGTACTAAGAAGTTAAAAAAAAAAAAAATGTATATTATTTGTAACATCTCTTCTATTATTTTAGTTACCTTTTAAGTAAAACAGTGATTATTTTTTTAAAGTTCATGTAATATATTTTATGTTTGAATGAAGATGAAATATCGCGTTTCGACTTATGATATTATGTATAAATAAAAGTATTTCAATTGTAATTAAATACAACATAACTGAAAAATCAATATTAAAAATAAGCCAAATCAAAACATAAGTCGATTTTTCCTTTTCTTTACGACAATTGTTTTTATTTGATTTGTGTAACTTTTCGTGCATTTATGTTTGTTTATATGTGTGTATGTATGTATGTAAAATTTAAACAAACTGGAAAATAAAGCGATAAAATTATACTATTAAAAAATAAAACTATTATCAATATTATATGTATTATAACGGCAAATTTAAACATTTTTACTTGAAAAACAAAATATATTTAATATGAATATTAAGAAATTTTATCAGATTTTTAACATACCTTCTTTAGAAATTTTGAAGCTTTGAAGTGAATTATATCGCTCAAACGGTTATTAGTCTGAAGGGAAAATAATCGGGAAGTAGTATAAATGTATTAATTGAATGAATTATCGATTGTCTTTTCTATTAAAATTGAAATTACGAAAATAATAGGCGAAAAGAAGAAACAATTATGGCCCAGACTTGAATTATTTAAACAAATGCTCCGGCTTTATGTTTTCAACTGCCCAGCAGTTAATCATTTAGAAATCCAAGATATTTTAGACATATTAATATATATATATATACATATATACACTATATGGCCAAAGGTGGCTGGTCACTTGCAATTTTAGACGTTTTGTCAAATATCTAGATAAATACATGAGGAATTAACCTGAAACTGCAGGTGTGTAAACAGTATAGTATAAGTCATATGTTTCGGTGAAGATTTTTTTCCCGAAACCCCATAGGGGACCGTCAACATATTGAAAAAGAACGAATATCTTTTGGATAACCATATAAAAACTAATATAGCAAAAGCGTTCAAACTCGAGATTATTAATAAGTGGCTTATTGTGATATACTGTGTTCATTTTTATGAGGATAGCATGTATACTCGTAGAGAAATTAAGGTTTTTATAAAAACAGTCCCAAATTTCGCCAAGTTTTTTTTATTATAATTTGCAAAGTTCTTAATATTAAAAAAACATTCTTTTCAGAAAATATGACAAACAACATTGTACACAGTACCCTGCAATCAAAATGAAAAAATAATAAAAATTGTAAGAAAAATGAGCAGGTTTACTAAATAATGATTCACTGCGCATGCTCGAACGTAATCAAAATATAATTTGCATAATGTGTTAGCTAAATGTATAGAGCAACTTTTGTGAAAGTCTCAAAAACATAGTGTGAAAAGTCTGATAATAATCGTTTATAGAATAAGCTCAAAATCCGTTATTCCTAAAATAAAGAAAAAAAGTAAGGGGCTGTATCCAAATACAGTAGTACGTGCAATATTGTGTATGCTATATTGGCACTAATCAATGGATATATGGATACAACCCCTCATCTTTTTGCTTCATTTTGAGAACAACGGATTTTGAGCTTATTCTATAAACGATTATTATTAGACTTTTCAAACTATGTTTTTGAGACTTTTACAAAAGTTGCTCTATACATTTAGCTAACACATTATACACATTAGATTTTGATTGCTTTCGCGCATGCGCAGCGAAATATTTTTTAGTAAACCTACTCATTTTTCTTCCAATTTTTATTATTTTTTAATTTTGATTGCAGAGTATTGTGTACAATGTTGTTCGTCATATTTTCTGAAAAGAACTTGTTTTTATATTAAAAACTCTGCAAATTATAAGCAAAAAACTTGGCAAAATTTGGGGCTGTTTTTATAAAAACCTTATTTCCTCTACGCGTATACATGCTATCCTCATAAAAATGAACGCAGTATATTACAGTAAGTCACTTATTAATAATCTCAAGTTTGAACGCTTTTGCTACATTAGTTTTTACAGGGTTATCCAAAAGGTATTCGTTCTTTTTCAATTTGTTGGCGGTTCCCTATGGAGTTTCGGGAAAAAAATCTTCGCGGAAATATATGACCTATACTATACTGTTTACACACCTGCTGTTTCAGGTTAATTCCTCATGTATATTTCTAGATATTTAACAAAACGTCTAAAATCACAATTGGCCGGTCACCTTTGGCCATATAGTGTATGTGTGTGTATTTGAATAATGAAATATCAAATTTTTCGAGTAAGATAATGCGTATACAAGCATGCACAAATGTTTCTTGCTTTTGTTTTATTCCTGCATCCTTTCATTAGTTTTGTTTATTTACTTTTGATTTCACTTACTTTACTTATTTTTGTTTATTTACTTTACTTTTTTACTTAATATTTATTTACTTGTTATTTATTACTTATTTATTTATTTGTTTTCATTACTTTTGTTTTATTTCTGATCGAGTTAATATAATACGTAAACATGCATGCACAAATTTCTTATGTATATTTGTTACTTTTGTTTTAATTCTGCATCCCGACTAGCCTCATTCTTTTGTCCTTGTTAATCTCACTGTTTTATAAAACTTCAACATGAATCTTATTAATATATTTATGTAAGCTTTTAAATTAAAATAAATTTTAGATTTCGTAAACTTTCAGAAATTTATGCACTTACAAGAAGAGCTTTCCTGTAAAAGTTTCCTGTGTTACACTTAACTGAAACTAATACCTCTCTTAGTTATAATTTAAAAAATCTTGTGGTTTTTTTTTATTATTATTCTAGATTTTCTGTAATAATAACAGTTTTAAAATATACTTAAATAAATTCTAAAGCTTGCTGATATCATACTTTTAAATAGTTGCACACTCTCAAAACAAATCTGTAGATTCAAAGGATTTTTCCATTGATTATATTTCGTTTAAAAATGGAAATTTCCTCTTTGTTTGCCCATTTTCCTCCAAAGTGTAGCAAATTCCCCAATCGAAAGCCAAAAATTACCTAAAATCCTTCACTCTAAAGCTGTATTTTCGCCAAATTATAAGGGTGTTCCGGTACTTTTTCGTATTAGAAACGGACTTTTTACGTATGTCCCTTTTCCCTCAAAACACGAAAAAATCGCGAACCTAAGCACAAATTTCCCTGAAATTTTTTAGCCAACAGACAAAAATTTCTTCAAATCGGAAAAAAGTATTTACCAATTACATAAATGCATTGTCTTTTTTTCTATTCGACAGAAATCCTGCACTATCAAAAAAAATTTCGTTAAAAAACGTAAAAAGTACAGACAGCAAGTTGCTGGAGCACCCTTGTGATTCGAAGAGATTGTCTCTACTATTTGAAGAAATTTCCCCCTTTTGATTGGAAAATTTCCTGAAATTTTGAGCTTCGGTTTGCAAATTTTTCGTGTTTTGAGGGGGGGGGGGGGTGACATACGTAATCATTCCGTTTCCAATACGAAAAGGTAGGGTAAGGTGCCCTATTATCGTCCCCCAGTCACTTTTAGGCCCTCGAAAGGTGTAATTTTCGGTGAAAATCTACAAAATTTGGATTTTACATAGACTAACTACCCACACACATAGAAGCATAGGCAAATATCGTACAAAAAATTTTTAACAATGCGAAAAACTGTTTTTTTAAAGTATCTAAAAAATGCAAAAGAAAAAAATGGTCCCAATTTCGTCCCCCCAAAAAATCCAATACGCCGAGGCTCAACTTATAACTAAATCAAAATTTATTTCTAAATAAGTAAATAATTTATTTGACATTAAAGTAAGGCACAAAGAAATGTACTAATTATCAGTGGAAGAATAACCTGACGAAACATTAGCCATCCAAACACGAAGAAAAAATTGAAAAAAAAAAATCATGAAAAAGCATTCCTAATTTCGCACCCGGGACGAAAATAAGAACTGCAAGGGGGACGAAATTGAGACCACGGTAATTCCCAATATGACGGAGCTTTAGTTCCCGTAAGATGAACTGAGCGTCTTTACTCACTGTATGCTACTGTCAGCATCTTACCAACGTAAAATACATGCAATGAACAAGAAGTAAATACTTACAGTAAAGTAAATAACGTTCTACAAACGACGTAATAAGAATTCGGGTCTTCTAAAAATAGTAAATTCGCCGTCTTTAATTTATGTATGCGTCTTGGCGAACGAAACTTTTACCACTGACCCCTTTTACATCCCGTCCCCTGTGCCTTGCGTCATAAGTGGCGTCACTTTCGCAGAAGCGGGGAAGTTCAGGGGGACGAAATATGGGCACTTTACCCCGTTAAGCAGCACAGTTGCCCGTAAATGGAACCGTAGATTGGATGATTTCAGGTAATTTTTACGTTAGATTGGCGCACTTTCTCTATTTTCGAAGGAAATAGGAAAAACTAGAGAACAGGAATTCTGCTTTATCAGAATTTAGTGTCGCCTCCGGCATTTCCATTACTTCATTTTCTTCTGATGGACTGATGGCTTCTATTATTATGAAACAGCCATTATAAATGAAGTGTTAGGTGAAGATGAAAGAGCAGCCTAAAAAAGTTAGAACTCTAATTGTTTGGTCAGAACGGGGGGAAGAAATGGCCATAATTGTTTTTTACGGCTGCTCTTTCATCTTCACCTAAAACTTCATTTATAATGGCTGTTTCATAATAAAAGAAGCCACCAGTCCATCAGAAGAAAATAACTCGGTTAAGCGGGACTCTACTGCAGTACAAACCATATTTAAATTTTAAGACTTAAAGCACACGTTTTATTTTATGTAAAATGACGTCATTCGCATCCGCATAAGAATTTCATAGACCGACAGTAAATCATGCATAGTACATCACTATCGCGAAATAATGCACAAATGCAGCAAACGTCATTCAAGAAAATCGAAAAAAAAAAACGGCTATCTAATGATTCATAGATACTTACAATTAAATATAGTATATAATAGCTCCATTGTTTTAACAGAAATCATTCGTTTATATTTTTTTCAAAATAGCACGTATTTTAATTACATTTTCTTTCGGTTGTTATGAGAAAATGGCAACAAAAATATATAATTACTATTTTAAAACTATTTTTCATTTGCTTTCTACAGAAATGGATAAAATGCCGTTGCCAATATTAAGCAAATGGCTCCAAAAACTACAAAAAAATTAATATTTCAAAAACAAATGGAGATACAGCTTTCAAACAAAGTGCATTTAAAAGAACTTTTTTTTTCCAATACGACGGTATAAGAACTGAAAGTGTGCGATGCTTAGAAATTTAAAAAATTGCTAAAGAGTATTTAATCGTAATGATTTGTTTTACAGCTAGCCTTGGTAAGCTAACGTTATTTTTTGGACACAAAATAAGCTGGGAGAAAGAAATAGCATACCGGACCGGAGGCTAACAAAGCGGGGAATTTTCGTATTTTAACGTAATACAGTAGACTCCCTCAAATCCGCACAACTTGGGACCAGAGGTTGTGCGGATTTTAGAATTTTGCGGATTTCTGGTCATTGCTTTGTTTACACTTTTTAAACAGTAACTTGAATCTAATAATGCGATCAAAATTATAAAGAATCCTTGCAATATAGTAAAATATTAAAATAATTAAGTAAAGTAATAAACTAAAATGAAAAAAAGTACGATAGCTTTAAAAATGATTCAATTATTAAGAGTAAAGGTCAGGTAAATAATTAATAATGTATAATTAAATCTGCATAATAAAGATTAGATACATTTTCCTTGAATTATTGAATGAAACTTTCCTCATAAAAGTACCCTATTAATTCACATAAAAATCATAAAGTAAGGAAGTTTTATTTCAGGTTTAGCCAGTCTTAATAACCAAAAAATCTCGTTTAATACATAAAAAATTTGGTAAAAAGATTATGATTACCACAGATATCAGCAATATCTTTATTTTTTTTTTCAGAAATAAATTGTACTTTCTTCATGAAAAACCATGAGTTCTGTCATATTATAGAGAACTAATTTCATATTAAAATACAAAATGGAACGATATAAAACTAAAAAATTCTGTAATTTTGCCCCTACATCTGAACTGAAAGTTTCATTGTTTACATGTGTGATGATGTGCGGATTTCAGGCATTTGCGGATTTAAGGGTTGTGGATTTGAGGGAGTATACTGTATAACCAACGGAAAAATTAATCCAATTCACAATTCACGGATTTTTTTTTCTTTGTGTGTGTGTAAGTAATGCGTATAATTTTCTTCATTATTTATCTATTTACTTATTTAGTTATACATTTAGTTTTTTCTCGATGTTAAATTATTTTCCTGGTATTTTCCCCCTGATTTCTTAAAATCCTGCTCTTATTTTTCTCTTTCGTAGATTTAAAGTTAAGTAAATATAATAATAGCTACTAATAATTCTTTTAACAATTTTAACTATTTTAACTAGAAAAATATTTATCTCTATAGACCTTTCATTTGTTAAAATAGTCCTTCGGAGTTAATTTTCGACCATCAAAATCGTGCAGTTTTGTAACTATTTGAGACTTGGAAAAACTGTTGTCGTTAAACGGCCATGATAGCTGTGCATGGCATTTTTTAAGCGTTTGCCATACAAGTATCTTATTTACATTCTTAGTTTTTGTTTTTCGCTCATATCAAATACTTTTATTTAATATAAAATTGTTACCTCTTAAAAGCTATAAACAAAAATTGTAAGACGAAATTAGTGGAGCATATGTACCAAATACATCATGACGTTTCTGTTTAACCCTTTATGTTCCAAATTAAGAATTCAGGAAAATTTTATCTTCTAAAGCATTTTTCGTGAATCTTTGGAACTACATTACAATATTTACACAATTATTTAATAAATTTTAGAAGGATTTTGCCAATTAAAAATAATTAATTAAATTTGAATTTATAAGGATTTTGTACAATATTTATAACACCACTCAAATCTTTTATTTAAAATATTTTTTTTTAGTATTTTGTAGAATTAGTAAATGTACAAATATAATGTTATTACAATAGAAACATGGAAATATTCTCGAACTGAAACATCTTGCTTCCCATCTTTCAACGACAAGAAAGCTAAAAAGATGCAAAAGCAAAAGATATCATCCGTTTTAAAATATTTTTATTTTACGAAACCCACAAGGCTTTTGGAACAAGATAAAGTAAAGTATCTATAACTCATTCTAAATTGTATTACTACTAATCGATGTATTAAATGAATTTATAACAAGTCGTTTTAATGTCACTTTAAAGTACCACCGGGGCATGTTTATTTTTTATATTGTAAATTATTAGCTTCTAACATATATTTTTAAAAATCTTTTTATGAAAAATTTTTGATATAAACGAAACATTAAATACAACATTGATTTAATTTTAATTGAATTTATGCATCGCTAACTTTACAAACAGGTTTCTTACTCAGTTGAGCATGTGTTCAAGTAATTCTGCGGTTGTGCTCATATCAGTATTCCACTTACAAGATGATGTAAAACATGAGCAACATACTTGTTATTCGGGGGTAAATAGCACCTCATCTTTCAAAGTATTTTAATAATCATCTCATATCCGGAAACTGAAAATATCTTCGGGTCATGTTGAAGCCGATCCTTCAAAATATGCCATACGTAAGTAGTTACGAAAAACCAGGAGCACAAGAGGGGAAAGTGCGGGAGGCAGTTCAGCTTTAGGCAGTTGCATACGTTAACCCACCTTTTTTTTCGAAAGAGAATCAAAGAAATACTGTTCATGCTTTAAGATGCTACCGGGGCACTAACGTATCAAAAATTAATGATGATTTAATAATTTATCAAATAGCTTAATACTTCATGTTTCCACCGTAGCACGTGGAACTACAGCAACTGCAGGTCACAGTTCGTAATTTCAAAATAAATCCAACGTAAACATGACAGTTATTGCCATCTATGAACACCAGAAGAAATAATATTTAAAACAAACAACATATAACATGCCTCTTTACAGAATTAAAAAAAAAAACTATTACTATTGAAATGTTAGCTGTAACATTGGGTAACAATTTATGTATATAAAAAAAGGCTTCAAATAAAAATAAGTTTTTCAACTGTAAAGGAACATAACATTTTTTTCAATTTAAATTATTTTAGTTAAATCCATAGGGAAGAGTTTGGCAATATTTCGTAGGGATTTCCTTCTTCCAAGTACACTTTGTTGAATAACTGTAACATCTACCATCTACTAGAACTTCCAGCAGTTGGTTAAAATCTATCAGAACTTTATTAGCTTCAGTGGAATCCAAGGTCTCACTCGTATAAAAAACTTGAATTGTTCCTGATCAATCAGATCCGCGATCATCAGTTTTGTCTTGTAGAATATGTTATCTATATTTATTTCTTCTATAGACATCTTCAGCTTCTCCTTTTGTTACATACGGACGAGGTAGAGGAGCTAATTGAATTATCATACGCTGTTTCCAAGGCTGTTTTCCCTTCTGTTTAAACCAACCTTTTGTATTATTATGCAATTCTGGCAAAACAGCATGCGTATTAGCACACTTATTTTGAGATATTTGTCGCTTCTTCAGAGCTACTCGTGCATCTTTAACATTAAATTTAGGCTTCAACAGCTATAGATGTGATATCAGGAAGGATCTCAATTTTCGACCCTTTACTAATTCAGCTGGTGATGCCATATCCTTTGCTGGTTGGATTTTGTAGTTCAATAATACAACTTGTGTATCGTTACTTTCTTCGGCAGGTTTAGAAAGAGTATTCTTTATTGTCTTGCACTGTTATCTCAATTTGTCCATTTGCTTTTGGAAAGTCAGGTAATCTAACATTAATATGGTGCTTAATACTCTATTCTTAAAAGAAATTCCGCATCATATCAGAGTAAAAAGGCGGTTCCCCATCATTTATTAGCTCTTCTGGTATTTCATGTGTTGCATACATAATTTCATTACTGCAATGACAGCTTGTGATTTTGTACTGTTAAGGGAAGAAAAAAAGTGGAATCTCATGTTATTTCCTATGGGGAAAAATACGTATCCTTCTTGTTCATTCACATTTGGAATTTTCAACAATCTTTCTTTTTTCAGCACGTAAATAGGAAGGTCTTTTTTATCTGTCTGTAAGCATATTTTTAAGATAATTATGCGCATTTTAAAGTTTGTTTTAAAGTTTCAAAGAATTCCGAAAAGTATCTTTACCCGTTTGTAACTTTGGACTGGAAAAAGATGTAAAAATTTGGAACTTACAGAGGAATAAAGACCCTTCCTATATACGTGCTGAAATAAAATATTGCTGAAATTTCCAAATTTGAATGAACTAGAAGGATAAGTATTTTCCCCATAGGATAACGTGGGAATCCACTTTTTTTCTGCCCCACCGGATAAGTCCCCTTAAGTGACTTCCATACAATATATTTAAATAAATAATCTATTATTAATAGAGGCATTTTTTAAAAGAAGAAATCACATGCAATTTTTTTTTAGATGGTCCATCAGCAACGTCTGGATTCATTAGAACTTCTTTGTTTTTTCTTTAGTATTTTTGAGAAGTGTTGCATTTAGACAGAAATTCTCTATTTGAATTGGATCAATAAAAATATTCCCTGGCTTTAGTTTCGATAGAAACTTACATCTCTATGAAAATGTATTCAAAATTTCTCTGCTTGGAAGCTTTTGGCACAACTAGCTGCTGTCTCCAAAATTATATTTCAAGTCAACCCGAAACCAGTACACAATCCAAAGCCTAAATGCTTAAATTTGAACCCTACCGGAACCCGAAATGGAAGAAATCAATCCATATTTAATGCAATTATGCGAAAATAGCCTACAATTATATCTCTAATATGAATTTTATTTTTTATGTTGAAAAATGAACAAATATATTACTCATTAATGTTTAAAAAAGGAAAGAAAAATCTTAAGAGATATTCTACCCATTTTTTGTAAAAAATTGGGTCAACCCGACCCCGACAACTAAGAGGCAAATCCTAACCCTTAAATAGACCCAAATCTAGAGATCCTACATTAGAGATGTAGGATCTAATGTAAAATCGCTACCGAAATCCGACCGGCAGCGAAAAATATTCGCATCAATCTAGCCCGGTTCAGGTTAGGTCGGGTTCGGGTAAAATTTGTTACTCGAACGATGCAGTACTCTAACTAGGATGCATCGTATGCAGGGCTGGCCAAAGGGCATTTTGGCGCCGGTGCGAGCACACATTTTGGGCGCCCTCCCCCCCCCCCCCCTACACACAAACACACAAAAGAAAAATTGCTTATGTTCTTAATTTTTTTAAATATGGGTAGTTTTTATACATACTATTACTAATTATTTAAGATATTAATTTAAAATGGTTCAAAAACAGACGCAAGATTTCAACTGTAACTCTATCTTTGAGTTTGTATTTGTTAAATTGAAAAATTAAGTCTCATAATGTAAATTTGAATTTTCCAGTAATTATCAGTCTATTAACATTGCGATCTAAAAGTGAAACGCGGAAACAACACATGGTATTGGACGAAAATAACAGTAATAAATTAATTGTTTAAATTTTAAAAGCAGAAACTTTGTTAGAAGAATACTGTTTGGGACATTTCTACAATAAAAGAAGCAGAACTACTAGTAAATATAGCAACTATGTAAGATGAAAACTCTAATCTTGTCTCGTTATTTAGCAAATAAGAAGTACGAATAAATTTCACATTCAAATGTCTATTTTCGAAAAGGACTCATACATCTAGTTTTCTCTTCAGTTAATCACAGAAACATAAGTGTTCTTATTCTTTCTTTTTATCTTTGGAATGACTGTCATTCTCTTCCTTTAAAACAAAATTATCGATTGATTTTTACAACCCCTCTCCACCCAAATAAAGCGTAGTAAAGTTTTTTTTTTTTTTTTTTTTTTTTTTTTTTTTTTACGCAAACTAAAATAATTAAACATTAAGAAAAAACTACGATTGAGAGTAAAAGTTTTATTTATAATAATAAGGAATAAGCTAAACACAATATGTCTCCCAAAAAAGCTTGATCTTCCTGGGTTTTATTCTACTGGCGTCCATGTAAGGACTAAATAAAGCACCCCGAATAAAGCTAATATAAGTGTATCTGAATTTACGTCTTTGTGTAGCGCCGTACCGAAATTGGATTTTAAAAAAAGTTATAATTGTATGAATCCAATTAAATCATTGGGTATTGGGATAAAAAATCAACATAGCGGAAATTAAAGGCAAAGAAAATAAAGTTATTTAACAATAAATGTATTAAATGAAAGATTTTCTCAAGAGAACTACAAAATAAAATTTATATAAGGATATTTTTTTTTTTTTTATTCCAAAAAAATAGACCCCAATTTCACAATTCCGCACTCTCTAGTTTATGTTGATTTTTACATTACATGAGTGCTCTTCTTAATGAGAAATCAGTGTATTTTAATTCTACTCAATCTCTTGTTATTAGATTTGCAAATAATAAAGAGCAATGGTGTAATAATAAAGTGCATGGCAGGAGTAGTAATATGGGAGGGCCTTTGTTCCTTCCTGGATTTTGAAAAAGGGCGAAATCTATTTTTTCACATGATATTCAATGATAAATCACCAGGAGGAAAAATACTCATGAACATAAATCTTTAAACAATATAAAAAGGCTTAGCACAAAACTATCCCTAAGAATCTTACTTCTATGCAGATTATGTTCTTCCGCACTCAAGGCGCTGGTTGAACAAAATCTCTGAAGGTGATTGAACGAAAAAAAATATGAACATCGGAAGATTTAAGAGGTGGAGCCTGGACCACTGGCAAAAATCTATTCTTTCAGTGTTTATTTATTCCAAGTTTCTTGAAAAATAACTAAACACTAAAAGAAAAAGGAAACTAAATATTTTGAATGCTGTTCATTAATTGTACTTGTTGCTCGAAAATTTTACCGATGGGGGAAGGGGGCGAAACTTGTGCAACAGAGGCACTGCCTCCTTGGAGATATGCCTGAAAGAAACATTTGTTTCGCCCAGAACTTGATTATCGCAAACGGAAACGAGGCATCTGTCCAGAGCTTATAAGTCTAAACTGGGTCCCAAACCAGAAATCGCTCTTTAAGGTGTAGAAATTGGGGCTAAAAGAATTTATAGGGGATCTCAACTGAAAATTTGTCCCACGCACCGGGGCGGTATGTAGAGTTTGTTGGGCCCTGGTTCTATCGTTCCGAGTTTAGGGTCCAACATCCTTCGTAATTTCAAGAACTGACTTTCAAATACTTCGAGCATGTACAGTACCTTTAAATATTTTGCTATTTAGTACTCATTTAAAAAAATAAATAATAAATGAACCAAGCTTATTGAAAAATGTTTAATTTGATTCATTTCTACCTATTAAATATTACATTTACAGTAGTTTAATAAAATAACTATTGAACGACCGAATCGTATTGTCTATGTGCTGCGGTAATTTTAATAAGATTAATCTACATACATATTATTAGTTACTAGATAAACATGCCTTTTCAGGTTTTTCATTTTCGGCAAAATTTTTGACGCTATTAACAATTAACAGAAGAAGATGAGATCATATCAAGAAAACTTTTTCAAAGAAGCGTTTAGTTGGGTTGATTTTTGACGGCCAATTATCTACAGGAGGGATATAGGCCCGGGCATGGGAAGTGTCCTCCGTGGGGAGTCTTTCTAAGGGAACCTAATCCGTATTTACACATGGAAAATCCACGGTTCGAAGAAAACCACGAAAACTTCAAACGATTAGGCCGACGGGCGTGATTGGGTTCGAACCCAGCACCTCCCGTTTACCAGCTTCGAGAGCAGAACCTCTCGGCCACTGGTGGGGCTTTTCAAAGAAGCCTGCTTTTCATTTTTTTTAATTTTCTGCGCCTTCAAACTCCTAATGTTTTTTATTTTCCAAAATTTCTGGTAACTAATATGTAAACAATGGTCATCAGGCGGCCAATCTCATATTTCCAGATGTGGGGTATGTTCGAATAGCCGGAAGTGTGTAGAATTCACCACTTCTATAGGTCCCTATTGGACTATCTGTAGCAAATGTAAAAAATAAATAAATAAAACGCATCAGAATTTAAATTAATTTTTATTGGTGATCTTGTGGGCGCCCTTTCCGCTGGTTGGCGCCCCGTGCAGCGGCACACTTCGCACACCCCTTGGGCCGGCCCTGATCGTATGCCAACTTAAATTATAGACAAAAGCTAAAGGCACTCAGTAGCTAATGTCATATTATTTTAGCTAATCTTGTTTGTTACAACTGGAAAATTACTTTGTCGGGTTCGAATCGACAAATATACATATTTTTTATTTTATTTTATTTATTTATTTATTTATTTATTTATTTATTTATTTTATTTTTTTTTTTTTTGAGGAATCAGTTTGGGATTTGGGTTGATTTCAAATGGAATTTTCGGATCGGATATAAACCGGACATTCCCAGTCAATGATTTGTAAAAAAGACCAGATCTTTTTATAAGCCACTGCTAACTTATTTCTATTCGTCCTTCTCTCAGGTAACTCGCTACGACTCTTTCCAGGAGTGGGCAGACGGCCATTGTCGGTACGTGTACCGTCCGGACTGCGAGGAGGCGAGGCGGCACGGTTCCGGTTGGGCCATGAGGAACACCAACAACCACAACGTGCACATCCTGAAGAAGTCGTGCCTCGGCGTGCTGGTCTGCAGTCAACGGTGCACGCTCGATTCCGGAGATAAAGTTCACCTAAGGCCTGCTATATGTGATAAGGCGCGGAAGAAACAACAAGGTACGCGAATTTTTCCTTATATAGGGTAATTTCGTCAGTAACTGATAAAATAAGAAAAATTTCGATTTTCAGATCTCCTTTCGTCCGCTCTGCTAGCCGTAAAATTATGTTCAAATGGTTATTTTCTTCGGTTTTGTATGCTGAATAAAACCGTGTATTGCAGATTTGTTTACGATGTATCATTATTCGTGATTCTGATTTAAGTATAAAAATCAAGTTTTTCAATAGTTGGTCTCCCACTGCTATTACTTAATTAATAATGAAGTAGATTTTACGTCTCAAATAGCGTTTAACTACTACAAAGGTAGCAGTATAACCGTACGTATACAGACTTTGTTGAATAGGATATAACATTAACCTATCAACTTCTGGTGATTTTTACATGTAAGACATCCTTTCAAGCTAAATGAGGGCAGCTCTACAATTTTGTATTTGACTTTTTTTATGTTTTACTCCCGTATCGCTTTCAGTTTTCGATCCAGCAATTCCACAGTTTTCGGCTAGGTACCTCATACTGTATCGCATACCTTATTTACTACATCTAGACAATTCGTCGTGGCATATTTGTTCCTAGTAAATTTCTGATGCAGGAACTTTTAAGGTTTCGGCTTATCCAACAAATTATTTACAATGTGACAGAGCATATAAACAGCAGTTTAATTCAAAATAAAACATAATATTAAAGAAACAATATATTAGATAGAAATTTATCACTTAATAAAAAGTCTAAAAATTTGACAAAAAAATCTTTTCTGACGACAGACACTCCAGAAAATAAGCAAATGTACCAGCAGAAAAAAAAAGAAAAAAATATTCCAAACAGTTAATGAAAAGTTAACATTTAAGGATGTTAGTCAATCCGTTTTCTTTCAGCCGTTTTTCAGAAATACATTTTGGATTTGTTTTTTAAAAATAGTGGCCAACAATAGGTACAGTCGTGGAAAAAAAAAAAGTAAACACCCCCTTCTAACTCCTCAACTAATTATCGTAGAAGAAAGTTACTGGTACCGAACGATTGGAAATAAAGTCTACTTTTAAATGATGTATGTAAAATTTACTTAGGGGGCCATCTACATATTAAAACGAACCATAACTTTATTTTTTTCAATATCAGTACCCAAATCTGACAGTATAAATGAGCTCTACACCCTTCAATTAGCCTAAAAACGAATTTTTATGCAATTCGTACCATAAGTTTCCGAGAAATTAATTATTTTAAAACGAGCCTATTTTAAGGGCTGTATCCAAATTGAAGTTCCGTACTGGAATGTTAACCGAGAGAGCCGCCTTCTTGATCAAGGCACGTTTAAGCGTCAATGAAACCTGTTTGATTACAGTACAGCAGAATAAATTTCAAAATGTCTACTCACTTCCATCATAGACGGCCCCTTAAACCATCATTTTGCCGTTTTTAAAGCATAATTTGAAAACTACTTGGAAGAAAAATGTGAAATTTTTGAATTTCCATAAAGCAAGACTTAATAAATCTAAATCCATCAAAAAAATTGTAGGTTGCAATTCATAATTTTTTCGGATATTAATTTCATAATTCATAATTCATATCATAAAATTATAAAAATTGCAAATTCAGCTTATTTATGTTTGGGTATATTAGTATTATTAATACAAAAAAAAAATTAGCACATTAGGAGCATAATTTCGGGAGATATAAATAAAAATATGAAAATGTAATTTAACATTAGAAGCACTAAATTTTGAATTTTTCTAATTCAAAAACTTATCATTCAAATGACTTGAAATTTGGTGTCTAGGCATAGCTTGAACCGAAGATTTGAAATATCTCGTTAAAATTGGGTATTGCCATTGAAAAAAATGAATTTTGGATTCATTTTAATATGTAGATGACCCCTAAGAAAATTTTATGTACATCATTTAAAAGTAGACTTTATTTCCAATCGTTCGGTACCAGTAACTTTCTTCTACGATGATTTGTTGAGGAGTTAGTAGGGGGTGTTTACTTTTTTTTTTTCCACGACTGTACATTTACCTTAAGGCTTTTTTTTCCTAATCAGAAGAAATTTAGTGCACTATGCATGCGTTAATACGGTATTTTTAAAAACCTTTTATATGCGTGCGCGAAAAATCTAAAAGTAAAAAAAGATACATTATCTAACGCAAAATTTAATTATGAATAAATTTCAAGACTTAATGTTATCAGTTTTGTTTTATAAAGAAAAATTCCCACAAATATGGACTTCCATCGATTCATACAGGTACAGTTTCTTGCTGGAACATTAGTCTCAAATACATATCAATAAATGGTCTTTGTTTTAAAAAAAGTCTATAAAAAATTTCGTTTTTTAAAATTTATAAATATACGTATATTTTTATATCACTGTAACGATTAGTGAATAGTATGACTTTATTGTAGGAAAACCTTGTCCCAATCGCAAATGCAGTGGTCGCTTGGAAGTCTTAGCCTGCCGTGGCCACTGTGGTTATCCAGTCACACATTTTTGGAGGCACACGGAACACGCTATATTTTTCCAAGCCAAAGGGAGCCACGATCACCCGAGGCCAGAACCAAAAGCCACCGCCGAAGCCAGGAGAAGCCTGCACTCTCCTCTGCAAGTTCACAGGAGAAGCAAAAGTATCCTGACACAAGATGGTATAGCATTAGAATTACAGGTACTTTTGACTATTTTGTTTGACATTGTATGTATAATTAAAATTACTTCAGAAATTGCCATTTCGATATAATAACGTCCTTGTAAGTAACACAAATAAGGTCTTCAGAAGCAAAATAATATGCAAATATTTAATTTTAATCAAAAGCGTTTTTTTGGTCAGATAGGGCTAGAATTTTTTTGAGTGGGGGGAGGGATTTTATTTTTTAATTAAATATATCACATTTAATGGAAATCAACATTAAAAATGAGATTCACGTATATTTCACACTGAGTTTATACTAATAAAGGCTTATTATATGATAATTTAAATAAACTTGCATTTATTTGGGATACTTATGTTTACCTAAGGTTTAGGTGCCTAAGTTTACAGTTAGATGAGCAGAATTTGTGCCTTTTACACAATATTTGACATATTGCAGTATAACGTGTCGAATTATGATATCATGTTTATTGATAGGCATTTCTAAAAATGTGAAGTCCATCAAAAAAAAAAATCAATATGTTTATAATTCAATTGTATTTACACTAATTATTTATCACTAAGAATGACGGTAACATATCTATTTTAATTATTACTAATTCTTGAAACCCAAAAATGTCTGAAAATATGAAGCCACCTTTTGTTGAACTTAATCAATAAATTTAAGAGCTACAAATAATAATAATAATAATATTTAATTTGTTTATAACTCATTTGTATTTGCACTAAAGGGATTTTTTTTTTTTTTTTTTGTAACTTTAACAAATTTTTAAAATCAAAAACTGCGTGAGCTTCATAATTTCCGTCACCAGATTTTGACGAAATTCGGAAATGTTTAGTCATTTTAATTTATACTACTATTTATGTATTAGATTTATAACTCAGACTGTTGCTAATGCATTTATTTCGATTATTGTTAAGGCTGTTCTTAGCTCCAAACTGGTAACTTTCTGGCGCATTCCTGAATTCATTTGTATTTTTAGACGCATGAAATTCATAGGTGCTGATTAAGACACTATGAAATCGAATAGTGTTGCCCCTTTTTCAAGAAAGGCACGCGGGATATTTCAGAAAATGCTATCAAAGTTAGCGTTTTGAATAGAATTTCTGCACGTAACAACCCGCAGAAGATATATGTACTCAATTTAATGTTTTATGTGTTAAAATAGAGCTGGCTAGTTTTGGGGGGTAAGATTTTAACATCTGAAATAAAATTAAGCATATATCTTAGAAATATATTTTCAACTCAAAAAGAAAGAGACATCCATTAAATAAGAATACACAGGAAAAGGGACGTTAAAAATATTATAAAGAATACTAATGCATTCTTCGCCATAGGTTTAGCATTTGCGAGGGATATCTGAGATCTCACTGACGAGCACTCTTAAATCCCGCAACACAGGTAATCTCTAGAGACGTCAATTTTAGTTAACTTTCGTTATGAATAAGTCTAATCAACGCAGTATGTAGGACGCGATAGACAACAAGAAAGTTGCACAAACTAACTGCATCTTTTGCTGTTTTATCTGTTCTTTTCACTGCTTTTTCTCTTTATTTTATTGCCTTGTTCTATTTATTTTTTAATGTTACTATTAAACTTTATGAACGCGTTTCGTAAAATTTTTATTTTTTTTAGATATCTATGTAGCTTTTAGTTATTCTAATACAGAGAATAATAGAAAATAGTCAATGCCTGTATTAAATTACAATGAATTTAAATTAATAAATGCATATCCAAATTATAGTTCTATAATTCATAGAAATATGTTTATTTTTTGTTTTTAAAAATATTTTATTTTTATTATTACATTTTAAGTCAAAATAATAGGGATGATGCCTAATCTAATATCTTTTTTCAACAATGTGACTTGTACAGTTAAATAGTAGCTTCTAGCGTCGTAACAATATTAAACTCATACATGCAAATATTTCTGCTTGAAATAAAAATAATGCAACACAATGTTAGTCATTTAAAATAATAATAAATACTAGGTATTATTATTGTTATTATATTTAAAATAAAGATAATGCAGAATAATTTAGCTGACTATTTTATTTTAATTGTATCAATGTAGCTTATATAAAAATCACTAATATAACATTCAAACAATAGTTCAATTCAAAAGTTTTGTGTTTTCTTCAATGTACTCAATTACAAACTATTACACTGTATATTCTTCGGTTAAGTCACCCCTTGCCGATAGAGCCCGGAAAATCCCCAAGAAACACAACCAAAAGGCAGGGCTCACCTTTGACTTCAATAATGAGAGATCTCTTTCGCAGATAATATCTCAGTCTCATTACCTATGCCGTCAGCCGATCATTTGGTGGCAAAAATATCCCTAAATGGAGCCACTTTTAAGATGTAATTGTCTCGTTACAAGAAATGGTAGTGTCTGCAAATCCTAGCAACAGCACCCTCAGGATATCCCAATAAAAGAAAAGAAAAAGACACTCGAGTGCTAGAAATGAAAGCGCTGTTACTATTCATGAGTTTTGAGGAGTTCTGGGTGGGACTTGTTCGCCAGAATAGGTATTTCGCTCCCCCTAATGTTCAAGAAAAACGTTAGACAATCCCCCAAATAAATTGGTTAACGGAGCTTATTATAGGGATCTTTATTGTTTGGTTGCTACGTTTCCGAAGTGTTTACAGGTATAGTTTATTGGCTTCGAGGTATGGAGCACTTAAATTAAAATGAGACGGATCGGAAGATAGTCTTCTCTTTGTTGATAACCACTCTTATCTGCATAATTGAAGTTTCTTTTGGTTGTGCGGAAGAGATGGAATAGATAGTAGCTGCTGTAGAAATTGGGAATGCCAAGTGGCGTATTACTATAAAATTACGAAAGAAAACATAGAAGACTAATTCCAGTGAAAGAACAATAGGTTTGAAATGTGGAATAGTAGAATAGCGTGAAATATTATTGAATATTTAAACTGTAGTTGTTTTATAAAGTTAAACGTTTTGTACATACAGAAATAAAAAAGAATACGTAATTTTAGGAAGGGTGTGGGGGTAGACTTCAAGAAATCATTTCTTATTTGATTTTACTGATATTTATTTATTTGATTTTAATGCAAACTTTTTATTTCTAATCATATTCAACCTGAATAACGTTGCTATCTAAATACCGCTCTTTTTGATGCGCAGTAGACGATATTATATTAAAATTTTGGACGTGTCCCTCTAAAAGAACGTTTTTAGGAGTTCTTTGTTGGGACTTGTTCACAAGTATAAGTATTTCACTCTCCCCTAATATTTAGGGAAATCGCTAGACAAGCCCCTGAACAAATTGTTTAACGGATCTTTATTGTTTGGCTGTTACGTTTCCGAAGTGTTTACAGGTATAGTTTATTGGCTCCGAGGTATGGAGCACTTAAATTAAAATGAAACGGATCGGGAGATAGTCTTCTTGTTGTTGATAACCACTCTTATCTGCATAATTGTAAGTTTCTTTTGGTTGTACAGAAGAGATCGAATAGATAGTAGCTGCAGTAGAGATTGGGATGTCAAACGTATTACTATAAAATTACGAACGAAAACATAGAAGACTAATTCCAGTGAAAGAACAATATGTTTGAAATGTAGAATAACATAAACTATATAATCCGTAGTTATTTTATAAGGTTAAACGTTTCGTATACACAGAAATGGGAAAAAAAATAAGAAATTTTTAGGAAATAATATTAACTTCAAGAAATTGTTTCTTAGTTTATTTTACTACTATTACATATTGCAAGCCAATTGGCGTAATTTTGTGAGAGTAGTTTGGTACAATACAATGGATTTCAAAGCCAACCCTTTATCGTTATCTAAATTCACTCTGAATAACATCGCTACAGGCTTTTTTTGATACGCAGTACATTGAAATTTTTGACGTGCTCCTGTAGAAAAAAGTTTTAAGGAGTTTTAGGTTCGGTCTTGTTTACTAGAATAAGTATTCCACTCCCCCTAATATTTAGGAAAATTCTTATACAACCTCGTGAAGAAATTGTTTAACGGACTTTATTATAGGGGCCTTTATTTATTTTTGTTGCTGTTGTTGTTACCGTGGAAGAAAGTCGAAGTGTTTGCAGGTACAGATTATTGGCTGAGGGGTATGGAGGCATTCAAATTAAAAAGAGATGGGTCGAAAGAAAGTTTTCATTTCGGCGATAAATATTCTTACCTGTATAATTGCAATTTTCTTTTGGTTGAAGCTGAAGAGATGGAAAAGATAGTAGCCGCTGTAGAGGTTGAAAATGGTCAAAAGGCACAAAAATTAGCAAAGAAAATACAGGAGGCCAATTCTATTTGAAAACAACAATAACAATAACAATAGTTTTCAAATATAGAAAATTATGTACGAACGGTATGAAAATATAGTTTTTATAAGTCTAAACAGTTTTTATACACATCACACACACACACACACACACACACAAAAAAAAAAAAAAAAAAAAAAAAATCTTTATTTATTTCTTTATTTGTTCTTTCAACATCAAAAGTATCTAAAATTAAATATAAAATAATTAAGGGAAATATGTAGAATAATCGTAGAATCGTAGAAGAACATCTTCAGCTTTAAACACATATTTTTACCCGACCGAAAAGAAAGGTTGTGTTTCACGCGTATCTGGGTATGTGGATTTCTTTATACCCTCGAAACATCCCAACTGCTGGATGGATTTTAATGAATGAGGTCTCTATCCATTCGTCTTAACGGCCCGATGGTTATAGGCTAGGTTTTGTTTTTATAAATTCAAAATGGCTGCCGTAAAATAATAAAATTGGCGGTAGAGACGAAAACAAATTTTACGCACCCTATTGAGTGGCATATCATTGGATAGGTCTTTCAAAATGAAGACGATGTTTCATTGACTATTTTACAGTCAGAAACTCCGTTAGAATATTATACAACCTGGAAGTTGTGTATGTAGGATCTCTATTTAGCTTTACTGTAACTCTAACCATCATAGACATCTATAGACTTCATCAAAACAGTGTTTATAGATAGGGACTAACAATTAAACACAACTTAAAAGTCATCAATACAAGTAAATTAAAAAAAAAATAGGTAAGTAATATAAACAAGCAATATATATATATATATATATAAAATTAAGTCAATTCCTACTTAGGCCAATAAGAGAATTTTTTTTCTCCCATTCTTCTTTCTTCTGAGTGGCGCTTAAAATGCCTTGATCAAGAAGAGGGCTCTCTCGGTCTTAAAATACCTTGATCAAGAAGAAGGCTCTCTCGATTATTGAAAATTAATTAATTTAGTTTAATTAATGAATTAATATATGAAAAAACTAGATTAACACAAGTGTCATCCACTACAAGTTTAAAAAAATGTATTTGAGCTTGATTGGATGAATAATAAGTATTTTATTAACGATTGAAAATTTGAACAAGATATATATAACAACAGTGTGAGCTAATAGTAGGAATTGAAAAAAATAGTTTCACATTGATGAGAAATAATTAATTAGTTCGCTTTTTACGCAGTCGGTTTTTTTATTTTTTAAATTTAATTGTTTATTAAATTAAGATATCATAGATATAGTCTATTGACTGGAGGTAAGGAGCACTTAAATTAAAATGATACGCACAAGGCAGTTTTCTCTTCTTCGATAACCACTCTTATCTGTATGATTGTAAGTTTCTTTAGGTTGTGGGGCGTATTACTATAAAATTAGTAATAAAAACGTAGAATGATAATTCCAGTGACATAATAGGTTTCAAACTTAGAATGTAATAAACAAACATAATGAAAATGTACATTTTAGAAGGTTAAATATTCTTTATACTTAAAAATAAAAATACTATTTTAACAATTATTTATTTATTTATTTATTATTTCAACACCAATGGGATACGAAATTAATAAAATTAGCAAAAGATATATAAAAGATCAAATGAAACAAAGATATCAACATAATAACAGTTAAATAAATTTTTCAGTTTTTGTAATATATATCTATTTATATAAAATCCAAGTCTCTGTGTGTCCCTCACTATTCCGGTAGGACCGCCTCATTGAAATGAGTAATTGTTGAAAAATATTAATGCAGGGTTACCACAGTAGCGCCAAATGTTAGCCAACTTGGCGATAGCTGGCTAATTTGGCGAAATTCCCATTTAAAACCATTAATCTTTCATAATGGAGGTCACCGAAATTTAATTTAAACTCCACTCTTTTAAGATATTTTTTCGAAATCTATGGGTGAGAATTTAAAGTACATCTTTACATCTTCCTCCCGATGCGACTAATAAAATAACCGCCAATAGACAACGGTGTACTGTGTGAGCTCCTAACTGCGCGATTTTAATGTGCTTTAGGTACTTTTCCAGTACAGGTGCCTTGGCGAAAAAGGAAATTTGGTAACATATTTTCCCGGAATCTATTCACTGTTTCATTTTATATACACACGCATTTTTTTCGATATTTATACGATTTATTTAACATAAAAAAGCCGTTTCACTAATTTTATACAGAAACAGATGTAATTTGTACATAAAAACATCAATAATATACATATAACACAAACAAAAACGCTCATCAAATTTGCTTTCATAGCTGTTTATATGATTTGACAACAAATCTCGATATTTTTCCGTTATACGGACACCATGCCAAAATGTTTGCTAATGCGCCAATTATTTCAAAATGCTAAAAGATATTTGTAATTTTATGCCAGCAGTTTAATATGAGTTTTATTTTATTGCTTTATTTTATAGCAGTTATTTGTTCACTTATTTTAAGTATATGTTTGTGATTTGATGAAATAGTTCGTAAAAGTCTGGAATTTTCAAATGTTATATTTTTTAAATGCTCACTTTAATATCGACAATGGTTTTTCATTTATTTTTCAAATGCTTCAACTCACGATTTTGCGCCAACTATTACGCTTGGCGATAATGGTGCCCGCATAACGGAAAAGTACCCAAATCTCACTTTCTGATGCCCAAATTACACCAAGCTTTTTTTAAAAAATGCCAAAGCCCCTACAGTGGAAAAGTACCAAACTGTATATTATTTTGCGCTATCCGTGTTATAGTTTGTGCTATATGCAAGGGAAGTGGAGCGAAGAGTTTAAACATTAAATATTAAAGTTTAATATATAATTAAAGTTTAATATTATCCATATTGGCGCGATTTTTTTCTGACGCCAATGTCATATACACAATGGGCACTTAATTGGCGTCAAAGTGTCGTAATTTTGCTTGATATGGTAATCCGGATGTTGTTGTTTATGCTGTTGATGTTTTCGCCAAATTGGCGGCGGAAAAAAATCGCACCAATATATGATAACGTATATGACAACTGTGCCAAAGTTTCTATAAAGCAGTATAAGACTTAAAAATTAAGAATAAAATAAATGCAAAATAAGACTAGAGAAGAAAGAAAAATCATGCGTACTGCATAGAATATGAAACACTTTCCAACACATCCTAAATGCTTTAACAAAACTTCGTTATTTAGGGAAATAAGGTAAATGAGATAACGTTACTTCTTAGATATCCCGTCGACCAATTTCGCCAAATTATATAAATCGCCAAATCAATAGTAAAACATTAACAAAAATACAAATAAAACGTCGAATTAATGGTTGTATTGCCCATTATTGGCATTTAACCATACAATTAATTAATTAATGGCAACCATTATTGGCAATTAATCTTACAATTTGGCGACAGTAATTTGGTCGACGGGATAACTAAGAAGTACCAAGATAACTAAGCAAACATTTTAGAAAACGCATAAAAAAATTTAAAAATTGATTTCAGCAGTTACCGTCCATAGCCGATAGTACCGTTATTACATGCCACGGTACAGATGTCATATTCGCCCCATATTGGCGCGATTTTTTTCGGTTGCCAATTTGGCGAAAACATCAACAGCAAAAACAACACAATCCGGGTTACCACAACAAGCAAAATAACGACACTTTGGCGCCAGTTAAGTACCTGTTGCCCATATGATATTGGCGACAGAAAAAAATCGCGCCAATATGGGGCGAATATGACATCTGTGCCCATGCCACTATTTAGCTAAAATTTAATTTAAACTACTCTTAAAACTACTGAAATCACATTTCCAGATATTATCATCCATAGACGGTTATGTATCCAATTCTTTGCGTGACCATGTATATCATTTTATCTATATTCTACAAACATTTCTTAGGAAACTAAATGCAGTTCAGCGTAAAAATATATAACTCCTTTAAAAACCACTTTTAAGCAATTTACTCTCATACTCAGTAACCCTTACGAATTCTTTTGTGTAGCCTTGCATATGAACTGTAGCATTTATGCACACAGTATAGTATGCATAAATGTAGTGAAACATAAAAGCGCATATCATAATTAAAAATGCATTTCTAGCAATCATTGTTTATGTACAATACTTCGGAGAAAAGTTTCTTGGCGAGAAAGAAGTTTGCCAACGTATTTTTTGGCATTCTATTTACTGCTTCATACTCGCAAGCAATTTTTTCCATATGTATACAATTTGGCACAGATGTCATACATTGGCGCGATTTTTTTCCGACGCCAATTTGGCGAAAACATCAACAGCATAAACAACATTCGGGTTACCATTACAAGCAAAATAACGACAGTTTGGCGCCAGTTAAGTACCCGGTGCGTATATGACATCGGCGTCAAAAAACAAATCGCGCCAATATGGGCGTATATGGCATCTGTGCCGACAATTTAATATAAAAAAATCTATTTACCCATTTTTATAAAGAAACAGAAGTAATTTTTGTACAGATGTCATATACGCATGCGGGTTGGCGTGATTTTTCTATGACGCCAATTTGGCAGAAATCTCGCTTTCGAATACCAGTTACTTATATATTTTTCAATTATTTGCTATCATTTAGAAAAGGAAATGACTATAAATAAATAAAAGTTTGAATAATAAGTATAGAAGAAAGCAGTTTATATAATTAAAAAACAGAAAATAAAAGTAAATAAACAATTTATTAATAAAAAATAAAAAACAATAGCCGGGTTGACATAGCAGGCAAAATAACACCATTTTGGCGTCAGTTAGGTATCCCGGTTCATATCTGAAATCTGTGACGTAATTTGTATATAAAAAAATTATATATATTTAGAAACGATTTTTTTATGTATATAAGTGCATATATAAACAAAGATAAAGGCTCATTAGATTTGTTTTCATAGCTGTTTATATATTTTCGCAATATATCTCACTTTCTGATGCCCGAATCGCGCCAAGTTTTTTTTTGAAAATGCGCTATAATGGAAAAGTACTTAAATAAATAATTAACAGAAATAACAAATTATACAAACTAAAACTTTTTATTTCGAGATCAAAGCATTGTTTTTAATTTCGATTAAAAATACATATATCCTTGGATAACTTCAATTGAAATTAGGTTCACAGCTTAATATCTCATTCCATAAACCTAAACAAACACAAGTGATTCATTCATCGTGAAACGTCAAAAATATTAAATCATTGAGGTAATCATTCACAAAGTAAGTTCTCCAACAATCAATGGGCAATATTCTAATGACGTCATAGTAGGTAAAATGGTGGCTTTATCGTTTGTTTATGGTTTGTAATCACAAAGATTTAATTTTGCAATGTCTCTTAGTTACATTATTTTATTGTCATATTTATGAGCTCAGAACAAAAGCCTATTTTTTCATTATTTAGTTATTAAAGACGGAAAAAAATCATAAATGCATGATTTGAAAATTTTAAATAATTTTCTTTCTCAATACCAAGAAATAACATCGGGAAGTAACAGCGGGTTTAAGTTAAATAAGTTTAACTGTTTAATTCTGTTGTAATATTCAAAATAACTGTATTTATTAGATTTCAGTACTCAACATCAGGGCCCGATTAAACTTTGAAGTTAGAGGAATTACAATGTCATTTCAGGGCCTTTCTTTTGCAGAAGCTTTTCTAAATTCCATATATACATGGAAAATCTTCATTGTTAGAAACATTATTCCTAGGACTGACATAACACGAGAACGGCCTGCCATTTTACACAAGTTTTTGAAAGCTACTTTATATCAGAAATTTTGCTAAAAACTGGTTACTTTTTTGTTATAGCGGCCCACACTATTAGGATTATGACAAGTTGCAGCCAATTTCGCCAACGTCGTAACCAAGATCGTAAAGCACACACATATAATACCATATAATACCATTTCATGAAATCGTATAAGATAATTTAATAGTTTTTAACATTACTTCAAGTGTGTTATTTATTTATTTTTAAGTGTCAACAATCTAAATTGCCCAATATATGAATTTAAAATAATGTAAACAAAGATTGAATAGACATGAACGCCAAAAGCCTCAAATCTGCATAACACTTGGAACCAAACTGTGCAGATTAGTGGTCTTCTACTGTCCACAGTTTTTCATAAATATGTTTCGTTCTTAAAATGTGTTATTTTCATCTATCACTGCGGAACAAGCGAGAAAACTCATATTCTTGCACATGAGTTGTATATATCTTTGTATCTAAATTTCCGTCATTTTTGACGGGCTACCTTTCTAGTAAAGTATATATTACATAATATATATATATATATATAACCATTATAGAATATTACAAAATTATCATCTATTTTAAATATAAATTATAAATTGAGTATTAAGACATGATACAAGCATTATACATTTTAAATTTGGAACAACATTTATTAAATTAAGTAATTATTAATGAAGTTTTAAGACTAGATCCAAATACTTATAAATGAAGTATTAAATAAGATTCAAACATTATAACTTTTAAATTTGGTAAAAGATTAATATAAACAGGAAGTTGAATGCAAAAAAATATAGGAGATTAGAAATATTTGACGTATTGACTATTTGTAAGTAAAACATTTTAACAAATGAAAAACGACCAGAAAAAATTAAATGAGTGAAAAATTGATAGTACCATTAAATCCATTGTCCAAAATGCAGTATATCAAATTGGAAAACATATAAATTCAATAAGAAAATTTAAAAAAGGAATGCCAAAAGGAGAATATTTATATTATTATATAAAATAAATTGTAATAGATATTTTTCTTTCATTTGAAATTTTATATGTTCTTTGCGAATGTTATTAGTTTCGTAACCCATTCATGTTGAAATAATAAATAAATAAATAAATGTTAAAATAATATTTTCATTTTTACTTATAGAAAATGTTTAACCTTCTAAAGTGTTTCCTAGGAAGCATAATGATTGCATTAGGAAAGTGGACACCGTTAAATGCAAATAGCTGTTAAAAATCGGGCGAAATGTACACTTTGCACTACCAACAATTGGAGTTTTGCATGAACTAAGCGCCCAAACAAAGTAGTATCTGATTCTCAATTTAGAAAGCGTGAAAGCGTCATTTCCCGAATCTAGATAATTCATCTAAATCTTCCTTAAAGAATGGTTAGGAAACTCATTTTCGATTGTTTTTATTTTTTATTTATCAAAATATGGATAAAACTATTATGGGAATCATCGTTTACGTTTTTCTAATAATATTCTCACACTTAAGCAAGTGTAAAGGAAGATTTTCAATCATGTAAAAAAAAAAAAAAGAACACCTTTATCTCATGAACTAGGAAATCGCAGACAGAAAACAGCACTGCTTTATGTGCAATAGTTGATATAAAAATAGTGATTCACATCTTATCTTTAAAAAAAATGATAAAATAAAATACACTGACCTCCAAAAGTTAAGGAACAGGGACTGGATGCTTTCGATTGTACACGGTTTGTCGAATATCTACCAAAATTATTGACGAATTGTTCTTGCACTTCTGGGATGTAAAGAACATGTTTGATTTCATATTTCTCGGTGAAGATTTAGTCGGGAGGACAATTAGGGGGATAATAATAAATTTAATAATAAAATAATATTTGCGATCACCTATGTAACAGAAAATTCTGAAAATGGTTTGTCACTGTGTTAAATGACTATTTAGGTCCTGTTTAACGTTTGTGTGCATTTGTGCAAGCACAGCACTCATATTCGTGAAGATGTTATTGTGTCTGTGAAAAATTCAAAAGTGTTTTGTTTATAGCATACAGAGTTTCCAACCAAATTTAACACAGCTTTCCGAAACCTGACAAATAACAGTAGCAACAGTATACTGTAATTAAAACACGAATATATTGAATATTTGATGAGATATAGGCATTTGTATTAAATAATTTTTAACTGTGCATGGAAGAGTCTAAAATTCTTATTTTATAATTTGGTAGTCAGATATTTAGGGCAACTTACATAAAAAGTCCAGTCAAATGTAGCGAAAGTTCACAAAGATAGGGGCGATACAGTGAGTTCCTTTCTAAAAATAGCTTTATTATAAGGGATTTTCCACAACTTTTCAATCAGCTCACTATATCTTAAAATAAAAAATAAAACGACGTGAAATTGAAGGGCAATAAATATTTCAAAGTTTTTTTTTTCACTTAACTGCCTTTCTTTTATATACATATAAATAGGGAAATAGAGAAATTGAGGATTTGAATCGCACTAATAAAATCCATAATTTTTAATTATTTAAACAAACTCTCTTTTACAATACTTATTTTAATCTGAACAACACTAGTCAGCCTTAAAGATAGGTAGGATAATTTTATTTTTTTTAAATCTATAAATTTCAAATCAACTTCTTGAAAAGGTCTAAATAAACAATATCGGTGCCTACCAGAATTTCATAATGACGCTATAAGGAAATATCTGATATTTCACCATGCGTCTAACATATTTATTTACTGAAAATCGAGTCCATTTTTGAATGAAGGAGAGGAAACAGTCAGTGAATTAGTCTAAATTAATCAAAGTATTTCATTTAGAAGAATATTCAAAAAGCAATTTCGCAAAAAAACATCAATCTTTTTTAATAAAAGAATTAATTGCATTTTACATGAAACGTTATTTTATTTATTTTTTCCTTACTATCTAATTATAATTTCTGATTCATAAACATATCTCATGCAATAAAATCAAGATTTTTAAGACGATGTTTTATTTTTAAAGTTTAAATTTTTCTTTTTTGATGAATAACCTTCAATTCTTTAATTGATATTTGTTGGCAATAACCAATAAAAGTTTTTGTATGGGGTATTGCCAGCAAATACTAAGTATACTCAGTCGAGTATTATTGAACTACTACTGAGTATCAATAAAAATCTCAGTAATTTATTGATGAAAAAATCTTATGTATTGAGAGCATCTACAGGACTCTAAATATGGATTTCTATACAAGCCCACAAGTGGTAAAATGAGCAAATCTCCTTATACCTTAAGGCTGTTCTTAATTGCTCTGCTCGACAAGCGCTAAACGTTCTGACACATTTACAAATTCATTTTTTAACGAAAAGATATAAAATTGAAAAGCCTGGCCATGGAAGCGATTTGGAATTGAACTGTTTTTTCCATTTTTTGATCAATCAATTACCCATTGAGTTATAAGCAATTTCGATCACGTGACAAACCCGTTTTTCGCCCGCTGTTGAGTGATTTTTCTACTTTGGCGCGGAAATTCGATTCAAAACATCCATTTTGACAAAATTTTCTGAAAAATCTATTGGGTTTCAAAAAAATGGAGAAAACAGCTCGATGACATAGTTTCTGAACAACAACACCAGCTAGTTTCATGCATTTTCGAACAAAAATAAATTAAAACTTATGTCAGGAAGTTGCCCTTTTTGATTTGAGAACAGCCTTTAAAGAGAAAACAACTTTTTCTAATTCTGATAAATAACAAACCAAAAAAATAATTACCTTTAAAGTTATACTCATATTACATTTTTACGCTGTTTTGTTTACGTTAAGCGGATTCAATACCTGTCATTTTGGTAAAAAATGACAAAAATTTCGAATTTCATATTTTTATTACCCGGTTAAGGGTTATGTGTTTCACGCGTATCTGGGTAATGTGGATTTCTTTATACCCTCGAAACATCCCAACGGCTGGATGGATTTTAATGAATGAGGTCTCTATCGATTCGGCTTAACGGCCCGATGGTTATAGGCTAGGTTTTGTTTTTATAAATTCAAAATGGCGACCGTAAAATACAAAATGGCGGTAGAGACGAAAAAACATTTTACGCACCCTACTGAGTGGCCTATCATTGCATAGGTCCTTCAAAATGAAGACGATGTTTCATTGACTATTTTAGAGTCAGAAGCTCCGTTTAAATTTTACACATCTTGGAAGATGTGTATTTGGGATCTCTAGCTTGACTGCAACTCTAACCATCATAGACATCTATAGGCCTCATCAAAAACAGTGTTTATAGATAGAAACTAACAATTAAAGGCAACTTAAAAGTCATCCATACAAGTAAATAAAAAAAAATAGGTATGTAATATAAAGAAAATAGTTTAACATTGATGAGAAGTCGGGTTATTTTTTATTTTTAAAATTTGATTTTTATTTTAAAATGTGCCTTAGTATTCTTAGAACCTTCTGTTCAAATTTCGGAACGATTCGATAAATAATAAAGGAGATAATTTCCCTAAGCCTTCCCCTCAACGTCCCTTTAAATGCGAATGTTTAAACTCATTTTTCTCAGTTCGCAATTTTTAGCCTCCGGTATGCTATTTCTTTCTGCCAGCTTAGTTTGTCTCCAATAAATAACGTTACCTTGTATACGCCAGCCGTAAAACAAAAGCCCATGTTTCATTGTGCGATTAAATACTCTACAGCATTTTTTAAAACTTCTAAGTATCGCACATTTTCAATGTTTATACCGTCGTATTGGAGAAAAAAAACACTTTTTAATGCAATTTGTTTGAAAGCTGCATCTCCATTTGTTTTTGAAATATTAATTTTTTTGTAGTTTTTAGCGACATTTGTTTTATTTTGGCAACTCAAGTACTCCATTTCTGTAAAAAGTAAAGAAAAAATTGTTGAAAATAGCAATTATATCTTTTTGTTGCCATTTTCTCATAAAAATTGAAAAAAAAAATTAAAATACGTGCTATTTTGAGAAAAATATAAATGAAGGATTTATGATAAAACATGGAGCTATTATAAAACATGGAGCTATTTAATTTTAAGTATCTGTATTAATGCAAGTGACGTCATTTTACATAAAATAAAAGTGTGTGCTTTAAGTCTTAAAATTGAAATAGATTTTGCAGTAGAGTCCCGCTTAACCGAGTTATTTTCTTCTGATGGACTGGTGGCTTCTATTATTATGAAACACCCATTATAAATGAAGCGTTAGGTGAAGATGAAAGAGCAGTCGTAAAAAGTTAGAACTCTAATTTTCTGGTCAGAATGGGAAAAAATGCCCATAATTTTTATGGAGAAAAAAAATTATGGCCATTTTTTCCCCCATTCTGACCAGAAAATCAGAGTTCTAACTTTTTACGGTTGCTCTTTCATCTTCACCTAACGCTTCATTTATAATGGCTGTTTCATAATAATAGAAACCACCAGTCCACCAGAAGAAAATGAAGTAATGGAAATGTCGGGGGCGATACTAAATTCTGAAAAAACAGAATTCCTGTTTTCTAGTTTATATTTTCATTTTAATCGAAATGCTCAGGCTTCTACAGTAACTAAGCAAATTGCCTGAAATTTTTTTAAAAGTATCTTTTGAGACCATGTGGGATAACTAAGTATCGGATTTTTGATATGTTTGTAACTTTAAAAAATATATATGTATGAACTTAAAAGCATGCTATTTTCCTACTTTTTTTCCATATACATTCACTATTTTTTTTTTTCTGCTCATTTAATAGACTCATCAAAGATCCGATACTTATATTTATAGCAAAAAGTAGTCTGAATAAAGGATACAAAAATCTATTTCAAAATATGAAAAATGAAAAGAAGAAGGAATTTTAACCCGGGAGGACTCGCGCTGGGCCTGATAGACCCAGAGTGCGTATGGTTTTAGGTAGATTTCGTAAGAAATACTACCTATTGCAGTCGTTACCATGGTGCGACTTTTGAAAAATTCCTTCATAACTTTTCATTATAGGACCCCAGGAACCCAAAACCACCCCCACCTAAAAAGTTTATATATATATATATATATATATATATATGTATGTATGTATGTATGTACTAAATTTTGTCCGCACGATAAAAGTCGCAATTATGCACGGATCGTCTTCAAACTCGCCAACAACTTTGAGATGGCTAATATCTCGGCGGGGATTGAAAATGGGCAAAATCGGTCCAAGGAAATGGAAATGGGGAAGGTTCAAATTTTTGAATACCGTCTTAACAAGATTCTGATAAAACCAGCTCTTACACAACAATGACGGGAAAAAATAAATATTTTTCGTTATAACAGTTGCCAACAATTAAAAAAAAAGCAATAAAATTCTCACCACAACAATTGCTTTTCTATTGAAAGTTCACGTGAAAAATTAAATTAAATAAATAGTTTGACGAATTGAAAACAAATTGAATATTACGTCATAAGTGTCCTAGAGTAAGATTTTCGCATGAAAACTCAAAATGAAATAAATAGTTTGACGAATTAAAAAAAAAATATATATTGCGTCATATTGGAAATAAAATGGACCTCAGTTGGTGAATATGTAACGTCCTGCGAGTTTGAGAAAACGTATTAAAACATGATAAAAACACGACTATGGAAATATTAACTTATTTTAACACTTTGAGGTTCTCTGAATTTACTTTAGCTATTTTTTAAACCTATTCCATATACATGCATGTGTGTATTCGTGTATATTAGAATTTTCACAAAATGTTTATCCCCCTAGAGCTCATTCTTAGTAGAGAAACTGGGTTTTTCTCTAATCTTGATTTAAGTTTTGTTGGTGAATTTAGTACTTAACTTCGAAATCTACCTCCGCCTGTAGGCCCGAGCCAGCAGGGATTTTTTTTACAATTGTCACCACTATTATTTTTTTAAGTAATCTTCAACTTATTTTAGCGCAGAATTTGTAACAATTGTCTCTGACTAAATAAGGTGACGATTATTATTATTTGTATCTATTGGTGACAAAGTTAAAAACATTCATACCCTGGGTATACGCGCATTCTCCAGGGTTAAAATTGTTAATTTTTTTTTTAATTCAAATTTTGCTAATCGATATTCTACTCACTTCCTGATTGGCTAGAATTATAAAAAATTATGTATACACGTATGTTTATAATGACAGTACAACATTTTAATATTGTTAGAACTTAATGATAAATTAAGAAATTAATTTTAACCCATTTTTCCGTTTCAGATTGGAGTTCATTTTGAAAATACAGCGAAACTTCTATTTAACGAAGTCTCATCGTCACACCTAAACACTTCGTTATGAAGAAAATTCGTTAAATAGAAATAAACTTAAATTTATGAAATTTGCATAATAAAATACTCATAAAAGGAAAAATACGCATAACACGGAAATATTGGGGAAATGTATTTTAATACGGGAAGTAAATTTTTTTATTTAATGTAGCCATATGAGAAAAATTTAACTAGAATAATGTCTAAAAAAACACATAATAAAGAGAGGTAAACAAAAACTGAAGCGTAGCCTACCTTTTCTCTTTTTTCTCAGGGTTCCAGATACTTTACTTTAAAACAATCTGTATTATTACTTTCTACAGGTCTCTTATACATTAAAAATATTAAAAATAAAATAAAATAAAATAAAATACACTGTTCATTAAAATTTTCGCGTATCCGAACAATCCATCTGTCACATTATTGTGAAACTGGAATCCCCTTGGACTTCCCCCCCCCCCACTGCCAGCTATATGAGAGATGTCTGTATGAGAGAGTGGCGAAAACAAGTGTTTATCTTAGTGTGGGAAAAAAAATGTTTTGTTTAGCACCAAGAAGAATGGAAATGATTAAATAAATAAATAATTTCATTTTCATACAGTCCGCGTAAATAAATTCATACATCCATCGTAACAGCAACTTCTCCGTTTGAATGCTGTACACGCACGAAAGTGGAATAAACTTCGTTATGTAGAATATATTTTTCATAATATGGAGATTAATTTACATGTTAATGGTGTCCAAAGTCAAGGTTCAGCAGAAAATTTCGTTGAGACTTCGTTAAAGGGAAGTTCCGCTGTAGATTCAAAATGCAGGCTTCGAGAGGCGTGGCATAACTTTTGTGCAACAAACTGTGTATCTTATTTCATATTCTAAATCAATAAATTAAATATCAACATAAGATAACAAAACGTTTCATTCAATAAAAAGATTACGGACGCGATAGGAGGAGTGCTTATTGCCCACCAACGGCGAATCATTAATACCAATAAAAGTGTTCGAAGATGTTTATTTCATGACGAAATAGTTTAAATCCTCGCACTCAACCCAAATAGGATCCTTGTTGGAGGCATGGAAATGTTCAGCGATTCGAACGCGGAAAGAGACATGAGTCGGTGGCGAAAAGGGGTGTTTCGAATCCTTTTTGGAATGTTGATTTTGTATTGTTGTCCGAATACGAAGGAATAGTATCCGTGATTCAGACTCCATGATTTGCGCGATATCGACGATATACCGATGTTCTTTCAGCCCTGCACAGGCTGCAGGACTGACCGAGCACGATACTTCGTGAAGATTTAAGTATGGTGGAAGGTAATGGTGTGACTGGAAGTCTCTCGCAAATGAGCGTTCCGGCTTATCTCTCGGATCTCAGATGTGAGAGATGGAAGTTGAGATATTTGTTTCGAAGCATCATCACTCTTTGCTGCTAACAAGATCACTGGGAAATAAACCTAAGCCAATCTTGGGTTGATGAAGTTTTCCTCACAAGAAATGTTTTGGTTGGACTGTATAAACAAACTCCAATTTACACGAAAAAATGCAGAACAATCTACAGGCATGAAAGAATTCTTCCGAAAGGAGGAATTCCACCCTTATTTAACCCGTTGAAGGGGCAAGCAATTGCGTTTGTGAAATGCTGAATTCCCACCGGAATCTTTGAAAAAATCTCTTTCAAAATAAGTAAAAGCAATTTTACGGCTTTTTCCCACCAAAGTTAGAAAAGTAAAATTTAATAAAATTTTTCTGGTGTAAAACTTCATTAATCGTAGGTGGTATATAATATATACCCGTGCCCCTCAAGGGGTTAAAAGAACTGTGGTCATTCTCTGCATTGATACAAAAATGCAGAGAAAATATTGGAAACATATAAGGTGAAGATGGGGAGAGGTCTATAAAATTTACTAATCAGACACTTTTTTTGCTTTGAACTTGTTTCTGAATTGCTGTGCGATACAGAAACAAAGCTATGCAAATGAAGTTGTTTAAAGTATCTTTCCATTGTGAAACTGCTTTTTTTTTTTTTTTTTTTTTTTTTTTTTTTTAGATTTTAAAAGTGAAAGGAAGTTTTCATAAGATTCTTTTTGGAATAGAAAATTTTGTCCTATTTATACACTTTTGATTTTAAAATTTAAATGTGTTTTTTTTATAAATATTTGTAAGTTATGAAAAGGAAATAACAATCATACGTACAGTCGTATTTCATTTTTTTTTATGAATAACTGTTAAAATGTATCTAAATTATGAGAATTTTGCACCATTCTGTAGATGCAAAAGATTTTCCACTTTTTTCCCTATTTCCCGCTTTCATGCCTGAATCTAGGAAAATATAATATACTAACCACTAACGAAAATATATAATAATATATTTCGAGTTACCTCGATTCCAAAAGCGTTCTTGATTTTGAGAAACCTCGCAAACTAATATATTTTCGCGATTTAATGAAGCATTTATAAAAACAAAGTTTCTTTTGACACCACTGATTTCCGGAAATGTTTCCGAATAGTTTTTTTAGCTTATTAATCGGTTTTCACAACCCGGAATATAGGTTTTTCGGATTCTATCCATTCTCAAGTAAATATTTTTACAGTGTTGCCAGATTGGGGATTTTGTCCCCATTTTGGGGAATTTTAAACCTCTAGGGCAGTGGTTCCCAACCTTTTTTTGGTCGCTCCCCACCCAAGCATCTTTAAACTCATGATGCCCCACCCCCTTCCATTCTATATCATATAAATCTTATTACATAAAAAATAAACTTCTATTTTCCCGGAAGGATCCGAAAATAGCATTAATTCTGATAACTGATTTTACATCGTTTAATTTATCAAAATAATATATTTTTTATTACAAGTATGCTTTTAACATGACTCTATGAATGCAATGAGGTCATGAATCTTCGCATTTACATCCAGAAAAGTTTTATTTATTTTGGCAACTTACCCCAAATTTAAAAGTGATCAATAGTCTACATTTTTATCTTCATAAAATTTTTTGAAATCTTTCTCACATTTTGTATTACATCTGATAGAATTGATACATTTTATAGTGGATTTTAGTACTTCATTAAGAGCAAGTCATATTTGTTTATCACCGAGACTATGGATAACATAATTCACAAGTAAAATTTCCGGATTCGCGTTTTTATCCATTTTAAGTAACTAATTTTCTTCCCCCATATAACATAATTCTTTGATAGCGGCCTTTCTTTTTCCCATTATTATTATTTGGCCAATATGTTTTCTCCAATTTTAAATTTTAAAATGCCTATGTCCTGAAGTACGTCCATATATTGTGTAAGTGGTCTGCAGAAGAGCCATAAGAAGTTTACTTTCTTCCTTCCGTGATGCGCACGGGGTTTTATTAATTTCATAAAAGTAAAATAATTCAAAACATTTTTTAGATTAAACATGTCCAAAGAATCAATTTCAGAAACACCCTACAAAATTTCCTTTGTAAAAGTTCCTTCACGGGGATGTACAAGATTTTATATATATATATATATATATAAATAGTGAAAAAAAAGAGGTGTGTTTTGCTAAAAGAATACTAAAACCAGAAAAATTAAAATGATTTTTTAATATATAATAGGTATCAAAAAATACTTTAAAATTCACACAATTATTCCGGTTTCAGTGTATTTTGACCTTTTAAATGGGAACACTTCGGAATTTGATTTTTATTCAGTTATTTTTTATTTTTTTTTTATTTATTAGCTCTACTTTTACACTGCGACACTACTTTCAATCAGGAAAAAAATTTACAAAAAAATTGTTAATAAGAAATCTGAAAATGCCCCCCTGAAAAGTAATATTGCCCCCTGTGGGGCGTATGCCCCACGTTGGGAACCACTGCTCTAGGAGAATTTTTTGGGGACAAATAGTTCGTGGGGAAACTTTTGGGGATTAAAAAAATTTGGGGGAAAAACCTGGGGATTTCTTTTTTTTTTTTTTTTTTACTGTATTTTCCTTAAAGATTTCTTTTTGGTCCTGTAGAAAAACTGGATCTGTCTCTAACTCAATTTTGATTTGAAAAACGAAAATACAATCCAGAAATCGGAAATATTAATCATTATTCTCTTGGATGTGGTGTGTTCGTTGTTTACAATGTTACATTACAGTTTAGACATATTACAAGTGCATGAGACTCTAAAGTCTTAAGCAGCTTAAACCTGCACGTGACTAAATCTGCAGGACTTTAACGAAAAAATCCTTCGTCGTACTTAAAAAAAATTAATTTAAATATGTGGAAAGTAGATATTTTTCTCTTATGATCTCATTAAGAGATATATATTCTCTTAATGCAGCTACAGAATATGCATTCAGCCCAGTTTAAAAGTTTGTTTTTTGTAAATGGGGAATTTTTTCAAAAAAAGGCTTGATTTGGGGAAAATGTTTGAGCTCAAATTACTTAAATATTTTTTATAGTGATAAATTGAAAATTTAAAAATTCCCTTTTTGAGTAAAAACTGAGTTAGGGACTTTTGCAGAAAAAAACTCTGATTTGGGGAAAATTTCAGAAATTTTGGGGAAATTGACTTTTGACTATCGGGCAACACTGCATTTTTATGTTCAACAAACCAGACTACAGAAAAACTTGATAAATCAATGGCATTGAAATTGATAGTATTTTGTGACTCTTTCATGTAATAATTCCGCTACAGAGCCGTTTCATTGAGAATGAAAAGCACCCTAAAAAACTTTAAACAATATAAAAGTTGTAGCTAGTATTAAGAAGATTTATAATAAGTTTAAGTTAATTTGATATCTTGAGAATTGACGAAGTTATGAATTGTTTTCCTCCCTATTATCCAAATAATATAAAAAAATAAAATAATTTCAAAGAAAACAGTTGCCTAAAATAATAATAAAAAATAAATAAAAAAGTAATTTAACACATTACAACGACCATTTGGAAAATGATTTTTTCAAAGACTAAAACTTAAGACATAAAAAATCGCACGGAGTTGATCATACATTACGTAAGCCATGAACTAAACATTAATAGTGTTATGACACGTAAAAATTGCAAGCGACAAAAATCGCCTGTGACTCGTATTTGGTGTTTAATATTTATATGTATTCATTCCTGTCCTATTTATCTTTTTTTAAATTTTAATTGTCTTATTCCATTTTTCTTTTGCACGTGAAAATCTTACAAATTAAAATTAACTCTTTGGCAGATATTGTTATTCATTTTCTTTCATTTTCATTAGTTATTATCCACCTGAAACTTACGTAAGGCTTTTCCATCGTCAGATTTCCAAGAAATCTGACTACCAATTTTAAATGAAATTTCATTCTTAAACTTCTAAACGTCCCACAATATTACTTTTTACACCGTCGTATAGAGAAAAAAACGTACCTTTAAATGCAATTTGTTTGAAAGCTGTATCTCAATTTGTTTCTGAGTTATTAATTTTTTTTTGTAGTTTTTGTTACTTTTTTGTCATGGTGGCAACAGAAGGTATCCATCGTTGTTGAAAGTAAAGAGAAATACAGATTACTGTATAGACCAATCAGAAAAAGAATAAAATGCGGATTAAACCAATAAAAACCTTCAGATATGCTTTTGATTTCCTACCCTGACGAGAACAATAACCATTTTTCCAAATGGTTAAAAAAAATACATAAACTTGAATTATCAAAACTGATAATGATAAACACTTAATATCTAATTAAAATTAACGAAGTGGATTTTTAACAATACTCAATGCAAAATATACATCTCTTGTATCTAATCAATTCATACTACATTTGCATTCATTAAAATTCTATGGTACTCTCTTATTATTTTGATAAGGTGCAGCGTATAATATAACTTTTAATTAGATTTCCATCTTTTACTGCAAGTTTACGATCTTTACATAACGTCTGACCATAAAAGAACGTCTGTGTAGATTCCGTTAGTCTTAACGAAACATGGTTAAAGTACAAAAATAAACAAATAAATAAATCTTTTAAGAGATGAGTGTAAGTTAAGACTAAAACTTTTGTTTAGAGAAGAATCCATTCTTTAATGTTATTTTAAAAGTCACATTCGGTCTCTCTTCCTATAACGTTGCAGAAAAATAAACATTTTAAATGTTTTACAATACACATATGAACTTATAAATGCTTATATATCCTTATTTTAATCACATTTTACTCTTTAAGTGCAAAACAGTGATTATAGTCAGTGCCAGGCTAAAAAATCATTAAAAACTTCAACACGTACAGAGAATTATAAAATGCGAAAAGTAGCAGAAGTATCGTAGATAAATAAACTGAAATCCATATTTTGAGAGAGAAAAAAAACTTTGCAAATATTTTCATTTACTTTTTGGAGTAAAATTTTTTAAGGAATATCACTTTAAAATTTAACAAGGAACATTAGTAGTTCTGTTTATATAAATTTATTTAAGTGTTTTAAAGAAAATTTATACAAAATTTAATCATTTCCCACCCCTAATAAAATCAGGGGGCACAAAGCCACGAGCTGTAGAAGAAGAAAACGAGCTTTATCAGACATAACCACGTCAAACGTAAGCTAATTATATAATCAGGAATCTATGCACGGATTTTTTGTTGGGGCTCATTTTGTGAAAAGTAAAAGTTATTTTTGTGAAATTTATTACATTTTTGTGAAATTTATTTTATTTTTGTGAAAAGTCACTTTTTGTAACGAAATGTGAAATCCAGTTACTGAAATTTGAACGAAGCATTTATTAATAATAACTTATTTAAGTCCTTCTGTTAAAGTTTAACTTTTTAGTGAACTTGTTTTCTTTGCAATTGACACATTTTAAAACCTAACAATATAAAAATAATTAATGAAGAGTATGTGTTTATGGAATAGAATTTTGTGAAGGGGCCTGTTTTATTAAAAAGAATTTTGTGAAGGGGCCTGTTTTAATAAATGAATTTTTGTGAAAGGGCCCTAAATTTTGCCTGGATTGATCCCTGATAATGCGCCTGGAACCTATTAATTTCTATTTCTGCCCCCTCTCAAAAACTCCAAATTTTTAATTTTAAAGGAAACAGTCGCATTTTCCGAACTTTGACAAGAGTACATGAAGCAATAAATTTTAACAACCGTTCGTCTCGACGGCAGAGAATCCAATCATCAGAGGATGCAGCCGAGAGTGAAAAGGTTTGTTTGCGGTTACAGCCATCTGCGAAGATTCCCATTCGAATCTGGCAACGGCAATAGGAATCGGCGCAATGCGCCTCCTGTCGGCAGGATGGCAAAGCGATGCTTCTCATCTCATTGGATTCCCTCTAACTGCATGAGTGTATCTCCAAGACCCGAAATATTTACCGACTGTCGCTTTTCCCAAAGAGCCGAACGTATTTATACGCTCTCTAAAATGTGTCGCCGTGTTTACTTGGGCTTTTCCTATTCGATTACCTGCTCTTTGATTTAACGTTCGCTTCTTTCGCCTTCAAAGAAAACCTTTTTCCATTACGGAATTTCGCTGTTTTGGATGGAGTTTGGTTATTGTTCGGGAAAAACTTCGCTTAGATGGTTAAGTTCAGAAGAAACTTGCGAAATTATAAAGCTATAAAAAGGTTTGCAAGGAATATAATTCTAAAACAATTATTTTATTTATTACTTTTTTCAAAGAAATATTTCAACGACAAATTGAAACCGTTTCACTTAAAACAATTTTAAATACGTGGCTGATTTCAAAGGAGATTGGTTTTCTTCGCAACTATAAAATATTCGTGAATTAAAAGAGAATTATGTGGGTGCGTTTAAGAAAAGATATTTTAAAAATCCGAGTAAGAAAATATATTTGTATTCTGAAAGTATTTAATGTTATAATTTAAAATAAAAGATGTAGCTCTGAACTTCAATGAATACAATTGCATTAATTTGATCTCTTATCAAAGGGACCATAAATGTTTGAAATGACAAAAATTCACTGAAATTTGATCATGAATTAGGAAGCTAGTGATTCATTTAGATTCTTACTTTTTCTTGCATTTATTAATTTATGTTTTATAGACATAAAAAAAATATTTATTAAATTGTAGAAATTAATAAATAATGTTATAATATTGTATGACAAAATTAATCTCGCAAGAGGTAAAGTCCAGATTACTTATTTTAGAGTCCTTATTTATTATTTATATTGCTTAGTATGTTGTCCTGGGCTACGTTGTCTACGTTTGTCTACGTTGTCTACGTTTGCCTATGTTGTCTACGTTGGGCTACGTTGTCTACGTTTACAGTGTACGTAATACTTGGGCTTTTCCTATTCAATTACCTGCTCTCTTTGATTTAACATTCGCTTCTTTCGCCTTCAAAGAAAACTTTTTTCCATAGATGATTAAGTTCAGAAGAAATTTGCGAAATTATAAAACTATAAAAAGGCTACAAGGGATATAATTCTAAAACATTTATTTTATTTATTACATTTTTCAAAGAAATATTTCAACGACAAATTGAAACCGTTTCACTTAAAACAAATTTAAATACGTGGCTGATTTCAAAGGAGATTGGTTTTCTTTTCGTTCAAAGATTCGCAACTATAAAATAATCGTGAATTAAAAGCGAATTATATGGGTGTATTCAAGAAAAGATATTTTAAAAAACCGACTATGAAAACATATTGTAATTTGAAAGTATTTAATGTTATAATTTAAAATAAAATATCTAGTTCTGAACTACACTGCATACAATTGCATTATTTTGATTGCTTAGCTATAGCATCGCAGAAAATCATCTTTAATCAACTTAAGGCTGCTAGCCACCCAACTTCCGAATTTCCCTCGGTAATGTTAACCCTTAAATGCCTGACTTTTCAAAAATCATTGCAATAATGTTTTTCGGCTTTCATTTTTTAAATAAATCTTGGGAAAAATACTTTAAAAAATCATATTTTGTTTTAAGTATAGTTTACAGCTAAAAAACAGTTTGTTACTAATCGGCAATACTGGTGTTTAATTGAAAAAATAATTTCATTTGATAAAATTCTTTAATATTAAACACACAAGAATTTTAGGAACTATAATAAGAAATAAATTTTACTTGCTCACTGCAGGTCAAAATAGGGTATTTCGCAAGCTTCCAAGCAAAACAAAAAGAACAAGTAGCAACATTTGAAAAAATAAATTTATCTTTACTCTTAAACAGCACAAGTGTTGCCATCTAAATGTTGAAAATCGATTTAATAATATTTTCAGAATGTATTTTATTGGCAACATTAGGCATTATAGCTTCAATATTATTCTAATAGTATTTTAGAGCCTAAATTGGGTATGTTGCCGAAAAGCAACACCAGGCATGTAAGGGTTAAGTCTATGGGCGTTTGATGCATTTTAATATTTAAAATATCTCCTCAGGAAATTAATATTTTAACTTCTTTTTGCTCTACACTTTTCTTAAAGATTGTCTCTTTTTACCTTAGTTGTCCAAATATTTCTAAAATCTATGCTGAATTTAATATTTTATGCGTTAAAAGCTGACGAACTGTAAGTAAATTTATAACACTTCATGTAAAATTAAGCATGGATTTTAGAAATATTTGGACAACTAAGGTAAAAAGAGACACCCGTTCAGAAGAGTGTAGATCAAAAAGAAGTTAAAAATATTAATTTCCTGAGGAAACATTTTAAATATAAGAAGGTATCAAAAGTCCATAGACTTAACCTTACGGAGAGGAATTCGGAAACTGAGGGACCAGCAGCCTTAAGGGGGCCATAAAAGTTTGAAATGCTGAACATTTACTAAAGTTTGGATGTTAATTACGAAGCCTGTACTTCATTTAGACTTTTACTATTTATGTTTTATAGAAAAATAAAATGTTTGTTAAATTGTAAAAAACCATGACAAAAGTTTTAATAAGGAACGACGAAAATAATTTTGCAAGACCAGTTTTGCCATGATTATATATTTTTGAGTCCTTATTTTTATTTTATAGTGCGTCTTACATTATCTCTCAATTTTATCAGAAACAATAAAAGTAAAAATTCAACAATATCAAAATACATACAAAATAACCATTATTTTTGTTATAACTTAAAATATATATGTATATATATATGTTAAATTATTGCGACATTGAAGATTTTTCTAGTTGAAATGAAGTAACTGGTTGTCACGATATCAGTAGTGGATCACATCCAGCAGTAATAGAGTAGTATAAGTTGTATCAATCGACGAGTGAAGGCCATGGAATACATTTTTCCGTGAAAGTTTCCCCAGAAATAATTGAAACAAAACGTAAAATCAGATCAACATTTTATTTAAACATCTTTCAGCGGCGCAGTTTCCACCAAGAATATTAGCCATCGCTTCATAGTAGTAATTTAGGGATGAACAAAGTTGTAGATAATCGAATACGTGGACGGTGACCAGGGAGTGCTATGAAAAATGGAAATACGACTAAAATCTACTGAAACACAGCAAGTATCGGCTTTTTGTGCGTCAAGTGTAGGAATACAAATATGACGTAGGTCGCGCTCTCAACCAATTAATAATTAGGAATACCACGCCATGGAAAGAGTGCTGACAGAGCGAGTGGATGAATTTGAAAATAAAAAGGATAACCCCAGAATATGCGCGGGAAATTAAAATTCGGAAGGGAAAATAAAATGGTTGCTAAAAGAACATCCTAAAAGAAAAAAGAGCGTAAATGGAACATTTAATTTAAGAATACTAAAAGCGTAATATTAAAGTAATTTAGACAAGTGAGACATTAAATTAAATGGAATTTATCGGAATTAATGATAGAGATTGTTTATGAATAAGGATTTAGTGACTATAAAGTAGTAATTGTGAATAAGAGAAGGAAATCGCGGAATTAGATCTAATAATGTAACATATATTTATTTTCCAGATGAAGTTTGTAAAGAATTTAATTTCCTTTATTAAAAATAGAAAAAAAAGTGTAATTCTGAATTAATTCAATGGCTACAACGAATACTTATTTTCGTTTTAATTCTTGTTTATTGGGTGCAAGTGAGGGCAACATAAAAAAAAAAAAAAAAAAAAAAGTATCATAATTAAGGAAAAAAAATAAGAAAATACATAAATAAAAGTAAATTAGTTTCACTTAGTTTCTTTCGAGTTACAGAACCTCACAAGCCCCAGTGCACAAAATTATTACATTTGAATTACTTTATACATTAAAGCCGTTACTAAATGGAAATATAATCTTAACTTGAAAACACTATAATGCAAGTCAAAAAATTCATTTTTTAGCTAAAATGTTTTAAAAATTTCATTTGGATTTAAAATGGCTGATCCGAATACTTTAAATGTTTATAAAGTACGCTTATAATTACTATTATTCTCTTATATATATTATACTAATTACGGTTTTTGATGGTGGTAGGTTATGTTTAATTAATGGTTATACTAATTATACTCATATATTCTCACGAAAATACAAATTTTCTTGCAGAAAAATAAAAATTACATTAATTAACTAAGATAAAATCTATATTTAAGAGGAAAATTTAAAAGAGAATTTCAGTTATTAGAAACCTGAATACCTAAAAGTTTCATAAGATTATGTATACAATTAATTTATTACTTGCTACTTAAAACGTAAAGTATTGCTGTGTACCTTACCTTCATAATTCAATTTCGTTGTGATTGGTCAATTTTTACGAAAGTCAAAGCCTACAAAATCAAAAAAGACATGAAAAGAGACGGACAGCAGGAATGTAGCGGGAGGGGGGGAGGGGGGGGGCTACGTTCGTATACTCGCTGTTTCTCACGAAAAACTATAGCATACACATTCTAGCATATACCCTCTGCCTATAAGGTACTCTATGGGTGTCTTACGACAACAGAATTAACAGACAGACAAAAATATCATTTTTTGAACCCAATGATACTGTAACGGGACCATCTGTTGACCGAAACCTTCCAAAGAAAAAAAAAAAGGATGAACATCGAACTATTCGCCGAAGAGTGGACGGACATACCTAGAGATAAGATAAAAACGAATTGTACAACATCATTCACTGAAAGTTGATTAAAAATCGTTTTTATTATTATCGTAATCAAAAGAGATTTTTAAGGAAGTACGGAACACAAAATTACACTTTTTTATTTATGTAAATGCTTTTTACTTTTTTTTTTTAATATTTATCTCTTGTATGCTTATCTATACATTCCCTTTCACATGTAAAATATTTCAGAGAAGTTAATAATTTAAATTATAATTAATAATTAATTATAATAATTATAATAATAGTTATAATTAATTATAATTAATATTATTAATAAATATTTATGTTTATATATTGTAACTGTCATTGATAGTTTCATCGCTGAATCGTATAAACATTAATATATTCTCCTAATAATATATTGATTTATTGCCTAAAGAAATTTCATTATCATCTAAAAAGCTTCTTATATAATTATAGGTTAAATAAAACTTTTGTAACTGATATAAATTTGTCTGGTGATCTGTAACTATTTTTTTTTGGGGGGGGGGGGGGGGAGAGTTATACGGCACACTTTATTTTTTATATTTATAAGATGTTTAGACAGCAAGCTAGATTAGATCACTTTCCTGGAATCCAAAAGCTTAATGTCTCGCACATTTAGTATTCTCCCAAATGCTTTTGTGGAATCTGAGTACAAATTATCTATATTTCTCTGGTTTTCTTGCTTTCCCTTACATTTTACTATTCCATTACATTATATCGGCAGAAATAGGCTATTCTTGACAATTTGCGAGTCTATCGTATGAAATAAGGCATTTATTAGCGACATGTGGTGTCCTGCTGACTGACTATTAAACATTCACCTGTCGCTTTGGTTTCTTAAATTTCTTTCATCATTTGATATCTAAATTCCATTTGTTATTAAAATTTATAATTTTTGACAATTCTGTCTGTGGATTATTATTTGTCATCTCTAAATTTGGAGTTTCGGTCACTTTATTATTCGAATATATGTACTTTTTGCTAAGAAAATCAGAACAAGACTATTTTTGAAACATTTCCTTCTCAAAATCCTTCTATAGCATAAGATACAACTATAAATTTTATAAACGCAACTAAAATCGTCTTATACGCCTTAAATTGTATTCAGGAATTCAAGAGCTCCTGAAAATATGACTTAATCTTTTCACGCCTCTTCTAGAGCAGTGGACAGAACTTTGCTTGCGCATGCGTAGTATTTTGTTTTGTTTTACGTTTATTTTCTTCTATTTCTAGTCAGTCATCTTATCTTTCCCCTTTGAAAATGAACGCGTGTGCGTTCGACAGATCTCAGGGTTATATTAACTAATATTTTTATATATTTTTAGCACCTTTTAAGTAATTATATGTATGTTTTAACGTTTATATTAATACATACATACATACATACACAATGGTACTCCAATCCGATTTTGACCTCCCTCAATATACCTCTCCAGATCTTCCGATCTCTGACCTTTACTTTATAATTTATAATTTGGTTTTGTGCAAGATCTTTCTCTACCTCTTCTATCCATCTCTTCCTGGGTTTACCAATACTTCTTTTCCGTATTAAATTACCACTATATATCTTCTTTGTGCTTCTCTCATCCCTCATTCTGATTAGATGGCCTTATTTTTATATTCTTCTTATTTTTATAGTATTTAATATGTCTTTTTCGTTATATAACTGTTCTATCTCCATATTTGACCTGATACGCCATGTATTGTCTTCCTTAATAGGTCCAAAAATTTGTCTTAGGATCTTCCTTTCCCAAGTGATAAGTAGCTTTTCATCTTTTTGCGTAGTGGTCCAGGTCTCACTACCATAAATTACTATTGCTTTTATAACAGTTTTATAAATTTTAAGTTTAGTTGTTCGGGATATTAGAGATGATTTTAGAATGTTTCGAAGAGAAAAATAGCATCTATTTCCTGCTGCAAGTCGAGTTTTAATCTCTGCTTCTACCCTATTATCACAGGTGATCATAGATCCTGAATATTTAAATTCTGTTACTTCATTAAATTGGAATTCATTATTTATTGTTAACGTTGCTGTTGCCTGTGATTTCATTCGGTCCATTTTCATGTATTTTGTTTTTTCGGTATTAACCTCGAGGTCTAGTTTTTTCCCTTCAGTGTCTAGTTTATTGTATGTTTCAATCTTCTTATTTCTAGCAATTATATTAACATCATCTGCAAATGCAAGGATTTGTAGGGAGCGATTCATAATAGTACCTCCTCTGTTGTTGTAGATGCTTCTAATTCTTTTCTCCAGGCATAAATTAAAAAGAATTGTCGAGAGAACATCACCTTGCTTTAGACCTGAATTCATTGCAAATTCTCTCGAAAGTCTTCCCTGTACTTTAACTTTAGCTTTTGTATCGCCTTGAGAACATCACCTTGCTTTAGATCTGAATTCATTGCAAATTCTCTTGAAAGTCTTCCCTGTACTTTAACTTTAGCTTTTGTATTGTTTGTATTAATAAGAAGGTGAAAATTCCTTCACGACATTAGTTTTAGTACAGTGTTTTGATTCTATTAAATTGTATCGTCTGATTTATTTGCTATTATGTGAAAATATATTCTGCCAATTTTCTAAATAAAAAATACAATGCAATTATGTCGCGTGTCATCATCGTTCATTTTATGATCACTCATTTTGCTCAAAAATTGTGTTATTATAGATCCCATTAAAAGAAAATAAAAGACCCGAAGACTATCCAGCTTGGAGGAGAGGGACGCCGTACGAAAGCAACAAAATTGCAAGACTAGAAACGCAACTTCAAATTTCAAAGAAAAATGGTAAGCTTCGTTGAATACTATGAAATTAAATACCGCCAAATCTCTGTGACTTGCGTTATTGGTTAAATCTTTCATGTAATTCATTAATATGGCTGCTTAATTTTTAAATTTTCGCAGTTCAATCTAGTCATGCGAGTGTAACTTTCCTGCAACAGGGAAAATTCTGCAAGAATCCATTTTAAGATATCTTAAGGGCAAGCTAAAAGAACGCTACACTGTAAAAAAAAAAAAAAAAATGACAAACGTTTCGTATTTTATGATTATATAATATAACATAACCACGAACGAAATTATATGATAGCCTCTTCCCAGTTACTCATTACTCGGAAAAGCGTCTTTTATCTTTAGAAACCTTTAGAAAACTATTGAAAAAAACCTCAAGGGGATGAGTTCGGAGTTTAACGGCTTACGCGAAATACCCAGTGATGCGCTATACTTAAATTGTTAAAACAATAATAAAATATTAAAGGAATTCTCTTACTTTTTCTGGTAAGCACACGAAGAATTTTCTTTCGTCGTCATGTAAGCAGCTGAAATATTTAAATCTTTTTTATTTGAAGATACATCTATGTTGTTTGGCGAGGTAGATATCCCGTCACTAAAAAGACAAGTTTTTTTGCACAATAAACCTTCATTGGCAAAAACATTCTTGATTAATTGTTGACACACTGCAAAAAAATAAGAAGATCTCAATAAAAGAGGAGATAAATTTACATAATTATAAAGAGCTGTATAATGCCAGTGAAGGACAGCTTTAAAAACAAAAGATTCGCACAGCAAATTCGTGCGTAGTTGCTTGGTTAAAAACCAGCACACACTCTGAAGCTATTGGGAACTTCAGAAGTTCATGGAAAGTTTATAACAAAGCAGAAATGCAGAGTTTCATAATTTCTTTCTTTTCATAGCTGTTCTATTAAAAGCAGGATGGAGCAGTAAATTTTAGTACTGCCATCTGTTGGCACTTTCCGCTAGTATCTGGTGGATTGCTGTGGGAACACTGAATGAGTTCTTGGTTATTATGTACTAGAATGTTAACACAGTTTTAACTGAAGCACTGATTAAAACATATTTCACAAACAAATAATTATATAGGGAATAATTATATATCCTCACAAGAAAATGGTTGTTTCACGAGCGAGAGGGGTTTTGCATAAAACGCGCACATTTCAAGAAGAATTCCATCAAAAACAATATATTTTCGAGATTTAAAAAAGCATTTATAACAACAAATTGTTGTTTCTTTTCTGCTACTGATTTTTGGAGTCGTTTTTATATCATATTAATCGTTTCCTCAAACTAAAATGCTGGTTTGTAGGATGCAATCCATACTGAATGAAACATTTGCAGCTGCCTAATAGAATTTATACATGCGAGAGTAACAGAATAATATTAATTTTAATGTTAATGCCAATACTATTAATATATCATGATTGTCTTTAAAACATGTTTGTTGAACATGAAAATGTTTACTTAAGAATGGATATCATCCAGAAAACATATATTCCGGGTTGAGATAGATTAATGGATGAATATCACAAAATGTGAGATTTTGAAAACAAAAATTTTGAAAATTTAAATCGTTTCAATGATTCTGATTTTTTTTAAAAAATGGTGGTAGAACAGCTGAATAAAGGAATTTGTATGTAAATTTGTTAAAGTTTGAAGAGCGTAAGTTCATTTTTATGTAATTGTAATTATGTGTCATTTTCTTGGCATATGTATGCCAGAATAATGACAATTTCATTCTAAAACATTGTTCACACTCTTGTTTTTTTTAAATATTTAGATATAACATTTTAATTTTGTTTAAAGGAACATTTTTCCTCTATATTATCTCAAATTCAGTATAATGTTCAGATTTATTTGTAATTTATAGAAGCCAGGAAAATGACATAATAAAAGTATACTCAATTATTACAAAGCCTTTAAAAGCATTATTTTCAAAGAAATATCTAAAAGATCTTGCTGGTAGCAATGATTTTACTACTTCTGGCTTGAACTATGTCAAGAACAAGAAGAATTACTCTTCAGAGTCATGTTCATGCCTCATAAAGAACTAAAATGAGCAGGCCAGGACAACGACATTCATTTTCAGTGACAATCCTATTTTAATTATGGAAAATTATTTGTAAAATACAGAACTTTTTACCTTCTACATATATGTGTTATATAAGGTATAATTATTAATTAGAAATTAAAAAAACTAGAAAAAGATATTTGTATATGAAAGCAGAAAGCCTTTTACTTTGTACACATCACAGTATGATATGCCAGGAAAATGACAATCTGAAATTTTAAGTCTTTTAATTGCTTTATTTTTGCGTGATTATAAATATAATATCTCTTGAAAATACTTCTAAGAATATTTTTTATTAGAATTCAAAAAAGAAAATTGCATTGTATAACATTAAATAGAAATTTTATTGTGCGGAATGCAATTTCCGTATTTTGTGATATTGACACTAATATACTATAAAATCTACTTGGAAACCTTTCCTAAAATGCACTGTTAAAATTTTCAGATGCTTTTCCTCATATAGAGGAAACGCTTACGAAAATTAAATGTAACAACGTAAAACTTCAGCTGCCCCGAATCTTATTTTTGTAAACCTCAGAAACCAGGAATTTTCTGAGATTTGTGGAAATGTTTCTTTAAAAAAAAATGAACTTCATGCCGCTTATAATTTCCAGAAACGTTATAAAGTAGTTTTTACAATGATTTGCGGTTAATTTCTAAAATTTTCCTTTACTTGTATGCAAACGATAACCGGAGACGTCCCCCTTAGGCCGTCGAATGCTATAATTTTCTATAATTCAAAAACCAATTATAGAAATGAGCTGTAAATTTATATATTTATGATAACATAGATAAGCAATTTTTACTATACATAGCCAAGTGGTTCTACTCAATTTCATATATGTTTCATTCCAGGTGAAACTCAATGTTCCTGTCCTCCTTTCGAATGTCTATGTTCCAAAAACTACAGTCCTGGATGCCGGTCGTTTTCCGGTCTAACACGCGAAGATTCCTCATCGTACAGCGACATCATGACAGGTGGACTGGAGAATGTTCCTAACGACTGTTCCGTGTTTCAGGCCATCGATAAAGTCTTAGAAGATGTAGCTTGTTCATACGGTCATTCTACGTCATATAGGTTAGCAGCAAAAGTAGCATCCGATTTTGACCAAGCATATTACAGTTCCTTTGCTGATGGTAAGTGTGATTTGGAAAATTTGCATATTATATACGTTGCACAAATCAGTCCATTATTGTCAAGCCCATTATGAAAAATAATTTCATTAAAAAAAATAATAACTTATTCTGGCAATCATTTCTACTTAGTTCTTTCTAATAGAGTTGAATTTAGAAGATTTCTTGCTAATTTCTTCTTCTTTTTATAAAATTTTATAAAGGCATACGTACTATACTTTTGTGAATGAATGAAAATTAATACACACTGGAAAAAAAATGATGAAACATTTATAAAAAAATAAGTTCGCAGATTCTGAAAACTTTTCCATTATCGTCAATTATCCAGTCAGGAATAACTAGATTTCACAAGTTTACAGAAACTCTTCGGAAATAAAAGAATCTTTTTATGTTACCGTTATTTTCGGTAATATGTTGGTTTCTTAAATTTCTAATTAGTTATTCTCCTAATGTTTTGTGAAGCTATCGAAAATATTTCCAGAAACACGAATAATTTTTGCAAGCGTTTCTGCTGTCCTAGGAAATGTCTCTGCATTTCTCTATATTTTCTAGGATGTACACATTCCATATTCATAGTTAATAGAATCTATTCTACATTTCCCTCTCTTCAAATAAGAACCAAAACTAATTTATTATTATAAATCCTCTTTTAAATTGCTTGTAATCTAATGTCGACCAATTTCATTTCAACAGGTTATGATGCCGAAGTGGAAAGGATGAATCAAAGCTTCTATCCTTCCTGCGACATCTTCCATAACCACCCTCCAGTTAAACCTTCTCACCATAGTGACACTCACCTCCTGTTACCACCACCTCCTCTATTACATCACAGCAGCGGAAATGACGATGCCTCTACATCTTTTTCCGACGACTGCTCCATAGCACAAGGAAAAACACCAGATATATTTCCTAATTTTCCAGAGATGGAAGACGTTCTACATCCTTCAGACATCCTAGTACTAGATCAGCCGCTAAGAAAAACAGGTTCTTGGTCAGAAAACGGCCAAGAACCTCAACAAGTCACTTATGCTGACAGTTACCATGACCAGGATGAGGTCATGAAGGACGATTATGTGGTGACATCCCTCGACGACCCAGATGTCTCCCAAAAGTTTTTCGCAGCCATAGACAACTTGTTACTTCAGGACTATGGGAATAATGAAGCAACATACACTAGTCCTTCTGACATTTCCAGAGATTCAGAAAAAGAAGGTAAGAGTTTGAAATAATTCATAGTTAAATAATATATATGTATATCTCACTAAAGACTATAAACTGATGTATCTTCTTAAAATACAGACATTTTCTTTTTACACTGCTCAAAACAATTAAAGGATATTTGAAGTTTTATATAAAATAAAGATATAAACGAAATTTTTTTTGCCGAAAATAGAAGAAGAGAATCACAAATGCAAATTTTTCTGGTTTTCAAACTGTGGAGTATGCAAATTTTGAGTTCGACGTCAAAAACGTCGCTTCAGCGGCAGCGAATGAAATTTGACTTTCAACTGGATAAAAGAGAATGAAGACAAGGATGATCGGCATTCAGTGATTGCTTTGTTTCGATGAGTACGATGTCTCAGCGAAGTCATTTGACAGATTCAGAAGCTTTGAGAATTGTTGGTAGGTTAGAAGGGGGCCAAACTCAAGCCGAAGTAGCGCAAGCCATTGGAGTGTCACAAAGTGTCATTTCCAGGATCTGGAACCGTTTTTTGGAGAGTGGATGTGCAGGCCGAAGACCAGGGCAAGGTCGTAGATGGGCAACAACGCCCAATGAAGATCGGTATTTAGCGTTAACAGCTCGGAGACACCGAACCATGAACGCTACTCTTCTCCAACAACACCTTCGCTCGGCTACAGGCACCACGATTTCAACTCAGACTGTCCGAAACCGGCTCCATGCTGTAGGTCTGTATGCTCGCCGACCGATGGTATGTGTTAGATTAACATCAAGGCATCGTCGCGACCGCAGGGAGTGTGCAACCGAGCATGTCAACTGGAGGAGAAATGAATGGAGCAATATTCTGTTTTCTGACGAGTCCCGTTTTTCTGTGCATCCGGATAATAGGCGTATTTTTATCTGGAGGGACCGTGGCAGTAGGAATAATCCTGCGTTCGTGCACGAAAGTGTCAGATTTGGCGGTGGAGGAGTGTTGGTGTATGGTGGCATCTCCATTGACGGGCGCACTGACCTCTACATCATTCGAGATGGAGCTCTGACTGGTCGCCGATATAGGGATGAGATCCTCAGACCTATTGTAGCCCCTTACGCTGCAGCAATCGGAGATAACTTCATTTAAATGGACGATACCTGCAGGCCACATCGTGCAAACCTGGTGGAGGATTTCCTTTTCGAGGAAGGAATCGTTCGAATGGAATGGCTAGCGTGTTCTCCAGACATGAATCCAATCGAGCACGTTTGGGACGCTCTAGGAAGATGAGTTTCTGGCCGCCAACAACCCCCACAAACTCTCCAAGAACTGGAAAGAGCTCTTCTGGAAGAGTGTGGCAGAATACCACAACTCGTCATTAATAGCCTCATTGAGTCCATGCCTCAAAGGTGTTCAACGTTGCTGGCCGCCCGTGGAAACCATACCCCCCACTGAAAATGATTTTCTTTGAAGAAAACACCTTTTCTTATTCTTTTTTTCTCATATGCACAAATTGTGTTTTTTTCCTTTAGTACACAAATGCGCAATAAAATGCATTTTTTTCTGCCAAACATGTGTAATTTATTCTCATATAACCTACTATGTCTGTCGACCATGTATCAATCAGCTAAACAGTTTACCAGATACAAAATCCACCTAAAACTGCAATATCCTTTAATTGTTTTGAGCAGTGTATATTTAACCCATTCGGGACCATGGGTGCATATATGCACCCTCAAAAAGTGCTTAAAACGCTTGAGTTTGATACCAGTAAAAAAGAAAAGTAAAATTTATTTTATTTAATTACGACATTTTTGTGGTTAACAAAGTTAATTCAACTAATCAACAAAAAGTGGTACCAAACGAATAAAATTCGTATAAAAGATGCTGGTCCTGAACGGGTTAACTAAAGAAATCACAAAATTTATTTGCACCGGAAATGCAATTACCTCAATAACTACCTGATACTACAATTTTTCTACAACTAAAAATAAAATAATGAAACAAAAAAGTGTGTGTCGCATGGTAGAGTCATTTTCTACATCTTTATGCAATAAAAAAACAATGAAAAAAAGTGTGTGTCTTGGGTTCGCAGGACAGAGCCTTTTTCTTTCTTTTTTTTCAATTAAAAAGCCATGAGACAAAAATTGTATATCGAGAGTCGCATGACAGAGTATTTTTTAACGTCATTTTGCAATGAAAAAATCATGAAAAAAATTGTGTTGTGGATCGTGTGGCAGTCTTTTTTAAACTTTTTTTTTGTATTAAAAAAATCATGAAACAAAAAAGTGTGTCGTGAGCCGCAAGGCAATCTTTTTTTACATAATTTTGCAATAAAACAAATGACGGAAGAAAAAAGTGTGACGAGGGTCGCATGGCTGATTTTTTTTTTTTTTTTTTTATTAAAAAAAATCATGAAACAAAAAAGTGTGTCGTGAGTCACATGGCAAGTGTAATCCGTTGGCAAATTTGCGTGTTCCTGTAAAACGAAATACTTGATATAGTAAGCCACTCTATTCATTCACGTTAACACGTTGAGTGCCACCATACAGATTTGCCAGTTTGGCCTCCATTTCTATCCAGAAATTTAGTGTTCATACCAGAAATAAATAATAGTATCTTACGCTTTATTTAATAAAAGACATTTAGCTATAACATAAAGTAAAATATCTTCTTTCAAAATTTCCGGTATCAATTTAAAATTTCTGATCACTTTCGCTGCCGATCCCGCGCCAATCACGCGCTGGCACGGGATCGGCAGCGAAAGTGTTAACGTGAGAGTGCTCATAAAGTTATTATTATTTTACATTTTTGGTCACTGTAAAGTTTCTAAAATTAATCATAAATGCGCATTCGTATGTAAAAATCATTAAATGTTTTACATAATTATACATAATAAAAAAATTATTTAAATAACATATTAGTGATGACCAAATAAAATTCTGGTATTTTTTTTCGTATTCCGAGGTACGGCTAGTCTCACCGATATACAGGGTGATTATAATTAAACTTCCCTTATAAACAGCATACTGCAGCGCAAACGGGTGAACAGAATGCAACGAAATTTGGTATATAGACTATAGATGAGATGCGCTCACGGAATTTCGAAAAAAAAATTTAGTTCCAGAATGCCCACCAGAGGGCGCCTTTGCCGGAAAAACATTAAATTTAGCACAATAAACGACCCAAAACAGAATCCAGAAACAATATTAACATTTATTGACTATTTTCTGATCCGTTTTGGTCGTTTATTGTGTTAAGTTTAATATTTTTTCGGGAAAAAGCGCCCCCTGGTGGACATTTTGGGACTAATTTTTTTTTCAAATTTCCGTGAGCGCATCTCGTGTATAGTCTATATACCAAATTTCGCTGCATTTCGTTCACCCGTTTGCGCTGTAGGATGCTGTTTATAGGGGAAGTTTAATTATAACCACCCTGTATATTGCGTCTCACAGTTTTTTTAACCTTGTCTTGAGGATACGGTTAAAAAAACACCAGAAATGCTTTTAATTCAAGAAACTTAAACTCTAAAATTGTAGGCCACATCATACAAACCGATCATTTGCAGATGTTGAGATGACCAAGATTAAATCAAATTGCAAACATATACAAGAGCCATATATTCCTGGAGGCATGGTTTATTAGATCGATGAAATCTCTACTCAACGAAGCTAGTTCAGTTCCAGCTGAATATTCCATTTTAATCTGACTCAAATACCCACTTCTGCGTTTAACTGTTTGAGACACATGTTCTCAACCGCAAGTTGAATTTATGTCATCTCTCGTAAATTCGCGTTTATTTACAATACTGATTGGGAACTGTAAACAAGTCAGAAACGTTTAATTGTTATGTTTAAAGATTTTTATGTGCTTTTAAACTGTTTAATTAAATTGCTTGTGTTTATGTATATGTTTTTAAGTAATTATGAACAACGTAATATATTTCTTCACTTTAAACACAAGATATTTTTTGAACCAGAATTTTGCGTAGTAAGAGAAGTCAAATATGTACCACTAAGGAATAAGTTACATTTAAAAAAAAATAGAATTTCTGGTTCTAAATATATTTATTTGTTCCACGGATTGTGCTAAATTCTTTCAGAGAACTTTTAAAACACTCACGTATGTATGCTTTTTAAGAAGTAATATGAAATTCACAAGCTGCTTCTTTGTTTATTTCCAGTACCAACGGAACCACTTCCAGTACCATGGGACGCCAACCCTACCATCTCCTCGTTCTTCACTCCTCCTCAACACAGAAACAACGAAATGTGTTATTCCACGGATTTTTCTAACCCTGATTCTAAAGATCTATTCACGGACCATCAAAACGAAGATTGCAAAATGGTGCCTACGTCTTACAGCACAGTGTTTTCAATCAGTCTACAGCAAGCGCCACCGCAGAGATGCGCGAGGGGGTTTGATGTTTCTGAAAATGAATTAGTCTTACCCCACAGGACTAGTGGACACCAAGTGCCTTTCTAGTGTTAAAGTACTCTTAGTCGATACTTTAATTTAAAAAGAAAATGGCTAATGCCGTATTTATTACCTTACAGTAGAATTATGTAAGATTGTTACAATTTTCGAAAATTCCTAAATGATATTTTATATCCCTCGTGTAGAGATAATCGGTTGCCATAAACAACACCACCAACACCTACATGACGTTTCGGAAAACATTTTCAGAAGCCTTTTGCAGAGATTTACTAATTTAGAGGTGAAGAGAAAATTATTTTAAGTTTATGCTATATTCTGAATCCATACATAGACTGCACCATTTTGAAAGCATATTTTCTAACACTGTTGAATAAATTCTTCGGCAAAAATTCTATATGGAAATAATAGCTGTGTTTCCTATATGACCCTTTTCGCCCAGTAAGGCTTTCTTAATACTACGTTCAGACTACAATATTTAAGGTACGTAAACTTTTTTATAAATTTAAGTTAAGTCAAACATAAGTTAATTTAAACGCGAACGTATGAATTGACTTAATGTATTCAATTAATTTAAGACTTTTTCAGAAGTATTCTCAATTACCGTAATTTCGCGAGTATATGCCGCACCTCAGGTAGCTCGATTTTCGACCAGAATTTAATTTAAATAAAATGCGACTTACTTTTGCTTAGCACTTATTCGACTTCTTTTTTTTTCTTTCAATAAAATTTCCTGTTTAGAAAGGACTTAATTGAGCCGCGGCATATACGCGGGAAATTACGGTACTTTCAACCAGCCTTAACTACCAGTTAAGCTGAATCCGCTTTGCTAAGGTGATTTTTCTTTTAAAAAATTAATAATTTTCAGTTAAAGGCGTGACGCCAAATGTAAAGGAGAACTAGACATAGATATATTAGATCTATGTTTGATGAAGTATAAAATAAATAACTAATATCAAGCAAGTTACTAAACTTCGCGGCTTGCAATAATAAGCAATTAGTCCGAGGCTAACGAAAAAGACAGGCTACCGCGGTGGGTCCGATTCTTCTTTTTTTACAGACCGCTGAAGTCACGTGATGCTCTAATGCACCAATGAAGCTGTGCAAAAAGAGCATCACGTGACTCTAGCAGTCTGTAAAAAAAGAAGAATTGGACCCACCGCCGTAGCCTGTTTTTCTCGTTAGCCTCGAATTAGTCACATATGACATTTTGGTGCAAAAATTGCAATTAGAAAGAACAATAACTGAAAAGAACGGGATTATTTAAAAATGAATTTAAAATTATGATAATTGCATAAGATATCACATTATATCCGGGAATGTCATACAATATGACAAAATAAATAAATGTAATATAAATATATAAAATTTAATAAATGTAATATAAAATATAAAATATATCAAATGTAATTAATATATGTGCAATTTGGAATGATTTAAATAGTGAACAAGCAAAAGCACTAATTGCTAAATTAAGGTATAACTAAACGGTGTTAGTTAAGACACAAAATATTGAATACTATAAACAAGTCACATCGAGTTCAGAGTCTTGCTCTTAAAATTTTAAAAGGAAAATCTTAAATATCGTCGTCTGAACGTAGAGAAAGAATTAATGTAAGTTTTAATGTTATGTTCAATATTGAGAATTAATGTTCTATAAAATTTTATTCTGTTTGTAATTATTGTTTTAGAAAACTGACTTCAGCATTTTGACTAATTTTTTTAATTAGAACTTCGCAAAAAGTATAAAATATAGTCAGATTCTGATATTAGAGAAGGGAAATTTCTATACTTTACCTGATTATCCTCTAACAGAACTACCAGAAAACATTAAAATGAAGGCATATTATAATGATTTTACTATAATTAACAGTAAATCGATTTTGGAAAAGAAACATAATGAAAAAAATAAAAAAAAATAAGATGCTAAATATATTTGAAAAAAATTAAGCTGAATTTTATATTTGACAGAAATATTTGTGTACAAAAATCTCGTGGCAATTACACTGGCCTCCAAAAGTTAAGGTACAGGGACTGGATGCTTTCGATTGCACACGTTTTGTCGAATATCTACCAACATTATTGGCGAATTGTTCTTGAACTTCTAGGATGTAAAGTTTGATTTTATATTTGTCGGTGAAGATTTATCGGGGAGTACAATTAGGGGGCTAATAATAAATTTAATAATAAAATAATATTTGCGATCACCTATGTAACAGAAAAGGCTGGAAATGGTTTGTCACTGTGGTAAATGACTATTTGTGTCCTGTTCAACGTTCGTATGCATTTGTTTAAGCATAGCACTCATATTCGTGACGATGTTAACGTTTTTGTGAAAAATTGAAAAGTTTTTTGTTTATAGCATACAGAGTTTTCAACCAAATTTAATACAACTTTCGGAAAACTTACCAAAGAATAGTAGCAATAGTATACTGCAATTAAAAACATGAATATATTGAATATTTGATTAGATATAGGCATTTTTATGAGATAATTTTTAACTGCGCATGCGCGGAAGATTTCAAAATTTTTATTTCATAATTTGGTAGTCAGTATTTTGGGGCAACTTCTATAAAAAGTCCAGTCAAATGTTGTGAAAACTTAGAAAGATATAGTGAGCTGATTGAAAAGTTGTGGAAAATCCCTTATAATAAAGCTATTTTTAGGAAGCAACTCACTATATGGACCCTATCTTTGTGAATTTCTGCGATATTTGACTGGACATTTTATGTAAGTTGCCCTAAATAGCTGGCTACCAAATTATATAATAAAAATTTTAGGATCTTCCACGCATGAGCAGTTAAAAATTATTTCATACAAATGCCCGTATCTCATTAAATATTCAATATATTCCTGTTTTTAATTGCAGTATAGTGCTGCTACTGTTCTTTGTTAGGTTTTGGGAAAGTTGTGTTAAATTTGGTTGAAAACTCTGTATGTATATAAACAAAAAACTTTTGAATGTTTCACAAAAACGTTAACATCTTCACGAATATGAGTGCTATGCTTACACAAATGCATACAAACGTTGAAAAGGACCCAAATATCCATTTACCACAGTGACAAACCATGTCCAGCCTTTTCTGTTAGATAGGTGATCACAAATATTATTTTACTATTAAATTTAATATTAGCCCCCTAATTGTACTCCCCGATAAATCTTCACCAACAAATATAAAATCAAACATGTTCTTTACATCCTAGAAGTTCAAGAACAATTCGCCAATAATGCTAGTAGATATTCGACAAAACGTGTGCAATTGAAAGCATCTAGTCCCTGTACCTTAACTTTTGGAGGCTAGTGTAGAACTCTCGCTACAACAATTCGGTCTTTTATAAACAATATCTTTTAATAATTTTTAAAAAATGAGATTGATGCAAAACAAAGTATGATATAATAAATATGACATGAGCTGACGCAAGAAGAATAACGAAGGGTGCTCATATTGAGCATTTGCGAGTAAACTTTACAATAACCATTACCCAAATAACTTGAACTATTTTACACATATGTGTAAAATGTTTTTGTATGCATATGTGTTCATGTTTTAGCAACTGACGAATAAAATATTGCGAGCTGAAATCCTCCAAATCATTAAATACTTTGTACTTATATGTTAATTTTAGTTTAAAATTGTAATAAACGATTTTCATTACTTACATTGCAAACATTAAAATATCAAGATATTTTTATGACTAATTTTTATTAAAGATTTATTTATTTTTTAATTTGTTATATTACACAGTAACAAAAAATACATTTTTGAGAAAAAGAGCTTTAAAGGTATTCATAATGTTGCAGTTGGCAATGTAACGTCAATAACGTAATATCTGAAAAGAAATCTAATTCATTTTGGCATTGTATTCATAATGTAATCAAAAAATGTGCATCAAAGTATTTAAAAACATTCTTTCTAACCCAAGACATGATATTTTTCCATAAATTTTAAGGGTTTCTCAAAAAATCTTCAGATAAAATATAAATAATCTGTCACTTTTTAATGTATTATAACAAACAGTAATAAAACCCCAAAAATGTGTAAAGTTTCCTAAACAAAATTAAATTATTTATTTATTAAATTGTTTTTATCAAAAAATGATTTTAAAAAATATTTGTTATCTTTGAAAAATTTTTAATGTATTTGGAACAGGTGATTGAAAAATATTCCATGGAAAAGTTTTATTTATTATGTATATGAAATGAATATGTAAAATTATTGTGTAAATATGAAATGCCTTACTGAATTGCACATTCTATAAATATGAATCTTTGGTAAATTGAAAGTTTTATTTCTGTCATGTTTTATGAAAGATTTACGCACTTTTCTTCGTTTGCCAGATGTGAAAATGGATTTATAACTGCCTGTGTAAATAGATGTTTTTGAGTGATGAAATGCAAATTAAATAAAGTTGTATACTAGTCATAACAATGTACTTGATTCTTTATTTTTTTGTTTTGATGTAACGTGAAACCTTGCAATGTACAATTCAAACACACACTCACAAAAATAATGAAAACAACCAATCTAGTTTATTAATTTATTTTATAGATCTATATTCTACCCTGAAAGAAAAAATATAGGGTACAGTGCCCATGTTTCGTCCCCATCCCCAGTCACTTTTAGGCCCTAAATGCTGTAACTTTTAGTGAAATTCTACCAAATTTGGATTTAACATAGACTAACTACCCACGGACATAGAAACATAGGCAAATATCGTACAAAAAAAATTTAACAATGCGAGAAATTGTTTTTTCAAAAGTATCTAAAAAATGCAAAAGAAAAAAAATGGTTCAAATTTCGCCCCCCCCCCCCCGCCCCCCCCCCCCAAAAAAAAAAAAATCCAATACGCCGAGGCTTGACTTATAACTAAATCAAAATTTATTTCTAAATGGGTAAGTAATTTAATTTGCATTAAAGTGAAGCACAAAGAAATGTACTAATTATAAGTGGAATAATAACATAACGAAACATCAGCCATCCAAACATAAGGAAAAATTGAAAAAAATTGCTGCAAGAGGAACAAAATTGTGATCGCGCTACTTCCCAATATGTCGGAGCTTCAGTTTCCGTAAGATGAACTGAGCGTCCTAAAACTCACTGTATGCTACTGTCAGCATCTTACCTACGTAAAATACATGCAATGAATAAGAAATAAATACTTACAGTACAGTAAATAACGTTCTACATACGACGTAATAAGAACTCAGGTCTCCTAAATTTAGGAAATTCTTCGTCTTTAATTTATGTATGCCAGATAATTTATGTATGTCTTGTCGTACGAAACTTTCAATACTGACACCTTTTACCTTCCGTCTCCTGTGCCTTGCGTCATAAGTGGCGCCACTTTCGCAGAAGCGAAGAAGTTAAAGGGGACGAAATATGGGCACTTTACCCTACCGTCTTCATCTAGAACGAATAGGTAGTCATTTTCTAAATCCCTAAACTAGAAATATAGATTTCCGAGTTATGCGAATAAGGTAAACAAAGAAACTGAATAGACGAAATGATACAGAAATTTCTAGTCTACAATTTTCTAGGGGATTAAACGATACATTATGAATAGTTTGAATTGTGAGAAATTATCACGATTTCTATAATTAATTCACAAACTAGAATTATAGTTACCAAAACTCACTTCTTGTGTTCGCATTTATTTGTAGAGATTTTTAAATAAATTTGACCACGATACTATAAGAAAACGCTCTTCAATTTTAATATGGATAACTAGAAGTCTCTAGCAAAGTAAACTAGAATTTATAAGGATGAGATGGAATTATTTTTTCTAGAGACACAATTTATTTTCTAGAAGCCAGTGGCAGGATTTTTTTTCATTGTACATTATATCTACTCTTCTAGAACGCTTAAGATTAATAAATATTTTTTAATGTTAATTTTATTTTTATTCTGAATAACTTTCACTTAATGCATTTAGTTGCATACTTAGATATATCCTTTGCTTACATACACTATATTGCCATTAATGACCGGCAACTTTCAATTTTAAACATTTCGACGAATATTTAAAAATATACTTGACAAATTCTTCTGGAATTTCAGGATTAAAAAGAACAGGTATGACCTCTTATTTAGCAATGTCGATATGATAAGGGGGGCAATTAGGGGGCCAACAAAAAATCAAAGAAAAATATAATACTTGGGATCACCCTGTAAAATAAAATGCACGAAATGATCTATCGCTACCGAATATAAATAAACAGACATTGTGCAATATGTGTATGCTTTTTTGTAAGAATAGCATGGATATTAAGAGAGATATCGTGATTTATTTTTAAAAATTAAAAAATTCTTGCATGTTTTTTGCTTATAACATGCAGTATTTTCAACCAAATTTAACGCCCGTTTCAGAAAAATTGGCAAAATATAGTAGAAACTATATAGTGCAATTGGAATATAAATATATTAAATGTTTTAGGAAATATGAACAGCTGTATGAAATAATTTTTATCTGCGCATGCGCGAACGATAACAAGGATCATTTTGCATAATTTAATAGTCAACTCTATGGAGCAACTTATTAAAAAAATCTAGTCAAATATCGTAAAAATTCAGAAAGATATCGGCGTTAAAGTGAGCAAATTTTTAGTTGTTCTCAAAAAGCAGCTTAATGATAAGGGATTTTACACAAATTGTTATTTTTTATTAACTGACTTTCAGAAAAAAATTAGTATTTAGTGAGTATCAACGAGTAGATTTGGTAAAAATGCTTAGATTTTGATACTTCTTTTGATCATGGTATAGGCTCGTTCTGGTGGTTATCCAAGAAACTAAAGCATCAATAAAAAATGAAAAAAAAAAAAATGAAAAATTAAAAATGACAATTTGTGGAAAATCCCTTATCATTCAGCTGCTTTTAGAGAACAACTAAAAATTTGTTCACTCTAACGTCGATATCTTTCTGAATTTTTACGATATTTGACTAGATTTTTTTTAATAACTTGCTCCATAGAGTTGACTATTAAATTATGTAAAATGATCCTTGTTATCGTTCGTGCATGCACAGATAAAAATTATTTCATACAACTGCTCATATTTCCTAAAATATTTAATATATTTATATTCCAATTGCACTATATAGTTTCTACTATATTTTGTCAATCTTTTTGAAACAGGCGTTAAATTTGATTGAAAACCCTGCATGTTATAAGCAAAAAACATGCAAGATTTTTTTTAATTTTTTTAAATAAATCGCTATATCTCTCTTAATATACATGATATTCTTACAGAAAAACATACACATATTGCACAATGTCTGTTTATTTATATTCGGTAGCGATAGATCATTTCGTGCATTTTATTTTACAGGGTGATCCCAAGTATTATTTTTTTTCTTTGATTTTTTGTTAGCCCCCTAATTGCCCCCTTACCAAATCGACATTGCTAAATATCAGGTCATACCTGTTATTTTCAATCCTGAAATTCCAGAAGAATCTGTCAAGTATATTTCTAAATATTCGACAAAATACCTAAAATTGAAAGTTGCCGGTCATTAATGGCAATATAGTGTATTTACATTCATTTTATGTAGTGCATATGACACACAGAGAATACTTGCATTGCACACAATAACTTATAATTAGTTGAATAGCAGTGGCGTGGCGTGAAAATTTTCGGTGGTCATCGCAATTATTTAAGTTTGTGGTGAAAAATTATTAACTCTAAAATTCAATGGTTGAATGTTCAAAAAAGAAACTTTAAATCTTACCTTCACTTATACATGAACTCCAAATGTTCTGCTAAAACTGGATCGTAGAGTTTTAAAAGCTTATTAAGAGTTTTAAAATATTGCTTGGTCATCGCCGCATCCAGCGATGACCGGACGCCACGCCACTGTTGAATAGGTATGCCTAAACTTTGTTTAATCCAGGATTCTGAAAAAGTTTCAAGTAAAATTTATAAAACCCATGTTCGCGAATGTATTGTGAAAATCTTTTCAGATTTAACCCGGGAGAACTCGCTAGTGAGAATTTCTCTCACGGTGCCCAATTGCTTTTCTTTTGCTTTACATTCGCTTAATATCATTTTTTTTTTTTTTTTGCTTGGCTTAGTACTTTTACTCACAAATAGGTAAAATAATTGAAATAACATTTTCAAATTTTAATTAAAATGAAAAATGGTTTAAATAAGAGTCTTAAAAAGTACGACTGTGAGAGAAAATCTCATGTAGCGAGTTCTCCCGGGTTAAAAAATTTAATTCAGAATTATTTTCTTTTCAGGTTTTAATTGTTTAGTAACATATGCTTACATATTTACCTACATTTTATGTTGTGCTTATATAACACACTGTGTATACTTACACATAATAACTTTTAAGTAGTAGAATAGATATGCCTAAACATTGTTTAATCCAGGATTCTGGAAAACTTTTAAGTCAAATTAAGAATTAAGTTCGCGAATGAATTATGAAAATCTTTTCAGATTTTAAAAATAAAAATGGTTAGAAAATTTTAATTAGATATTTGTGAGTCACTTTTAATACAGCTACACCACTAAGATTAGAACACTACACTGTTTTATATAATAATGAACAACTCTTGTAAGTATCGGATGAGGATAGCTTAGTGCAACAATGTTAAAGAAGCGCCTGTGTAATAGAAGAAGGGAGAAGGAAATCTCGTAGAAATTTCTTTTAACCCTTTATCTACTGACGGTACTTATAAGTACCATTAAAATAACTTGTTATAAAATTCATTTAACACATCGATTAGTTGTAATGTAGTTTAGAATGAGTCATAGATATATTACTTTATCTTGTTCCAAAAGCATTATGGGTAGCACAAAACAAAAATATTTTTTAAAGGATGATTTCTTTTGCCTTTGCATCTTTTCAGCTTTCTTGGCGTTGAGAGGGGGAGGGGGGATTTTTCAATTTGGAAATATTTCCACATTTCTATTGTAAAAACATTATATTTGTGCATTTCCTAATTATATAAAATATTAAGAAAAATATTTAAAATAAAAGATTTGAGTGGGGTTATAAATAGTGCACAAAATCCCTATAAATTCAAATTTAATTAATCCTTCTAAAATTTATTAAATGATTATATAAATCTTCTAATGTAGTTTAAACAATTCACAAAAAATGCTTTAGGAGATAAAATTTTCATGAATTCACAATTCAGTACATAAAGGGTTAAACCTGGTTTGAAGCAAAGGGGAAAAAAAGCGTGTAACTATTATTCTATAAAGTACGTCAATGTGGCTTCACTTTTTTATTTAATTACTTTAGAAAGATTTAAAAGCTATTACTGTTTGTTTTCTTTTGTTCATAATTTAAAATGTTTCTTTGTTTTATTTTTTTTAAAATCCCAATTGAGAGGGCATGGTTCAATTTTATTTTTAATTATTGCATTGAACTAAACATATTTTAATTTTATGATTATCTCAGTTTCCATTTTATAGCAAATGTGTAATGAAAGCATCTCGTAGTCTTTTTAACAACAGAATATTAATAATTATAATGTTTTGTCTTCAATTATTAACATCTTAAATTATAATAATAACAGTAATATTAATAAAAGTATGAGAAAAATAAAATATAAACAGAAACACAACATAAAATATAAAACACATGGATAAATACCAAGTACAAACGAACATCAACACCAACAAAACGTCTCGAAGCCAACTTAGTCCAGGGGAAATGTACATTTTACCTTGCAAAAGGTCGGGTAGAAGTTTTTTTTTTTTTTCAAATTGTTTAAAATGATGCCAACATGGAAAAAACAAGTTTTCTAACAAAATTTCTTAAGGCTAAATTAACCGTGAAAAACGTGTAGTTTTGCCGCGATTATTCAAATGTTCCTCACGGATTTAATTATGTATGTCGACTTCTAAAAATTGATAGCAGTAAATTATCTATTATTTGCACACTCACGTTTTTATTTTCATCTCAGCAGACATTTTATATGCAATAAATTTATGTAATTTTAAAAGTAGGGCAGAGTGTAGATGAATGAGACAATTTTCATATTTAGACTGTAAATTGAAGTGTATGCAATGTTAACTTCAAAGTATTATTTAAAAGAATTTTTCAATACATAGTAACTTATTGGCACGATAGTTTCAATTAAAAAAGATTTCTTGTTTAATTTTAATAAATTTTATAATTTTTATAATGCATACATATTTTTCCAGGTATCAATGGACACAGGTGGGTCATTTTCAAAATCTGTCCATGTTTTGGAATAACAAAATCAAATTTTTAGAAACAATCAGAAAGTTTTAATTGTTTGTAAATAATTACTTTACCTCATAAACATTAATATACAAGCATCAGCAGAGACCAAATTACTAATTTAACATTTGAAAACTAATTTTTTAATTTTAATGCACTTGGTATAATGACATAAGTGAGCACGGTAATGACAAATTAAGCAAAATATTTTTATTTTTCCCCAGGCATAAATGGCAGCCATTATATCTTCTGTCCCATACAATGATTTTCTATTTCTCATATAATAAAAGCAGATTAAGAAATAAAAGTTCATTTAATTATCAATTAGAATTGGGTACGGTAATGACTTACAAAAGAATACTCACCAAAACATTCAAAGTCTTTGCTTGTTTTATTGAAACTATAAAACTATTTAATCTATTCCCCTAAACCTGATAACAAGTTGACTTGTAAGGAATACTTTTGCCTTGATAAAAAGGCATGTGCTGTTCCCTAAAAAAATCCAGAGGAGTTTTTTGTCAGAAGCATGGCAATAACACTCTTTCTTGGGACACGGTTTAAAAAAATTATTAAGAATTATAGATAAGTTTAATTAATGAAAATAAATATTTCTTTATTTAGTAGCATCTTAATAAATAAAAATTTATAACCATCTGTTTTAAATAGAACTTTGTCAAATCTTTACCTAATAAATTGCTTGTTGGGAGAACCTGCGATATTAACATTTTGACTACAAAAGAATATATTTCTTATTTTTAAATTTTTATATAAATATTAATGTACCTGTAAATTATCATTAAAAAACATGATAGTTAAAATGCAATAATTAAAATTATGATATTTAACTATTTTTCTGTGCAAATGTGAAAGGACAGTAAAACATGAGACTTTTTTTGAAAATCACCCGGGTATGAAAATTTGCGAAAAACATATTTTATTCCCCACTACAATGGTTTATATTATTTACCAATTATTGATAACATATGTTTTAATGTTTTACTGTTTTTAAGATAGCAAACATTGAATTGTAGTTCCATATAAAAAGGGGGGGGGGGGCTCAAAAGATAAATATATTTTATGAAAGAAATACTTTTACCTTATAAAATAACTACAATAAAAATTATACCAGATTATTTCACTAACTAATGTTATGCATTTATATCTTGTAAAATTTATAAATTCTGTTAATAAAATATTTGAGATCACTAGTTTAAAGAAAAATATTTAAAAGATTAGTTTTAAAACATGTTTTCAATTTTTTCCCACGTATATCAATGAATATAACAAGATATTATAACATTTTAGCATGCAAAAATATGTAAAACTTAAAGATTATTTATTAATTGCTTTAAAGCTCAAACAGGATACTTTAAATTTCAGAACGGGTTCCAAACAGTTTTCCAAAAATGAAAGTGTCCGAATATATTAAAAAAAACAACCAAACCCGAAAAAGTACAAAAGCACAACATTGGATATTGATCTCAGATATCCCATGAAAAAAAAATTATTTAAAAGTAAGAAAATGCGAGCGAGCTATTTGTCAAGAACGCTCCCATAGGTTTAATATTACCTTGCGATTGTCTTCGTGTGACTAATTTAATCCCATAATTCATATAACTGTGACTTTAAATGCCTCAATACGACAACTACCGTAAAATCATTGAAAATGAAATATGTATATACTTAATTCGGTCTTTAAAGAAAAAGTATAATTTTTTTCAAGAGAAAGAATATGAACAATTATACCTGCTAAGATGGAAACCTATTCAAAGCGGAATGTATTTTGGTTCATTTCGGTACTGTTTTCAAGTTTTTAATGAATCAATATTTGGCAAAGATGATTACGTAGTTCAGCATTATATATTTAATGCTTACACACTTAAAATTTTCAAAATCCGGCTATTAGAGATTTATTAAAATTCTTGTAGTAAATTTTCTTTTTAAAAGAGGGGGGGAGGGGGCGCCAAAATCCATGTTTGCCACGGGTGCAAAAAGGGCTAGTTTTAGACCTGAAACACATAATTTACTGCTACTAATATATAGAAGTTGATATACACGATTAAATCCGTGGTAAACATTTGAATAATCGGGGCAGCGTTTTTCACGGTTTTTAAGAAAATTGAAAAAATTGTCCTATTTTTGAAATGGCGTACTGCTCTTGCTATTGAGTGCATAAAAAAGTTGTAAATATGAAAGTTGTAGAGAATTTTATCTTCTTTAACATTGTAATTGACAAATAATATGCTGTGGTAACGGGTCTCGAGATATTTCAAAAAAACGAAAAGAGGTCCCAAAATTTTCTTGTTTTTTGGCCACAGAAAATTTAGCCTTAAGAAATTTTGCTAGAAAACTTGGTTTTTCCATGTTGGCATCATTATAAACAATTCAGAAAAAAAAATTTCTACACGACCTTTTGCAAGGTAACCCCCTTTTTTTGGTACATTTCCCCTGGACTAGCTCGGGATTTTTTGATTTTTCCCCCCATATTGTTATGCAGTCGAAGTTTTAACATTATTGCATTAAGCCGTCCCTATCCGCTACTACTCTTGTAAATTAAAGTCAATGCAGAAAGTAAAATGGGTCTCGTAAAATGCTTGATATCTGTACTCATATTATAAAGAAATAACGCTTGTTTGTAGGAGTAATCTCTCAAATTAGCGAGCCGATTTCAAAAATAATGCTGAAGAAGTCGGAAATTGTACGTCAAACGTGACAAATAAGGTGTGTTCGTACTATAACTGATTTTATAACGGTGCAATAGCTCTTGCACTCTTAGTCCAAGAGCCGGCAGCACAAAAACCTATGTTATCAAGCACAAGAAAAAAAAAACCTTTATTTTATGGAAGAGTAGAAGTAGGGGAATCTTATGATCCATGTCTGGCGGAAGTGAAGTGGTGCATAAGCCAAAAATGAATACCACCAGTGGTTCACTCGTAGGTTTACCATTGTGTTTGTCCTACAAACAAAGGTATGAAAACATGGAGGACTGGGAGTAGGAAAACATAATGATAAACCTACGAGTGAACCACTGGTGGTATTAATTTTTAGCTTTTGCACCACTTCATTTCTGGCAGGCATGGATCATTAGATTCCCCTACTTCTACTCTCCCACAAAATAAAGGTTTTTTTTCTTGTACTTGATAACATAGGTTTTTGTGCTGTTGGCTCTTGGACTATCTCTTATGCAAAAATGCATGAATATAAAATTTATTATGGTTCTATAGATTAAATTCAGTAATACGGAAATAATAGGACTCCATCTTAATGTCATCAACATGGCTACCTAGACCTATCATGCGATATCATTGAATTAACTACATGTGATAGAATTTAATAGAATAATCACCATGACAACCTAGAACCATGACCTATCATGGGCTATCATTGAATTCGTTACGTGTGATAGGATTTAATAGAAAGAAGAAATTTTTTATTACAGTCAAACCTCGTTATCCCGACACTCTAATGATCAGAAAAAAGTGTCGTCGTAAGCGGAGTGTCGCGATGGAGAAAAATATGTTTATAAAAAGCTGTATTTTTAATTAATTTAAGACAGTTTTAAATTCATAACTGTTCTTGCGGTTTTAAGCAATAAAATATTATTATTAAACTAAGTAAACACAAAACAGAATTGAAAAGAAAAAAAATCAGATTTATGATAACTTGTTTTTTTATTGTTACATGAAATATTGATGAATTAAAGTTTGCTTATCCCTAGATGTGCTTCCTACAATTCTTTTTTCAATATTCCAATGAATTGTAATCAATATTCGTTGTTTCAGAAATGGATGTTAGATAATTTCTGATCGTTTCAATGCAATGCAATGCTTCGGTTTTAGTCGGATGAAAAACGCTGTGTAACCACAAGAAAGTGCCGCCTGATCAGAACAAAAAGACCGCGAGTAGACTGATACGTCTATCTGAAGCTTAAGTGGGTCATTCATAGTGTGTGGGTTTGATTTTTCAGATAAAGGATTGAAGTAAAATTCCTCATTTATTTCAATGGGTATTTTAGACACTTTTGTGAAAAGTTTGGTTAAGACATTTCTTACCGCTTAACTTCCGTTCTTATAAGACGAATGATAAAAAATGTACAATTTTTCTAAACCGCCAGGATATCGGGAGTTAAAAATTATTCAACGACGTAAAATCCGGTGTCTATTTACATTAAAATCATATACATAAAATCGGGACTTTGAAAAACTGACATGATAAGCGGAGTGAAACCGGGTGTCGTGATAACGAGCATCGACTGTAATATCTTTTTAAGTTTTGGCTCGGTTCCAATAAAATATGAAATGACTCAACAAAATTCTGAAACTATTATGTATATTAAATTTCGAACCGTTGGGTAGTTTTTGCGCCGTTACATGCAGACAGACGGCCGCACAGGACGACGGCTATAAGTGCTACGTATATATATAATTACGAAAGCACCCAAAAGTGTAAATAAATAATAATAGTAATAAATAAATGATAAATATGTACACTGTAAAAAAAAATCTGTGAAGTTACTAAAGTTTTTCTAGGAAACTGGGATTCCTAGAACTTTTCATGTAACGGCAACAACAAAATTTCATGTAACAGACACACTTTTGCGCCGAAAATCAAAAAATCTGTAAGGTTACTAAGATTTTTTTTGGAAACTGGGATTCCGAGAACTTTTCATGTAACTGCAGCCAGGGTTACAAATAAAAGTTTAGTAAGATTACTGAAATTTTAGCAGATTCATTTGTAAAGTTACAGATTTTTGTAGCTTTACAAAAACTAGTTTTGTAGATTTGCAGCTTTTTTCGTACAGTTACAGGTGAAAGTTTAGTAAGCATGTAACTTTACATGTGTAGAACTACAGATTTTTTTTTTACAGTGTATATATATTATTAATGCCAAAACTAATATTAAATAATTTAAAAATATAAGAATTACGGTAGGTGTGAACAAGTTTTTCGAAGCTGCAGAGACATAGTAGAATTAGATTTTTCATTAGCAGTAACTTCAAGATTAAGAAAAATGGCTAAATTTTCAAGAAAATTCGGTTACTATTGCATACTAAAATTCAGTGTCAGTTTACGAAATAGGCAGAGTAGCCAATCGTATATGAGTCCCATGACTTTTAGGAGTCCGTGTTTCTGAGAATTTCAAATGCATCTCATTTCAGGCTCATATTTTGCAAAAAAAATACCCTAATAAGTGAACAATCGAAATGGTTACCAAGCTTCTATGTCTGAAAGTCCAAGAAATCTTCTCCGAATATTTTTAGATAGATGATAGAGCTGCGAGTTTACACTTTCTTCTTTAACAGTCCAAGGGCCGACAGTACAAAACCCTATGTTATCAAGCACAAGAGAAAAACTTTTATTTTATGGGAAAGTAGAAGTAGGGGAATCTAATGATCCATGTCTGCCGGAAGTGAAGTAGTGCATAAGCCAAAAATTAATACCACCAGTGGCTGACTCGTAGGTTTATCATTGTGTTTGTCCTACCCTGTTAAAAATTTGCAGAATTCTGTCCAGTCATTTGACCGTTTTTATCAAAAACGGTTATACAACCATAATTTAACACTATTTTGACCATATTATTGGCCATTTTATGGTCAGAATATAGTTAAATTACGGTTATGACACCGTTTTTTCAAAAAACCGTCGAATGACTGGACAGAATGCTGCAAATTTTTAACAGTGTACAACTATCCTCCATGTTTTCATACCATTGTTTGTAGGACAAACACAATGATAAATCTAAGAGTCAACCACTGGTGGTATTCATTTTTGGCTTTTGCACCACTCCACTTCCTGCAGGCATGGATCATTAGATTCCCCTACTTCTACTCTTCCATAAAATAAATGTTTTTTCTTGTGCTTGATATCATAGGTTTTTGTGCTTTCGGCTCTTGGGCTATAACAATATATTCAATAAGTAACCAATACAAAATCTTTTTATACATGTTACTGAATTACCTTTTAAAACAAATCGCATCTAACTGAATGCAGTGTTTTTACTTTTGTTTTTGTTGTTCTTATTGTTTGTTTTGTTCTATTTTGTCCTACATTGTTAAAGATTTTGTGGTAAGTTGGACCCACTATTGCTGATGCATTAGTTTTAACCCTAAGAGGGTGAAATCTAGTTCCAACATTTAGAGTTCTGGTTAAACCACAGCTCCAAAGGTTGGAACAAAGTTTTACGATCTGGTTTATGGTTGCAGCAGTGGCAAGAGTTGTTTCAACTCACCACGAAATTTTTAACAGTGTAATATGAGTTATTTGAGAACTTGATACGCAAAAATTTAATTAACACGTTAAGCGCCACGTCATCACCGGTGACTGACACTGAACTTTCCGTTCAGAACGCGTGATTCACCGATGACTGACGGCCTAAAATATGATATAAAACTAAATATATATATATATATTGTTTTAAGTAAATACTGAAAATGTATTCAAAATTTACTTACCTTTTATTTATTACAGTATTATACTTTCTTAAAAATTACTTAAAACATTGTAAATTTTTCAGCTTCCGTGTCGGTCACCGTGGCACTCAACGTGTTAAAATCGATGCAAGTTATAATCTAGTTTTGGAAATAGGGGATGAGAGAGCTTAAAACTTTAATCGCCTAAGTGCCTGTAGGTGGTTTTAATCCAGCATTGCTAAAATTCAACTTTCTTGAGTGAAACTTCGTGCACTTATCTGCACTATTCTACTGTAGTAATGACTAAAGATTTCATGCATTTACGAATAAAAATGACTTCGTGAATATGTCAAAATTTTCACGCAGTTAAACGAATAAAATTAAAAAATCTAGGACATTCTTCGAACGAAGATCACCTTCAAAATGATACTTGAGAATCATTTTCAGCAAAAAAAACAAAACCGTGCATACCGGAAAAACATCCTATACCAATCTATTCATTAATTTGAATAACTAATTTTCCCTTACAAAAAATGAAAAATTATAATTAACGTTCCGAAAATCCAGAATTCTATCAATCGTTCACCAATGACAACTATAATAAACATCTTTTTGGCCGATGTGCAATCAGCCAAAAAAATGAGAACATCAAATACACTTTTAATCACCAAACTGTCTCAGAAAAAAAACAAGAAAGAAAAATCATGCCTTAAGCATAGATTATGAAACACTTTCCAACACTTCCTGGGTGCTTTAACAAAACTTCGTTATTTAGGGAAATAATGTAAATAAGATAACTAAGTAAACATTTTATAAAACACATAAAACATTTGAAAAACTGATTTCAGTAGTTACCGTCCATAGCCAAATATGTATTCCAATTTCAATTCTTTTGAACAGCCCTGTATTTGATCTGTAGGTGGATATATATACTATATAATGGGAAAATTTAGTTTAGCAAGAAAATGCATAACAGGTTAAAATTCATCTTTCCGCAGTTTGTACTAATAGATGGAAACATACTTGAATACTTTTGTACAGCCCTGTAGCTTACCTAGTACCTTTATTACATGCCACTATTTAGCTAAAATTTAATTCAAACTAAAACACTCTTAAAATTACTGAAATTACATTTCCAGAAATTATCACCCATAGACAGCCATGTATCCAACTCTTTGCGTGACCCTGTATATCATTTAATCTATATTCTACAAATATTTCTTAATAAACTAAATTCAGTTCAGCGTAAAAATGCATAACTCCTTTAAAACTCACCTTTAAGCAAGTTATGGTCATACTCAGTAACCCTTACGAATTCATTTCTGTAGCCCTATATATGAACTATAGTATTTATACGCACTTTATACTATGCATAAATATTGTGAAAAAAGCGCATTTAATAATTAAAAATGCATTTTTAGCAATCATTACTAATATACAATAATTCGTATACAATATAGTATCTGAAATCGTTTCAAATACACCGCAAACAATTCCCCCTATACCATTATGAACGGAATTCTTTTGTGTGGCCCTGTAAATGAACAATAACTATTCTTTGCACCGCATATTTTAGTGAACTTCATAAATGAATATATATTTTACTATGTTTGAAAGAGTGTAACACCATTAAAGATCATTTGAAACTATTTTTTCCCATAGGCCGTAATGTAACGGAAAACTTTTGACTGTCCATGTAAATGAACTAAACATGCTACAAACTTCATTTGAAATAGGGAACGTGCTATGGTAGAGGTCACTAACATCCAAAAATTTCAGAGCGATCCGAGCATATTTACGAGAGTTAGAGCGTGGACAGACGGACCGACAAACCGAAGTCATAAACACTTTTCAACTTTGCTGGAAAGTGTTAAAAACAGAAATAGTTATTCAACTAGAAACTATTAGACCAGAAGGGGGCAGCACAAACCATCACCTCATCGCATTGACGGCTGAAATTCCAGGATTAGTTAAAACTCGATTCGCATATTAAAATACAACTGATCTGTCAAGTCCTATCTTGGTGGGAAACACCTGCAAGTCCGATTTTGTGGTTGACTGGTAGATTTACCATTGTGTTTTCCTGTTCCCAGTTCTCTTTTTCATACAGTGTTAAAAATCTGCAGGTTTTGCTGCATAGTCACTCCACCTCTTTTATAAAATATCTCTATTTTGTCCAATGAGAATGCTCCATAATATAGTCAAATTAAGGTTTTATATAAAAGCGGTGGAGTGACTTTGCAGCAAAAGCTACAGATTTTTAACAGTGTACATTTGGGTGCAGGAAAACACAATGATAAAACTACAGATCAACCACTAAAATCGGGTTTGTAATAGGTTTCCACCAAAATATGACTTGACAGACCAATTGCATTTTAATATCCTAATCGAGTTCTAATTCTAGAATTTCAACCGCCAACTCGATGAGGTGATGGTCTGTGCAACCGGCTACCGGTCTATATGTCTTTTTTCAATCTATGGAAAGAAGAAAAAACTGTCAGGAACTCGTCTTCATAGTGAAATTTTTTTAAACTGAAATTCTTAATATGAACACCTAATTTGTACATCTTATTTGGATATTTATTCTTTTTTTTTTTTTTTTGGTAAATTTTATCTTAGGATATCACATATCAAACGGGAAGACATCCCTTCTAGTACTTTAGGAATTATGAAGGTTGAAAGCTTGAAACGTCTAATATTAAATTTCAAAGATTGCTACAATTTCTGTTTGAAGACGATCCTCTAAGCTTGTTTTTCTTAACATAAATTGAAAGAAGCTATAATTTTCAGTCAAATAGCTACCGTATTTTATGGAAGAAACGCCGCACCCGACGTAAGCGCCGCACTCCTCAAAATTGGTCTAAATAAGCTTAAAAATATCGTAAACGCCGCACCTGCGAGAACGCTTCTTTTGTCGACAATGTCTCATTGACCTAACTTTAATCAATGTTTTCTGAACAGTGTAATGTGCCTCATTTTTAATAATTTAGGATTCTAAAATTTTATTTAAAATATTTAAATCAGGTTTTAAATATTTTTATGTAATTTCTTTAATTAAGGAGACGTCAATTGTCATTAAAACCATCCAGAGCGCGGGACGCGGACCCTCTCCATAGGCGCACAACATTTTTTTAAGTGGCCGTCACAACTTAGCACGCTTTTTACGTCGCATGCACTTTAGCCCTTTTTTAGCTTCTACTCGAAACCCTCAAACTCTGAGTTGTCAATATCTGATTGGAAGAGTAGTAAATTTTCTTTGTCCACCTGTACGATTCAGTATCATAATCCGAAATGTCACAGTTTTTATAATCGGTAAAGTCAGAAAGTTTCGCGTTCTTGAGCAGGGGACTTGAGTCTTATAATAATATATTCATGGGATTAATGAATTTTTATTTTAGCCCATTTTACGCGCGCGAAAAAAAAATCGTAAACGCCGCACATGGTGTAAACGCCGCGCTTGACAGAAAAATAACTTTCAAACTCGTAAACGCCGCGGCGTTAGTTCCATAAAATACGGTATTTTCTGTTTTTTTCTGTGACAATCTGGAGGTTAACCGCTTACCAATTTTGCCCGTACCTCATATGGGCAGCGTATTTTCTCGCTGCGTGATTTGCCCATGCTACATATGGGCATCGTATTTTCTAGGCTTAAATATTTGTTTATCCGATATATTTCAATCTAGTTGACAATTTTGCTCATAAATTTTTATTTCCATACGTCATCTTTATTTTTGAGCAGTAATTATTTTTTTTAACTATATTTCGTTTAAAAATGGCTTCAATATATGATTTCTGCAATAAAAGTTAGGCCTTTTTTATAGGTTTCTTTTAAATACTGAACTGGTAAGTGGTTAAAATGCATTAAGAATTCTCTCTCTCTCTCTCTCTCTCTCTCTTTTTTTTTTTTTAGTACAGATTATGCATGTTTATTGCATATCAGAATTCTTAGGATTGTTTCTATCCGTAATGTAATTCATTCAATAATAATGACCAAAAATTCCATGCATTTAGTATAAAAAAAACACTTTGTGAATAGTTTGTGAAAAGTTTCATGTTGTTGAACGAATGAAGTAAATAAATTCTAGAACTAAAGCAAACTTCAAGTAAAGATTCTCTTAAAAAACAACTGAACACTTATTTAGAGTAAAAAAATCGGATATATATTTCAACAGAGAAAGGACACAGTGTATCAATCTCTTCATTAAGTCTTTAAATCACTAATTGTCACTAAAAGTGTGGAAAATCATAATTAACTCTGCCAAAGTATAGAAAATGTATCAATCGTCCGCCAATGACAACTATAATAAACATCTCGCTGGCCGATGTGCATGCTTATCGCATATCAGTATTCTCGGGATTGTTTCTATCAGTAATGTAAATCATCACTCTTTCTGGTATATCCTGTCCTCGAATAGATCGTGTTTAATCTCTTTTCATCTGGAAATATGTCATGACAGACCTGTTGCCGCGAACTGATGACTGCCTCTGACAGAGCTTCCCGCGATGAAAAAATGGAAAAATACCTCCGAATTTTGGGCGCATTCGTCCCATTAGTCACTGAAATCACGTAGATAACCCGGGGCACCTCGGAGTTTTATTATTTCTTCTTTCTCCCACTTTTTTTTTCTATCTCCCTTCATTTTCTAGGCATTTTTTTTTCGTGCGGCGACAACTTTGTTCGCCGAAGCTGATAGGCATCTCGGCTACTGGAAAATGCCGCGCGCCGCTTTCAGCACTGATTCTTTTAAAAGAAGAAAAGTTTTTACCCATTTTCTTTTCCGCTGTTTGAAAACTTGTTCAGACTTCTACCTGGCATTATGAGCGCATCGTCCAATAACGATTATGAATGAATGGATGCTGATGATGCGCGGCACCCTCCGAGATAAAAGCGATAAATGTCCGTCGAGTGAAATCATTATTACGTGACCTCTGCCTCGTTGGTTACGTCGGCCTAACAAAACATCCTTGTTTTCGCATATTTGTTCAAAAGGTTCAATTCTAACGAGAGAAGGAAAGAAATGAATGCTCTGCAAATATAGATATTCAAAATACAAGAATTTAAGGGGTCTCAAGACTCTTAAAATTGAAAAAAAAGGACCATTTTCAGCATTTAATATCTTAAAATGTATATGATTTAAATACACAATTTTATTTGGGATGAAAGATATAAGTATGTTCTTTCATTTCATGTATTTAAAAATTGCAAGATGCAGAATTAGTATTTACAGGGGGCTCCAAACTGTGAGACATTTGTCGCGCAGAAAATTGGTATGACAGCTTACGCGCAAGATTACAGAATAAATTTTGCAACTAGAATGAAATTTTTTGTGCCTAATTACTGCAGATTGTAATAATTACGCTGAACCTAAATAAATTTGTATTTAAAGCATTTTTATAATTTTAATACAAAGTTGTATTTAGCTAATACAAAATTTAGAAATTTTCAGCAGTATAATCGCCTAAAAAATATTTTTTTTTAAGCAATAAAAAGGAAATTTTAAGTTCAGTTTATACGGACTAATATGAAACATAAATTTTGAAAATTTCATGAAAAATATTGAGAAGTTTTTGAGATATCCTGCGCATTATGCTCAAAAACGTCTTTTGAAGAAAAATGACTTCAAGTTTTGGGAAACGCTGCTTCAGCTATTGAGTTGGTAGAATTCTAAAACCCATAATTCCAGTTTTAATTTGAATTTCAAGGAAACAAATATATCAAAATGTTCAGAAAAAATAGGTGTTTAACATATAAAAAATTTAAAATTTTGCAAATTTTGAATCTTTAAAACTCCAGAAGCCCCTGAAAAGAAGAAAAGTTTTTACCCATTTTCTTTTCCGCTGTTTGAAAACTTGTTCTGATTTCTACCTGGCATTATGAGCGCATCGTTCAATAACGATTATGAATGAATGGATGCTGATGATGCGCGGCACCTTCCGAGATAAAAGCGATAAATGTCCGTCGAGTGAAATCATTATTACGTGACCTCTGCCTCGTTGGTTACGTCGGCCTAACAAAACATCCTTGTTTTCGCATATTTGTTCAAAAGGTTCAATTCTCGGTGGCTTAACGAGAGAAGGAAAGAAATGAATGCTCTGCAAATATAGATATTCAAAATACAAGAATTTAAGAAAAATTGCCTCTTTTGTCGATTTTTATACAGGGTGCGGAGAAAGTATTGATAGTAAAGTCAATCTCTACTACAACGCCATAGATACAATTATTTCAATAATTTTTATCGCGTAAGATTAACAACTAAGTATCAATTGATATTCTATCATTCATTTTCGATTCGGTCTTCTTTTGCCTTGATACACTCGCGGAGAAAGTGCGGGAAGGCATCCACGGTGCGCCGCAAGTAGTTCGCATCGAGACCGTTCCATTTACGCGTCAGAGCAGCTTTTAAAGAAATGATATCTTTGTGAGGATTAGCACAGACTCTTGCTTACAACACTCCCATACTGAGTAATCAAGTGGATTAAAATCCGGAGTATTCGGACACCAGTCTTGAGATGAAATGAAATCACGAAGATTTGCTTGGCACCACCGTTGCGTTTGGCAAGACTTATGGGCTGGTACTGAATCTTGTTGGAACACATATGGATTGTTTCCAAAATGAGAATTTAGCCATGAAAGGACCTCCTTTAGAATATCGTTGAGATAATTGATCTGATTAATCTTGACACCAGCATCATCAAAGACCAAAGGAGATTTCCCATTGCTTGTGATGCAGCCAAAAACCATCACGCTGGCTGGATGAGCTTTTCTGGCTACTATGCCACCACTTGAATTAGCAGTTTTACTGTTTTTGGCTAATATGCAGTCATTCTGATGGTTAACAGCTTATCCAATAGTGAACAGTTTTTCGGCGCAGAAGACGAAATGCAAACAATAACCCAAAAATACTTACTTATAATGCAATATTTAGATTATAAAGAGCAAATATACACAAAAAAATAATTCTACAACATTTAAAAGACACACACAAACATTAAGAAAAAATTATCAATACTTTCTCCATACCCTGTAATGTGCAGATTGGTTAACATTGACGAATACTTTTAAATTTTATAATTACTTTTATTTTCATTGATTGTCAAAACTGTTATATGTGTGTGTGTATCCTCCAAATTTCAAGATCTTAGGATCCGCGGTCGAGACTGGCAGTATTTTTTAAATTGCTCATCAGAAAGTAAAAAAAAAAAAAAAATTGACTTCTTCTTTCTGTAGACTTCTGTTATTGGATGTTTCTTTCTTTTTTATTAGTCAAAGTATTTCTAAAATAGATAGTTTTGTTTTAAATGTTAAATTCCGAATTCCAACTCGTCAGCTTCACTCTGATTTTAAGGGGTCTCATGACTCTTAAAATTTGAAAAAAAAAGAAAAAAAAAAGGACCATTTTCAACATTTAATATCTTAAAATGTATATGATTTTAAAACACAATTTTAATTGGGATGAAAGATATAAGTATGTTCTTTCATTTCATGTATTTAAAAAATTGAAAGATGAAGAATTAGCATTTACAGGGGGCTCCAAACTATCAGACATTTGTTGAGCAGAAAATTGGTATGACAGCTTACGCGCAGGATTACAAAATAAATTTTGCAACTAGAATGACATTTTTTGTGCCTAATTATACCCCAGATTGTAGTAATGACCCTGAACCTAAATAAATTTGTATTTAAAGCATTTTTATATTTTTAATGCAAAGTTGTATTTAGCTTATACACAATTTTGAAAATTACAACAGTATAATCATCCAAAAAAATATTTTTTTGAACAACTAGGGGGGCTCAGCTCCCCTGTTCGCTACGCTCATCAACACCTCGCGTAATCGCTTCGCGATTCCATTCGGTATACCGAAGCAATTCCTATTTTCTAGTCTACCAAAGACGTAATTGTTTGGCGTTTCCGTTCTGGATCGCAATTCCTTATCTCCAAACACATAATCATCAGAGCTTACAGAGTTTCATAATTATAAGAATTATTAATCATAAAATTATATATAGAGTGTTACGAATATTGTAAATAGTTAGTGTTTGTGCTTAAAAATAATGTAAATAGTTCAATTAAGTTCTATTCATAAGCTAATATTAGTTTTTGTTGCATTGAAATATCTCAATTTGTTGATTTTCTGCAAACAAGTAAACCCTATTGGATTTCAAAGGGAGTCTATGGAAATTTGGCTAAATACTGGAAATAGCGTCAAGTTGGCGTCACTTTTGGCGCCAAATTTTGGAATAATTTTGGTCGCCAAATTTGGCGATATTTCGCCACGTTGGCGACAAACTTGGCGACGTTTGGTGACATAGCCGCTTCTTTTCTTGGTAACCCCGTTATAGCGTCAGAAAGCTCTGACCAATCAGATGCGCTCCGCGGTATCTACGCAGATTTTCATTGGTCCATTTCCAAAGCGTTACATTTTTTTATATATAGAAGGATAGAAAAGAAATTTTAGGTTCAGTTTATACAGACTAACGTGAAACATGTGTTTTGAAAATTTCATGAAAAAATATTCAGAAGTGTTTCAGATATCGTGCACGTTATGCCCCAAAACGTCATTTGGAGAACAATGAATTCGAGGTTTCGGAAATGCTTTTTCAGCTATTGCGCGGATATAATTCTAAAAGCCATAACTTCTGTTCTAATGAGAATTTCAAGGAAACAATTATATCAAAATGTTCAGAGAAGATAAGAGTTTAACATCTAAAAAAATTAAAATTTCTAAAATTTTGAAGTTTTAAGAGTCCCTGAACACTTAAAATATAAAATGAAGAATATATTTTAGAAATCTTTTGTCATTAAAAAAAGAATATACATAAAAAAGAAGTTTCCTGATTCATTTAGTTTTCTGATGAAGAATTTGAAAATTGCGGATGCATTCCAGGTCGATAGATTTAAAATTGTGGAGGGGGATTTCATAGCAGTCTGATGAGGAGCCTTAACAAGCCGTTGATAGGTTAGTTGCATAATTTTGAAAAGTCAGTTTTTAATCCTAATGAAGACATTTTAACGGCATTTTTAACAGATTTCTTTTGCTTATGTAAAATGAGATGGCGTTACGAGAAATGCTGAAAATACACAATAAATCAGTCAATAACACCGTAGATAACGTCAACTGCAGCTGGGAGTTTCTTGCTCAGTATAACTTAGACACGGATTCTAACTACTTCTAGCCCATGCCGTAATGTATCCCACAAAGCAAGGTACAAATACTGTTAAAAATAACGTTAATATATCTTCATTAATAATAACGTGTGAGTAAATACTTAGGTTCGGTTTGAATTCAGATACCCTGTATTTATGACTAAATAGTTTAATTGAGACCTTATGTTCTTATGCTCCACTGTTTCAATAAGGGTTGATTTGCACTTGTATTTTAGCCAGATACTAGTTGAGCTTCGCAGGTTAGTTTCCCCCAACGAACCTCGATTTAAACGAACCTGGCGTAAGAGTCCCTGCTGCCTTCAGTTGAGTACACCTATACCCGTGAAGTCCGCTCAGGTTTAGAATCGACCAAACCTTGAATTATTTTGATTTTTTATTTCGAACAAGATTAAATTAAAATTTTGAGCATCGTGGTTTATGTTGCTATAGGAACCGGTTTGGCATTCTTCCAACTTCTATTTAATTGTAGCAGTAGCAAAATTTACTGGGAGTTCTTCCGTTTCAGAAAAAAAAAATGTCATATGTAAAAAATGAAACTCGTAAAAACGCTAAAAATAACATAAAAAGTCCCCGAAAAATTAAAAAACTCCATAAAAAATTTGCGAAAAACAAAAAATTTCAGGGGTCAAAATTTACTATATTAGACTAAATTATTAAAGTTGGGTTTTTCTTACAAATTTCGATTAAACGCTAAAAATCGCATCAAAAAATTCGCAAAAAATTCAAAAATTGCTGTACAAATTCCGAATTAACTTTATTGAAATAAGGATAAGTTTTACTATATTGGGCTCAAAGATTGAAACCGGATTCCTTTTACTAACATGGAAAAATCGCCGAAAATAGCTAAAAACGCTAAAAATCGTATAAAAATGGAATAAAGAAAATAACATGGAAAAATCGCCGCAAATCGCTAAAAACGTTAAAAATCGTATAGAAAATAAATCAAATCAAAAAAATCCAAACACTGACTGTTACCTTCTTGCCAAATCTTGTAGCTCTACTCAAGTTCCATTTTTTAAATTTGTATACGGTATCTAGTTCCTATAAGTTATAATTGGAAATTTTTTCTCCCTGCTCTGACAAGTTAACATAAAAAATCTCTTCTTCCACGACGAAATCTCACCGAGTACACTAAATTTTATGAAAATTCGGAGTTTTCTGGCGCTAAAAATTAGCATAACTGTCTTTAGTGTGATAACTGTCTTTAGTCTGATAGTTTCGAAATTTCATAAACTTTAAAGTACCCTAACTCGTTCATGTCGGAGCATAGAGAAATTTTTTTGAAATATAACGTATAATGGACAGAATAATAATCTATAAAATGTTACTTTTTGAAAATGAATGGCAGAGCCATTTCTTCCACATAATCTCAATTTCTACCTTACTTTAAATGCTTTTGCAATTTACATTGTCTACTATCTCCAGCAGAAAAGTGCGTTTCAATCTTTCTGGAACCCCGTGTATATATATATATATATCGCTAAAATAACTGCATTAGTTAACGATAGTTAGCTATCTGGCCATCTCTCTAGAGTTCTGCAAGGATCGGGTCGTTTAGAGTCAACCCAAAACCCAAACCGAATCCGACAAAAAACCCAACCCGAATCCTATACACTTCAATCCGAACCCGAAATGTTCAAATCCGAGCCCTAAGCGAAAGAAAATTAATCCATATTTTAACCCCTTGAGGGGCATACAAAAATGTCTCCAAATATTGAATTCTCACCAGATTAATCGAAAAATTTTATTTTTAAATAAGTAAAAGCAATTTTCCAACGCTTCTTCCAAAGTGAAAATTATAAAATTTAGTTAAAATTTTCTGGTGAGAATCTTGTTTAAATTAGGTGGGATATATTTTATCCAACCGCCCCTCATGGGGTTAATACCGTTACAGAAAAATAATCAAGAATTATATCTCTAATACCAATTTTTTTTTTTTTTTTTTTTTTTTTTTTTTGCATGTAAATGAACACATATACCTTGATTAATATTCAAGTATAAAGTTGTTATTTTTTCATTTCAAAAATATTCAGAGATTTATTTTTTTTTTCCAAAAATCCCGAACCCGACTTGAAAGAGTCAAAACCCAACCCGAATCATTTAATGTCAACCTGACCCGCAACGAAAAATATTAGTGTCAACCCGGCAAAATCCGAACTGTGGGTCGAGTCGGGTTAGGATAAAATCGGGTTACCAGGCACGATGTAGGACTCTTACAACTATGACAACTATTCTCTAATGGTATCCATCAAACAGAACATTTATTATTGTAGTATCGTTGCGAGCTGTGTTGTGCCACAGTACAAAATAAGAAAAAAACTGAAAAGCCATTTGTTCGGGGCAAAGGTAACAAATCTAAGAGTAAAAATTCGTTATTAAAAAAAATATGTCTTTCCTTACATTTCTGTGAAAACCACATCTTGATGCTGCCTATACTTTTCGAATGGTTAAACTCTGTTCTTTAACCCCTTATTTACGGAATTATTTATCAAGGAATTGCTTCACCTCAATAATTATCTTCTTTAACCCTTTATCTACTGACGGTACTTATAAGTACCATTAAAATAACCTGTTATAAAATTCATTTAATACATCCATTAGTAGTAATACAGTTTAGAATGAGTTATAGATGCATTACTTTATCTTCTTCCAAAAGCATTATGGGTTACACAAAGCAAAAATATTTTTAAAAGGAGAATTTCTTTTGCCTTCGCATCTTTTCAGCTTTCTTGGCGTTCGGGGCGGGGGGATTTTTCAACTCGGAAATATTTCTATATATTTGTATGTCAGAACATTATATTTGTACATTTCCTAATTCTACAAAATACTAAGAAAAATATTTAAAATAAAAGATTTGAGTGGGGTTAAAAATATGGCACAAAATCCCTATAAATTCATATTTAATGAATCCCTCTAAAGTCATTCTTCTAAAGTCATTCAATCCTTCTAAAATCCTTCTAAAATTTATTAAATGATTATGTAAATTTTCTAATATAGTTTAAAAAATTCACGAAAAATGCTATAGAAGATAAAATTTTCACGAATTCATAATTCAGTACATAAAGGTTTAATATCTGAAGATATACTGCGGAATTTTTAGATAATAATGATGTGAAATTTAGATATGTTTAACTTTAACTTTTAAAGATGAATTAAGCATTTCTATTTATTTATTTACTTAGATATGTTTTTTTCATTAAAACGGATTAAATAAATCGGCAGCTATAATATTTTTTTGTAAAATATTTACAAAAATAATCAGATTAATTAACCAAAATAACTCTTATGGAAATATCACAATCTATATTATAAAGGACAAACGTATCTATGCGTAACGCTGATGTCATTTTTGCGAATGGCAACACTTTACGATAAAATTTCAGTTTTGCAATTTTCGCTACTGCAATTTTTTAATCTTCTAACCGCCGTACATTTTCAATTTTTACACTGTCGTGTAGGGAAAAAATCTACTTTTAAATGCTATTTGTTTGAAAACTATATCTTAATTGACTGATTTATTATGTTTTTAAAAATAATTTTCAAGCATGAATGTTTGTAATCTATCTCTATCAATGAAAATTGTTCAGCATTTATTTCTGACTAATTTTCCATAACGAAATTTAAACTTCCTCTGTAAATAAATAAAAGAATAATATTTAAAAAAAAAACCGCAAATTTAACATATATTTAATCGAACAATTTACATTTTTGCACAAACAAATAAGAAAAAAAAATTAAAATTAAATTTGTTTGCAAACTGCATTTTACAGTCTACTGATTATCTACGGTTTTAAAACAATTTTCAAGCTTGAGATATTTTTTAATTTATCTCTTTCGCTTGGAGCTCGATTACGGAAGATTAATCCGTTTGTCCTTAAAAATGTAAAGAGAGCATTATCCTATTAAATAAATAAATAAAACAAGTAAAAATTAAATTTAAAAAATCAAAAAACCCGACTGCGTGAAAAGCGATCTAATTAATTATTTCTCATCAATGTGAAACTATTGTTTATATTACTTACCTATTTTTTTATTTACTTGCATTGATGACTTTTAAGTTGAGTATAAGTGTTAGTTCCTATCTATAAACACTGTTTTGATGAGGCCTATAGATGTCTATGATGGTTATAGAGTTGCAGTAAAGCTAGAGATCCTACCTACACAACTTCCAGGTCGTGTAATATTTAAACGGAGCTTCTGACTGTAAAATAGTCAATGAAACATCGTAAACAAAACCTAGCTTATAACCATCGGACGGTTAAGACGAATCGGTAGAGACCTCATTCATTAAAATCATCCAGCCGTTGGGATGTTTCAAGGGTATAAAGAAATCCACATACCCAGATACGCGTGAAAGACATAACTCTTCTTGGCAGTCGGGTAATAATATAAATACACACAAATTTAATATACATATAATTTAACTGCACGCTTATAGCAATGAAATGATCAGAATCAAAAAGGCTGCAGTAAGTAGAAAAATCCTGAACATGCGGCTAATACGAAAATATCGCTTTTGATAAATTTCAAAACTTTATTTGATTGCATAATTGATATTTTTCATCTAAAAATACTTTTTTGGTGTTAGTATGGGCAATCTAAAAAATACATTGCATGTAAAAGCTTTATTAGAGTTTTCAGTACAAAAAATTAAAATCGTTTTCACCTATATTCTGTAACCCGGGATGCCCGGGCTCGATCACCTAAGTTCTTATAAAAGCAATGTATTTAAATGTATTACGATCCTTTCCGTAAATGTAAAGGCTTTTGCAGATGAAAATGTTTCATGTAACTTTTTTTTAAATAGAGAAACTATACCTATGTAAATGATTAAGAAAATTACCACTTTTTGAAAATATTCTACGCTTTCTAAATTTGATCGAACAGAATAGGGTAGACCGGGACTAGTAGGCGCAGTTTTTAGTTATTGATTTTTATTAATTTTGTGTTTAAGTTTTTTCGAAACTATAAATACCCGGAGTTTTGAATTTGTAGCTTTTGTAGTTTATGTTTAGCGGAAGCCTAAAGTAAAAGGAAAACTGTGCGCCAACCTACCCCGTCACGGGGCAAGTTGCCTATACCTATGGGGTAAGTTGGCACACGCTTTATAAAAAAATAAATGAAACTCAAATAAGACACGCAGTGAAGAGAAATCAATTTCATTATTACCAGTAAGTTTAAACAAAGGCGTTCCCGCCGTGCAATCTAAATTCTAAATTTACAGACATAAAAATAATGAATAAAACATTAACATTGAGTAACTTCTATCCTATTCGATATCATCATCAGAGTTACAGTTGTCACAAATAAAAAATCGAGTGTCTCCGTTTGGGCAAGCCTCGTGTGCCCAAAATCTTGCATTGCAACCACTTTTCTCGGTGTTTCTGTTTCTCAAGCTACCAGAATACACCAGACACAGAGCCAACTTGCCCCGTGTTCAATGCGCCTACTAGCCCCATAATAAATTTCTTCACAAAAGGGACACGTAACCATCTAAGCATAAATAATACAAGTAAATCACATATGGGAAAGGTACAGTTAATCATACATTAAGTAAAACTACACAAGTTAAATCACAATTGTTAAGATAAGTATTAGAAATAAGAAAAGAATGAAGCAACAAAAAATTACTTATGAGTGTAAAAAACAGAAAAATCGTGATAAATGTCCACTGCACGTAGGTAACGCTTCAAAACTACAATGAGGATAGTAAAAAGCAAGAAGAAAAGTACTCTGTGACTGGTTGCGCAATCTATCCACAAACAGTCGATTTATGAGGACTGCGCGTACTTACCCCTGTAGCCAACTAGCTCCGGTCTGCCCTATTTTGTGTGGAAAGAAAAACAAACTTTTATTAATAGACAAATAAATTTCATATTAAATTTTCTTCAATGGCACCTATAAGTACCGTCAGTGCATAAAAGATTAACGTAACCCTTCCAGGGCAAAGAAATTCTATTACTAACAGGTTGAAATTATTGACTGCCACCAGAATTTACGATCAAACTGATGTATAAATAAATAAAAGCTTTTCTTCAGGTATATTATAAAAGCTAAATTTTATCCAAAATTCTGGTGAAATTCTGACAAATGGGGATTAAAATTAGGTGGTATAAATGTTATACCACCGACCTTCAAAGAGTTAACTTGGTTCATACATGCAAAAATTGAATTTTTTAATCCAATTTTCCCTTCCCTCCAGATAGGCTAGAATTGTAAAATTATGTACGCAGGTGTGTTTCCGATAACGATGCGACATTTTAACATTTTGATATCTTAATTATAAATTAGTAAATTAATTTTAGGCATTTTTCCGTTAGTCGGACGCAGGTGATAAATCGCAAATAATATTTATGTGTACAAGTTACGACTAGAATGGAGTTCATTTTGCGCCAAACCACGCCCGATAAAACAGGCCTGCTGGCAATGAAACTGCAACAACAGAATATTTTAAACATTAAAAAGTTGAAAAAAAATGAAGAGTGGAATCTGGAATATATATATTTTTAAGTACGCTTGTAATCAACTTTGAATCAACTGTTACCTACTGCGACAGGAAATTTTCCTTACCAAAACTTCCAACAGTAAGCTAATATTTTAATAAGCTGTATGGTGAGTAACAAATTTAGACCGCAAACTAACAAATTAAACTATACCATTAGGCCAACTGGAAATGAAACTGCAACAACGGAATATATTAAACATTAAAAAGTTGAAAAAAATGAAGAGTGGAATCTGGAATATATATATATTTTAAGTACACTTGTAATCAACTTTGAATCAACTGTTACCTACTACGAAAGGAAATTTTTTCTTACCAAAACTTCCAACAGTAAGCTTATATTTTAATAAGCTGTATGGTGAGTAACAAATTTAGACCGCAAAATAACAAATTAAACTATACCATTACTTTACACCTTTTCCTTCCTGGAATATTCAAATGAGACAAAGGTAAAAAGATAGGTGTGAGTTTTTCGTTTCAATTCGCGAAAAATATTTCAGGGTCGAGGTAAATCAGAAGTTAACAACCCGAGACAGTCAAGGTCTAGTTTGTGGTAAAAGATGTTTAATTATTTATTTAAATATTGAAAACTAATTCGTTTTTCCCCATAGGTTAAACGGAAAAATAGCATTTCCTACATTAATTTTCTTTTCTATGAGAAACAGAGTCTCATAAAATGACAAAAAACTGCAATATTTTAAAATTTTCCAAACCTAATATTCCAAGGGAAAGGACATAATGCATGAAAATTATTTAGAAAATTGTGAAAGAGTAGACTTTTGACATAAGTCACTTTAGAAAATGTTTAAGTTGCGATTTTCAGGTCCTGTGAATATCTTTCCTTTCTAATATGACTGGAAACAGGCGATTGAGATAGTTTAATTTGTACCTTTGCGAGTTTTACGTAAGTGTTAGATAAGTTGTCTCTCGTATAAAGATGATTTTGAAGAATTGTGCTGTTACACAAGGCGTCAGATTTGTCAGCTACTTTCAGTCGACACAATGTTAACCCATGGCTTTAAAAGAGTTGCTCGAAAAACAAGCATCATTTAATTGTTGGAGAAATTGATTCAGAAAATTTAATTTTCCCCTTTGCGAGATTTACGCAAGCGTATAATAGATGTCTCTCGTATGCTGAAGATTTTGAAGAATTGTAAGAGTGCTGTTACACGAGGCGTCAGATTTGCCTGCTACTTTCAGTCGACACAATATTAACCTGTGGCTTTAAAAGAGTTGCTCGAAAAACAAGCATCATTTAATTGTTGGAGAAATTGATTCAGAAAGTTTAATTTGCCTCTTTGCGAGATTTACGCAAGCGTATAATAGATGTCTCTCGTATGCTGAAGATTTTGAAGAATTGTAAGAGTGCTGTTACACGAGGCGTCAGATTTGCCTGCTACTTTCAGTCGACACAATATTAACCTGTGGCTTTAAAAGAGTTGCTCGAAAAGCAAGCATCATTTAATTGTTGGAGCTAATTGATAGAGAGAGTTTAATTTGTACCTTTGCTAGTTTTAGGTAAGTATACAATAGGTGATAATGAAACTACAACAACGACATATTTTAAACACTAAAAAATTGAAAAAATGAAGAGTGGAATATATATTTTTTTTAAGTATACTTGTGACTTTTGGATCAGCCGGTACCTACTGCGATAGGAATTTTTTTCTTACCAAAACTTACAACAGTAGCTGATATTTCCGTAAGTTGTATGTCAAGTAACATATTTAGACCGTAAAAGGAAAAATTAAATTATAACATTGCTTTACACCTTTTCCTTCCTAGAATATTTAAATGAAACAAAAGTAAAAAGACAGGTGTGAGTTTTTCGTTTCAATTCGCGAAAAATATTTCAGGGTCGAGGTAAATCAGAAGTTAACAACCCGAGACAGTCAAGGTCTAGTTTGTGGTAAAAGATGTTTAATTATTTATTTAAATATTGAAAACTAATTCGTTTTTCCCCATAGGTTAAACGGAAAAATAGCATTTCCTACATTAATTTTCTTTTCTATGAGAAATAGAGTCTCGTAAAATGACAAAAAACTGCAATATTTTAAAATTTTTCAAACCTAATATTGTAAGGGAAAGGGCATAATGCATGAAAATTATTTAGAAAATTGTGAAAGAGTAGGCTTTTGACATAAGTCACTTTAGAAAATGTTTAAGTTGCGATTTTCAGGTCCTGTGATTATCTTTCCTTTCTAATATGACTGGAAACAGACGATTGAGATAGTTTAATTTGTACCTTTGCGAGTTTTACGTAAGTGTTAGATAAGTTGTCTCTCGTATAGAGAAGATTTTGAAGAATTGTGCTGTTACACAAGGCGTCAGATTTGTCTGCTACTTTCAGTCGACACATTGTTAACCCATGGCTTTAAAAGAGTTGCTCGAAAAACAAGCATCATTTAATTGTTGGAGAAATTGATTCAGAAAGTTTAATTTGCCTCTTTGCGAGATTTACGCAAGCGTATAATAGATGTCTCTCGTATGCTGAAGATTTTGAAGAATTGTAAGAGTGCTGTTACACGAGGCGTCAGATTTGCCTGCTACTTTCAGTCGACACAATATTAACCTGTGGCTTTAAAAGAGTTGCTCGAAAAACAAGCATCATTTAATTGTTGGAGCTAATTGATAGAGAGAGTTTCATTTGTACCTTTGCTAGTTTTACGTAAGTATACAATAGGTGATAATGAAACTACAACAACGACATATTTTAAACACTAAAAAGTTGAAAAAATGAAGAGTGGGATATATATATTTTTTTAAGTATACTTGTGACTTTTGGATCAACCGGTACCTACTGCGATAGGAATTTTTTTCTTACCAAAACTTACAACAGTAGCTGATATTTCCGTAAGTTGTATGTCAAGTAACAAATTTAGACCGTAAAAGGAAAAATTAAACTATAACATTGCTTTACACCTTTTCCTTCCTAGAATATTTAAATGAAACAAAAGTAAAAAGACAGGTGTGAGTTTTTCGTTTCAATTCGCGAAAAATATTTCAGGGTCGAGGTAAATTAGAAGTTAACAACCTGAGACAGCCAAGGTCTAGTTTGTGGTAAAAGATTAAAGATGTTTAATTACTTATTTCAATTCACACTCTCCCTATATATATATATATATCTTGTTCAAATTTTCAATCGTTAATAAAATACTTATTATTCATCCTATCAAGTTGAAATGAATTTTTTAAAACTTGTACTGGATGACAATGGATGTTAATACAATTTTTTCAAATATTAATTCATTAATTAAATTTTAATTAATTAATTTTAGTTTTACATGGGAGACAAAATGGCGGCCATTGGTTATTGAAGCATTGAATGCATCTTCATATCTATAAGGGGTGATACCATAGGGGCGGACCCTGTTCTATCGCCAAATACCGCCAAGTTTGTCGCCAACTTGGCGATATCTCTAATATTTCGCCAAATTCCCATAGACTTCCATTGTAAACCTACTTGCTTATAGAAAATCAACACATTGATATATTTTAATGCAACAAAAACTAATATTAGCTTAAGGGATTATATTAAATTTTTCTTTGATGACCTAAGTAGGAACGAACTTTAAAAACAAAATTTTTATATTACTTGTTTAAATATTGAAAAATAATTCGTTTTTCCCCATAGGTTAAAAGTAAAAATAGCATTTCCTACATTAATCTTCTTTTGTATGAGAGACAGAATGTCGTAAAATGATTAAAAACTGCAATATTTTGAAATTTTTCAAACCTAATATTGTAAGGAAAGGGATATAATGCATGGAAATTATTTAGAAAATTGTGAAACAATGAATTTTTGACGTAAGTCACTTTAGAAAATGTTTAACCCTTTGTATTATTGCGTTGCATATCTACAACTTACCCAAAAATCATCTTTACTTATACAGTGGACTTTAAAAGAAGATTTTATTTATTGCTTCTATCTTCCAACATAGTAGTTAATATAAATTTTTCGTAGAATTCTCAACCGACAACGATACTGTGTTAATTTACAATGACAAAGTATTATTTATTATTTGAGCAGTTTCACATCGTGATTGCTAAAACGAACTTCGTAAATTTCGTCAAATTAAAAAGGTTGGAGATGTTTAAAAGTAGATTTTTTGCAAAAGTAAGATGGTAATTTTACATTTTTGCATTAGAAAATCGACACTATTTATTAGAGACCCGGAGCTGGAGCTAGAGCCCGGAGCCGGAGCGCTCCGGAGCTGTGTTTTCCCTGGAGCTGGAGCTCTAAAGTTTCCCCTGCTTCAGGGCTCCTTTAGTTTTTAATATTCTTTTAAATCTTTTTTTTTTCAGTCTTTTAAATTTCCAGGCTTAAAATATTTTAATTACATCATTATTCAGTATTTTAATTACATCATTTTTTAGGTGTTTTTTTTTAAAATTAGAGATGGAAAACTTCTCAAAACATAGTACACTGTTAAAAATTTGGTACAACGTTGCACCAATTTTTGGTGCTGCAGTAGCTGAAACCATAAGATGGTGAAACATTGTTCAAACATTTGGTTCTAAGGATGAACCATAAGTTGGTGAAACCTTGAACCATACGTTGGCGAAAACCTTGAACCATAAATTGGTGAAACGTTTAACCGCAAATTGGCGAAATTTTGAACCATAAATTGGTGAAATGTTAATGAAGCAATTATTTTTGTCCCCCCACCCCTTCTCTTTCATACGTAAAATATTTTACTTTTTTTAAAAGATATTTTTTAATATAATATAAGGTGAAATATTTATGGTCTCCCCAATTAATTTTTTTAAAAAATAATATCAAGATCAGAAACCTAGGTTTATTTATCAAATTTTAAACTTACGATAACACCTTTGTTATTTTAAATATCTTACACTATAATTTACATATTAAAATACATAAGAAAGGATACGATTATGTTATGGGGGCTCTATACATATATAAATTTATCAAATTGAGGTAGTTGAAATGCATTATAATTTGCTAAATAAACCTATAAAATTGATTTTGTATGACGGATGCAAGCAATCTTTAAACAAAAATCAATCAGAGAAAGAGTAAATATAAATCCTAAATTGAATTGAAACAAGGGAACATCGATTAAAAAATAAAAAAAAACTATGTTAAACGGAGGTGGGGACAAAAAGCATTGCTTATCTACTCACAACTTTTTTTTAAATAAGTTCTAAGCATGATTTAAGTATTAAGAATGTGTAATTTTTTTTTATGTATGGAGATTGGTAATTGTTTTATTAAATGTGAACGTCAACATGGAGTCTAAATTTTTTAATTCTACGGAATATGTATATAATTTTCCTTTAAACATTTTCCTTATTAATTCTTATTAATACTTATGGAACGACATGATAAGATATATTTAATTTTAATATTTTATTCCCATACACATTGTATTTTATAAATACAAGCTAAATACATTTTATATATTTTATGAGAAAAGATTGATCTAGGAAAATGAAAAAAAAAAGAAGGAAATTTAAAAGAAAAAAAAAATGATTGCATATGTACTGTTTGTTCTTCATTGTTTGAAAAACATTTTGAATGTAAAATGTAGTTATCAATCTCTTTAATAAATATTCAATCCTACATTATATAAATAAAATGTAAATATAGACTTAAAATATACTAAATCAGTTTTATACATAAACTTTATATCGATATAAACAACATTTTATTTAAATACTTAAATATGATGTTTCCTTGTCACTTCTTAAACTAAAAACTGTAATATGTATAAGGAAATATTCCCAGTGTAAATCTATTTTTCAATTTGAAACCTTTTTTTATTATCTTAATCAATTGAATATCATGTTTCACTCCAAAATATTATATTAATAATTATAAATACTAATTCATTGACTGTTATTCTTTATAATCGGGAAACGGTAAAGAACACAAAAATTCTAGTATAAATAAACAGAGTTTGAAATCATTTCAAATTAATGTTCACATCTACTTTTATGAATGCAGCCATCATGAATCACCATATCTCGGTGTCAGCATTTTAAAACTAAGATAGTACTGTTTTTGCTTTCGAGTTGTTTCACGTTTTGTTTTTGCTTTCGAGCTGCGTAAAATTAAAATACTTCACATCTCCCTATTGATTAGGAAGAATGAACGTTTACACAAGTTTTCTTTATTTAAAAAGACAAAACGAATGAATTCGTGAATAATTTTTGCTAAGAACTTTTTGTTGTTTAATATATTTCAAACCGTTACATAAAGAACGAATATAACACACATTCGCTTGTGAAATTCGGGAAACTAAATCAATATTTTTTTATAAAACATGAAAACTATTCAACACTTATACAATATCTAATTACAGGAATGAAACATTAAAATTAAATAAGACTTACCTTCGCATTCCATAATAAATATTTCTTTTAATATCCCTTTCGTTTAAGCTTTAAATGGCGGACGAAATGCAATCGTTTCACTTATCTTATAATGGAGGCATAGACAAAGACGAACTGTTCTGATTGGCTAATAAGTAGTTCGAAAACTTGGTGCAACTTATTACGAAAATGTGGTTCAATCCAGCGTAACTTCTAAGGTTACACCATGAAATGGAGTTTTTGAAAATTTAGAAGTACCATATTTTGGTAATCCTCATTATTTTACTCCAAATTATGGTGTAACGTTAAGCGGAAATTTTTAACAGTGTAACACTACTTTACTTCTACTTTCTATTTCAGCTAAGTGACAACAGTATTTGAAAAAAAAAATATGGCCGCCTGTTGTTTAGATGTGTAGTTGTACAATTTTGGTTGCTTGAAAAGTGTAGAAAAAATTTAAGATTTTTGTGTTTAAAATTCCACCAAACTTTCTATTTTAAAAGTAAAAGCTAAAAGATGTCATATTTTCAGAACAAGCATTTCAAGTTTGATGAGAAGAAAAAGGCATTTTGTCAGATCTTTAATGAAGGTAAAGGAAGAAAGAATTTGTGAGCAAAAAATTAAATGTGTAAATTAAAATCTGCAACTGAAAAGCGCGAAGTCGGAGCCGAGCTGGAGCGGGAGCCGGAGCCACAGTATTTTATCTAGGAGCGGAGCTGGAGCTGGAACACCAAAAATTTTTCGACTCCGGGTCACTGCTATTTATGATATGAATGTAATTTTCTGTTTATTGTAGATGTGAAAAAAACATGCTTTGGTCAATAATTTTTGTGTTCTAAATTTTTAAAATTATTTTTTACTTGCTTAAAATGGTGTATTTTAACATCTGAGTTAATATTTTTGTAGTAATTTACGGTAGTGAGACCTGGACCACTACACAAAAGGATGAAAAGCTACTTATTACTTGGGAAAGAAAGGCCTTAAGACAAATTTTTGGACCTATTAAGGAAGACAAAACATGGCGTATCAGGTCAAATATGGAGATTGAGCAGTTATATAACGAAAAAGATATAATAAATACTATAAAAATAAGAAGAATTCAATGGTTAGGCCATCTAATCAGAATGAGAGATGACAGAAGCACAAAGAAGATATATAATGGTAAATTAATGGGGAAAAGAAGTATTGGTAGACCCAGGAAGAGATGGATAGAAGAGGTAGAGAAAGACCAAACTATAAATTACGCACAAATTACATTATACACAAAACTAAATTATAGATTAAAAATTAAAGTCCAGAGATCGGAAGGTCTGGCGAAGTATATTGAGGGAAGTCAAAATTCTACATGAATTGTAGTACCATTGTGTATGTATGTATGTATGTTAATATTTTTGAAATCGAAGATGTTGAGTCACAAATGTTTAAGTTGCAATTTTCCGGTTCTGTGAATATCTTCCCTTTCGAATATGACTGGGAACAGACGATTGAGGGAGTTTAATTTGTACCTTTATGAGTTTTACGCAAGTATATAATAAGTTGTCTCTCGTACACAGAAAATTTTGAAGGATTGTAAAAGTGCTGTTACACGAGGCGTCAAATTTGCCGCTACTTCCTGGCGACACAGTGTCAACATATGGATTTTAAAAAGTTGCTCGAAAAACAAGCACCTTTTTATTAAAAAGCAGAAAACCAACGTTTAAAAATGCACAAATAATACATGAAAAGCAGTAAACAGCTGTTTCGAATCTACTAGCGAGATTCTTCTTCAGCGCAAGACAGGGCAAGCCACAGCGTGCTAGAAAAAGCAAGGCTGAGCCAAGCTTGCACAGCCTTGCTTTTTCTAGAACGCTGTGGCTTGCCCTATCTTGCACTGAAGAAGAATCTCGCTAGTAGATTCGAAACAGCTGTTTGCTGCTTTTCATGTATTATTTGTGCATTTTTAAACGTAGGTTTCTGCTTTTTAATATTGTTGCACAAAGGCCTTTTTTTTTTTTTTTGCTATTTTTACACCTTTTTATTGTTTGAGCAATTGATTGTGAGAGCTTAATTTGTACCTTTCCGAGTTTTATGCAAGTGTATAATAGGTTATTTATTTATTTATTGAGCACATGCATCTGAGTTGTGCGCTTGACATCAGGCATGTCCTTATAAGTCATCGTTAATATACAAAGGCGAGATAGCACAAGAAAATTTACAACAACAGAGAATTACAACAGGGAGCTCTTCAAAGAGTGTGAAACGGAGGCAGCGGGAATTGAACCCGCAGCCTACCTACGCTCTCAAGCAATTAGCCGTGTGATGCCTTAACCACTCAGCCGCCATGGGCCCTGTATAATAGGTGCCTTCCGTATATAGAAGATTTTGAAGAATTGTAAAAGGGCTGTTATACAAGGCGTCAAATTTGCCGCTATTTTCGGGTGACACAATGTTAACCAATGGCTTTAAAAAGTTGCTCGTAAAACAAGCACCTTTTTATCGTTGTAGTAATTGATTCAGTGAGTTTAATTTGTATGTTTGTGAATTTTATTCAAGTGCATAATAGGTCTCTCCCGTATATAGAACATTTTAAATAACTGTAAAAGTGCTATTACACGAGGCGTCACATTTGCCTCTACTTTCGGGCGAAACAATGTTAACCCATGGCTTTAAAAGAGTTGCTCGAAAAGCACGCATCCTTTTATTGTAGGAACAATTTTGTCCCCTTTAAAAAAATGTTCAGCAATATCGCCCGGAACAGACAATGAAATGCATGAAAATCTGACTTGAAATAGCCTTTCCCGGAACAGCTAATGAAATGCTTGGAAAACTGACGATGGAGGAACCTTCATTTTTGTGTTACGGCAATTTTTGTCGCTTCAATTTATTCCGTTTAATAACAGTTTAAGTGAGTATTACTAGATTTGATACTCGAGTTCCTCAATTTCGATACTGTATAGCGTAGTGCCTAGTTACCCTTTTATAAAGGTCGAATGAGTTTTTAGTTTTTGCGTGCGATGTAGTGTCCTGAATCCTAACGTTTGAGAGTGGATTCCTATTCCGTTATTTCTTTAAATTTCGCAAAGTATTGTATGGAAACCTTATTTTCACCACTGAGCTTTACAGTAGGACGGATAGCTAACTTCTCCATATTCTGATACATTGAATTGAATCCAGCGGTCCGCCCATCAATACAGTGCTAAAGAATTTCGGAGGAAAATTTATGATAAAACACAGGTTTCCTCCCAAACAGTAGTATGGTGTAAATATTTTAAAATAAGATTTTCTTTTAAAAGTACGACGAAGTTGCTACGATTTTTACTGATACATATTTAACATTATAATTTAATATTAAGCATACGTCTCATTAACGTCAGATACCTGGCAGAGATGATTAACTTATTATTAACTGATCATTAACTTATTATTAACTCATCATTAAAACACATTTTCGTGTAAAAAATATACAATTTTTTTTTAAACAAACTAAGCCAATTTTTAATTTTACTATTTCCCCTGAATTAGTTTTTATTTATAATTTTTTCAAAACTTGTTTTTTACCCTTACATTTAAGAATGCCAGAAAATCTTTTACGTATCCTTTTACTTACTCACCAGCTCATGAAGATTATTTTCACGCCGAAAGGAAGATCATCTGTAGTCATCATGTTAAATCATGAAGATAAGAAAACAGCCATATATTACGGACATCTGCTCGAAATGTGTGCAGAATAATTTTAACTTCCCAGTAGAGACAAATTCTCAGAAATAATGAATAATTTCTCACTAAAATCTTCGAAAGCTTGTTTATATATTTGGCACATTGAATTTATTTTTATTAATAATCCACTAAATTATTCGAACGATGATTTACTTGACACATTATTTTTTAATTATACTATTTTCATTAAATATTTCTAACACTGTTGTGTTGGACATGTTGGTCGTGGCGGATTCATCTGCTTTACTTTTCAATGGGCCATTCCATGAAAAACGGACAAAATTTCCTGTACGTGACACTTACGTGGGTGGTTCAATAACTATTGTCCCTAGTGTATATAAAATATTCGTACTGCGATGGTTGATGTGAAATATCGAAGCCTAATGTCTTAAATGCCTATATGCTCAATTTCAGAACAGTAGCTGCTATATTAACTTAGTTTTGGAGGGAGGGGTGAAGTTTTAAAGACCTATTTTTGAGGGAGTTTTTAAGGAGGGGGGTGAGGGTGAAATGCTGGTTTGGAGCGTATGAGGCCACATTTGTGACAGTGGATGAGATGTGGCTACATCACTATGATCCCGAGTCCAAACGACAGTAATTACGTCTCATCCACAGTCACAAATCTAGCCCCATAATCTAAAAAACAGCCTATCACTGCTCCATCCAAAAATATGTGAATATAGCAGCTACGGTTCAGAAATTGAGCCTATATGCATCAAAGACATTAGGCTTCGATATTCCAGAACAACCATCGCTGTACAAATATTTTATATACACTAGGGACAATAATTATTGAACCACCCACGTACATAAATATCTACATCTATGAACTTTTAAGTTTATAAAATATAAACTATATATTAAACACCACAACAAACCCTCGATTTTCATATTAGCATAGTTGTTTCAATTTCAGGATACAATAGCATTGTTAAAACAGCAGTAATATGTAGAAAAGCTATCCCACAAGTGATATGGAATGGCTCTTTAATAGGTTTAAAAATCCCCATATTTTTACCCTAGACCTAAATAATCTCCACGTTTTTAATAGCTTTAGAAATCTCCACATTTTAAACCACAGACCTAAGTAATCTGCCTGTTCTGGGGCCATTCCATGAAAATCGGAAAAAAAGTCCTGCGCATGACACTTATATAAACACCTGTATCTATTAACTTTTAAGTTGTTAAAATATAAACTATACATTTAAAATAACAAAAACCCCTAGATTTTTATGTTTGCATAGTTGTTTTAATTTGAGAATATAATAGCGTTGTTAAAAAAGCAGTAATATCTAGAAAAGCTGTCTCACACATGATATGTAATGGTGCCAATGAGGATACTCTAATGGTCGATTCAATTTTGATGCGTGCTTATTGTCATACAAAATAACTTAGATACGTGAATGTGTATCCTTTCCTGTCTTAATTTAAGTTTTACAAAATGTGAAAGGACTAGGGAAAATAGAGTATCACTTGTGCTTTTGATAACTTATGACAAATAGGTAACTATGGTTTTTGGTAACTTAGAAATAGCTCAATCATTTTTGCTGTGACAATTGGGTTTTCAGTGAATCCTGCCTCATACTTCTGAAGTCAGGGTGTTTAAGCTTCTTTTTTGTGGATATGTGTTTGCCATTTTTGTGTTGAAGGAACAGTGAGTTCAATAATGACGTTTTGGAACTATGCTGTTTATAGTATTGGTAAGAAAAACTTTCGTTCTCCAGTGAGGTTTATATGAGACTCGGAGAATCTTAATGTATTTAGAAAGCATCAATTGAATTACAATTGTGAAAATTTGTGAAGGTACTTATTTCTAGTGCATAGATTTTTTACATAATCAGTGATTTAGAAACTATCAGACTGATTCTGCGATTCACTTCAAGTGGAATAGCCTTCCACTTGAATTGAATCATTACAATATCGACGCTAGAGATCACTAATCTACAATTTATTTCAGTAGTAATTTTTTTTAGGGTGAGGACAGTATAAAAACTCTCAAAATTCGACCAAAACTCTTGTGAGTTTCTTCTGCACCCTCACTTACATCCTCCACAATAAGTCCACATCCTCCATAATAAGTCCACATCTTCCAAAATTAAGTCCACAATACTTACAATGACAACGACAATGTACTAACTACTTTGAACATTATTTCGAGAATAGTGAATTTCAAATTTTCATTTGCAACGCTGTAATTAGAACTTTGTCAAATTTTCTCCACATGTTTATCGATTTTTCCGGTTAGAAAACTTGCCTTTCCAATAAAATAACATGTTTTTAATATAGCTTCTTCCCTCAGCAACATTTTAGCATAAAGCAAAATATGTATTTCTGAACACTAATGAACAGGGTGATGATTAAACAAAATAAACAATCTGCATTCCAAAATATTGAGCTTTGAATTTGGTGCTGTTTGGAGGCGGATGGAAGATGCTTGCCAAACTCCTTGTGATATTGCCAGATTTTACAGAACAAGATTTCAGTCTGTTGGAAATTACATCAACATATCTTCATTATTGTTAAAGTTAACAAAAATATTGTAATGAGACTGACTTTTGGTAATTTTGGCTGAACAAATGGATTGTGATCCAGATTTACTATATAAAAAATATTTATTGCAACGTGCTCTACCACCTCTTATAGTTGGTCCAATCTTTATTTTTTTTTATCACCTTCTGTAAATCACTTTCTGTATGACCAAAGAATGTTCAAGAATCGTCACGTGCTTCTTGGGAAATTAGCTTTAAAATATTTTTTCGAGACTAGTGATACAGATCTAAATAAATCATGATGAAATACATACATCGAACTGTCGCGCCATAGAAAATTAATCAACTTACTGTTTTGCATCTCTTTTCCTCATATTTTTACTCTAAAGAAAATCCTTTATCTGTTTATTAATATTAATGAAACGCGCTGCTACAAAGTTATCTTCAAACCATCTCGGGTTCGGACCATTAATTCAATTAGCAGTCGAGCCTTTCACTTTTGGAAGCGTTAATGCTCGTCTGTGATTATGCAATTACGCACTTATCACCTCTATTCATCTTTCAGCTCAAGGATGATGTTAAATCGTCTTGCGAAGAGATTGCCGAGTTTGGAGCAACACATTTTCTGAAAATTTAGCACCTATTTCTCGTGTATTGGGTGTTCATCATATATTGTGGCTAATCATTAGAAACATAATCCAACAGTAAAATCTAATTACTTCTCAAGGAAAAAAAATTAGAAGAAATACGGAATATTAAACTGCTCCAAATTTAGAAATTTAAAAAAAGAGAGATTTTATTACAGATGACACAAGGAAACGGGAAATTTTGAAGTAACCCTCACAAAAGTTTAAAAAAGAAAATAAATTTTCAAGTTTTATTGCAGGAAAACCAAAAGTAAGTTATATGCCATTAAGCGTCCCAAGATAAAAAGTTTCAGTTTATAAAAGCAATGTTCATAAGATGACAACAGTAAGATGATGACCACGTGGTCTGTTGGTATCAGTTCCTGCACTAGTTGAGTTTTGTATGGGTGGAATTTCAAATCACCGCGAAGTATTCGGCAGATATTTGCCCGGTTTAGATTCAATGTTGCCGGGATTTTCCTTGTAGAACGTAGTGGGCTCCTTCGCATTACCATCCGGACAGCTTCAATGATTCCTTGGGTCATTGAGATGTCCTAAGATGGTTTGACGGTTTTAAAACTCAATAACGAGTAAAAGATGACACATATTGAAGTTATTCTTGCAGAAGATTGATGTGTGAAGTCAGAAATGTCTTCACTACATATTTTTGTTTCAGCACCAAATATCACCGAACGACGGCGCTGCAACTTGTAATAATGCTCCAAATAATCTTGGAATTTTAAACCACAAACAATTCTTTGGCGCATTCACAAATAAACAAAATGAAGATTAAAAAATGAATGAATATTCATGCCTCTTTATACGTTAGTTTCAGAGTTCTAACAGATTGAGACAGTGCTGTGCCATTTGTCGGTGATATTTAGAACTAAAACAAGAAAACGCATAAAAAAATTCCTGACCACACATTCATCTCTTGCAAGAATCCCTTCAATAGCTGCCTCTTTTTACTTGTTAGTAAAGTTTTAAGACATTCAGTCGCTTTTTACGTCTTCCGGGATGTGCCCCATCTTAAGAAGAATCGGGGATGATTAAAATTTCGGTCATCGTGACTTCATAATGAAGCGACGAAACTGCATTTGCCTGAGAGTCATAATATTATGAAATTAAAAAATCACATGTTGGTCTGTTATTGTGACTTGCGTGACGTCATACTGACATTGCATCTATTGGCAGCGTTATTAACACACAATTGATCAATCACGAGTACACTTATGTTTACACAGCAGCAAACTTTCACGATTTTTGTTACTAGATTTTTTTAATAATAATCTTTACCTTATTTAAAAATAGTGGTACAAAATAAGCGTAATAAAAAAGCTATTCCATATTAAACTGAGAATAAAAACTTCAACAAAGTGTTAACTCTATATCTCACGAATTTTTCTTTTGGAAGTATGTTTTTGTACTTATATATAGAGCTAAAAAACAGAAATTTTAAAGAGAGTTTTTGGCTTTTATAAAGTAAATATTTTTATTTAAATATAGAGTTCAATTGAAACTGATTTATTAAAAGTCAAATTTTAATCGATTCATACATGCACCACTGTGCAGTGTTGGGTTAACACGTTCACGCCGGCGCGATGGGTCACACTCGACTGTCTAAGAGCTGGCAAGTCTCCGGCCTTTTGGATACCAGAATTTTAATACAGAAAATGTTGTTTTATTTAATTAGAGCAATTGGGTGATTTAAAGGAACAATATTTTCTCTAAAATAATAGCGGTGTGCAAGAAAACGGAGACTTGACAACTCTGAGACAGTCGAGTGTGACCCACCGCGCCGGCGTGAACGTGTTAAAGATACTTTCAATTCTCACCTAATAAACCGTCCCAACAAATCAGGCCTTACGATGCTGCAAAATTTCTTGGAATCGCATAAAATAACCTGCTTTTTTTATCCCATTCTTTTCCTCATCATCCAACCCTTTAAATGGGTGCAAAATACATCTAGAATACGAAATCAAGTGAAAGAACATCCAGCAAAATTTTGTCTTTGTTCATCATAAATTATACCTGAAGCGCCTAATTAGGATTTTAAAGAGGTACTTTTCGCGTGCGCTTTTGCATTAGTATTCGGACGTGATGATGTGTTTCATTACTAGGAAAAAAATGTAAAAAAAGGCGCTTCGATTGTTTTTCTGTATCAAGGTTGATCTTAGCACCTGCTTAAAGTTTTTCTCGAATGCATAATCGCGTTTTTGATATACAGTAACCTGCATAAGCCAATTTGCCGGTACGTTATACAATAAGTTTTAAATCTAAAAATTATTGTGTAAAAAGTGTTAAATCTAAAAATAATACATATACACAATATGGTCAAAAGGTGTCGGACCCTTTTGATTTTAATTTTTTGAGGAATATCTACAGAACTACTTGGCAAATTCATCTGGAACTTCAGGAATATAAACATGTTTAACCTTATCTATTTCAGCGAATATTTGATCATATGGGCGATAAGGGAACAAATTGAAAAAAATAATATTTGCAGTCACCCTGTAAAATACAGTGCTCGAAATGATCCATAACTAATCTGTAGCACATGATTACATGGATTTTGTACAACGTTTATGTTCACTAGTGTAAGAATAGCTCATATATTTGTACGAAATAATTTATAACTATGCGCATGCTCATGTGAGAATAATTATGAACTTTTTTGCGTATGTAGTAGTATACAGAGACTACATAGGGCAACATACAAAACAGCCTGTTGAATGTAGTGAAAACTAAAAAAATATCAGCAATATAATGAACTAAATTGTTATTTCTTTCTAAAATAAGCCGGATGATAAGGGATTTTCCGCAAATTGTCATTATTGCATTTTTTTTTTTCATTTTTGTATTGATGCTTTAGTTCTACTTGGAATAATCATCAAACGAGACCATTCCAACAACAACCAAAAAGAATTTTCAATATCGAAGCACCGTTCCAAAGCTACGCGTGGACATACGTTAAAGACTAATTTGAAGTCAGTTAATAAAAAATGACAATATGTGGGAAAATCCTTTATCATCCTACCACTTTTAGAAAGCAACTGAAATTTACTGGAGAACATATTCGTCTGTTAATTCTCGATTTCGACAAGAGTAGTATCATTGGAAAGGTCTTTATATGATGGTCAAAAGAGGTATTAGAAACGATGTTCCCGAATACAACCGTTCACGATATACTGTACAATTTCTCCCATGACGTCATAATAAAAATGAGAAAAAAGCAAGTAAACGACTCCGTCAGAAGCTAGGGTCTTGTTTTAATTCTGCTATGGTAATTTTGAATTCAAACTAGGGTCTCGTTAGTTAGTTAATAGATAGTTAATACCCATGACAAGAGCTTTCCAACGATACCCTTTTAACGAAATGGGTATCTCTTTTTCTCAATAACATCTCAGGAGAAATTGTCCCGTATCTCCTGAACCTTTGTATACAGACGGGTAGTTCTTCTACACTTTTCTTGATCCTCATGGCAAGTCCTTTCCAATGAAATCACCCTCGACAAAATCGAATCTCTTTTTATTAACACTTTCCAACAAAGTTGAAAAGTGTTTATGACTTCGGTTTGTCTGGCGGTCTGTCCGTCTGTCCGCGCTCTAATTCCCGCAAATATACTCAGATTGCTCTGAAATTTTTGGATGTTATTGACGTTTACCATAGCACGTTACCCATTTCAAATGAAGCTTGTAGCATGTTTAGTGTTAAATTTAATTCCCCAGATGTTCTTCGGCAACTGCTAAAAGTGATTAAAAAAAAAAAGAAAAGAAAGAACTTGTTACTAAACACAGATCATTTTAACAAGCAAATTTACGAACTGTTTCTTTACTTCCGCATTTGATAATGAGTGCTATTACAGCCCACTTGAGTAACTCTCTAAAGCACATGTTCTAATAACTAAGATTTCATCACTAATATGTAACTAAAAGGAACATCTGCACATTTTGACTTTTGCCAGACACCTTTAATTATTATATATTTTTTTTCTACGCTGCGAATATGTTTTTTAGCAGCTTTATGTATTATCACTTTTAATCATGTAGCCTCTCTGTTAAGACGGAGTTTCTTATACTCCAGTAATATGTTTAATTATAAGTATTTAAAGCTAAAAGTTGAATCTTTCTTTATCGTAAAAACACACAATACTAATTCACATTACATTATATCTTCCCATGGATTTAGCGATTTATATTAAGCTCTCAAAGGATACTTCAAAGGATAAATAATGCTTCACAAAATAAAATAAAAATAATTTCTTCAAGAAGCTTTTGGATAAATCCCTGACCACGCCACACCGATGAAGTTATACGTCATCGCGATATTGATGAATCCCAGGTAAGAGCATTTTACCTATTTCCATTTCAAAAGCAGCATAGCCACAAGAGATTTTTTCTAATTGTTTAAATATGAGACAGCGAATTCCTGCTATCGAGAATGGGGTGCTTTTGGCTTGATAGGCCACTTAAACTCCAACAAAAAGATTATGAGACTGATAAAGTGCTCATGTTTAGCGAAAAAGAAGAAAAATTTTATATAGTGGCTTAGATTATAAATATTAAAAATATTCATGTTCTGAATAAAAAAATAAAAAGATGCTGCATTGAATAAAATTATGAATGTTATTGTACCAGAAATATTAAGGTGAATGAAAAAGAAACATTTATATATTTATGTTTTATGTAATGAACATTTAAATAATTAGTGAATGAACAATTTGTTGGTTGTGAGTAATAATAATAATAATAAAAAGAAATCGTTCATTTTACATTTTACAGTAAATAAATAAATAAAAAGGAAATAGGTTGGTCGCATAAACAAATAAAAATAAACATGGCAGGGATAAAAGACATCCAAATTGTCGAAAAATTAAATTCGCATAATTACTCAAATTGGAAATTTCGCGTAGAAATGATTTTAATAAAAGAAGAATTGTTTGATGTAATAACACAAAATCCCCCAGATCCAATTAACACGGACTGGACGAAGAGGGACCGTAAAGCACGTGCAATTATCAACTTGAGTATTGAAGACTCACAGATCGTGCATGTAAAGCACTTAAACACTGCCAGAGAAACCTGGCAAGCTTTAAAAACAATTCATGAAAGGGCTAATCTCTCAAGCAAGTTATATTTGCTGAGAAAATTATACGGAGCAAAACTCCCAGAAAACGGCAATCTAATAAAACACATTACACATATTTTAGAACTTGTTGATAAACTTTCAGCCATAGGCGAAACTATTAATGACTCGCACATTTCAGCTCTGTTACTTTGTTCATTACCACCTAGCTACAACACCTTAATTATAGCCCTCGAGGCCCGTCCAGAAAATGAACTTAATTCAGAGTTTATAAAAGGAAAACTCACTGATGAATATACAAGACGTTTAGAAAACACAGATCAGAGCGAGAATTCCTCAAAAGCGTTTAAAACGCATAAAAAGTTTCCGGCTGAACACTATAATAAAAAGGACAAACAGTGCACATACTGTAAATTAAAAAACCATACATACAGAGAGTGCTGGCATCTTAAGAACAGAAACACTTACTCACCGTCACAAAAACAACAGCCGCACAAATCCAAGTATTACACATCATCGTTATGTTATGAAGACGCAAACTATTATAGAGAAAACAAAAACCGTGAAACAGAACCAATTCGGATTAACAAAACACAGGGCAATTCAGGAAAAGGCAGCGACGCAGCTTTTTTAGTCCAGAAACCAGGAAAACAAACCTGGATAATCGACTCAGGTTCATCGGCACACATTCTAAACAGTAAAGATGCATTCACTAAGTTTAACGACACTGAAAAGACGACAGTCATCATTGCCAATGGAAAAACGCTGAATTCACACGGTACAGGTGAAACGACATTTAAAACAAAAACATCCGATGGAGGGATAAACACAATCACATTAAAAGAAGTATTATATGTACCAGAATTAGAATCGAACCTCATATCGGTAAGCAAAGCAACACAGAATGGCTATAAATTAATTTTCGATAAAGAAAAATGCACGTTATCCCGAAACGGGAATATTTATCTTGAAGCAAGAATGAAAAATAATTTATATCAAGTCGAATTATTAGAAAGCGCTGAAACTAATAAAGTAAACATTGCACATGAATGTAAAAATAAAAATTGCATAGAAGTTTGGCACAAACGACTTGGCCATCGTAACTATAATGCGATAAAAGAATTAATAAATAAAAACTTAGCAGACGGTATAAAAATAAATAACTGTAATCATAATGCATTGTGTGAAATATGTATCCAAACAAAAATAAGTGATGCCCCATATCCGAAATCAACAAACTGTCCCAAAACAGGCAAAGTGCTCGATCTGATACACACGGACGTGTGCACATCTATCGGTACACCTACTATCGGGGGAAAAACAATGTTCGTCACTTTTATAGACGACTATTCAAGGTTCACAGTAATTTACTTACTTTCGCATAAAAATGAAGTTCACGAAAAGTTAAAAGATTATGTAGCCATGGTGAAAACCCAATTCGGCAGATTCCCTAAAGCTATTAGATCCGATAATGGAGGGGAATATTTAGGTAAACAAACGGAAGAATACCTAAGGGCAAGAGGTATCCAACACCAGTTTACTGTACCATTTTGTCCGAGCCAAAACGGCGTAGCGGAAAGAAAGAATAGGTCATTATTAGATATGACTAGGAGTCTACTCTCCGAAGCAGGCTTACCTCAAAAATTCTGGGGAGAAGCCATAAATACCGCCAATCACCTGCAGAATAGGCTACCAACCAAAATAACAAACAAAACACCGTTCGAAATTTGGTTCAACCGAAAACCCACCTTACACTACCTGCGTACATTCGGCTGTAAAGCTTATGCCTATATACAAAAACATCAGCGAAACAAATTAGATGATAGAGCGCAGGAAGGAATACTTGTGGGGTATGACAACAAATCAAAAGGTTACCGTATATTTACAAAAGAAAACAAAATAATAATAGCGAGAACAGTTAAATTTATAGAAAATAGTGAAAACAACTTAAAAGAAAGCGAAGAGGTAGAAAACTCAGACAATGACAACAACTACATTCAAACAGAGTTAAGTAATTCGGACGAAGAACCAACCGCGTCCAAACAACCCGACGTAGAACCGAGAAGGTCTCAGAGGTCAAATAGAGGAGTACCACCCGACAGATACGTATGTCACGTAAAAACAAATGACACATTCGAACCAACCGATTTTTATGACATAGCAAACATGAACAACCCAGTAGAAAAAGAAAATTGGCTCAAAGCCGCTCAGCAAGAAATCAACTCATTAAAGAAAAATAAAACTTGGGACTTAGTGGATCCCCCACCAAATAAGAAAATTATTGGTTGTAAGTGGATTTTTAAGAGAAAGTTAGATAATTTAGGAAATGTACAAAAATACAAGGCCCGTTTAGTAGCGAAAGGATATAATCAGAAGTACGGCGAAGATTATGATGAAACCTTCGCACCCGTAGTTTCGCACACAACAATCCGCACATTTTTAGCCTCAGCGGCATATAAAAATCTTTCTGTTCAACACATTGACATCGACACTGCATTTCTTCACGGCGAAATAGAAGAAGAAATTTTCATGAAACAACCAGAGGGTTTTATAGAAAAAAATTGTGAAAACAAAGTGTGTAAACTGAATAAAACAATCTACGGCTTAAAGCAGGCAGCTAGAGCCTGGCACAAAAAGATCGCAGAATCATTAAAAAACATGAATTTTGTGCAAAGCACTGCTGACTCATGTTTGTTTACTAGAAAAGAAAAGGAAAATTTCACTTATATCATCGTCTACGTTGACGATATTTTAATCGCGAGTAAAAGTGAAATAATTAAAGATGTAATAAAACAATTGCAAAATGAGTACGGAGTAAAAGACTTAGGCGAAATAAGTCAGTACCTAGGAACCAACATAATCAAAACGAATGATGGTTACAAATTAAACCAAAAGTCAAAAATAGAAGATTTGGTTAGAAAGTTAAATTTAACAGATGCAAGACCTATTGGTACACCGATGGAAGTAGGTTTCTATAAATTAGAAGATAGCGACAATTTACTTCCGAACAATACAAAGTTTAGGCAAGCGATCGGTTCGCTTTTGTATATTGCCACAGTCACTCGACCCGACATTATGGCACCAGTAAATATACTTAGTAGGAGAAGTGCAACGCCACGCGAGAAGGATTGGAAAGCGGCAAAAAGAATTATTATTTACCTCAATTGCACAAAAAACCTATGCCTAACAATAAGCAAAAATAAACCACCAATACTCATCGCGTATGCTGATGCTGATTGGGCTGGGGACACTAAAAATAGAAAATCAACCACCGGCAATATTTTTTTTCTGGGTGATAATCCCATTCAATGGACTACAAAATTACAGTCAAGCATTGCATATTCTTCCGCTGAAGCGGAATATGTTGCTGCAGCAACCGCAGGACAAGAAATTTTATGGCTATTAAAACTGCTAGAAGATCTTAACTTGTATCAAGTAAAACCTATTTTACTTTACCATGACAACCAAAGCAGTATAAAGATGATAGAAAATGAAAAATTTTCGAAGCGGACAAAACACATTGATATCCGCTTTCACGCCATAAGACAATTAAAGGAGGATAAAATTATCGAATTAAAATATTGTCCCACGCAATACATGATTGCTGACTGCTTGACGAAGCCCACACCCAAACCTCAACTTTTGTGTGACATCAAGACTATGAACTTGTTACCTTATCCATCTGAGGAGATTAAGGAGGGGTGTTAAATTTAATTCCCCAGATGTTCTTCGGCAACTGCTAAAAGTGATTAAAAAAAAAAAGAAAAGAAAGAACTTGTTACTAAACACAGATCATTTTAACAAGCAAATTTACGAACTGTTTCTTTACTTCCGCATTTGATAATGAGTGCTATTACAGCCCACTTGAGTAACTCTCTAAAGCACATGTTCTAATAACTAAGATTTCATCACTAATATGTAACTAAAAGGAACATCTGCACATTTTGACTTTTGCCAGACACCTTTAATTATTATATATTTTTTTTCTACGCTGCGAATATGTTTTTTAGCAGCTTTATGTATTATCACTTTTAATCATGTAGCCTCTCTGTTAAGACGGAGTTTCTTATACTCCAGTAATATGTTTAATTATAAGTATTTAAAGCTAAAAGTTGAATCTTTCTTTATCGTAAAAACACACAATACTAATTCACATTACATTATATCTTCCCATGGATTTAGCGATTTATATTAAGCTCTCAAAGGATACTTCAAAGGATAAATAATGCTTCACAAAATAAAATAAAAATAATTTCTTCAAGAAGCTTTTGGATAAATCCCTGACCACGCCACACCGATGAAGTTATACGTCATCGCGATATTGATGAATCCCAGGTAAGAGCATTTTACCTATTTCCATTTCAAAAGCAGCATAGCCACAAGAGATTTTTTCTAATTGTTTAAATATGAGACAGCGAATTCCTGCTATCGAGAATGGGGTGCTTTTGGCTTGATAGGCCACTTAAACTCCAACATTTAGTTCATTTACAGGGACAGTCGAAAGTTTTCCATTACATTACGGCCTATGGGAAAAAATCGTTTAAAATGATTTTTAATGGTGTTAAACGCTTTCAAACATAAAAAAAAAACAATATGCATTAATGAAGTACATTAAAATATGTATTTTGCAGAATAAGCGGTGTAAAGAATAGTTAAATTTATAATAACTATACTTTACATACAATATGATACTTTACATACTTTACATACAATAACGGCCATACAAAAGAGTTCCGTTACATAATGATATAGGGGCGAAGTAAATTGTTTGCGGCGTATTTTAATCATGTTAAATTATTTCATGTATAATGAAATTGATATACGTAGCTAAGGTTTGCAATAACTTATTTCATGTATAATACGAAGTGCAGAGCATTTACAGGGACACACAAAAGATTTCAGAGAAGTATATTCTATCCGAAGTACTCTACATTAGCGATGATTGCTAGAAATGCATTTTTCATTATGATATGCGCTTTTATGTTTCACTATATTTATACATATTATATGGTGTGTATAAATTCTATAATTTATATACAGGGCTACACAAAAGAATTCGTAATGGTTACTGGGTATGAGTACAAATTTCTTAAAGGTGGTTTTTAAATGAGTTATGCATTTTCACGCTGAACTGCATTTAGTTTACTAAGAAATGTTTGTAGAATATAGAAAAAATGATATACAGGGTCACGCAAAGAATTGGATGCATGACTGTCTATAAATGATAATTTCTGGAAATGTGATTTCAGTAGTTTTAAAAGTGTTTTAGTTTGAATTAAATTTTATCTAAATAGTGGCGTGTAATAAAGGTACTAGGTTAACTACAGGATTGTGCAAAAGTATTCAAGTATGTATCCATCTATTAGTATAAATTTCTGAAAGAGAAATTTCAACCTGTTATGCGTTTTCTTGCTAAACTAAATTGTCCCATTATATAGTATATATATCAACCTACAGATCCAATACAGGTCTGTTCAAAAGAATTGGAATACATATTTGGCTATGGACGGTAACTGCTGAAATCAGTTTTTCAAATGTTTTGTACGTTTTCTAAAATGTTTACTTAGTTATCTTACATACCTTATTTCCCTAAATAACGAAGTTTTGTTAAAACCTTCAGGAAGTGTTGGAAAGTGTTTCATAATCTATGCTTAACGCATGATTTTTCTTTCTTCTTTGTATTTTCTTTATGTATGACGTCTCATAAGAAACTGGCGCGTATCTCGTGAACGGTCAGATTCGGGCTTGTAGTTCTTGTATTTTTCTCGACGCTAATGGCAAGACCTTTCCAACGATACCACTCTTGACGAAAACCAGAATTAAGAGTTGAGTAAGCTCCCTAATTAGGTACACTCTCCACATCACATGACAACAAAGACGACAGTAAGAGTTTCATTTTGGTCACGGAGCATTCCTATTTTGGTCACGGTGCTATAAGTGATATTACGTGATAAGGTACAGTCGTGGAAAAAAAAAAGTAAACACCCCCTTCTAACTCCTCAACAAATTATCGTAGAAGAAAGTTACTGGTACCGAAAGATTGGAAATAAAGTCTACTTTTAAATGATGTATATAAAATATGCTGAGGGGGCCATCTACATATTAAAACGAACCATAACTTTATTTTTTTCAATAGCAGTACCCAATTCTGACAGCATAAATGAACTCTACACCCTTCAATTAGCCTAAAGACGAATTTTTATGCAATTCGTACCATAAGTTTCCGAGAAATTAATTATTTTAAAACGAGCGTATTTTAAGGGCTGTATCCAAATTGAAGTTCCGTACTGGATTGTTAACCGAGAGAGCCGCCTTCTTGATCAAGGCACGTTTAAGCGTCAATGAAACCTGTTTGATTACAGTACAGCAGAATAAATTTCAAAATGTCTACTCACTTCCATCATAGACGGCCCCTTAAACCATCATTTTGCCGTTTTTTAAGCATAATTTGAAAACTACTTGGAAGAAAAATGTGAAATTTTTGAATTTCCATAAAGCAGGACTTAATAAATCTAAATCCATCAAAAAAATTGTAGGTTGCAATTCATAATTTTTTCGAATATTAATTTCATAATTCATATTTCATATCATAAAATTATAAAAATTGAAAATTGAGCTTATTTATGTTTGGGTAGATTAGTATTATTACTACAAAAAAAATTAGCACATTAGGAGCATAATTTCGGGAGATATAAATAAAAATATGAAAATGTAATTTAACATTAGAAGCGCTTAATTTTGAATGTTTATAATTCAAAAAGTTATCATTCAAATGACTTGAAATTGGGTGTCTAGGCATAGTTTGAACCGAAGATTTGAAATATCTCGTTAAAATTGGGTATTGCCATTGAAAAAAATGAAGTTTGGATTCATTTTAATATGTAGATGACCCCCTAAGAAAATTTTATATACATCATTTAAAAGTAGACTTTCTTCTACGATGATTTGTTGAGGAGTCAGTAGGGGGTGTTTACTTTTTTTTCCCACGACTGTACCTGCATCATTTAATGAAGTAACAGAATTTAAATATTTAGGATCAATGATCACCTGTGATAATATGGTAGAAGCAGAGATTAAAGCTCGACTTGCAGCAGGAAATGGATGCTATTTTCTCTTCGAAACATTCTAAAATCATCTCTAATATCCCGAACATTCAAACTTAAAAGTTATAAAACTGTTATAAAAGCAATAGTAATTTATCACTTGGGAAAGGAAGATCCTAAGACAAATTTTTGAACCTATTAAAGAAGGCAATACATGGCGTATAAAGACAAATATGGAGATAGAACAGTTATATAATGAAAAAGATATAATAAATACTATAAAAATAAGAAGAATGTAATGGGTAGGCCATCTAATCAGAATGAGGGGATGAGAGAAGCACGAAGAAGATTTATAGTGGTAATTTAATTGGGAAAAGAAATATTGGCAGACCCAGGAAGAGATACATAGAAGAGGTAGAGAAAGATCTTGCACAGAATCAAATTATAAAGTAAAGGCCAGAGATCGGAAGGTCTGGAGAAGTATATTGAGGGAGGTCAAAATCCTACATGGATTGTAGTACTATTGTTTATGCTTGTATGTATGGTATCTGTATCAAATAATACGACGTTAAGGATTTAAAGCACAATAAACTATGTTACACCAGAACTAACATTTTAAATGTTGTTGGGTGTAATATTTTTACAATAATAAAGCATGCATACACTTGTCGCTGTTTAATTGTGGGCCAGGATAATTTTAAAAAATACACATTAAAGTGGCTTTAAACTCTTAAGAATCGCTTAATATTTATAAAAACCATAAAAAAGTGCCTATTTTTTTATTGTAGAAATTTAGAACATAATTGTAAGATTGCTAAGTAAAATAGGTAATTAGTTGTATGTTTGAAGGGATAAAAAATGTTATAGAACAATTTCACATTTACCGAAAAGCCATCATGCGGGAATGCTGCACTTTAATGTTTGTTTTTCACCATACACATTAATACGAATAAGATCCTCAATTCTTAAATTTTTACTACTTTACAAAGGTTTGCAAATAATATTTAAAGTAATATATTTACATAAAATGTTGACTATCAATTAAAGTCGAATTATCATCAGAAATGCTTGATTCATCAGAATCCATAATTTACTCAAACATAGATCGTACAAACTAAACTCCAACATGAATTTTCAAAGACATCATATGGAAATGCCATTTAATTTTTTCTGGATTCAGAAGTTTTTTCCGATTTTAAATCTTCAGCCAGGCAATATCACGGGCGCGAGAAATGAGCAACGACACCTCAGCCTGTCATATTGACGGGAGCTAGAATTAAGGGGGTGGGGGGGGGGGATAATCTGAAGTGGCTTTGAAATAACGAGATTTTAATGTGGCTTTTTTAAGAGTATGGGTTTGGAATAAGGCCATAATTTTATAAATAGGGTGGAACCCTCAGTTATGGGTACCTAACCAGAAACTGACACTTCAGCAAAATTCTAACTCAAATAAGCATTTTCTTGTAAAATTCTGCAAAGTAATGCTATCTAGGTGTAACTTACTTATCTTAACTGTTATAACTTATGTTTCAGTTACTGGTTTTTCAAAATAGGGATCGCGTCAGTTACTGGAGTTTTTGACCCTATTTAAGAAAACAAATAATTTTTAATAATAAAAAGTATCATTTTTCAAAATGTTGGCAACAATAATTATATCAACTATACTTTCAAAAAATAAAAATAAGAATAAAATATATTTAAAACTTTGTAATAGGGATTTGAAGAAGAAAGGATTGGGGGGTTTCACCTTGCATGATTTAACTGTAATTAACAGATATTTTGCACTTATTACTCAAAAATAGAACAAAATAAAGGGTTCTCCTTGCAATACCCTATTCTGTGACTGTTCTACTCACGAGCATGCCTTTTCGAACAGCCGAAACAGCTGATTATACTGGTCCTTCAGTCTATTGAGCACTCTTTACCACCGCTTTGATAGATTCCTACAAATATTGACACTGAAAATGTTTAATTAGTTTTGGTAATGATGATATACGATGAAAAAGAAGTGTCGCTTAATAATATCAGGACTTTCTGTCTTACCTTATTAGGGAATTTCAGTTTTTCGGATATTTAACTTTCAAACACAAACTGAATTAAAAATACAGACTATTTCAATATACATTCTAAAAGAGCTTTAAATTTTTTCGAACATCGTGCAAAGATTGTAAACTTCATTCTATAATTTAAGCTGATTCCATACTAAAGCTTACTTATAGTTTTTACGAACGGCGTGGTAATTGATTCAGTGGTCCAAAAATAACGACGAAGCCGGTATCGGTTGTGGTTGAAACGATCCGCATATGCCAAGTACACATAAACTGTCAGGTATATGTTTCCAATTGTCGGCCCGAGACCGTTTCTTAGAACATACAGGTTGAAGACCTTACTAAGAGCATGGCCTTATTTGGTAGAAGCACCTTATGTTTATTTCAACGTCAGATTGGTTTTGGTTTGTTTGTTTTTTCACATTTAAACAGAGAGTTAATGACAACACAAAATGAAATAAATCAATCATACTTCAAGGATCATAAAACATATGAAACGGAAAACATACATTGGATTCAGATTAATATGGGATTTGAAGATCTGTAAGGGAAAAACCTGTTTCGGTAGAATTTCTCATTAATACTAGTCATAATTTATCAATTAATAGCGATTACTAATTGAGTGCTACAAAAACTTTCGCGTATGTTTATACTAACAATTTAAAAAACAGTGACATACACTTCGTGTCATACACATTTTGCATTCGATGATAGATTTCACTAGCACTCACATTTTCCGCTGTTAAAAATTATACGACCGCGCGTTGGCCCGTTTGGAAGCGTCCATGATGCGAACGATGCCTTTTAACGTGCTCCCACGCTATCATACAGGCATCTGCCGGGGTCTAACGATATCGCATGCATTCCCAACACTCTGAGCTTTCTACAGGAGCATGCGCAGTCATCTTTCTCTTCAAATGGCGGAGTGATTACAGCAATGCCACTTTCATTTGGACGACCCTTATACATTGCAATAAACGTAAAACCAAGAGCAAATTAAAAGGAAATTTGGTTCTCCAAAAAATATTTTCCCCCTCTCAGCAGCGCAATACTTTCTGACACATTTATGGACTCATTTTTAAGCATAAAAGCGTGACATATACAGGCATGATTAGTGAAGCGATTTGTCATTGAGCAACATTTTTGTCATTTTTCGACAAGTGAATATCAACTCGAGTTATATGCGATTGTTGTTTCGAGACGGCATTGTTTTTTCTCGCGCTATCGCGCCCGTAAATTGGATTCAAAACAACAACTTTGACAGAAATTTCTGAAATACTTGTATATAAAAATGGAAACTGCAGTTCGATTATATAGTTTCTGAATAAAAACGCCTGCCAAATTCACCAGTTTGCGTACAAAAAAAAAAAAAAAATAATTCACAAATGTGTCAGAAAGTAGCCAGTTTGGATTTGAGAAAAGCCTTAAATAAAAAGACAAAGCATTACCTCCACAAATGACTACAACTGCCATTCTGCGAAAAAAAAAACTAAGTCGCAATCGATGTTATTTAACTCTCGTCATTTGCAAAGTACGAAAATAACTCAAATGTCATAATTAAAGGACCGCCCTCCAATGTTTACAGTTCTTCCTGTCGGATGCCTTCCTCGGTTACGCCCGAAACCAAAAAATATTTTTTTTTCCTTCATTTCCTTTTCTTTTAAGAAAGATTTTATCTCTTGAAAATAATTCAATAATTTGCGGCAAAACGTGATCGAGTCGAGCGCCCTCTTTGCTGATAAGGGGGCGGCTAATTATTTTCAGGCACGCGCAACACCGGTAGGTAGTTAGCCGGTGGCGCAGAGAGGGAATTCCAGGTCACAGGCCTAAGTGGATAATTAGGTATTAGTCTAGGTAATAAGTTAACTGTGAAATATAATCTACACGGGATACCAGGGAAATCCTTATTTAAAATGTTAAACTAATAACATACTGTGAACGGTCAACGTACAAACTTGTAAACATGCTAAAGCTGTAAAACCGCTTCGTTTAATTTCGATCAAAAATCTTATTGATATCTTCAGTGTTTTATACTCGCCAACTCATCCTCTTTTGAGGGGACTCGATACCCTTTGAAGAACTTTGAAGAATTTTTTTTTTTTTTACTTATGTACATTTACTTATTACAGTTCAGTCTCGAAAATCCGAGTTTCAGAAATCCGAGATTCCGCTTAATTCGAGGCGACATAAATAAAAATTTCTATTTTTTTCCCTCACCCGAAAGAATGCCAGTTCTTTTCGTTTCTTCCTGGAAGAAATGTCATCGCCGTTTTGAGTCACCAGCTATCCTCTGTTCTCTTGTTGAGGCAAATGGCTAAGGCTTGGGGTTGGTTTGAAGGAAGTTTCTAAACAAGTTCAACAATTATATTCTTTTCCAAGTTCTAGAACCACTGGATGAGGGTGTATTAGAGAATTTAAAGAAAAGATATCGACGTCGTTTGTTGGAACATTTAGTGCAGTCTGATGATGAAAGAATTGAGACCGTTTTAAAGAGTGTAAAAATTAGAGATGTTGCTTACTGGACAGCTCATTCTTGTGAAAAATTCAATCTACATTAGACATTACTGAATAAATCGTGGTTGAAATTTATACCTAAAGTGATAACATGCATTGAGAATGTTAATGACGACGATGGTGAAAACATTGTTCTGAAAGATTTCGTGAAGGAAACACCTGACTGTAAAAACTATAATGCAGATGACATTAAAGAATGGCTAAGCAGAGATGAAATGCTGGAAATAACTGAATCGATTATTGTAGAAATGATAGATGATGAGGGTTAATGTAATGCTGCAGAAGAAAACGACTTTCTGCCATTTGAAAGAAAAAAAAACTCTCATAGTGAAGGTTCTGCATCTTTAGAACTGGCTTTAAAATATATAGAACAGCAAAATAAAACCACATTATGCTTTTTAAGCGTTGGCTAGATATTGCATCTAAAAAGAGAAATAACGTGTTAAAGCTGCAAAAAATTGAAAAAAAAAAAATTGTAAAATATCCTGTATATCGTTACAAAAGGTATAAAGCTATGTACATTTTTTGTCATCCTAATTGAATAAAGTTATAATTGGCAAGAATTTTCTACTTTTTCGGAAAATCCGAGTTTTCAGTAATCCGAGGAGATGTCAGCCGCAATTACCTCGGATTTTCGAGACTCTACTGTATATTATTACAGGTAAAGCTTAAAAAACTGATTTTGATAAGAAAAGAAAATCATTTTGTGGGTAAAAATGTTGAATTTAATTCCCCAGATATTTCGGCAACATCAAAAACGAATTAAATCAGAACAGAACTCAATTAGTGGTTCAAAACATTTTAATAAACCAATTTGTGAACTTCATTTTACTTTAAGGTTTTTTAATGACTGATATTGCATCACTATTAAGTACAGACATGTGAAAATTATTAGAATAATTGTGAAATTTACATTAAAATATTGTTATATTAAAGAAATAATACATTTAAAAATAGTGATACATTTAGTGTGCATCCCCTTGTTTTTTTATTAAAGATTCGATACGTCTTGGTATACTTTGTATGAGTTTTTGGCAATTAATTTGTATTTCGTTGTCATGATGCCAAATTTGGATGAGTTTTTTCTATCAGAACATTCTTGTTTGTGATGTTGCATTTCTTTAATTTAATTTTTAAAAAATACTTCCATGGCCTGGAAACAGTCCAGATATGAACTCCATAGAGAACCTCTGGGCCATTGTAAAGAAAAAATTAAAGAAATGCAACATCACAAACAAGATTGGTCTGATAGAAAGACTCATCCAAATTTGGCATCATGACAACGAAATATAAATTAATTGCCGAAAACTCATACAAAGTATGCCAAGACAAGTATGCCATCATTTATTTAATAAAAAAAAACAAGAGAATACACACTAAATATTAAATGTATCAAAATTTTTTAAATATTTCTTTAGTATAATAAGTTTTTATGGTAAATTTCACAATTATTCTAATAATTTTCATACGTCTGTAACTCTCTGTGTAACATCTGAACTTCTGACTTTCGCCAAAAAACTTTAATTGTTTGTATATTTTTTATCAAATGGCATCGCTTCTGTGCTTTTTTACGCCGCATATGTGTTTCACACTCTTTTAAAATGTAACCGCTTCGATCTTACGGAGTTTCTAAATACTCCTAAAATATTCTTTAATTATATCCTCTAGAAAAAGAAAAAGAATCGCTCTTTCATCATAATCACATATAATAACGCATATTATCTTTTCCAGTACGCAATAGATACACATAAGTTCTTAAAGGTTTCTTCACAGATTAAGGGGACCAGGAAAGCAAAATTTGGGGGAGAAATCGATTTTTGTTTTTCTATATCATTAAATAGTTTAAACTTTTATCTTTCCAACGATGTGTCACACATGTTTATAAATTTAAAAAAGAGAAAGAAATGTTGGAATTATTCTTCTTTCTAAGAGTACTTCACAGCTTAATGGCCATTTAAATCTTTAATTGACTTTTTCTCAAAACTTGGATTTTTCATGTTTGTGCTCCTTTTTTTCAATATCTTTTAAACTTTAGAACTCAGATTTTTTTTAATACTTATACTATTATATTATATTGTATACTTTAAAACAGGGATTTGATAATTTGTTGAAAATTATTTATTTAGGCAGTGAAATCTTAACAAAAATGCTAATTTAAAAAATGACTTTCAATAAATATTTAATATTTAATTTTCAGTTTCACTTTGAAAGAAAATGGTCTGTTAAAATACGTAAAACATATTATTCTAACTACTCTAAAAGATCTAGACCTCTATCTTTCACCATTTCTGAGAAAAGGGTACATAAAGTGGGCGTATTTAACATGGCGGAGATAGGGCTTTCCCGTTGCCCTTAACCTCTTCACTCCCAGGACGTACACTGCGTACGTCCTCTTATTTCAGTGATCAGCGACCAGTACGTACGCTGCGTACGTCCTCTCATTTCAATAACCAGTGACCATTACGTTCACCAATACGCTCACTACACACCTTACGTATTATACACTGTAAAACAAAACGACATTTTTACAGTTACAAAGTACCGTTCATTTCGCGCACAAACTCGATCACAGTGAATGTGCTGTATCTTTCTTTGGTTTCCTGACTATATTAACATGGAAAATACAGTAGTTGCGTAAAATTAACAGCACAATGTGCTGGCAATTTGGACGCCAGCAGTTTGTGGTGTCAAAAAATGCGTCCAAATTGCCAGCACATTGTGCTGTTAATTTTACGCAACTACTGTATTTTCCATGTTAATATAGTCAGGAAACCAAAGAAAGATACAGCACATTCACAGTGATCGAGTTTGTTCTGGCAAATTTACAATGGTTTTTTTTACAGTTTAAGTATAAGGCTAATGTGTTCTGGTTGTGAAGATTTTTCAGGACTGAGCAGTAGAAGTCATTTTGATCAATATCATAAATCTTTTAAATAAATTCCTGAGTTTTATGTATATACTGTATGTATGTATATCAGTGTATGTATATAATGTGCAAGTTTTATATATTATTTAATACATATTACGATAATGTTGTAAATCCTTTAACGACCTTAAATTCATTACTATTTTATCAGGGACGTTATGAAATGATTTGTGGGACACAAAAATTTTACACCGCACAGCCTGGTATATAGCGCTTAAGGGGGCTCAGGGCTTGAAAAATTTTTAAAAATCGATTTTTCTTTTAGTATCTATTTTTATTAATTAATTCTGAACACATTGTGAAAAACCGCATAAAAATATTTGCATTTTTAACGGAGTTATGAGCATTTATATAACAATCGTTACAAAGCCGCACCCATTTAATTGCAACTTTAAGTCGCGATTTCTCAAAACTTGATTTTTACGACTATCCGTAAGATTTAAAAAAAAAAAAACTATTTGATGGAATGGCTTAGTTTTTTTTTTTTTTTTTTTTTTTTTTTGCATGCATATAACATCATCTATAGAATGAATTAATACATTTTAGATAGTTTAATATTTTGAGTATTTTTAATGAAAAAAAAAAGTCGTAATTTTTAGGGTTTTTTAAATTTTCAAATTTGAGAGGTTTTTTAACAAGGTTTCCTTGGAGTGATAGTTATATTCTTAATTCATTCTATAGAGTAAAGTTTCCTGATCATTGTAAAGTAAAAATTAGGTTCTTATGTCAATTTAACGTTAAGATATCTTACGGATGGTGATATAACACCTAAATTTTTTTTTTTTTCCGAAAATTGTGTTATATATATTTTACTATGTTTTTTGTTTTATTACATTGAAGTATTTCATTTTATAATTTTATAAGACTACAAACATACCTATAAATCTATCGGAAAGTTTAAATCAGTTACATTGAATACTTTTGTTTTTATATGGACTCGAAGCGAGAGCTCTGTTTACATGTTTTTTGTTATCGATCAAGCCCTGAGCCCGCGAAATTAAGCCTGGGAGTGAAGTGGTTAATGCTTCACAAATGAAATATATTTTTTCAAGAAGCACAAGGATAAACCGAAATATGTAACAAGAAGATCCCTGGCCACCCCGAAGATGTTTTTTTACGAGCTGAAGTGATATCGATGAATTCAAAGTAAGCGATTCACTTACCTTATTTCTATTCATAAAAGTAGCATAGTACAAGCCACAAGGAGATTTTATTTTTCTACCTACCTTAACCAGTTCACTCCCAGGCTTAATTTCGCTGGTTAAGGGCTATATACCAGGCTGTGCGGTGTAAAATGTTTGTGTCCCATAAATCATTTCATGACGTCCCTGATATAATAGTAATGAATTTAAGGTCGTTAAAGGATTTACAACATTATCATAATATGTATTAAATAATATATAAAACTTGCACATTATATACATACACTGATATACACACATACAGTATATACATAAAACTCAGGAATTTATTTTAATACAATATTGATCAAAATGACTTCTACATAGGTGCCAACTTCAAACTAATCTTCCGTAATACGTGGGTTAATTTGACCCTGGTTTAATACGTTTCGAACCAGAATTTTTTTTTTAATGAATTTAAGTGTGTTCTACGAAGAAACCTTGAACTAAATAAACTAAGATTCATGGAATAAATTTTCTGGTTCGAAAGTGGTTAACCTGGGTCAAATTAATCCAGACATTACGGAAGATTAGTGGAAGGTTGGCAGCTATGCTTCTACTGCTCAGTCCTGAAAAATCTTCACAACCAGAACACATTAGACTTATACTTATAATGACGTAAGGTGTGTAGTGAACGTATTGGTGAACGTAATGGTCACTGATTACTGAAATGAGAAGACGTACGCAGCGTACGTCCTGAGAGTGAAGAGGTTATATATGAGACAGCGTAATCTCGCTGCCGAGAGTGGAGCGTTTTTGGCTTGACACGCCACTTAAAACTCCAACAAAAAATAAGAATTTTGTTTTTTGTTTTTTTCATTTAGAAATTTTAAAGTTTGCTGTTTTTTGATACATAACTGTGTTTAAAACATTAAAACTTCTACAAATATTTGTCAAATCCCTACATTATTTTTTGTATTCTCAGTACTTAATAAAGTTAAGGATCGATTTTATAATTAGTGAATTAGTTTATGAGAAAAAAAATTAAATATACAAAACATATGCAAAAACGCAACAAAAAACAGGATGTCTTCAACGTTTCAATTTTTATTTTTTTATAGACTTAACTAAACAAAATACTTGTAAGAACTTGCAAAAACAGAATAGCTAGGGATCGGAAAATGTCCCATCTTAGCAGGTAGATTTGTAAGGTATTTCTTTCAGCGGATTCATAAAAAAAATTTCCTTTATAGACAGGTTTTTTTCACATGTTTTACTGCATTAAGTTCTACTTGATGTAGACTAACGAACAGCATATTAAAAGAAATTCAAAAGAACTTATACATCATGGGAAATCCGGATTTTTGGAGACCCAGGCACTGATCCCGCGGAACGGTTTTAGAGCATCGGAAAATCGGGATACCCCACGTAAATCGGGACACCTAACAATATTAACCCTTTAGTACGCAGCTAACTAGCGCGCATGCAAACAACAGTGTTTTGAATTTAATAGATTTTTTAAATTCATGTGTACCTAATTCACACCAGAAAATTAAAATAGCAATACGTGCTTTAATTAATAACAGACATCCCGTTTTTAAATAAAGCGAAATTAATCAATGAAACTTTCTGGTGTAAAGTCAGGTTCTCTGAACTACTATGTAATTTACGTATTCTATCATGGCAATTAAAGGGTTAAAGTTTAACTTTTATAAAATAAATAATTATATAAAATAAGGTATTTGGAGACATACTTATTAAAATATTTACTAATTTGCATTATTTTAGCATAGAGCAGCCACACGACAGTAGTTTTTATTTGTATTGCAGATGTGCAACAGAAGAAAAGATTGGCGTATTATATAAAAAATGTATTTCTGATTTTTTTCATTATTTTTCCTGTGTAATAAACCTTTCAGAGAATCATATATAATATTTTCGAAACATAATAAAAAAATCGCGTATTTAAGTGTTAATCCTGCCCCTGACGAAGTAATGCACTTAAAACACATGGATACTGTATTGCCAAAGTAAACAAATATTTGACTCATATAAATTATAAAAGGTGAGAAAGATTCCGCTGAACATAAACGCCTCTAATCGTTTAACAAATTGCCTAGTGATAATGGTTGAATTCCTTCGGGAAGAAGTAATCGTAACTTCAATTATAACTTCAGAAGTTAAGGGACGATAAAAAAAAAAAAACACCAGAAAACGGAGAGGTCTCCAGTTATACGAGCATAATAAATAAAAACTCGCAGGTTATTTTTTACGGCTCTGCTAAATAAACGAGATTAGGCGAAAAGCTTGACTGTTTCGACAACTGATGGCCATCATCCAATTAGTAGTCATCATTCCTTATTCCGGGAATGGCAACGCGAATCTGCTCATAGAGTAGCCTCCATTAGTCAAAAATCATTCCTGTAACAGGTTAGCAGAAAGTAAATAATGTTCCTGGAGACTTATTTACATAAATCAGCGATCGAATTCCACATGAATTAGATTAATCTAAGAATGCGATTTTTTTTAATGACTCTTTAACATGCGCTGTAGATCGTAAGATATTCAATCTGAGTGATTATTATTATTAGAAAGCATAATTTTACAGAGGCTGTATTAAATTGTTACATAGTTATTCACACTTTGACAATCGATGTAGATTTGTCATTGTGCCAAACTTAACTGATGGTGTAGGTATGATCGCATTAATGAGTCAAGTAGCGTTTGAATATTAAAACTTAAAGAAGATTGTCATCCTAAAGTTATTAGTTCTACTATTTGTATAAAACCTTAAGGTTGGTCTCAAATCCAAAAGAGCTACTTTCTGACACATTTCTAAATTCATTTTTGTTCGGAACGCATGAATTGGCAGGTGTTCTTATTCAGAAACTATGTAATCGAATGGTGTTTTCCATATTTTGGTAAAAGGAAAAGATCTTTTAGAAAATGCGGTCAAAGTTGGCATTTGGTTCCGAATTTCGGGGAGCGACAGTGCAGGAAAGGAGAAAAAAACCTGTTGGCACGTGACAATAATCACATATAGCATCGCTATGTAATTTATTTATCAAAAAATGAAAAACATCCCAGATTCCAAATCCCTTAAATAATCAAGCTTATCAATTTTATGCCTTTAAATTTAAAAAATGAATCAGAAAGTTCCACAATGTTTATAAAGAATTTGAGAATCACTTTAACCCCTTGAGAGGCGGTGGGATATATTATATCCCACCTAATTTTACTCAAGATTTGCACCAGACAATTTTAATTAAATTTTATTTTTATAACTTTGCTGGAAAAAAGTTGAAAAATTGCTTTTCCTTTTTTTGAAACAAAATTTTTCGAAAATTCCGGTGTGGGTTCAACATTACAGAAACGTAATTACTTGCCTCTGAAAGGGTCAAAAAAATATTTAAACAATCCTACATTTTTTAATTTCAACGGTGTATTGCTATAATACGAATGAAAGAGAAACTGAGACCTAAATTCACCCGTCATAAAATATCTCGATAAGAAAATTATGTGTTGTAAAGAAACATGCACAAATGCAAGATGCTGAATGTAAATACAGTAGAATCTAATTACAACTGGCTTGCATTAAAAACTTACAAACAATTTAATTGACTTTTTTCACTGAACACTTTTTTATCGAACATTATTTCTTTATGACTTCAATTTAATATAAATACCCAATTATGCTCAATTGGATGATTGCATCAAAGTACCGAAAATAGATTATTGTTAAAATTAATGATGTAAGCCGCGTGATGTAAATGTGTTTTATAACTTACTTTCCTAGCGGATCTCAACTGCGAGGGTCGTCGAAATAGTACGCTCTTTCTTAATATGTATAAGTAAATTTTCTCTTTTTTCTTTTCCTCTCATATACCGGGTGTCCCAAAAATTGCTGATGGATTTTAAAATTCTATAACTTGCAAACGGTGACAGATATTTAAAAAAAATCTTGCAGGAATGTTATGTCAGGAGTTTTTATGCTGCGATTCTCGGTTTTAGTTACAAATAGCATTGATAGATGGCGCTGCAAGCAATAACCACTAAATCCAGGCTTGATTTTTCGGCTTCTCTCTTCTTCCATTCGAAAAAAAGGAGATTGAAATGTATTGAATGGATCCCGAAGTACCAAAAATCGGGTCTGGACTGAGCGCGTATTGCTCTCAGCGCCATCTATTGTTTGAAATTCGAACTAAAATCAATGCTGTACAAAAACTCCTGACATCATACATAACCCTCCTGCAAGATTTTTTTTATATCTGTCACCGTTTGGAAGTTATTGAATTTTAAAATCTATCAATCATTTTTCTGACACCCAGTAAGTAGTTTCATGAAGCACGACACCATACATTCTCCGATAAAATAAGTGATCATGACGACAAACAACAATAAAATGGACACACCATAATTCTCAGCCGCTCTGACATACCGGGAATGATATATGGATATCTATAAAAAGGTAAGAGAATTACTTATTCCTTTTTAGGGTTTCGTTCATCTGACGAAGCCCTATTCGTCTCGCTCCTCTGTCTGTCTGTCTGTCCGTCCGTCCTTCTGTCTGTCCGTCACAGAGCCCGTTCTCAGAAACTATACATGTTGGAGACTTGAAATTTTGCATACTTATAGTTGAATACCATACATAAATACGACAAATCATAAAATTCTGAAAAAGTCATACATTTAACCCTTTGGGCACCCACATGTGTATTTTAAACAATTCTTTCTAAGTGAACCTCTAATTAGGTTGAAGGCGTGAAATTTTGCCTATTTATAGCTGGGCACCTCAGATCAAACGGCAAATCATAAAATTTTGAAAAAGTCGCACATTTAACCCTTTGGACTCCCACATGTGCATTTTAAACAATTCTTTCTATGTGAGCCTCTAACTAGGTTGGAGGCGTGAAATTTTGCATACTTATAGCTGAACACCTCACATCAAACGACAAATCATAAAATTTTGAAAAAGTCGTATATTTAACCCATTGGGCTCCCCCATGTGTATTTTAAACAATTTTTCAAAGTGAGCCCCTAATTAGGTTGGGTTCGTGAAATTTTGCATACTTATAGCTGAACACCTCACATCAAACGATAAATCCTTAAATTTTCAAAAAGTCGTACATTTAACACTTTGGGCTCATACATGTGTATTTTAAACAATTCTTTCTAAGTGAGCCCCTATTTAGGTTGGAGGCGTGAAATTTTGCATACTTATAACTGAACACCTCACATCAAATGACAAACCATGGAATTTTGAAAAAATCGTACATTTAACCCTTTGGGCTCCCACATGTGTATTTTAAACAATTCTTTCTAAGTGAGCCCCTAATTAGGTTGGAGGCGTGAAATTTTGCATACTTATAGCTGAACGCCTCACATCAAATGACAAACCATAATATTTTGAAAAAATCGTACAGTTAACCCTTTGGGCTCCCACATGTGTATTTTAAACAATTCTTTCTAAGTGAGACCCTATTTAGATTGGAGGCATGAAATTTTGCATACTTATAGCTGAACACAATCATGCGACAAATCATAAAATTTTGAAAAAGTCGTACATTTAACCCTTTGGGCTCCCACATGCGTATTTTAAGCAATTCTTTCTAACTGAGCCCCTTATAAAATTGGCGATTTGAAATTTTGCATATTTATAGCAGAACACCTAATGCCAGGCGACAAATAATAAAATCTTGAAAAAGTCTTACGTTTAATCCTTTGAGCTACCACATATGTATTTTAAGCAATTCTTTCTAAGAGAGCCCCTAATTAAGTTGGAGACATAAATTTTTGCATACGTATAGCTGAATACCTCAGACCACACGACAAATCATAAAATTTTGAAAAAGTCGTACATTTAACCCTTTGGGCTCCCACATGCGTATTTTAAGCAATTCTTTCTAACTGAGCCCCTTATAAAATTGGCGATTTGAAATTTTGCATATTTATAGCAGAACACCTAAGGCCAGGCGACAAATAATAAAATCTTGAAAAAGTCTTACGTTTAATCCTTTGAGCTACCACATATGTATTTTAAGCAATTCTTTCTAAGAGAGCCCCTAATTAAGTTGGAGACATAAATTTTTGCATACGTATAGCTGAATACCTCAGACCACACGACAAATCATAAAATTTTCAAAAAGTCTTATATTATTCACTCCTCCGGGCTCTAACTTTTGTATTTTAAGCGACCTCCGCCCTTTTCACCTGGGGAGCACTTTTCCAACTTTTGCCGACACCCCTTTGACCATTCTTTTATATTATGCACCATAGCCTTACATATTTTAGTTCCACTTTTTACCAACAGGTGCGCCTACTTATCTCGGGTGCTATGGGCCCAATCCCCTCGACTAATATATCTACGGATAGTATGTAAAACGGAGTTTCGTTCGGATAGAGGTTTGTTTAGAATAGAGTGCGCCCCTTGTTGCGAAATGTGGAACTAACAGATTTTTCAAACGGATAAAGTGTTTTGAAAGAAATATTAAACGAAACCCTCTGTTCGATCTGTGATCACACTTACCCACTTGTTTGCTATGGTGAGGCATAGTGCAATTAGAAGCTTATAGAATTTTATTAATTGTGGAGCGTGCGAACTCACGCCAAGATGTGTCAGACTTACAATTTTTCCAACATTTTTAACGAATTTTTCATTTTAACGAATATTATTTGGTTTCTTTAAAAACATCTTATTATCCTGTTTCATTATAAAAACATTCACTTTAACACATTTTTCATTTTTCAGTATAGTAAATTTAAACAGTGCACCCTAGATATTCGTTGTAACGAAATTTTACTGTATACTAGATATCCGTAAAGTCCTTCCCACCCCATTAACTTCAGGCAGTTATGGCCATGAAAGTGGTGTCTAGCTATAGTAAAGTAATTATTACTCTTAACTACTCTGGCGCGTTTATGAAATTTGACCTTATTTATTTATTTATTTCGTCTTTGATTATTATATTTCTTTCCCGAATCTATCGCTTTTTATCTGTCTCCGGACATGCGCGATGTAACAATGACATTCCGTGATTAAATAGGGCGAAGATAACTCTTCGGAAATACCGGTAGCCAAAATATAAACCATATGGGACCTCTCAACGAGATGTTACATTATTTTCCGTAAACCAAATATTCCCATAGATGCATGGGTAACCTGAATGTAAGAAGAAAGCGTCTTCTCTTATAAAACCTTTCTCATCCTGCTGCATCCTGCGAGAAAATTAACCAGATCATCGTCGCATCGGTCACACGCACTCGAACAAGCTTTTATGCAGCTGTAATAAGGTGAACGTGCAAGCGCAGAAAAGTTCCACGTTTTTGTCGCAAATGTGGGAGTGTGCTTCTCTCGCTTTGTTCAACGCAAGTCTCTTCAACATCTGTCCTACCAGCATATTTTAGATTTCAGCTTTTTTATTAATTCTGTCCTCCATTATCCACAGAGGTTTTTTTATTATTATTATTATTTTATTCTTTTTCTCTCTCTCTTATACCTGTACAAGATAGATAGATAGATCTACATCGTATAGACTCTCTTTTTTGTACGATAATGTGAAAGAGTTTCCTTTGAAGATGTGTATGTAGTTCGCCGACAGAATTTACACCATGACATACCCGCACATTTTGTGGAAAAATATACTTTTAGTTAAATATTGAAAGTCAGTGTTTCCAAACATTTGTCAGTTTATTTCCTTTTTTTTTTTAATGGAAAAATATTTCTGTCCGATTTTCTAACTTGACCAAATTAGAATAACAAGATTAGAAAGGAAAGGAAATTATTGGCAAATTTATGACTCCAGAAATCGTGACGTCATTTTCTGTTAAAAAGTTTTAAAAAATTATTTTTAATTGTAATACAAAAATGGCATCCATAATGATACAATAATTCCCATTGTTCCCCTTCTCTCTTCTTCAACAATCGAAGTAACCCGATTGCCATCAATCTGAAGAAATTCCATAAAGGAAATTAAAATTAAAATTAAAATCAAAATATAAATATGGAATTATTTAAAAAAAATAGCGAGTGGGGGCACATCTACAAATAAAGTGTTTTCATTTAAAAAAATAATTATCAAAATCGTTTCAGTAGAAAACTCAGGCCAGATGACTAAAAAAACAGCCTTGTCTTTTAAATATTTAGAGTATTATTTTATTCATTTTCTCTCTCTTAGATAGATAGATCTAGATCGTACAAACTCTCTTTTTTATACGATAATGTGAAAGAGTTTCCTTTGAAGATGTGTATGTAGTTCGCCGATAGAATTTACACCTTGACATACCCGCACATTTTGTGGAAAAATACACTTTTAGTTAAATATTAAAAGTCAGTGTTTCCAAACATTTGTCAGTTTATTTCCTTTTTTATTGTTTTATTTTACGGAAAACTATTTTTGTCCGATTTTCTAGCTCGACCAAATTAGAAATAACAAGATTAGAAAGAAAAGGCAAATTATTGACAAATTTCATTGTCTCGCACTGTTAAAAAAGTCCATTGTTGCTCTTAATCTGCAAATGTAGCACATATGATCGTCGCCTGGTCCATCCGTCTATTTGTCTGTCCATCTGTCCGCCTATAACAAGGCAATAACTGCCCAACCGTATAGTTTGAAATTTTACATATAGAATCGCTACATAATTTTGTCGAGTCATTTAAAATTTTATGAAAATCAAAGCAAAACTTAAAACGGTATTAATAAACGTTTTCTTCATTCTATTAAATCCTATCATACGTCATTAATTCAATTATATACAAAGTGGCCATAATTAAACTGACAGTACTCAGGGTGTTCTGTAGCGCAATCTAATTGAGAGAATGACGTCAAATTTTGTAAGAAGATTCAACAAGACGGGGGACGTAGGATTCTGCGAAAAAAAATTACTTTCAAAAGTCGCCGCTAGGTGAATATGTGGCACTGTGCAACAGACAAGAGAGATTAAAAAGATGTAGAATCAATACTAAAATCATTAAATGTGATAAATAAAAGGTAATTTTATTTCAGTATTGATGCTGCTTTTTTTAAAACTCTCTTTTCTGATACACAGCGCCACATATTCCCTTAGCGGTGACTTTTGGAATTAATATTATTTTTCGCAGAATCCTTCGTCCCCCGTCTTGTTTAATCTTCTTACAAAATTTGGCGTCTTCTTTCAATTAGATCGCGCTACAGAACACTCTGAGTACTGTTAGCTTAATTATGGCCACCTTGTACCATGATAGATAATGATTCTTGGTTGCCATGCTGATTATTCTACTAAATCCTACACTGTAAGAAAATATTTTTGATTTTACAGCATGATATTGGCAGCTGGAGCGCCAGTTTAAAACCGTAAAATTAAGAAGTAACATACCACTAAGCAGTAATATACTGTTTAATTCATTTATACGACGGTATATTACTGCTTAGTTTACAGAATAATATTGGCACACTAGCTGCCAGTATTATACTGTAAAATCAACATTCTTTTTTTTTTTTTTTTTTTTTTTTGCAGTGTATCATACGTAATTAATTCAATGATATTCCATGAGACGTAATTATTCTAGTTTGCCATAGTGATGACGTCCTATTTAATACGGAGTCCTATTATTTCCGTATGACTGAATTGAATCAATAGCATCGTAAGAAATTTTGCATTCATGCATTTTTGCATGAGAGTGCAACAGCTATGGCACCAAGATCTGACTATTTATAAAACTAGTTATAGTACGAACGCACCTCATTTACCACGTTTGGTGTACAATTTCCGACTTGTTTAGTGTATTGATCAGTTTTCTCCAATCGAAATATCGGTTTTTAGGAAGGTATCTATTCTTAATGAAACACTTTCAGTTAACGTAACTGAATTTATACATGCAAGAGTAGAGGGAAAAAATAATAATTTTAATGTTAATGTTGTTAATTTATCATGTTTATTTGTAAAGCATGTTTGTTGAACATGAAAATGTGTACTTGAAAATTTATAGCATCCAAAAATCCTATATTCCAGCTTGAGAAAAAAGGATTAATACACTCTAAAAACGACTCGGAAACATTTCTGAAAATCAGTGGCAGCAAAAGAAACTTTGCTTTTATAAATGCTTCTGTAAATCTGAATAATATGGTAGTTTCTGAGGTTCCTAACACCTTTTGGAATTTTGGATAACTCGGAAAATTTTATTGCATATTTTCTTTATATTTTCCTAGTTTAAGAGAAAAAAGTTTTTTCTTTTACCGTACGCGAAATAAAAATATACCAAATCTTTTCTTTTTAGCTTAAAGTAATAGTGTCTAATAAGGATTCGTACATAATCCTTATCCCAGCACATCAATTGCTGCAATAATGTTGTTCCGTTTCGTGATTCTGGTGTTTTTATCGTAAATGTCATGCCATTTTTTTAGCGAGTAAAAGTAATGAACTATGGTATCGCCCAACTAGTAGATGTCATCTATTGTGTTCATAAGATAAAAGGAATTGTGTTCATAAGATAAAAGGAAATTGTTTGTCCTATACAGTTGTATGAACAAACAAGAAAATGAGGAAAATGTAGTAATTATTATAGTAAAGTACTTATAATTAAAGAAACTCGTTTTTTGCAAAAAACCAAAAGTTACAATACTAGAAAAGAAATTACTTTTTGACAGATTTTATTTAACCCAGCAAAGAAAGAAACAGTGAGCCATCAGCTGAAAAAAAGATGGCAGCCAGCACTGCCATCAGCGGTAAAGTGCAATGGTGCCATTACTTAAACCTGTAAAAAGTCTCCGTGCGGAATGCAGCTGGCCCATCAGTGATGAGCAACAGCAGGCCAGCATTGGTATGCCATCACATTCCTTCAATCCGGCACTTTTCCTGCAGTGCTAGCACCTATCCCACTGCTATTCCTTTGCTGGCCCAGCACTTTCCATTACAAAAATTTCTTATAGAATTCTATTAAAAAAACAAAGTATTGTGGCTCTTTTTCTATAAGCTAGTTTCACCAAGAGCTATAGAAATATCTGTAGAAGTGTCTATAGAAATATTTGAACTTACAGCGGTTTCCATGGGGTCACCCTCCCAAGTACTGACCGCGCTCGATGCTGTTTGGTTTTCGTGATCGGACATGAACAAGTACTTTCAGCGTATGCTATGACCGCTCGTAGTTTTCAAGCTCTCATTACACTATTTCAAGTTTGTTCTTTTGTGATTTACGTTCCCAATCATTAAACTGGTATAGAAATTATTGTACTGTATAGAAATCCTATATATTTTATACGCTTTTTTTTATTGTTGATTCTGAATTGTGTAAATTATGAAAACCGAAATCCTTTGTAACTTAGTAAAACCAGATTTAAGGAGAAAAGAAAAGTGTGTTGAAATAAAGAATTTATTTATTTATTCATTTACTAATTTATTTTGTTGATGGCAATGGTGTTATATTATTTACATTTTCAAAAAAAAATTAGCTTCACAGCTTAAATTGTGTTAAGATATTCATTTCAGATTTGTGTTCAAATACTCAGTGTCTTCGATATTTGCAACGCCATCTAGCGTAAGGGTTCCCAGCAATAATACTGCAAAGTTCGTGCACTTCTATGTAGTGGTGAGCCAGCGCATGAGATAAAACGGAAGCCCACCAGAATTTTATCTGATGATTTCCAACAGCAAAGTTGAATGAAGCTGTCCAGCAGTGGTCGACCATTAGCCAGCGCTTCTCCATCATTGCCTGCACCTTTCTTGCTGCTGGCCAGCAATTTCCTCTTTGCTGGGAAGCTTCACAGACGGTAAGATTAACACAGATTTTGAATCTAATAATAAGCTAGAAGCAGCAGGAGTCTTTCGGTAGCTTCATCGCCCGAACCCTACCTTACCGCTTTTCGGTGTCTTTAATTTGTGTAATTTCCCTTTTAAATTTGTCCGGTTTCAATTTTTGATTTTTTTTTTCATTCTGGCTTCCGCAAAAGAGTGGGACTAGAGTAGATGAATAAAAGGCTGCGGACGAAGATGGGCCGCTCGCCGCGGCGGTTGACCCACCCACCTCGTTGTTTTACAAAATACTAAAAATTTTAATAACTGTAAAAAAAAATTACTAACAGATTTTATTTAAGCTTCACAGTCGTTAAGATTAACAACAATTTTGTAAACCTCATTAAAAAGAAAAAAAAAACTAAAAGTTACAATATACTAGAAAAAGAATTACTTTACTGGCAAATTTTATTTAAGCTTCACAGTTGTTAAGATTAAGATGGATTTTGTGAACCTCGTTTTGTGCAAAAAACTAAAAATTACAATACTAGAAAAAATTTACTTTACTGACAGATTTTATTTAAGCTTAGTAGTTAAAATTCACATAGATTTTGTGAACCTCGTTTTTTGCAAAAAAACTAAAAATTACAATACTAGAAAAAATTTACTTTACTGACAGATTTTATTTGAGCTTAGTAGTTAAGATTAACATAGATTTCGTGAACCTCGTTTTTTGCAAAAAAACTAAAAATTACAATACTAGAAAAAAATTACTTTACTAACTGATTTTCTTTAAGCTTCACAGTAGTTAAGATTAACATAGATTTTGTGAACCTCATTTTTTGCAAAAAAAAAAAAAAAAAAAAAAAAAAAAAAAAAAAAAAAAAAACTTAAAATTACTTTAATAACAGACTTTATTTAAATTTCAAGTAGATAAAATAAACATAGATTTTGTGAATCTTGTTTTTTGTAAAAAAATAAAAATTACATTACTAGAAAAAAATGTACCTTACTGGCAGATTTTATTTAAGTCTCACAGTAATTCAGATTAACAAAGTTTTTGTGAACCTCGTTTTTTGCAAAAAACTAAAAATTACAATACTAGAAAAAATCTATCTTACTGACAGATTTGATTTAAGTATGACAGTAATTCAAATTAACAAAATTTTGTGAACCTCGTTTTTTTTTTTTTTTTTTTTTTTTTTTTTTTTTTTTTGCAATAAACTAAAAATCACAATATTAGAAAAAATTTACTTTACCGACCGATTTTACTTAAGCTTCACAGTACTTAAGATTAACATAGATTTTGTGAACCTCATTTTCGCTAAAAACTAAACATTACAATACTAGAAAACAAAAATTACTTTTACAGACAAATTTTATCTAAGCTTCGCAGTAGTTGAGATTTAGATTTTGTGAACATCATTTCATGCGCCTAAACAGAATCTAGAACTTATTTTTCTGACAATATGCAGAGCTGCCAAGTCTCCGGCTTTTTGGATACCAGTATTTTAATACAGAAAATGTTCTTTTATTTAATTGAAACATTTTGTCGATTTAAAACAACAGCAATTTCTCTAAGATAATAGTGGTGTGCAAAAAGCCGGAGACTTGGCAACTCTGCAATATGTCATTTTAGCAAATTATATACAAACTGGTTATTCTAAAAATGTAAAGTTAGCATCTGTATAATTGAATGCAATGTGGTCCAACTGCAGTCCGCTTGGAACCACTTTATCCGAACAGTAAACTTCGCCTTATTTAATCGCAGAAAGTCTATAATTAAATAAAGTGTTGGATGGATGCCTTTTTTTACCCTTTTGATCAAAATTAGCATTTGTAAGTCGCTTTGTCAATTTTTTGTCTATTGTATAAAGTCCTTGGGACAGAACGATGGGTTTTACAGGTTAAAAGACTTTTCTAGACATTATTTTAAAAATATCTGAAAATAATTCATAATCTCGAATTCTCAATTTGATTTAAAAAAAAAAAAAAATGATTACAGTATAACTTCAAAAATCCGGCATCATCGCGACCGAGACTATGCCGGATTTTTGAAAATTCCGGATTTTTGAAAGAATCTCAAAAGTAATAGGGGAGACCGGGGCTAGTAGGCGCAGTTTTTAGTTATTGATTTTTTTAATTTTTTGTTTAAGTTTTTTATGAAATTATAACTGTACTTTTAACGAACAGGCATTGGGCTATAAATATCCGGAGTTTTGAGTTTGTAGCTTTTGTAGTTTATGGTTAGCGGAAGTCTAAAGTAAAAGGAAAATTGTGCGTCAACTTACCCCGTCACGGGGCAAGTTGCCTATACCTATGGGGTAAGTTGGCACACGCTTTATAAAAATTTAAATAAGACACGCAGTTAAGAGAAATCAATTTCCTTATTACCAGTAGGTTTAATCAAAGGCGTTATCGCCGTACAATGTAAATTCTAAACCATACAGACATAAAAATAATGAATAAAACATTAACATTGAGTAACTTCTATCCTACTCGGTAACATCATCAGAGTTACAGTTGCCACAAATAAAAAATCGAGTGTCTCCGTTTGGGCAAGCCCCGTGTTCCCAAAATCTTGCATTGCAACCACTTTTTTTCGGTGTTTGCTGTTTTTCAAGCTTCCAGCTTACACCAGACACCGAGTGGCTGAGAGGTTCTGCTCTCGAAGCTGGTAGATGGGAGGTGCTGGGTTCGATCCCAATCGCGCCCGTCGGCCTAATCGTTCGGAGTTTTCGTGGTTTTCTTCGAAAATTGGATTTCCAAGCGTTAATACGGGTTAGGTACCCTTAGAAAGACCCCCACGAAGGGCACTCCCCCTCCTTAGGGCCTATATCCCTCGTGTTGATAATTGGCCGTCAAAAATCAACCAACCAACCTACACCAGACACCGAGCCAACTTGCCCCGTGTTCAATGCACCTACTAGCCCCATAATAAATTTCTTCACAAAAGGAACACGTAACCATCTAAGCATAAATAACCCAAGTAAATCACATATGGGATAGGTACAGTTAATCATACACTAAGAAAAATTGCACAAGTTAAATCGCAATTATTAAGATAAGTATTAGAAATTAGAAAAAGAATGAAGCAACAAAAAATTACTTATGAGCGCAAAAAACAGAAAAATTGTAATAAATGTCCACTGCACGTAGGTAACGCTGCAAAACTACAATGAGGATTGTAAAACGCAAGAAGAAATTTACTCTGTGACTGGTTGCCCAATTTATCCACAAACAGGCGATTTATGGGGACTGCGCCTACTTACCCATGTAGCGAACTAGGCCCGGTCTGCCCTACTATATTTTTAATGGTGCCTTTAACCATAATTTAATTCATTATTAAATGATAATCATGTAAGAAAAAGACAAAATTAAATATAAAATAAACTTACTATAATTGATAGTTTCTGTGTTACAGAAAAAATCTCTAATCAAGAGTGAAATTATTTCTTCTTTTGTAATTTCGGAAACATCGATGTCAACTTTGATTGCTTCAATTTTTTTTTACCGTTCTTTAACAAGTTTTTTTTGTATTTTATACAAACGAGGAATACCTATTTCGGAAATACAGTCTTGTTTCTCTAAAACATATATTAATTCTCCTGTCAAATGTATGTATTTTTCTAGTGAGACCTTCTCTTCTGCCGGTTATTTATCCACGTCTTCTGAGTTGCTACTAGCATTATCTGCGGTTCTATTTAGCGCAGCGTCAGTAATCTCACTGTCCGTTAAACTGTTCGTTGTTAATGCATTTTCGTCAATGCTTTCGTCGATCATCTATATCCCTTTTTTCGACACTTAATGCATTTTCAGATTTTGCGCGTTCAATCAGCTCATAAATTGCGGCTTTTCACGGGAAATGTGAAAGCCTGAAAATTCTTCCTCATCATTGACGTCGCCGTTGCCGAAAATTCGTTCCGGCCATATATATATATTAGCCATTCATTCGCCAAAGTTGCTCCCAAATCTGTTCCCTTTTCTAAGCAACAGTGCAGGTCCCAGAAAAATTTTACAGTAAATAATCGCTTCTCATAGATGAAAAAAAAGTGTCAAATATATATATATATATATGTATTGCATTATTACTTTCGGTCTTGAAGTTTTTAATGCGTAAAGAATTGCTAGTTTTCTTCTTCCATACCTTAAAAGTATAAAAGAAAAAGGAAGGGAAAAGATGGTTTTGATGCCGGATTTTTCAAGTCATACTGTACTTATTATTTTATTCTTCCGTTAAATTACCACACTTGATACTTTAATTATTCAGTATTATAATTTTATGGAAATCTGAAAGTTTTTTGTTTTAAGAAATCATTAGTAATTTACAATTCTCAGTTTAATATTTATAACATATATATTGTTTATATTATTTTATTTTAACATTAATTACGGGTTTTCGTTTTTTTTTCCTTGTTTGATTTTAAAATGTAACCATAAAAAATTTCAGAAAAATTACTTTAAAATTTTCTGACAATTCTTTATTTTATATTTCTTAATTTAATTTGGAGAAACAACCTCTGTTTATTTATTACTTCAGTTAAATAAAATAAGTTTTGTTTAAAAAACAAATCATTCAACCTTTTTTCCTGTTATTAATCCTTGTATTTATTTCAGATATTCAAAGGCGGAGCTTAGTGTTACCACACCCTAATTCTATATTACCATTGTTGTAATGGTAACAAACCGTACAATCATTTCACGCACCGTGTTGACATCGAGTTATGATCGGTGGTAGTCCAATTACATAAATCACCCGCATGCAGCGAATAAAGAAAGCAACGTCCATATCAAATAAACGTGATATAGCCATAAATTTTAACACATTACGAATCAAGATTAATATATTTCCTTTTTTACCGCGACGAAACAGTAGCCGAAAAGGCGATCTAAAAAATTCGTTATCATCACCTTGTGTAAACAACACAAACAAGACCCTTGATTAAGGGGTCGGCTTTAGGTGATATAAAAACTGTAAATAAACACACGCACCCAAGCTATCGTCTTAACACTCCATAATCTCCCAAATTACGTTCCCTATAAATGTCACCTAGTCTAATAGCCCGAGCAAAATAAAATAAGCTACTTTGTATAAGCCAACCCTGCACCGAGCTGTGTCGTTACCTTCGATGGTCAACGAAGATAAGAAGATGGGTAAACACGTGCCGTTTTTGTAACATTTTCTGTTGTCTGATCATAAACATACATTATGAGTTTTCGTAAAGGGGAGGGGGGGGGGGGGTATTTTTATATTTCTTGTGACTTGATAAGTAAGAAGTAAATATTTAGGATTTGTGGGTCCTAAACCTGCAGACGACGTTTCATACATATTAATGAAATATTTTCTTTATCTTAAAAGTGTATAAACAATTAAATAAATAGACACATATTTTAGTTCGTTTCAGAAACAAGGTGTGGTGAATAGCACTTATAGTTCATTTTAGGTGTATAATATCAGAGAAGCACATTAGTTTAATTGTAATATATACATACTATTTTACTGTTTGTTTATGCTTACATAATTAAGATGTTTATTGCCTTATAGCAGTGAATGCAGCTATATTTTATTTTATTTCCTGCATACCACAGCATAAATCATTTATTCAACTTCATCTCTAATCCGAATTAAGAAATTTTTCCATTTGAATTCTACGCGTGAAACAGGTGAAGTTAGGTGAATTTGTAGTATCGTTAAAGCGGCTCCCAAAAATATTTTCTCACCGGCTTAGGGGCACATGGAACATAAAATGATTCAAATTTATAAGTTTTTAATTGAGTTATAAATTGATGAAACAGAAAACAAAGTTGATGATTAGATGTTAAATCAATATGATTATGATGCTGGAAGGTTTTAAAATAATATATTTAACCATTGTGGGTGTGTATATAGTTTTTTTTTGTCTTTTCGAAAAAAGTGGTTTTTTTTTATGCTTGAGTACACTTTTCTAAAAATCTATTTTAGATAAACAGTTGAAACTTTCCAAAATTGTGTAACTAACTCTATTTGAGAATAATAAAAAGCGATTTTCGTTTTGTCTTAAAAGAAATAAAATTAAAAAGATTTTACTAAAAGATTTTTAAAAGGATTTTCAAAGATTTTTAGTAAAAATATTTTTAATTTTATTTATTTATCAATTCAAAGTTTATGAATTCAAATTTAAAAGAAAAATGTTTTTATTGAATTGAGAAAATGGCATTAATAAAATTATATATAAAAAAAAAATAAAGATAGCACGATTTTGCCTTTTATCCGCAACAATGGAAGTATTAGATTGTCAACATTTTGAAAAAAATCCATTATTTATTTATTTATTTATTAAAAATAAAAAAGTAAATATTTCAAAAAATAGTTTGTGCAAGTTTATCTACAAATGAATAGCTTTCAGCTAAAACAGGTCCAGTAGAAATTTCAGGCGGATGACGAAAACAAACCGGCTTGTGTTTTAAATATGTAGATATAGGCAAACTCTACACAAAGTTTCTACTGCACATTAATTAAAATTTTTATTTTTATGGACGGACACTAAGTGTTTGAAACCCATTATCATCTCAGAATAGTTAATTTTTCAAATTTATTTTTAAAGCGTTTACATGCATAGGTTTTAAAAGAATTACAACAAATTATATCATTTAATAGAAAAAATTCTTAACACAATGTAACTCATTCTTAACACCTTGTGCAGTCCTGCAAAAGGAAAACGCACCACCCCTGGTAACTCTGCAACAAACTAGCGTATAAAACTGAGACTATTACCAACCAATTAGTAATAACGTGTACTAATTAATGTTTATTCTTAAATTTTGCTTAAGGTGTAATCTACATAGAGAAATTGTAGCCAACATTAAGGCTGTTCTCAAATCCAAAGGGGCTGTTTTCAGAAGCATTTTTTAATTCTCTTTTGTTCGGAAACGCATCAAATTAGCAGATGTTTTCTTCAGACACTAATGTAATCAAAAGTTTTCCATTTTTTGGTAAATGCGAAAGATATTTCAGAAAATATTCCTAAAGTGAGCGTTTTGAACAGTATTTTCGCACGTGACAATGAGAGTAAGCAGAAAAACATGTCGCCACGTGACCAAAATCGTTTATAACTCAATAACTAATTTATTTATTAAAAAATTGAAAACATATTTCGATTCCAAGTCGCTTCAATACTCAATCCCTGTCGATTTTGTGTTTTAACGTTTAAAAATGAAGCCGAAAAATGTGTCAGAAAGTTCTGCGTTTATTGAGCAGGGAACTCTAGAACAGCCTTAAAATTTTCCATACTACCAACTAATTTTTAAATCTTATTTAGATTATTCAAAATTAGGTGCTTGTATTGAAAATTTTCAACTTTGATACAATTTCTATATGTAGACTCCACTAACCAAAATTTAAATATAGCATTAATAAGTTAACAGTATTACAAATAGATCGGCATCAGTCACATTTTTACACGATGATTTAGAGCAGATTTAGCAGGTGTAAGTGCGTATTTTTCTAGGACCATACTTTATATGTAAATTATCATGCATGTAAATATTCACTTGTAAAGTAACATCAACTTAAATTCTCTTCTTTATTTTCAGTACATTAAAGATTATTTTTTATATTTATTACACGAATTCCATTAACATGCTCTCATTAATCTGTTTATCACTGTATATATAAACATCTTGCTAAAACTAAACAATCTTAAAGCTTTTACCTGCATAAAATTAAAGAGCAAAGACCTGGTTATTCACCCTTCTTTTCCAGTCTTCAAAATATTTTTTAATTTTAACTTTTATTAGAAGAAAAAAAATCGTCTGCAATAATAGAAAGTTGCCAGTTGAAGATATTAAAGGGAAAATGTTTTGCTATATAAGGATTAAAATTAATAATACAGGGCTATGTTTAATTGCAAAATACATCATTTCTCTTTTTTTTCATTTCTATTTTTCTAAAGAATACGAGAGTCACACTAAAATTTCTGAGATACGCCTAAATCATAGAGGAAAGAGATAGATAGAGATGCAGTATACCGTAAAAATGGTTTGCAATAGGATGCGCGTTATCGCTCAAATTTAAATGCTCTCACTCGGCCAACACAAAATAAGCGCCTGGAACAGGAACCGAATTCTTTGACATCACCTGTGCATTTTTTTCTGTAAATGAAAGTGATCTGCTTATTTTTAAATATTCTAAAGCAGCATTGTATTATGAATTAAAAACTGTATTACTAAAAGTTTTCTCGTGAAAGAACGTGCTTGTGTTTGGGCCGACTGTAGCGGATTTTAGGGTTACTTTTTTGGCGTCACCTCCAGCCACCTTAATGCATCTCCATCTATCTCTTTCCCCCATGGGCTAAATGATAGAAGTTAAACTTAGCAACCCTTAGGAGTGTTCAAAGTAGTACCCTCCAAGATCAATGCATTTTTCGCGGATTTTTCAAAGATTAATTGCCTCAAGCCAGCCATTTCTTGGAATAGATGAAAAATATTCTTTTATAGCCTCATAAACCTTATCTTCGGAATGAAAACGACGCCCCCGTAATTTTTTTTTTATATTGAAAAATAGTCAAAAGTCACACATAACAAGATCAGGATAATAAGGTGGATGTTTTATAACTTTGATGTTTTTTGTTCAAGAAACTGTAATCCTTGCTGAATATGGTGAAGCATGGTGAAGCATGAGTCTCATAATATTCACCTCTTGAAGCTTTTCTGGAAGACACTTAGTTGTGTACCAGTTAGCTGTAGCTGTCTTCTGTCCTTCTAGTTCTAGCTTAAGGCTCCTGCCCCTGCCGGCGAAGACACTCACGAGCTAATGCTATTCCTATGGGGAGGGATTTTTCTAATATTTAGATTGCATTTCGACATTTTTAAATATATATATATATATTTTTTTTTTTTTTCACTCTATAGTCAGGATCCGTTTCTACATCGCACCTTTTTTACTTTTTCGATTTTGGCCGCAGATATTTTTTATAAAGTTACTTTCACTTTCAAAACCGGTTCTGAAAATGGAAGTGTCATTCTAAAAAATATCTGCAGCCAAAATCGAAAAAATAAAAAAGGTGCGATGTAAAGACGGATCTTGGCTATCCAATGCAAAAAAAATTATTTTAAAACGTCGAAATGCAAACGAGATATTAAAAAAATTCCTCCCCATGGGATTAGCATTAGCTCGTGAGTGCCTTCGCCGGCAGACCTGTACTTCTGATAAGCACCGCATACATTACTTTTTTCATTGTTCGTTGTCTTTTCACTATTGTTGGTTTGAGATCATCTTCAAAGACTCATACTTTATTTTCTTGACGTATTGGAACATTAAAAAAAAGATATGTACGTCTCATCACTAGCTATGATTTTAGAAATAATGCGGTGGCTACCATCATTAAGTAATTTTAAGGTTTCTTTACTGATTCTGATACGATCCGCTTCTTGGTGTTTTGTTAACTTATGGGGGATCCAACGACAAACTAATTTTTTCATATGCAATCAGTTCTTCATGAATAATTTTATGTATAGCTGCGGATCCAATGTAAAGTTCATTATGTATTATTTGGTAGGTACAGCGATGATCATCGATTGACATTTTTCGTACGACCGACACTTTTTCTGGCACCACAGCTGACAACGGCCTTCTTGTGTGTTCTTCCCCCAAAAGAGAATTTCGACCTCTTCTAAATTCTGAAAACAATCTGAATACAGTGGCACAAGATGGAGCTTCATTTCCATATTCTAATTGTAGACGTTGAAGGTATTGTTCTTGATTTAGCCCAACTTTAAAATAATAGAAAATCATAGATCGTTAATGCTCTCGCGTCAACTCCATATTCTCTTCTTACAAAACTTTTTATACGATTAAATTGTATCGATTAAATCGATTAAATTGACGCTAAATTGTAATTGTTGCAACAAATTATCATCTGCGGACAATAAATATTTACAAGTCCGACCAACAATTTACACGTCCGAACATTTTTTTTTTTTTTTTTTTTTTTTTTTTTGCGCATATCGTCCGTCTTTGTTTCAAAAATTTCAGAGTTACCCTCGTATAAGCAATATAAACTTTTCTCTTTATTTTCATGATTTCCTCCCTTCTCTTAAAACATCAAGATAATTGCCAGCTTCCAAAAATTTGTCAACAATTGACTGAGAAACATAAAAATAGAAGAAATTGGCTAAATGTCTGGGACTTATACACTGGTAAATAAAATTGTAGATATTATGCACCCTGATCACGTGATTAGAGCGCCTTTTGACGGAGATGGTTACGGCCGATAAAGGCAGAGCGTTCCTTTCACACTGTGACGTGATACTGTCGTCGTATCTTTAGACGCTATTTAGAGATAAACATTAGTTATTGCTTGGGGAGAATATCAGTTTAATTGTTAGACAACGAGGCTGACGAACACGTGTGTTTCCACACTATATGTATATTAGGCTAAATACAGTAAACTGTATCAGCTTTAGTATTTCGTATACTCCATAAAAATGATTAATTTTATCATCAGGAAGTTCATAAATAGAAAATGATTTCTTCCGCAGGAGTCTTCTGACAGTTGAGCACTGCTGAAAAAAAGGGCTTCTTTTACTTTTTATTTTGGATGTAAATATCAAACAAAGCATTCATTTTTACAAAATAGTGAAATTTGGGGGGAAAGATTTCGCAAAAGATTTCCGTATGAAACGCATTTTTTTTTTAAAGAAATTATGAGATCAAGTTTAATGATTGATAAGAAAACTACATATCTCATGCAGATTCACTTCAAATATTAATTCTACAGCTTAATTACTAACTTTCCCACAATGCCCACCCGTTTAAAAAATACCATTTTGAGAAAAACGCAGTTAAAATTTTTAGAAGAGGTGTTGATTTGTTGACAGATGACACAAAGAGAACGCTGTCTTTAAATTGAGGACAGAAAAAGATAGTTTTGGAAACAATATATACATATATATATATATATATATATATATATATATATACAGTAGCGCTCAAAAGTATTTTGACAAAGATAATAATTCACTTAATTGAAAAGAATAATAAAATACAAAAATCAATCACTTATTTTATTTAACCATATTCAATATTTTAATTTTAATAAATTAACAATAAATATTAATAATATTAATAAAATTATATATATACTATATATATAAGCTGCAATAGCACATTTTTCATGTATTATCTCCATTAGTCTTCAATTTGTTTTCATCTTGTAGATTATGTACCATTATTGCTATCTCATTCACTTGAAATCCAAATGTATTTACTTTAGCATTAATTATTCAGTTCACTATATTTATATGTTTGTTTGTTGTCTCTCCCTTCTAAAATTACATACTGGTTTCCTATGTTCATTTCTAAATCATCTTTAGAATTTTATAAATTTCTACATATATTTGTGTTTTCAAATTTATTATATATATATATATATATATATATATATGAATTTTGTCATGCTGTAACTCTCGAATTTTTTAACCGATTTGGATGAAATTTTTCAACACGTTTGGAAATTTTTAGGTTTCCTAACTTTCTCTTTAAAATGACCTATGTAGTTAACTTACACTGTGTGACTCTTTAAAATATCTTTTAATGTTTCTAACATTCTGTTTAAAATGATACATAAAAGTTTGCATTTTGTGAAATGTAACATTTTCTATAAGTATACAATGTTAGAAAACATAGAAAAAATTCAAAAATTCCAATGGCCGCCATTTTGAAACAAGATGGCGGATGAAGCTGGCCAACTAACTTGGTCGAGACATTAGTATGTATTATGCATACGAAAAATTTCGTCCAAATCGGTTAAAAAATTCGAGAGTTATAGCATGATAAAATTCAGATATAAATGTATATATATATACCTATTTCATATGGATGTTGATTTGATATTTTATATGTAATTGGAGAATTTCATTAATATTATAATTAGCTTAATTATTGATTAATCTTATTTACAATCATTTGTTATTAAATTTTAATTTACTAAGGACAATATCATATTAATTACTAATTGTATGCCATTTTTATAGTGATTAATATACATATAAGTATGTTTAATATAAATATAGTTATACTGCATGTATTAAAATTGGGTAATTATTTTTATTATTATTCCTCTATTCTTTTTAATATTTATCTATTTTCAATTTATTATCGGTTTAATGTTTTTGAATGTCCCACATTCATACTTTTTGGATTTTTATGGATGTATGAAAATAATCCACACTCTATATTTGTGCTTTTTAAGTAATGGGAATTTAAGTATCATTTAACCTTCTATATAATTCCATATGTTTTTTATTTCCTGTTCATTTTATAATTATCATATATATAATTGATTTAAAAAATAATTTTTATATTATTTTTAATAATTATTTATGTTAATTATTGCTGAAATTATTTTGTTTTATAGCATATAGCTATATGCTATATATTATCAATGTTCTAGAATTATTTAAATTCTTAGTTTAGTTTAAATAAGTTAGCTAATAGAGTATTTTGTATGCTTTTAAATTTTATTAACAATAGTTTTTTTTTTAAATACATTGTGTGGTTTATATTAGGTTTATAATTATCTATATATAAGGATATGTTTGGTTTTGCTGTTTAAAAAAAATTATTTACATTCAAATGCTTACAAATATTTATCTTGTGATAGTTGAATAAAAGTAATACTAGATGGCAGCACCAAAAATTTGTCTTTTGAAGATAGCTCTAAATTTTAATTTTTCTAGCTCCATTTCAGTTATAATTAACTACACCAGGGGGTATTTTTAGCTAAATTTTGACGATAATGTTAAACAGTTGTTAATTAATTTAATAGTGCATTTTAAATAATGTAATTACTATCTATTTTTTTTTATTATTATATTAAATGTATTTAACGAGGTATTTCAAAATTTATTTCAAATTGTATTAACTGCATCCTTTGGTATCAATTACTGTGATTTCTTAACTGTTTTATTCACCTTAATCTTTTTGATATTCTTGTAGCCATGTGCGTGGATATTTGTAAAATACTGAAATATTAATCGGTATGGTGTTTATTATTTATATTTTATATCCTATAAATATTTAAATAGGTTTTATTGATTCTTCCATTTCATATTTGTTTCTATTCTGTTTTCATTTTTAATCAATTCACTTGATTTTAATGGTTGTTTGGGCACAGGGGAAAATAATTTTTAGCTTTAGCTTATTTTTCTCACAGAAAACAACCATTTTGCTTATATCATTGAATTCTGTGCCCTTGACAACGTAATTCAATGTATAAGCTTTTCCATTTTTTGTCGGTGTCCACTTTTTTCTTTTTCTTCCATAATAATTCTTATAATAAATTTATTTATTTATTTTTTTTTTTAATACTTACAGCTTTAATTCATAATATTTGATGGTGGTAGGTTATGTTTAATTAATGGTTATATATATATATGGAAATATATATATATATATATATATATATATATATTACCATTAATTAAACATAACCTGCCACCGTCAATTATTATGAATTAAAGCTGTAAGTATTAAAAAAAATATATATATATTATAAGAATTATTATGGAAGAAAAAAGAAAAAAGTGGACACCGACAAAAATTGAAAAGCTTATACATTGAATTACGTTATCGAGGGCACAGAATTCAATGATATAAGCAAAATGGTTGTTTTCTGTGGGAGAAATAAGCTAAAGCTAAAATTAATTTTCCCCTGTGCCCGAACAACCACTAAAATCAAGTGAATTGATTAAAAATGAAAGCAGAATAGAAACAAATAATATGAAATGGAAGAATCAATAAAACGTATTTAAATATTTATAGGATATAAAATAGAAATAATAAACACCATACCGATTAATATTTCAGTATTTTACAAAAATCCATGTGCACATGTCTTCCAGTATATCAAAAAGATTAAGGTGAATAAAACAGTTAAGAAATCACAGTAAATGATACCAAAGGATGCAGTTAATACATTTGAAATAATATTTGAAATACCTTGTAAAACAAATTTAATCTAATATAAAATATATAGAAAATAATTACATTATTTAAAATGCACTATTAAATTAATAGATAACAGTTTAACAATATCGTCAAAATTTTATATATATATATATATATATATATATATATATCCATAATATAATTACAAATCATCATCAATATATATATATATATAATTTTATTAATATTATTAATATTTATTGTTAATTTATTAAAATTAAAATATTGAATATGGTTAAATAAAATAAATAATTGATTTTTGTATTTTATTATTCTTTTCAATTAAGTGAATTGTTATCTTTGTCAAAATACTTTTGAGTGCTACTGTATATATAATAGAAAAACGTATAGCAATATCACTACCCGTGTTCTGAAAACAAAGAAAAATTCTAAGAGGAAAAATAAATAAACAGATAAATAAAAGTCTTCCGCTTGTAAAGAGAATTAGGGTGAAAATAAATTGATAAAGTTCATTCTACTTTTCTAATATTTTAGCTTTCACATAAAGTTTTAGAGCGTTTTTATCCCAAAGAGGTAAAATGTTCTTCTTCATTATGAATCCCAAACAGGGGTGGTGAAACCATCGGACAAACAGGGCGACTTTTGAGGGGCCCGTGCCAATTGGGATCTTGTTAGGTGCCCCGAGTCTTTATAGGTAATTCGAAATAACGTCTTCTCTCTATAAAATAACAATATTTTTGCTCTAGATTTGTTTTAAAATTTTTCTTCGTGAGAAAAAAATGAGTAATAACTTTATTTCTTACAGGCAAAGTTCTTATTATTGTCTGGGAATGTATAGATGAGACGATTATTCGAATGAAGACTCGATAAAAGGTTGAATATACTTTAGATTATAGAAGAAAAGAATAAGATTATTAAAGTATTTCGTTTTTTTAATTATTTAACCTAAATGAATCACTAAAGCTTCCTTTAATAAATGTGAAATGTCACAGAGTTTTTTGTTTTGGTTCAAGATAATATCAGAAAAAAAATCAAACTTGTATCTAATGTTCATGCTATCTGGGTTAAAGTACCACAGTTTTCTATCCCAATTGAAACACATGCATTCCCAATAACACTTCTAGGAAACAATAGTAAATACTTCGCTTGATCAACACTAAATAGCAATCCCAGATAGCATGAACATTAGCGATTAGCAGCAACATTGATTTTTTCTGACATTATCTTGCCGTGACAAATTTGAATTGAGAAATTCGCAGCAAATCTCCCGCAAGGTATACCATCCCCCACTTGCATGAGTAGTTTGTTGCGAAGCTGATGACAAGACTGTCTTTAATTCACGAAAGTGACGAAAGCAAAAAATCCCTCTGTTGAGACGTTGAGAGAATAGATAATCAGCACATAAGCAAAAATTGCAGAAATTTTATTCTGTTGGCATCACTTTTTCTAAACGCTATACTTATCAAATACCAAAAAAGGCTCGTATTGAAAGGTACAAATATTACCCTAACTTGTTTATGGTGATGAAAACAATCAATAGACCTGATCAGGTCTATGGACCCCTCCGAAGGGGTTAAACTTATAGTGTAACAGTTGTAAACAGATAGTGGGGCGTGAAAAGATTACTACTTTGCAGTACATTTGCAGTATTTTTGATTACTTGTTTGCCGTTAATTTGCAATAAATTTGATACAGCATGAATTTAACTTGCACGACAATTTAGCTGCAGGTTCAAAGTGTGGCGACTTTGGCGTTTACGTTATCTTGCTGCAGTCTTGTTATGAACCTTCAGTCTTGTCATGCTGAGCTTACTGCAACTTTGCAGGTTTTCAAAGCAAGACCGAGGCAAATTTTCTACAAATTAAAATGCTATCTGGGATAGCAGTTCTAGGAATCTGAAAAATTTCCTCGAACCAATTTTTGCGCGTGTGTGTGTCAAACTTGTTTCCGTTTTGTTGTCCGACATGATATCCCTAGCTTTTGCTTGGAAACATCTGAAATTTTAAAGGTAAGGCTATCATTTTTTTTTCTTGTTTTAAATAGCTGACTTGACAATATGTTACGCGAAATAAAAATTAATTTCCCGTTTGTTTAATATGCGAAGCACTTTTCAAAGTGGTTCTTTTAAGAACAGTCGGGACCAGATTGAAGAAGAAGATACTTCGATATGTTTATCGTTTGAATATAATATCGTGCATAAATTTGTATAGATTTACTAGGGATACTTGGGTATTAGACAGGTAGATTTTGATACAAAGTAGAGGAACACATGGCATGAATTATGTATGACATTTGTGAATAATAAAGCAAAAAATATGTTCTTTTTTTTCTTTGGAACAAATATTGTACTTTTATAAAACAATTTTTTTTAAAAATTACAGATTTAAAAAAAAAATAAAATAAAAATATATTTTAGCAATTTTATAAGGTTTTTTTTTTTTTTTTTTTTTTTTTTTGAGTTTTCTAACTACAAGTTTGGAAATTTTTTTTCAGCTTTGCTTTCCATCGGATGATAGTGCTACAACTGTAGAATATTCTTTTGATATCGAAATACGGTACGGAACTGGTGATCCACCAGCGCCGTCATCATCTGGTCATATATGATATAAATTTTGGAGTGACCTCTTTTACTACTTATATATTCAAAAAGACATTTTTCAGCAAATTAGAGTTAAAGAGATAAGAAATTTCTCTTACCTCTGATTATCCCAGGGTCCGCCTAGATCCACAGTTGATCAATCACCATCGAAACGACGAGTCAAAGGCACATCGCGCTAGCACGATTTCACATATATGTCCTATAGTGTATAAAGAAAAAATTGAAAAATTGTATTGATTATTTTTTCATTTAAATGTATTTTGGTATGAAGTTTCACATACGAAATCTATTCGCTTGTCATTTAGAAATTTTTAACTCTTGTTTGGATTAAAATAAAATAAAGGGAGAGAGAGAAAAGCATCTTTTCCCTTTGCAAAGATACATTGTAAAGTGAAAGAAGTAAAACGCGGTACAGACGAACAAATCAAAGTTCGGACATCTGCATGATAAGTGTAGATTACATGTGACCACAAGAATTAATTGGATCTAGTTTTTTTTTTTTTTTTTTTTCTCTATGTCTCGCTTTTATTCCAAGTATTATGACCCAACAGTACTTTGGAGTACCATATCACGTAATTAGCCGTAATTAACAACAGCAACAAAAATTATTAACTATTTGGAAATGGTTGTTGTTTTTGGTCGAGGATGGGGCCAAATGATGCTCGCATTTTATTTTTTTAAACGAAATTCAACGATGTTCTTTACTTTCAGACGAATTTTTATTTGAATAGGTAATCGAAAGGCATGAAATCGTTAAAAATTGTTTGAATAGGTAATTGAAAGGCATAAAATCGTTAAAAATTGAAAAAGTTACAAAATGGGTAGGCGCAAATTATCAGATATGGAAAAATCCAAAGCCAAAGACCGATGCCGAAATGAAAATCGTCTTGCAAAGCAAAAATCGAGGTCTTCAACTGATTATGTAGCCCATGAAAATCGAGGTCTTCAACTGATTATGTAGCCCATGAAAGTCGATTACAGAATAAAAGACGAACGCGAAAAAGGAAACAATCTCATGTTTAATCGATTGATAGTAAAAGGCCATGTCTCGAGGGGCTCCAATCCACTAGCCACGGCGTTTTACAATCGGTCGATTTTAACCGGGAAAAATTGAGCTCAACGTAGGTAATTTGTCGCAATCTGTGGATGAGTCGGTGGAACTGCTTTCGATTTGTAAACTGTTTTTCTTCTCGAAACGGGACTTGGAGAGTTTATCGATGAAAGTTTTGGTCGTCTGAAGTTTGATCTTTGCGATCTATTGTTCAAGAGGATGCGACGGAATTTGGTGGACGAAATTTAGATTTTTCGGTTAAATTCTGTTACGAAGGTAATTTGTCGTGATCTATGAATGATTCGGTGGAACTGCTTTCGATTTTTATTTATTCGATTATTAAAAAAAATTCCAAATGGTCGTTTTTTATTTATTTTTTTTTTTTTTTTTAGTGCATATATCTTCTAATGTATCCTAGTAACGCACGGGGGAAAAGTTTGCAGGAGATATTTTTTTTATTAATAATTTGGGATATAAATATAATAAATGTAAAGGGTTTATACGACCGGGAAAGAAACTCAAACACGATTTTAAGGAAAGAAAAATGACTTGAGATCGGTGCATACAGACTTCTAAAATATATTAGCCTCTCCCAAAGCGTAATTCTGAGTGCGCCACTGTTTCTCGTTTCTAGTTGTAGTATGCCTTGGGGTGCGATTTACGCTCTGGATTTATTAGGATCAAGCTGAAAAATGTTTTTTTTTTTTAAAGTAATTAAATTGCGGATAATAGAATATCAAATATTATGTAAAGTTAGATGAAAATAAAAATGTGTCTTTCGTAACTGGAGGCCCTTGATCTGTAGATTTACTATTATTAAATCTTCCAACATCTGAAATAAAAGATTTTCATAAACAGAATATGAACCAAACACTTTCGAAGTTTCACTGACATAACACTTTAGTGCTGCCATCTAGTGTCATTGATATACAACTTAGTGAACAGTTTAAATGGTACATAGAGAATAAATACAAGACTCTAGCTATAGATCGTGGAGCAATCAACAGTGATATTGTGAAAACCAGTAAAACTTATGTTTACACAGTGTGTAATACAAATGGAAGCTTTAATATATGGCAGCAGTATATGTCCGGCTAGGAAGCATGTAGAGTTCAAAACATTTTGATTGTGTTTTAAAACCCTTTTAAAAGATTAAATTTCTTTACTTACTTTTCAAACATTCGCGTTAAAAATATTAACTGCAAAAAGTTTTAGATTTATAATCGTTATAAAGAAAACTCGGTTATTTATTCATTTTTGCAGATTTCTAAATCTCTGTTATCTTATACTTCAGATTATGACAATAGATGGCAGCACTAAAACCGAAGAAGAGGTCAAGAAGTTGCCACTGGTAATTGGTGAGGGATGTCTCTTTCTTTCTTTGTTGTCAAGCAAACTCGGGGGCGTAGCTACAAAAATTTTTTGTGGCGGGAGAGTTCGAAATTTTCCCAACTTATAATCCAAAAATTTTCCAACTTGAAACAAATTGCCCTATTTTCGAACTAAAATGATATGTTCAATGTGTGTTTAATGATAATGATACTTATACGAAAAAAAGAAAAAGAAAAAAAAGCCGAAACTAAAAACATAAAAATTATAACTATTGGTTCATTTAATGAAAGATTTTGTTTTCAATTATGTACGAGTCATAATCGTACTTCATATGAAAATAGCCTCATATTTTGAGATTTTTGAGAAAGGAACAAAGTTTTGGAGGAAATGTTTAGAGACAGTGTTGATGGTTGGACAACAGTAGAGAAATTCAGGTCTGGTAGATGTATGATATTTTCGTAGCACAGAGAAACATAATGAGAAATCGAGTCTGGCTGCTTTTTGTATTTCTTTTGAAAGTTTAACTATTTTACTATTACAGAACTCAGAAAAGGTAGTCAGCAAAACAATATTTTTTTTTTTTTTTTTTTTTTTTTTTTTTTTTTTTTTTTTTTTTTTTTTTTTTAAGTGTTTCAAAAATCTATAATTTCCCAACTCTAAGCTCAAATTTCCCAAGTTCACATATATTGGGGGTGAGGGAGGCTCCCCCACATAACCCCTCATCGCGACGCCTCTGAGCAAACTATTTCTAAAATGTAGGGTTAATTTATAATTTTTAGTGTTAAAATATTAGCTAAACTGAGTAAGATTTAAACACTTGAAATAAAATTCAGCACATGTTTCATAGAAATGTTTTAACAACTTAAAGAAAAGGAGACATCCTTCAAGAAGAGTACACAGAAAAAAGGATGTTATTACAAATATTTATTTACTGAGGAAATATTTTAAAAATATGAATGCATCACACGCCCATAGGTTTAGCAATGAAAAGTTATGAAGGAATTTTTCAAAATTCCTTCATAACTTTTCATTATAGGACCCCAGGAACCCAAAACCACCCCCCACCTAAAAAGTTTATATATATATATATATATATATATATATATATATATATATATATATATATATATATATATATATATATATATATATATATATATATGTATGTATGTATGTATGTACTAAATTTTGTCCGCACGATAAAAGTCGCAATTATGCACGAATCATCTTCAAACTCGCCAACCACTTTGAGATGGCTAATATCTCGGCGGGGATTGAAAATGGGCGAAATCGGCCCAAGAGGGTGGAAATGGGGAGGGTTCAAAATTTTGAATACTGTCTTAACATGATTCTGATAAAACACACAATGGCAGGAAAAAAATGGCAGGAACAATGGCAGGAAAAAAATAAAAGTTTTTCGTTATAGCAGTTGCCAACAATTAAAAAATAATAATAATAATAATAAAATTCTCACCACAACAATTACTTTTCTTTTGCAAAATTTTCACGTGTAAAATTAAATAGTTTGACAAATTGAAAACAAATTGAATATTACGTCATAAGTTTCCTAGAGCAAGATTTCAGCATGAAAACTCAAAATAAATAGTTTGACGAATTAAAAAAATATGTATATTGCGTCATATTGGAAATATAATGGACCTCAGCAGGTGAATATGTAACGCCATGTAAGTTTGAAGAAACGTATTAAAACATGATAAAAACCCGACTATGGAAATATTAACATATTTTAACACTTTAAGGTTCTCTGAATTTTTTGTAGCCATTTTTTAAACCTATTCCATATATATATGTGTGTGTGTATTCGTGTATATTACAATTTTCACAAAAAGTTTAGCTCCCTACAGCTCGCTCTTTGTGAAGAAACTGGGTTTTATCTCTAATCTTGATTTAAGTTTTGTTGGAGAATTTAGTACTTAACATCGAAATCTACGTCCGCCTGTAGGCCCGAGCCGGCAGGGAAGTCGCACCATGGTAACGACTGCAATAGGTAGTATTTCTTACGAAATCTACCTAAAAGCCGAAACTAAAAACATAAAAATTATAACTATTGGTTCATTTAATGAAAGATTTTGTTTTCAATTATGTACGAGTCATAATCATACTTCATATGAAAATAGCCTCATATTTTTAGATTTTTGAGAAAGGAACAAAGTTTTGGAGGAAACGTATTAGAGACACTGTTGACGGACAACGGTAGAGAAATTCAGGTCTGGTAGATGTATGATATTTTCGTAGCACAGAGAAACATAATGAGAAATTGAGTCTGGCTGCTTTTTTTTTTGTATTTCTTTTGAAAGTTTAACTATTTTACTATTACAGAACTCAGAAAAATAGTCAGCAAAACAATAAAAAATTCTTTTTTTTTAATTAAAAAAAAAAGTGTTTCAAAAATCTATAATTTCCCAACTCTAAGCTCGAATTTCCCAAGTTCACATACATTGGGGATGAGGGAGGCTCCCCCCCATCGCGACGCCTCTGAGCAAACTATTTCTAAAATGTAGGCTTAATTTATAATTTTATGTATTAAAATATTAGCTAAACTGAGTAAGATTTAAACACTTGAAATAAAATTCAGCACATGTTTCATAGAAATGTTTTGACAACTTAAAGAAAAGGAGACATCCTTCAAGAAGAGTACACACAAAAAAGGATGTTATTACAAATGTTTATTTACTGAGGAAATATTTTAAAAATATGAATGCATCACACGCCCATAGGTTTAGCAATAGCGAGGGCAATTTGAGATCTCATTGATGAACAGCTAGCTTTAATATTCGTGCCTCATCATCTTCTCAAAACTGTGGAGCTGGTGATATGAAAGTGCGTAAATCTTCATGTATAAAAGGGCTTTATTGACATTTTTTTTTTTTTTTTTTTTTTTTTTTTTTTACGTACGTACTTCAGAACCTCTACTGGTAACGCGAAGACATTCACAAGCTGATGTTAAAACCAATGACAGCATTCTTTAAATTTCTCGTTTTCATTTTAATATATATTTTTTTACTTTCTTCTATCTTCAACAGAAGAAAGTATTGTAATCGAAGTTTTTTTCGAATTCTGGTTTTCGTCGGATTTACACATTTTAGAAGCCAGAGATCCCAAAAAACATGTTTATATAAAATGTCTGTCTGTCCTTCCGTGTGTCGCCATTGTACCATTGACAAGTATGAAGTTATGCATAGAATTGAACCAAATTTTCTACGTATGTATTTGGCTGTGCAAGCAGATCCTCCTTCAATTCAGAAATATTCTGCTGGAAGGGGGCGCTGTAATAGCAAGTTTTAAGCCATTTTCATTATCGTACCATCGAACAGTGTAAGAAGTTATGCATAGAATTGAACCAAATTTTTTGTGTATGTTTTTGGCTATGACCAGCAGGTGCTCCTTGAATTTGGAAATATGCCGCCGGAAAGGGGCGCTGTGATAGCGATTTTTGTATGATTTTCTCGGTTTTTCGTAGTTTTGTTTTCCATCGGCGGCTCGTGCAGCGACGGGAACTCTCGTCCTGCTAAGCCGGCATTTCGCAAACAGCTGATGTACAATAAAAAAACGAAAAAATATTAATTTTGATCAATATCATGGTCGATATTAATTTTGATCAATATCATGGTCGATATTAACTTGTTTTTATTCCGATTAATTGACTGAAGCAGAAACTTAAGACGAAAATCAAAGTTTGTATAGTGTAGAACTAATAATATTGCAGTATTAACATCTGTAACTACTTTTTCAAATATTAAGGTGCATGAGATAGAAGAAAGTTTTGTGATTGGCATATCCAACTAGTTTAATTTATTTTATTTATTTGAATACGATATCTAACCGAAAACTTTCGCAGTTTTTCGATTTCGGATTTTTGGTTGTAGTTATTCTTTTATATATTTATTTTTTTCTTCTTTTGGTTCTTTGTCTGAGGACTCTTTCACTTTCGAAACTGCTTCCGAACCTCACCGAAACCTCACTCTCGAAACCGATTTTTATATCTAAAGCTGGAGCCTTAATCGACATAGTTATGGTGCTGTTCTATGTTGTTTTCGTTCTTTATTTTTTAATTCTGAAATACATGTTTTTAACACGGCTGAAAGATTAAAATTATGTTAGTGTTTACACTCGCGTTCACGAATTCACTTTGTTATCATGTTCTTAGAAAGGAAAATTTTCAGGATTATTTTATTATATAGTGGTGGAATGTAAAGAAATTATGACAGATATTGCTATCATTATTTCCATAATAACTGTACAGCGCTTTATATATTCTTATTATATGTGTACTTGATGATTGCCTTTATATTATTGCTGTATTTCGCAAAATCAATTTGAGACACTTTCCTAGATAGTATTTTTCGTAAGATAATTCAATTTTAGAGGTAAATGCGGAAAGGTGTTCAATTCTTAAGAAACTAACTAAAACTGTTTAAAAATTTTAGTCGTGTACCGATGAAAATGGTTTTGGTAAAAAAATAGCGAGTTTGGATTTCAAAACGGAAACCAGCTTTATTTATTTATTTACTTATTTATTTTTAAGAAAAACGCCCTCAAAGTTTCAACTTGATTCAAGAAAATCACCATTTTAGCAATTGTTTTTTGAGTGATTTCAACCATGTGTAGCTGTATAATTATTAATTTTTATCTCATTTATATGAACGCAGATTATGCAAGCGATCTCAGCGGCACATGTAATGCTGAAGAACGACCCGTTTTCTCTTCTTTTCTTTTAATTATTATTATTTTACAAACAACGCCAAAAGTGGGTTTAAATATAAGCATGTTTGCTCTAAACAAATTATACATGAAATTTAAAGTCGCACAAGTATCCACATTATCTGTAAAGCTGATTTAATTCGAACTCCAAACTTTTATTTGTTCATTTATTTACTCTGTAGAAGTTAGATTCACAAAATGTTATAGGTTACGCTTATCCCGCGCCCGCATAAAAAAAAAGGCACTGCCCTAACATAATGTTATTTTTATTTCATTTTATTGTATATATATATTGTTTTTTAAATGTTATTTATATTCTCATTTTTTATATTATAATATTTTGTCTTTAAAATAGTTAATTTAATCAATTGCCCTTCCATTTATTTATTTTTATATAATTCTTTATTTTATTTTGTATTAATTTATTCCTATTATTTATTTTATTTTGTATTTACTCAGTACTTATTAAGTTTATTCCTATTTTTTCATTATACTTTAACTAAATGTTAATCTAAGTCATTGCTTAATTTCTTAAATCAATTTCATTCCCTTTTTTTTTGGGGGGGGGGGGGGAGGGGGGTGGTAAAGATGGCAGCACTAAACATTATTGTTAATAATCCAGTTCCAATTTACACGTTTTCCTTTCTCACACGAGATGGCAGCAAAGTTATGGGTTTCAGTCAGATACTCAACTGTGGCCCACATGTTAAAATAGTCCTAACTCTATTTTCCATCCTAACATTCTGCAGTTTTGATTCCTAGTATGTAATTTAGGTATTGTGCTCTAATAATTTTTAATATCCTGTGTGAGGTGTATCTTTCTTTAGATCTCTTGGATTTTTATTATCTATTTTCTGTTATGTTTGCGTTATAAGGAGCTAAATTTTGTCATTTTAGGCTTAATGCCGACAAAATTGGATGAAATAACGCATCTTCTATGAATGAACCCACAAGCTCCTCTAAAGATTCTGTGGGTTATTCATAGTTTCTTATTTTACTTACTGGTTTCCTATGTTCATATCTTGTCCATCTTTAGATCTTTACCAATTTGTTCATATATTCGTGATTTCAAATTTATTATATATATTTATATATATATATATACTCTGAATACAATAAAATTCCCCAAAGAATAAAGTGCATTGTTTTATGTTATTCCCTCTCCCAACCTGTTGTCGCTTCAATAAAAATACCCCAAAGCAATTAAATACATTTTTAACTAAACTAAGTAATCTTTAACTAAACTAAGTAAATTTTCACAAAACTATGTCTTTTGTTTTATGTAATCCTCCCTTCCACCCCGAAGGCAGCGCACAACATGCGTGTAACTGTACACAAATGAATATTCATTTTGAAAAACAAAAGTTTCATTAAGAGGTGTGATTCTTGTCCCCACACCCCAAAAAAAAAGAAAATAATAAAGGGAAACAGTGACAACTACACTCTTGCCCAAAATTCAGCATAGAGAATTCAAACCTCGTTCAATCGTCTCATTTCTCAGGAATCATTACCAAAAAATTAAAGAAAAAAAAAAAAGAAAAGAAAGAAAAATCATGCATCAAGCATAGATTATGATACACTTTCAACACTTCCAATTTTTTTTAATGAACTCCCTCCACTGTTTAATAAAGATAAAAAAAAAATCTAAATAAACATTTTAGAAAAGGCACAACACATTTAAAACCCAGTTTTCAGCAATTACCACCCATAATCAGAAAAGTAGCTAAATTATTTTGTTCAGCCCTGAATTTAATCTACAGATTTGTATTTATTCTACATAATATGCTAAAACTTAGTTTAGAAAGAAAATGTATAATAGGCAAGGCCTATTTACGGAATAGGCCCGTGAAGCCTGTGCTTACCCACTGAAATACAAAAGGGCCCCCAATTTTACTTTTCAAAACTAATTTTTAGAAAAAAGAAACTCAATCACTGTAAGAAATACATTTTTTTTTTTTATGAAACTTTTTTTTTCTTACTATATGGCAATTAGTAAATCACAAAAAATATTTTGAAGTTCACATATTCTCAACTATAGTTCCATATTTGTCATATTTGTCCCAGGGAGGGACGCACGAACGATGAGTCATCCTAGGTCCATCATTGTTGAATTCAGACACTTTTCTCCGGGAGGGATTTCTGTGACTCCGGAGGGAGTGATTGCACTTTTTGACCATTGAAAAGACAAAATCTCAAATCTTCCGGGGGGAGGGCAATCTAATTGCTACGGTGGGGAGTGATTGCACTTTTTGACCATTGAAAAGACAAAATCTCAAATCTTCCGGGGGGAGGGCAATCTAATTGCTACGGTGGTGAATGTCCCCCCGGGCCACCCCCTGAATTCAACACTGGGTCCATGGGTGTTACTTTAGGAACAGATGTATTACAATCCCGCATCCGCTATCTTGGATTTTTTTCTTGGCGTGGATTAAAAATTGTTTTTTAATTAATAGTTATAATTATTATATTCCATTTTTTTTTTCAATATTATATTAATCTATCAACAACATTTAACCATTGGTGACATTTACTACTTGGCGAAAAACGAGTTTTTACGCAAGAAAAAAATCCAAGATGGCGGGTGCGGGATTATAATACATCTAAGCCTTACTTTAAGTCAGTGTTGATTTCAGGGGGTGGTCCGGGGGAGAACATCCTCCCCGGAGCAATGAGATGCTCCCCCCCCCCCCGGAAGATTTGAGATTTTGTGTTTTCAATGGTCAAAAAGTGCAATTCCCCCCCCCCCACACACACACACACACCCGGAGCCACAGAAATCCCTCCCGGAGAAAAGTGTCTGAATTCAACACTGCTTTAAGTCCTTCGGCAAATTTTGAAGCACTTCTTTTGCGCAGACAGGAAAAATGTAACGGAAACAAAATGAAAACGCTCATTGAGAACAATAGTAAATAAGACTTTTGACAAATTAAACATTCCGTCGCTTCGGGAAGTACAGGATATGAAAGTGGAACCCTGTTTCACAGTGCTGCCATCTTGAATCCATTCATTACCCAACTCGATTTAAGTGAGTAGTCGTGGCCGAGTGGTTAAGGCGATGGACTAGAAATCCATTGGGATCTTCCCGCGCAGGTTCGAATCCTGCCGACTACGGGGGCTTTATTTTTTTATTTATTACAATGAATGAATTATTTCTAGTTTTTTTTTTTTTTTTTTTTCACCTCGAATAGAGACACACATTTTTTTTTTTTTTTTTTTCACAAACGTATCACATTGGCAGGTAGGTCAGAAACTATGTAATCGAATTGTCATTTTACTTTTATCAGTAAAGACAGAAGATTTTTCAGAAAAGGCTGTCAAAAGGTGGGTGGGAGAAAGGGGGTCCCTGAACTGAATTTAGATACGCTTAGGAAAGACAAAAAAAAAAAAAAAACTGCAGTTCTGAGACAGCGTTCGCTTATAATACAGTGCATATATTGAAAAGTGAAAAAAAGGTTGGATCCCAAATCAGTTCAATATTCATGCGAAGTGTTATGCTTTTACGTTTAAAAATAAGTCAGAAAATTAAAATATGTCATAAAGTTTTGTGTTTTTGAGCGGGGAAAAATATTTTTTCGAGAACCACGTTAAGGGGGCTCAGGGCTTGATCAATACCGAAAAACATGTAAACAGACCTTTCGCTTCGAGTCCATATAAAAACAGATTTATTCAATGTAACTCATTTAAACTTTCTGATATTTTTAAGGTATGGTTGCAGTCTTATAAAATATAAAATGAAGTACTTCAATGTAATATAATAAAAAATATAGCAAAATTTACATAACACAATTTTCGAAAAAAAATTTAGGTGTCAAATCACCATCCGCATGATAACGTAACGTTTAATTGACATAAGAATCTAATTTTTGCTTTAAAAGGATCAGGAAATTTTACTCTACAGAATGAATTAAGGATATAACTATCACCCAAAGGAAACCTTATTAAAAAAAAAAAAAAACTCTCAAATTTGAAAATTTAAAAAACCCTAAAAAATACATTTTTTTTCATTAAAAACACTTAAAATATTAAACTATCTAAAATATATTAATTCATTCTATAGATAATGATGTTATATGCATGCAAAAAAAAAATAATAATAATAATAATAATAATAAGCCATTCCATCAAATAGTTTCTTTTAAATCTTACGGATAGTCCTCAAAAATCCAGCTTTGAAAAAATGCGACTTAAAGTTGCAATTAAATGGGTGCGGCTTTGAAAGTGATTGTTACATAAATGTTTATAACTCCGTTAAAAATGCAAATATTTTTATGCGGCTTTTTTGCACTGTGTTCAGAATTAATTGAATAATCAAAATAGATACATTAAAAAAAAAAAAAAAAAAAAAAAAATCGAGTTTTTGAAAGTTTTCAAGCCCCGGGCCCCTTAAGGCGTTCTCGAAAGATTAATTTTGTATTCCTTCAAATTTATATTGAAACTCTAGAACAGTAGCAAATTCAGATTGGGAGAATTCCTTTTAGGAAAATAATTTTATTGCCAAACTTAATTTGTTTAATTTATACTAGAAAACTCGTTAATTAGTTGATTAAAAAAATTAAATAAAATCATTAGCTATTGCATAGATTTTTATACCTAAAAACCGTTTTAATATTAAATTCTAAAGATAATTGTTATGTCTTGTTCATATTATTTTTACCACCTTATTAAAATTTATAATAATTGCAACAAATGAGTTGAGTTGAGTTGATTGTTGACGGCCAATTATCTACGCGAGGGATATGGGCCCTAGGGTGAGTGCCTTCCGTGGAGGTCTTTCTAAGGGAACCTATTCCGTATTAACGCATGGAAATCCACGGTTCGAAGAAAACCACGAAAACTCCGAACGATTAGGCCGCCGGGCGCGATTGGGTTCGAACCCAGCACTTCCCGTCTACCAGATTCGAGGGCAGAACCTCTCAGCCACTGGTGTGGCTGCAACAAATGAAATTTTGAAAAATAACCCGAAAGCTGGGGCATTCTCACAATCTTTTGACTTTCGGGAATAAAAATCTGGTGAAATTAAACTTTCTAAAATAACATTTTAATCTGATAGACGAATGCCTTGATGATTCAAAATAAAGAAAAAATGGTCAGCAGCGAAAATTAACTGAGGTTTAAGTTAAACTTGCGAGTTTAATTTTCCTTACCATTTTACCACTATAACTTTCTATTTTCTTCTAAATTTTTACTTATAATAAATTTGCATAGTACCCACAGGACATTCAAATAAGAAATAATAACAATGTAGTATTTTTAGTACAAAATTTTGGTATAATATTGTGTTAAAGGGGTGTTAAAGAAGGGACGGAAGGAAAAAAAAAGGGGATGGTATAGGAAAAAAGGGACGGTAATGAGAAAAAAAAGAGATGGTAAAGTAAGGAAAATTACCACTATTTATAGACAAATCATGTTAAGAGTAAGTGATAGCCAAAATGTTCATTGATTTTTAGAAACAGTTATTTACATTGGATTAAATTAAAAAATAATTAATTTACCTCGAAAAGTGCAGGAATAAACATTGGGGGCGGTAAGACTACCCATAAAGCCACGATGCTTGAAATTGATATTTAAATGTTGATTTAAATTCTGCAGTAAATTTCCTGTCAAATAATTTTAGACATTCCTTCTACTTGAGAAAAAACTTGAGAAAATTTCTGTGGCTGCATCCGAAGTAATTTTCTGTATAAGTTTAGCAAGAAGGAGGGTAAGGAATCTAAAACCCAGGGACATAGTTCAAAAAATAATATCAACCGTAAAAATGTGTGCAGGTTAATTTTTTGCTACATATTTATATAAAAAAATTGCCCCAGTTTCGGGAAAAAAAATGACATCGAATTACTTTTATTGAAACAATTTTATACAGACAGCTCCAAACTTAAAAATCAGCATTAGGGACACGGGACGGTAGATGAGTTTTCTTGGTATTTGGACCCCCAACATCGTCCAAAACTTATTTATCTCATTAATATTGTTATGTAATCATGCCATCGGATGTTCCCCAGTATATGAAATTAAAAAAAAAAAAAAAAAAACACAAGAATATGTATTAAAATAAAAATTATTATTCAGGAACATAAAAGTCAAAAGATTGTGAGAAGCCCCTAGCTACATCAATTATTTGAGGCACCATTTCTAAACACGAAATGTGTCTTTAATTTAATAAATGAAAGCGAGAAACATAAAAAGTTCTGTGAAACAAAACCCCGTAGTCGGTAGGATTCGAACCTACGCGGGAATATCCCAATGGATTTCTAGTCCATCGCCTTAACCGCTCGGCCACGAGTTCACACTTCTCAGGCCCACAAAAAGAAAGCAGATTCAAACTCCAGATGGCAGCACTGCGAAATAAAGGTTAATTACATTTAAATTTATATAAATGTCACCGATTAATTACACAGATGAACAAAGAGAAAGAGGTAGATTTAGTTTTTAAAACTTCTCTTAGATCTTTTGCATTTACCAAAACACGGAATACCTCTTTCGATTAGATAGTTTCTGAATAGTTGAACAACACCTGCCCATTTCGTGCGTTTCCGAACAAAATTTGAATTTAAAAATGCGCCAGAAAGTAGCACCCTTTGGATTTGAGAACAGTCTTAAAAATTGATTAGGTGTTCTCACAAAAATCCTTGTTTTTAGAAATGTCATGAAATTTTAACCTAATTCCATTTTACTGTGTTACCATACTGATTGATTCGTATTCCTTTTCTTCTTTCAGGCAAGTTCATTCAGGACCGAAACTAGAGGGGGTGCAGAGGGGGCATGTGCCCTGGGTGCCAGAACGAAAGTCGAAAGGCGAAGGGAGGGGGGCGCCAACTGAAGATTTTGTTTGTCGTTTCATACAAAAATGTATACACATATATATGTGAAATTGAAAGAAACTCGCAAGGTAATGAAAAACCTACGGGAACGTTCTTTTCAAATTTCTAAAAGTAAAAGTAACATCATATTAAAAAAAAAAAAAAAAAAAAAAAAAATCTGCAACCGAAATCGAAAGAGTGAACACTAACCCGGTTAGAATTCAATCTCAGCTATTCTAAGCAAGATAATTAATCATTTGAAACTATTAATATGCAAGTGAGAAATTTTTAAAAGATCGCTCTCATAGGTTTAACATAAGAGATCCAATTTCTATGCATGACTAGTGTAGACTCTCCATGCTCAAGCTAAAGTTAATCCTATGGGAGCTTTTTTTTACATATTTCCTGCTAGCATTTTAATTATTATTAAATGATTTTTATTTTTTTAAGGATTTTTTTTTTCATAAGGTACCTGCGGTCGATAACTTTTATTGTGCCTGAGGAGGGAAGGGGGGGGGGCGCCAAAATCCATGTTTGCCCCGGGCGCAAAAAAAGGCTAGTTCCGGCCCTGAGTTCAGTAAGATCTCTCTCAAAATTTCCCTCGCTCATTTTAAATCTACTTTTAAAGCGTGTGATGTATACGTATTTTCAAAATATCCCCTCAGAAAATTAATATTTTAAACATCTTTTTTTCCTGTTTAATCTTCTTGAAGGATATCTTTTTATTTTTCAGTCGTTAAAATATTTCTAAAACATACACTTATTTTTTTTTTTTTTTAACTTTTACTTCTTTTTCGCCAAAGTTCTAACACATAAAAATATAAATTAAGTATAAATTTTAGAAATATTTTTACAGCTAAAAAAAAGAGACATTTTTTAAGTACGCAGAAAAAAAAAAGAAGTATTCATTTCTAAGGAGATATTTTTAAAATACGAATAGTGCTGCCATCTCGATTCAGAGTCGTTTATCTTTTGGCCTGCAGTTGGATGTTTAGTCGTGGTCGAGTGGGTTGGGTGAGGGGCTGTGTATATCGCCGCTCACGAGCAAGAAATATGACACATCTCGACAAAAGTAAATTTCACAGGAGAAGCAAAAGAAAAATTGCGTAGTTTTACTGTAATCTGAAATTATAGCACTTAGCTCTGCATGCAGGAATAAAAACGTGTATAAAAGCTTAAAACCCTTAAGAATGAAGACGTAAAATGAGGTTTGGAGGGTTGGGTAATTTTATCTCCCCACACAATTCACCCCTCTTCTGAGGTCACGAATGGACCTATAGCGTAATAAAGTGATTTTCCGTATAACTACACTTATTAAACTTTTTTCGTAGCAAGGCACACCTATGACAGACTTATTGGTGGAATAAAACGCAAAATGAATTTTTGCGAGATGTGTCAATTTTCTTGCGGGTAAGCGATATATAACGTTATCAACTTTTTATCAATTTTAGATTCCCTCACCCCCTTTACGATATCATAAGTTATCATTCTTCAATTCGCCTCCCTCTCCCCCTCCCTAATGATATCGTTATCAGTGTCTAAAAATTCTTCTTATTTTTACAGTTTTTTCTTTCTTCCTCTTTTCATACGTTTGCAATTGCAATGATATACAGTTAGAGGTATAAATTTATTATTAGCATACCTTACTTATTTAAAGGAAGGCGAAAAGTTAATAAAATATCTTATATCACTGTATCAATTATAATATCACTATTATATATAAAAAAAATTATATCAAATAACACTAACAAGGAGAGGGCCAACCTTGTTAATCGCAGATTTTTATTATTTTAATATATGGTGTAGGGTAGAGATCCCTTAGTATCAGGTTGAACGGATTTTATCCAACGCTCCTTAGTTCTTGAGAAACCGGGGGGGGGGGGGGTGTCTAATAGTAGTACACCACTTAAATACTTTGTAACGAAAAGGATAGGTTGGTGGTGGCTGAGTTGGCATGGCGTCTGCGGGCCCGGGTTCGGTACCGGGACGCGCTATATTTGTTTTATAAATATATTCGTAAGTATAACTTAATAATCTCATTGTCAATTAAAATTTATGATATTGTATATCAATTATAATTTTAACCTATTTAATTTTTTTACTTTTAACTAAATAGTTGTATAAAACATCATAAAACTTAATTTTTTTAAAATCATTTTTAAAATGTATTTCATATATTCTTTATCGATGCAATGATTTTAAGCAATTGTGTCAATTAGTGATTTTAAAGAAACATCATTTACGCATTGCTTTAACAAAGGAAGTCAATGCGATAATACTATTATTCTGTTTTTAAAGTAACAAACATAATTATATTAAAAATTAGCATCAGAATTAAATTACAACAGTCTTTTTGCATATTAAAGATTTTTAAATTTGTAATACTTATGCTTGCACTTTCAATTATTTTGCTTTCCCCGTTATCTCCTTTCTGCTTTTATTTTTATTTTATTTGAATATTCTTTTATTTTATCATAACTAGATGACGCCACAACAGGTTCTGTCACAATTTTGGAATTTTGATCTTTCAATAATAGATCCAATTTCTTTTTAAACCTCTTTAAAGGATGAGAAATAATAGTTTAAAAATAAAAAATGATAAATTTAAGTTTGTTAACATTATAATTAATGTATGATATTGAAATTTTTAATTTAAATTATTAAATTATAATTACAAGTATATTTATAAAACAAAAAATGAGAAAAAAAAATGTAGCGCGTTCGGGTACCGAACCCGGGCCCGCAGATCAGCCAGTAGACGCCGTACCAAATGAGCTACGACCAACCTATCCTTTTCGTTACAATGTAAGTATTTAGTAAGTTGTGTACTACTATTAGACCCCCCGGTTTCTCAAGAACTAAGGAGCGTTGGATAAAATCCGTTGAACCTGAAACTAAGGGGTCTCTACCCTACAACATATATTAAAATAATCAAAATCTGTGATTAACAAGGTTGGCCCTCTCCTTGTAAGACATACTTACTTCTTAAAAGTATTTCATATTAGCTTTTTGTTACATAATGCACTCAACAGTAATATTGTCTTTTTGCACTTGCCCTTGCACGGCGCTCAGCAGAACTTTTTATGCACAAAACAGGTGGGCAGTATTCTTCCCTATTTTTTAATATTTTCCAACAAAGTTGAAAAGTGCTTATGCATTCGGTTTGTCTGTCGTGTCTGCCCACGCTCTAACTCCCGTAAATATACTCGGATTTTCATTAAATTGATGAAGGTTATTTAGGGTCACCAAAGCATGTTTGGTATTGTATATGAAGTATGTAGGATTAATCGTTCATTTACAGGGGCACTCAAAAGTTTTCCATTACATTATGGTATAGGGGGAAAAATCGTTTGCAGAGTATTTTAATGACATTATGCTATTTCAAATGCATTGAAACTGATATAAATCCCTTAAATTCACTACGATCACGTTAGAACAGGGCATTCATAGCATTTTTTATTCATTGACAGGGATACACAAAAGAAATCGATTACAGTACAGTACTGTCTTTGAGTAATAATTGCTGGGGTGTACGGTTTAAAATTCGGTATGCGCTTTTAAATTTAATTCATTTTTTGCATCTTACTCGTTATATGTAAATTCTATACCTCAAATACAGGGCTGCGCAAAAGTATTCACGTACCGTTCTCCTTATTAGAGGAAATTGCTGAAGGGAAATTTTCAACTGAAGTATATGTATCTCTTAAGTGAACTAAATTTTGGCATGCATGTAGTTAATAGATTCAAATCTATATCATGAAAGACGGTAGTATTTCGAGTGACGCAGCCTTAAGCCTAAAATCGTATCGTATCGTATCGTATCGTATCATAGAATTCGTAGATGGCGGAACTCATATATACAGCTAACTCGACATCAAAGAAAATGCGAAAAGCCGCCTTTTAATAACTCAGCAGATATACGTCTTATTGTTCTCAATTTTCTAGAACAGTCTTATATCTGCAGTCTAATCGTATACTGAAATTTTTACATTTCTACGTGCAGTATATTTTGAGATCTAAATAGTCATTTTTAAAGTGAAAACGTTGGTATAATATCGAGGAAGTTCCTAATTTGAAAATCTCGAAAACGGTTCTAACGATTATTTTTAAATTGATACATAATATAAATGTGATTAAGGCGAGGTGAATAACACTTTTCTTTTTTCTGGGAAAACTCTCGTTCGTTAAATAATTCGATTTTTTTTTCTCTCGAAAATGACACGGGCGATTTTTTAAAAATCAAATAAATATGCTTCAGATGAACCAAATAACAATTTACTTGTTTCCAGCAAGACTCTTGTTCGTTTTATAATGCGCATGAAAAATCGGACTATATTACTTCGCCATTCTATGGAAATTTCACCGAAAATGCATGACACTGTATTCATACACATGCTTTCTTTTTAACCACTTTTGGGGAGAAAAATTTTGTCTTCCCACGGCTGAGTGGTTGGGGCCATCGTCTACTGATCTTAACATACGCAGTTCGATACTGGCTGGTGCGTGTGAAGTTTTTTTTTTTTTAAAGTCTGTTAGTTGACCATTATTCTCAGTTCCTTTGTAATTTTTTAATTGCTATTAAGTTAAATAAAATTACAATTATAATGACGTCAATTTGATGATGTATATTTCTTGGCAATTTTTCAACAATAAAAATATTACCATAAATTTTATAAATATATTTAATTTCAATCACTTTACAAAAAATATACATTAATACAGTAAACTCTGTGTAAGGCGGAATCGATCGGGACCAAGAAAATTTTCCGCAATAGACAATATTCCGCCTTAGACAAATTTTACTCTATGTCTATGGATTCGTAGGGACTTGAAATTCTTTCCGAGTTAGACAGATTTCCGTCTTACACAGAGTCCGCCTTACAGAGAGTTTACTGTAATTATTATTTGAATATAAATCACACGATCAGAAACGTAAAAAAATAATTCATTTCAGCTCTTCTTTTTATAATATCATTTTTTATTATTATGACGGTCAATCAATATATAATCACTGACATCCATAATATTATTATTATTATAATTATTATTTTCCTTGCATAAAAACTATTGTGATGTAATAATTATTTTATAATAAATAATTTAGTTGAAATGTTTTATTTATAAATAACAATGAAGTTTTACATAATAAGCATATCAGAATTCTGGTGTCGCCATCTTTTGACGCAATTGCGTACCACATTTCAGGGTCGTACTGGCATAACTGAGAATGCGGTGGCAAAATGGATAAAAAGGGCGCCGATTGCCTTACAAAAGGGCGCAAATGCTTATATATACATACATACACATACTATATAAATTATGTATAAAAAATCACTTTAAAAATATATACGAGTATATTGCTATAGCGAAAACTTTATTCCTAAAATAATTATGTCACCCAAATTAGTATTTTACACTATAGAAATGTAATATGCACAAAAATAGTTCCCCGCAAGGCATTGCAGTTAAAAAAAAAATCTGATGTTAGACCAGTGTTGCCAATTTAGAGGTATTTTTTTCCTCCACACTTTTCTAAGAAAGCTATCTCTGTTTTCGAATTTCGCTCACCTTATCTAATGAGTTAATTCAAACTTTACCCCGAATATTTGAATAAAAATCTCCATACGATTATCTCCAAATGGAAAATAAAATATTAAAATAAAACAAACAAAAACAATTTCGTTGGGTCAAAACTCAAAAGTGCAAAACATTATTTAATACAATTCAATAATATTTTATATAATACAATCTCTAGAATACAAATACTAATTATGGTGTATAAAATTTCAGGAAAGTTATTTTTGTTTAGTTCAAGAGTGACGTCTGTTTTACGTGAATTATTTTTAAAATATGTTTTATTTCTTTATTTTTTCAACATTCAAAAGATATCATAGATTTTTTTTTTTTTTAATTATGGCCATTTTTTTTTCCCATTCTGATCAGAAACAAAATTATGGCCATTTTTTTTTCATCCTGACCAGAAAAAAAAAAAAAAAAAAAATTATGACCATTTTTTTTTTCCTTTTCTGACCAGAAAATCAGAGTTCTAACTTTTTACGACAGCTCTTTCATCTTCACCTAACACTTCATTTATAACGGTTGTTTCAAAATAATGGATGGCACCAGTCCATCAGTTCAGAAGAAAATGATCCATTCCAAAGGTATAAGTTCGATTGAAAAAAACTATTTAATACTTTGAGCAGAAAGAAGAGGCTACACCTGCAATTTTTATGACACTAATAGAATCCCATAGCTGCCAATGTGTACAGTTTAGTTACCTCTAAAATTTAACACAAATTTTTGCCATATTTAATCGTTGACAATTGTTAGACTTTTTAAACTGAAATTCCGGAAGTGACAGCCGATTGTTCCCTTGCGACGACATTCCTCTGGCTTCAACTCGTAAAACTTGGCTAAAAGTGCTATCTTTGACAACATTTTTTGAATGAATCTTTGCCTTTATAAGAAAACGGGAAACTAATTTCCTGGTATCTGAACAAAATGGGCAAATTTTATATTTTTACGAATATTAATGCAAATTTTTTGTATTTACGAATGAAAATGACTTCGCGAAAGTATCAGAAAAGTAGTTAGTTTGGATTTGGGAATAGCTTTCAATATAAAAAATTCTCATAACGAGGATGTGATCGCCCCCCACCCCAAAAAAGGAAATCCATGACCCCCTCTAAATGATGAGCTGAATCCGTCCTTGGCTTTGTCGAATATTGATTGATTAAAATCTCGGAAACGGAATCGAAAAAAAATCCGCTTTATACAGGATCCTTATGCCATATCATCTTTAGATTCTTCTATGTTTTGTCATACGCCAGACAGAATGATTTTAACAATACCGTGCAAAACACAGATGCGAGAAAAATTGACAAACAAAATCTTTATTTGGCGCCCGGGGCACATGCCCCCTCTGCCCCCCTTAATTTCGGCCCTGCTTTCAAATCAGCAAACTTACAAAGGCTGTGCCCAATAATGGAGTTGTTTCTGTTTTTCAAAGATCTTGTTCTTTTTTACCGCGATTCATGTGTGTACGCAGGGTAGGGGGGGGGGGGCAGAAAATCTTTGGAAAAGTAATACATTCTTTAAAAGTATTACGCTGAATGTAATTATTTTGAAAAGTAGTATTACTTGAATTTTATTGCATGATAGTTTTGTTTTAAAGGTTTTCATTAAATTTCATTGTAACTGCTGGCTGCTGGCTGAAAATACCAATTATTTTTTATTGCCCACCAGAAACTTTTTAATCGAACTGTCTATTATATTTTTTGAGAAAAACAAAAGATCTTTCAGAAAAGGCTGCCGAATGTGGCGTTTTGAACCGAATTTCCGGACGCGACAGTGGAGGAAGAGAAAGAAAACTGTTGTCATGAGACAACAATCAATTTTAACTCAAGATGTAATTAATTTAAAGAACAGAATCTATTGTATTGCAAATCACTTCAATAACCAAGCCTGCAAGTCTCATTCTTTTATGTGGATTTTCGCCGAATATTCGGTTTCATTTTCGTTTTCAGCCCAAAATCCTAGTTTCGGCGAAAATACTGCCGTATATTCGGTATTACTATAACTGCCCCTCCCTAGCCTCCCCCAAACGGCACTCCCATCCAAAGAGCCGTACATACTATATATTCACATACAAGGAGATAAATCTAGAAGGTATTATTAATATTGATTAAATTCGTTATTTTTAAATTAAATTATTTTTTAATATATTTTTTATGTTTATAGCACCTTATATTTAATTAATTTTATTTCAATCAAATTATTTTGTTAATTATGTACTGCCGTTTCTACGCAAAACATTATTCAGATAACATGCGTATATGTATGTTTATGTTACTTACTTTGAATTTATTTTTAAAACAATTTCGCTTACGTTTTCAGTCGATACTAGGAATGTAACCGAAATTCAGTTTCTTTCGAACACTATTTTTATGTTTGTAAATCAGCAGAAATTTTCGCATTATTGAACGTTAAAAAAAAATTTTTTTTTGAGAACCGCTTTAAGGATTTACATATACATTTATAATCATAACTTATAAATTTCGCAAAATCGAGTTTTTATTTTAGCGGCTTTATCAACGGAATTGAGACTTCTTTATGTGGTCAGAATATGGAATAGACAGTTCTATGTAAGTGAAAAAAAATAAAAAAATACAATAAGCATTCTATTATAATTATAACATAAAATTGAAACTAGTTTTTTTTCTCAAAATTGCATTTTTTAATAGATGACCACGGCACGATTACTTTAATAATACTGAATTGTTTTTCACTTCTAATTTTGTCAGCTTTTTCCTTCTATATATAAAAAAAAGTTTCGAATTGGAAATGGACCAATGAAAATCTGCGTAGATATTCCCGGTAGATCGGCATCCAATTTGAATGCTTAAGCATGGCCTTTCTTCGTTAATATTAAAAAAAACTGTTGCAAACAAAAATATGAAAATCAGTGGTATTACAGAAAAATGTTTGATAAACACGCTGATGCAGACAGTTTTCAAATCAAAGAATTATTTTAAGAGATATTTAATGCCAAAGTTGGAAAAAATCGTTCCATTAAAAAAGTTTTATTGGAGCAAAAACTACATGAGAATTTAATCATTTTTAGATCATTTTATACGTTATAAGTTCCCGGTGTGCAGATTGAATTTATTTTTTTTATTTGACTCATTTTTTGAGGTTTTATTTCTATTTTAAATTCAAATTTTCAGCTTTTCGAGAGATATTTTTTATATATTTTAGAAAATGTTATTAATTTAAACTGTTGCCAATTGTATAAACAGCGAAACAATAATGTTTATTTCAAATTAAAAATTTATTTACACGTGACTATTGTAAACAGAAATAAAAACTTTAAAATTAGAATTAAATGATCACATGTTAAAAGCAGGAAAATTACGTCCTAAGAACCATATTCACACTTGAATTTTAAAAGAGAAACAAAATGTTAAATAAAAAAAATTATGCGCTAAAACTTGTAAAGGGGAGAAATTACATTATTTAAAATGACCAAAAAATATGGTAAAAACATTTAAATTAAAAAATATATTTGCGCGAGATATTTTGAGATAATCTTTTCAACTATTATCGTGAATTCAAAGACAGCGCAAATATTTCCTTCTAACAACTAAAGTATTTTCACCTGAATATTAATAAGAGAAATAAAACTTTGGTGTAAATTACGTCAGATTTAAAACGATACATTTAAAATGAATTATTTAAAAGAACTATCTTATATCGCTGTTAAAAAATACCGGGAGACAAGGACACTGTTTACTTAATTCATTTTACATTAGCTTATTTTCAAATGTTTAACTAATTTTTTAATTAACGAATAGAAACCCGTTTACAGGAAAATCACTACTGTTTTTTTTCTTTTGTTTTTTTTAAATTCAATATTTTTAAAGCCGATCAAATTAGCGTGCTTTTTGGATTTTGGTGTGCCTGAACGGGGGTTGGCGAGCGTAGCTCGTAGGGGGCAGACCCCCCTAGTTTCTTATATAATTATGCAGTGCATTAAGGATTTTTTTTTTTTTTTTTTTTTTTTGTCAATCATCAAAAATCAGCCTTTTTCTACGATAAAAGTTGAATACCCTCTTCAAATAATCAGCATTAAAGAAAAAAAAAGAGAGAGAGAGAGAGCTTTTCATAATTTCCACCTTTTGTCTCGTCTAGTCACTAAAATAAGTCATATTTAATTAAAAATTACTGTTTATTTTAATTTCAGATAAGCCAATTTTAAACTACAATGGTCGTCGCAACTCACACGCAAAAAACACCAACAGCACGTCGTGTCGCGCATGTGTCGTGTGTTAATAAGTATTTCATGGGAAAATACCTCCACATCCGCCGATTTCTATTTTCTCCAGAAAGATAGAGAGCTCCAGAATACGGTATAATAATTTAAAAAAAAAGTGTCACACCTGGTATTACTACAGAAACCACTGGGTATCTATAGAACCGATTTGAAACCCCGCCGAAATGGTAATTTGTCTTCTTAGGAATTCCCACGTTAATGACTAACAGCATTGAAAACTGAACCCAAATACATCTGCACTTCTCTTTACTTATATTTATCCATTCTTTTGTAAAAGGACTTTTACAATTTTAGTGGTTTATCTATTTATTTTTAATTACATATGTATTTTTCAATTTATATATTCGGGTGGTGTTTGAAGTTTAAAGAGGTTAAGCAGATCCGGTTTAAAAAAAAAAATAAATAACGTTTTTACATATTGGCTTTTTCGGATGCTAAAAATATTATCGAATTTTTAAATAGATATGAAAAATTAACATTTTCTTCTTTCAAAAGCAAAATTTACATAAGTTTCCATTGCAAAATCTTGTGAAGAATTAGTCTTGGCGCCCTTGGCGGTCTAACACTTATATTATCATTGAGAAATTATGGAATGCTCCACTTTAGTAGAACTATGGGCATCAATTTGTGTGTGTATTTGTGGGGAGTGTGCGTGTGTGGGGGGGAGGGGGGTTTGCTATTACAAAAACACGTTACTAAGAGTGTGGTTATTTTTAAGGCTCATTCAAAAGGAAAAAAAATCAGACTTTGTTATCGGCTCGGTTAACAGAAACCTCGATTAATCGAAGCTCGGTTAATCCAGGTTCTACTATAATTCAATCTTCCGTAATCTTTTTAAAGCAGATCAAATTAATGGACTTTAGCACGGAGTCACATAGCTGATAACTGCCATGCTTGTTGGCCACCTTTTTTTTCAAAAAGTTTGCTTCACCTTATTCAATTAATGAGATATCTCCGATAAAATAAGTCACATTTTCCCGTTCTAAAATACTGGTATCCAAAAATCGTAGCATGTAACTGACACTACAAGTACTCATGGAACTAGACTATTTTAAGTCTGATTTTTATTATAGACTATATAAAATTATTAAAAATATATATTATGATAGGAACTAGCGGGCTTCGTCCGCTATTTACGTTATGGATATAAAAATCATGTTTTTTTTTTAGGGAAAAAGAAATAAAAACCTATTTGACGATAGGTTTATAAAGACACATTTTGTATTTGTTATATTTCCGGGGATGAGGAGGGGGGGGGGACTATTTTGATTAAATATCGCAATTAGTCTACATGGCAGATATAATTATGATAGACACTAGTGGGCTTCGCCCCTCTATGGCGCCTTATGGGTCCAGCTTCCATAACTCAGAAACCACCTTTCGGACATCAATGCAACAGATTCCAAACGTTATAATTAACTTAATAATCACCCTATATAGCATTAAAGTAAATTTATGAGTACTGCATACTATTTTTTTATCCTAATTTCTGAAGAGAAAAAATTATTTCGGTTCCATTCTTAGGTACTGGTCGGAAAAATTTTGAAAAAGGGGGGAAGGAGGGGACATGAGACTGCTGTTTGTGAAACAACACAACGGGGTCTGGCTTATTCAACTTGGTTTTTGGTGACTTCAATTGGAAGGTGGTTTGTTTAAAAGAATGCGTTCCCTGCCCCATGAAAATTGGAACTATTGGTGCACCATCTATGTAAGGATTTAATAATTATAAATTAACATTTTGGATTTATTAATTTAAGGACAAATAAGTGTTTTTAAAGGAATATCAAATGAAACCCTCTGTGCGATCAGCGATTATACTTACCCACTTGTTTTTATATACAAACTGCTATAAGGAAAATTGTAATAAAATAGTAAAAATTAAATCTGCATTAAATTCCATAAGTATCTTTTTTTTTAATAATTTTATCACTAACCTCAAAAAAGTAATGATATCAATGCAAAAACCCTTGACGGGTTAAAAGTTTCTGACGCAGCAATTTATCTTATGCTCTAAGAATTTTAAATATGGAACTTAAAAATACTGATATCAAATTTTGAGTGACGTTATGCTATTTCTTAAAAAATATATTTGTATTTATTTCATCATTTTATTTTTGTTTTATTTATAATCGCATGTGCAAAAGTTATGTTCAACATGAAAAGATGCATAAAATTTTATTCGCTGTTGCTTTATCATTTACATCTCTCATAAATTCAAAATATGAGTTTTAAAAGATATGATATAAAATTTAAGTGACGCCTTGATGTGACTTTAAAAGGTTTGTTTTAAAATTCAATTTAAATTATTTTTGACTTGGTTAAAATATTTTTTTACATCTACACAATACTTTTAATTTTCCAATTCACTGTTAAATATATCACTTTCATTGAATCTATACTATGCATTGAAATGTATTTATTTCAATAAATTGATTTATCTTTTGTGTCACGCTATTCAAAATTGTGAGTAAGATTTATGTAAATGGTTTCTTTGCGTCATTGTGTCCAAACTACATGAAATGTATGAAAAAGGATAGTTTGACGCAAAGAAACCATTTACATAAATCTTACTCACAATTTTGAATAGCGTGACACAAAAGATAAATCAATTTATTGAAATAAATACATTTCAATGCATAGTATAGATTCAATGAAAGTGATATATTTAACAGTGAATTGGAAAATTAAAAGTATTGTGTAGATGTAAAAAAATATTTTAACCAAGTCAAAAATAATTTAAATTGAATTTTAAAACAAACCTTTTAAAGTCACATCAAGGCGTCACTTAAATTTTATATCATATCTTTTAAAACTCATATTTTGAATTTATGAGAGATGTAAATGATAAAGCAACAGCGAATAAAATTTTATGCAGCTTTTCATGTTGAACATAACTTTTGCACATGCGATTATAAATAAAACAAAAATAAAATGATGAAATAAATACAAATATATTTTTTAAGAAATAGCATAACGTCACTCAAAATTTGATATCAGTATTTTTAAGTTCCATATTTAAAATTCTTAGAGCATAAGATAAATTGCTGCGTCAGAAACTTTTAACCCGTCAAGGGTTTTTGCATTGATATCTTATACAGGGCAGCTGAAAAAATTCGCATAATTTGCGATTGTGGATGGGAACAGCTGAAATTGGGTTTGGAAATATGTTATGCGTTTCCATACGATTGAATTAGACGTAATATTTTAACTTTTTTAACGGTGCTGTTTTGTTACATTATTCTGAATGTGTTGGAAAGTGTTTCATAATCTATGTTTGACACATGATTTTTCCTTACTTGTTTAAGTAAACATAACAAGTATCGTTTCGAACTTGGCTTCACTAACAACGAATTAATTATATATGGCGCAGAAGAATAGGAATGGCGAACCTTGGGATATTCCATTTTTTCGAATGAAATGATTTTATAACCATCTAATGGTTTTACTAACAATTTTGTTTTTCATTAAAAAAAAAAAAAAAAAAAAAAAAAAAAAAAAAGTCTATATTGATGTAAAGAAAAAATTACTAAAAAAAGAAAGTTTTTATTGGATCAAAAATAATAGCAATATTTAAAGAAAAATCTCCCCTTCCGCTTACAAATATCTTACGATATCAAGTGTCATACCCCCTCCCTTCCCCCTAAAGTGATAACGTTATATATGTACAGCCCCTTTTCCCTAATCCAAACGGGCTACCTTTTGATATATCCGAATTCATTTTCGTTGATAAACGCATAGTGCAGGTGCTCTTATTCAGAAACTATGTAATCGAACAATTTCTCCATTTTCCGGTAAAAGCAGAAGATTGTTCAAAAAATGCCATCAAAGTTGTTTTTAACCCTAGAACTACCGGAAATTTTACTCAAGTTTTATAAAAACATTCTACACCAGAATTTTTACTTAAAACTATTTAATTTGTTTATTTAACTTATTATTGTCTGATTTATACATTTAGTTTGTTTTGAAGAAATTTCTGGTTTGAATAAATATTTTGAATGTACATGTCGGGTCCATTGGACCCTTCTGGTAGACAGAGGGTTAACTGAATTTCCGTTAACGACAACGCGGGAAAGGGAAACAAACTGTCGACATAATTCAACAAAGCTTGTAACTCAAGATGTAATTCATTTATCGGGGAAAAAATGTTCGATTGGAAATCCCTTCAATAATCATGCTGTTAGAAACAGAATTATATGTGTACAGTTATGATTCATAAACCAATTGTTCGCTTTCAAAAAATTTGGAGTAGGAATTTGGAAAAATTTCCTCTCAGGAGTTTATATGATTCCATTTTTTAGGGAGGGGGGAATCAGAAATCATTATATAGGTATGGCCCAACGAAAATTCAATATCAGATGTAAAGAACATGTGGCGGACATAAAATATAATAGAGGTAATACTGCTTTATCCCGGTTGAATCAAATAGAGAGCATTAACACACATTTAATGAGAGTAGATTAATCTACAGGTCGAATTTTTAATTGCAATTATTTATTGAGTCCATTGAAATTTATTTAAGCGGTTCAGGGGTTAGTAACGATACGTTATCTTTTCGCATCCCGAATATATGGATTGAATGGCTGGACAACTTACGGAGTCACGACATAGAGGGAACACGAGCGATAGCGAAAATGTAGGGCGCGTTATATGTTTACTTGTTTGTATTCGATGATTTTTTTCCATTTTTCATAGGCATTGCATTTGTAATTTTCTGTTATACATTCTGATGACGACTCAGTGAAGGAGTTGAAACATATCAATATAGGTTTTTAATTTACTTTTAATGTGTTTTTAATAACGTCTTTTAAGCAAATAAATATTTTAATATATGTTTTGACTTTTCCGTTTGGAAATATATATTGTGTTATAATCATGCTGTTACGTATTTGCTCAATAACTTTCGCGTTGTTGAGCAGGAATGTTTTTCTTTTTTTAACGGTTTAATGCGATTGACTAGATATAAATTGGGATCTTCCCGTATAGGTTCCAGTTCCAATCTTATCGACTACCGAATGTAAATGTTTTAGCGAAAATTATTCACTTCAAATTTTAGTATAAGGTTAGTTGGGGTAACTGGACCCATGAGGTAACTGGGCCTTAGGCTATTTTATAAAAAGCCGTTGAGGTATTTTAAGTTTTAGCTTTTGTGAACAATGATCCTTAACCTCTACTTCCTAAAACAACGTGTATCAACTCAATCATAACTCTCGCTTTGCTGTGATAGGTTGTGGAAAATTAACGTTTCTTTTTTTAAAAACAATGTCCATTTGGTCGAACTTCCTCGGCTTTTTATTAAAATACTGTAAGTACTTTTATTAAACAATCTTTTTTTTTTTTTTAAAGATTAGGCATATAACTGCGTTAATATTATTAGGTACATATTTACTTCATGTTTCAAATGTAAGCCCGATGTCCCAGTTACCCCATAAATTTTTCAAGAATGGGGTAACTGGGACATATATCCGGGGTAACTGGACCATGCTGGATCCAGTTACCCCAATAGTTATAAATTATTTTTTTTTTTTAGTTTCTCTTACAACGGGAGGTAAATTTCCCCATTGTTTTTTGCTCACAATAAAGAAAATTATGGAATACCTTATGAAAATTATGTAAGAAAATTTAAAAAAGGCATATTGAGTGGTATAAAACCAAATTTCTTGACCCCTTGCGAGGCGGTGATGTCGTTATGGCATAACATAACTTTAATTCCTAAATGCCACATTGGCACTGGAATTTTATAATGAAAATTTCACCTTTACTAAGTACGCGAAAATATACTTTTACTTATTTATAAATAGATTCTCTTGTAAATACTGGTGTCATTAAATTATTTCAACATTTTACGAATGCAAGTACCTTGCCACTGAAAGCGAGATAGCCAAATCTTGAAATTGTACGATACACAGGAGTCGCCTTCCTTAGGGAAACTTTTATTGTTCCCACCACTATTTTGAAAATAATATCTTCACCCCACCTTTCTTTAGGATATGTTAAATAAAATGATCATGAAGGTAACTTATTAAGGGTTCTGGTAGGAACAATAAAAATTTCCCTATATAATGCGACTCCTAGATACAGATATAGTACTTACGTAGCCGTTTGTTCATAGATTTACCTAGCTATTTTTTCCTTAAAATACCCATATGACTTTTATACTTATTACTTATACTAAAATACATAAGTACTTATACTTAATTTTTACGTTTTTGGTATAAATAAATCTAATATTTTCACTTTTATTACTTTTTTTTAGACACATTGACAGCAAGGGTTTCCCTTACAACGCTCTTTATTGACACATAATTTACATGATCTGCCTGGTTTAAATATTTTTAAGTTGTTTACACTTTTTCGAACAAGACATGGTACCCCATATGAAGAAAAATAAACGCGTGTGGAACATAAACCCTCCTGGTCCACTTACCCCATTTTTATGGGGCAACTGGACCCATGAGGAAAGAAAGATGAAATATGCATATTTTTATATTTTTAAATATTAAAATGTAATTTTGAGCATTTCTGTCTGATAGAGGGTACCTAACTGAACACATTTACCGAAGTTCAGACTTTAATTCAAATGAACATTAGCTTTTTGAAGCTGAATTGTCAGAAGCTCCAGAGTCACATTGTAAAATCATGGCCCAGTTGCCCCAACTAACCTTATTACGTAAGATTTTATTCAATTATAAGAGATTCAACTCTTTAACAATTTCCGATTCGTTGACACGAATAAATATTTGTTTGCTTTGATTGCGTAAGATAGCAATAAAATAAAAGTATGCTCTCTGAAATCTCCACGCGCAATTTATAAAGGAAATAGTTTCAGAATTAAAAAATAATAAATGTCGACAGAATTACTACAAAACCATACAAATAGGCGTGTTCTTCGGGAAATATACACTTGTTTATTATGATTAGTTTGATAATTATATATTTTTTTAGTTCTACCAGTGCATAAATAGTGGTAACTGACGGTTATATTCTCAAGAAAAAGAAAAAAAAAAAAAAAAAAAAAAAAAAAAACACGTAAAAAGCACAGGAAGTAAAATGCCGGAACACCCCTGTGATTAGAAAAGATTTTGCTGTTATTTGAAAAATAAATAAATCTGTCTTTTGATCGAAGAAATGCAGTAAATTTTGAGCTACGGTTCGCGAATTTTACGTGTTATGAGAGGGGAAAGGACATACATAAAAATTCTGTATCCAATCCGAAAAAGTAACACAGCACAGATGCCGGAACTCCCCTGTGATTTGACGAAAATATAGCTTTTGATTGGAGGATATCGGGTAATATTTGGTCGGTGAATTTTCTGTATTTCGGTGGAAAACGGACAGACCAAAGCGGAAATTTTTGTGTTTTAACGAAAAAAATGCACCGGAAAAAGACCTTCAATTCATTTTTTTTTTGGGGGGGGGGGGGAGGGTACAAGAGTGTACAAGGAGCACCTATAAGCTCTGACGCCTGGTGCCGGGCGTCGTCCAAACACACTTGCCACGGTTCTCGTTCAAAAAATGGTTGGCATTGATAGATTTTGCAGAAATAACAATAAAAAAATATTTTATTCTTTATTTGTCTGGCCTTTTTGTATTTGAGCAATAATTATCTCTCTCTCTTTTTTTTTACCCCTTATTTATCACAAACAGGGCTCGCAAATGGACCTTTTTTTTTAATACCACTTTTTTTCAAACTGAAATTTTCTTTGTAGATTTTTTTTGCAAATTTCACAAAAGCTTACCGCAAATGTTATTTCTATTACTAATGTTGTTGAAACCTATTACGAAAATAATTCTTCTAAAAACATATTAAAAACGACTATTTAGGAGTACTGCACATAGTAACATTCCCAAGAAATATTTTGCCCTTCTTGGAAGAAAAAAAATAATATATTTTAGAACCTACCATTTCGAAGTTGAATATTTTTTTCCCCTTTAAAATAACTCTGTAAGAAATATTTTTTACCGCCTCACAACTTGAAACTTGCTAATACATTCACGGAGTCATTTTTGTTATCTAAAAGAATTAAATTTGCAGCCTTGACTATTGGAATGGTTTCGAATCGAATAGCATATTTCATTTTTCCTTAAATTTATTGCATTTCGAGTTTTTAACTATGTTGCAGCTTCACCACTAACTTTCCCCCACCACCCGAGTTCAGAAAACCTGTTTAAAAGCCAACTTTGACATCTTTGCCTTCATAAGAAAATATCAAACGCTATTTATTTTTTTAGTTTCTGAATAAGAATACCTTAAGAGTTTTGTACATTTAACCCTTAAATGCGCGATTTTTTATTTTGTTTCGAAAAAATTATATGATTCTCTGAAAGGTTTATTACACAGAAAAAAATAATGAAAAAATCAGAGATACATTTTTCATATAATACGTCAATCTTTTCTTCTGTTGCATATCTGAAATACAAGTAAAAGCTACTGTCGTGTGTCCGTTTTACGCTAATATGTTGCAAAGTAGTAAATATTTTAAGAAGTATGTCTCCAAATATCTAATTTTATATAATTATTTATTTTATAAAACTTAACTTTTAACCCTTTAATTCCCATGACAGAATACGTTCTTAAAATTGCCTAGTTCAGAGAATCTGACTTTAAACCAGAAAGTTTCAATGGTTAATTTCGCTTTATTTAAATACAGGATGTCTGTTATTAACTAAAGGAGACATTGCTATTTTAATTTTCTGGTGTGAATTAGGTATATACGAATAAAAAAAATCTATTAAATTCAAAACACTGTTGTTTGCATACTATATGCAAAGTTGCGCACTAAAGTGTTAATATTCGTAAATGTGTCAGAAAGTACACTGGAAAAAAAAAAAAAAGATAAATATTACTTAATACAGAAGAAATATATTTTTACCACGAACGAAAGTATACAATAACCTCTTCCCAGTTACCCATCATTCTGAAAAGCGTTCTTTATCCTTGAAAACATCGAAATATATATATTTTTTAGATTTAAAAAAGCATTTATAAAAACAAACTTTCTTTTGTTACCACTGTTTCTCGGAAGCGTTTCCGACTAGTTCTTATAGTTTATTAACCGCCTTTCTCAATCTGGAATATAGATTTTCCGTTCCCAAAAGAGTTCTTTATCTTTAGAAAAGAGGAAATCCCAGTTTACACTCGACTAAAATCTCCAATGATTTTTGCGAATTGGGCTTCTTAATTCACGAATTTGTATTGTTTTTAATGAGAAAAGAATTTATTTTCTTGAACTGACAATAGAATTTCAGCTATTTTCGGAGAATGTTACAAAGCGGCGTAGGTACGCCGGCAAACTCTATGAACTGTTTCGTTATTTTAAATTTTTCCTTAACGTTCCCTTTTGCAATTTTAAGCAGAATTCCTTACATGATTTCTAAATATATTCCCGCGTTTATGTATGCAAGTATACAGATACTTATATACTATATACTATAACATAAACTATCGCACGCCTATTTTATCTATAAAGGTTAGTTTCAAAAATTTAAATTTTCATTTTTTAGGGTTTTTTTTTTTTTTTTTTTGTAATAAGTAGAAATGGTGCGTTATCATTGTTACGTTATAATTACTTACCCATCATACGTAGTATAGGGTATGTCTTGTAATCGTTTTAAAAATATAAAAAAAATTGACGGATTTACACGTTTCAGACACTGGAGATTCCGAAAAACATATTTTTAGAAAAAAAAATTGCCGTCCGTCTGTCTGTCTGTGTGTGAGTCTGTAAACGCTCTATCTCCCGAACAAATTGAGATAGAGACTTTAAATTTAGTGTGTACTTAGTATGTAATAATGTGAAGAAGCCTATTTAATTTCCGGAACCTCGATTATCCAGAACTATTGTTTTTGGACTCTCAAAATATTCGTTCTGATAAAAGGTATATACAAATTTTCGAAATTGTTTATTTTAAGGAGTGAATATAAAAGACAATAAAAAAACATAAATTTTGCATAAAGTATGAAGTCGATCGGATAATGAGTTGCCGAGATATTTATAATTCTATTTCCCACACTTTTCGATTTTTCATGACTCTGTATTTCATTCTAATTTCAATTCAAAGATATATTTTAATTGATGAGACGTTTAATCCGACGCAGTAAACTGTTAGTTAATATGATTATCATTTTACGAGTTATAAGGATGTTTCTTTTACGCAATTTTATTTTCATATTTTATATTATGCATATTCATGATGGGTAGGTATAACGGTGCCCCCCAACGACTAGTTTTAAGATTGAGAACGTTTAGGGAAATTTTAAATCGATATTTCATTCAAATTTTCAACAGTAAGCGTTAAAAATCTGCCTTATCATCATGGATGTACTATAGTACAGTCCTGTATCGGTCGTATAACCCGATTTTACCCAACTCAACCCCACCCGCAGTTCGGGTTGGGTTGGGATGACACTTTATTTGTTGTTGTTACCGGTCGGGTTGACTTTAAATATTTCGGGTTGTGTTCGCGTATTGAGTTTTGATTCATTTAGGTCGGGTTTGGTTGCCCTAATTTTTCAAAAAAAAAGTCCTGAATATTTTTCAAATGTAAAAAATTATATATTTGACTATTAATGAGTCTATATGTGTTCATTTTTATACCAAAAAAAATAATAATAAATAAAATTGATGTTAGAGTTTTAATTATAGATTAATTTCCGTAATTCTATCAAAACATGGATTTTCTTCCATTTCGTATTCGGATCGGGTACAGGTTTGAATATTTTGGCTTCAGATCGGTTTCGGGTTCAAAGTGTGTCGGGTTTTGGGTTGATGAAAATGTTTTTTTTTCGGGTTCGGTTGTGTTTCGGGTTGACTTTAAGCAGACTTTTTGACTTCGCGTCGGGTACAACCCGACCACTTCAGTGCTCTACACCAAAGTTCTAAATATTATTTTAAAAACAAAATTATATAACGAATGTTATAAATAAAAATTATATAACGAAACAATGTGCGCAATTTCAGTTATAAAATAGAATTTAAAACGTCTCATATTCGGCCTACCTGCGTTTCAGGGATCAAAATTTTAAATTATAATCTGGCAAATTTAATGACAGTTTCTTGTATTGACGCGTAAGAATGCTATGAAAACAAATTCAAAATTATTATTATTATTATTGTTACTGTTTTAATATTAGCTACTCAAGCGCATAAATAAGACATTTTTTTCCGTCATAACTTTTATGGTTTTATCAGAGATGACCATGAAATAAACATCTTTATATATGATCTTCCTTCTTTATATTTTCCCAAATAGATTAAGGCCTTGCACAACGAAAAAAATACAATAAAAATTATCTCTCTTATCTCTGGGTCATTCTCTAGTTAAGAATTTAGAGGAAATAAGACTTTTCTACTCTAACGGAAGTTATCCGCAGGCGCGTTGCAATATTGAGTTATCAAGGATGTAAAAAAAATGTAAATGCTTTAATAGAAATGTATAAAGTGAGGATAGACCGAGACCGAAACAGAAACCGAATTTCGGTAATTTTCCTATTTTCAGCCGAAAGCGGAAATGAAAATGTTGAAATTTTTAAGTAATTAATACATACATAAATATACGTAATTATTAAATAATTATTTATTAATTATACGTATGGCCCAAGTTGGCTCCGTGTGCCTCTGACCAAAAGTTTTCATTTTCATATAAAATAAAATGTAATTAATTCATCCTCGACACAGGCTGATTTTCTAATCATACGAATTTCATGTAACTCAAAAATGTTTTAGGTATACATACCTCGATTTATCTTTTATAATGCTTTTTGTAAAAGACCAGTTTTTATACTAGAACTTTCTGACAGAGTATTCGAAATACTTTTGCGGTTTCAAACTAAAAAAATTCTATTACTGTTAAGTCTGCAGCTTTTAATGAGCACGTGAAAAGCGCCTTCAAAGTTTAGATCTATAGGCATTGCTTCCTTTATAATTTGCTTTCACGTCTTGAGTCAGTCCTGACTGACACAATGTTGAACAATTTACGAAGGAAGAAACGAGATTTTTGGAATACAGATAGTTTCAGTTCGACTGAATTTTCGCCAATATTTTCGCCTAAAACGAATTTCGTCGAAACTCAAATTTTGGGTCGGAAACGAAAACGAAACCGAATTTTCGTTCGATCTCTGGTTGTTATCATCATAAGTATATTTCTTTTTTGGAATTAGAGATTTCTGACGTAGTGAAAGAGACATTTAACCCTTTGAGGGGCAAGCAATTGCGTTTGTGTAATGCTGAATTCTTACCGGAAATTTAGAAAAATTTTATTTCAAAATAAGGAAAAGATTAACTCATTAATCAACTAATAAATCAACTCATTTCTCCCAAAGTTATAAAAGTAAAACTTAATTAAAATTTTCTGGTGCAAATCTTAATTAAACTTAGGTGGGATATAATATATCCCTTCGCCCCTCAAGGGGTTAAGGGGTCTTAGAACTCTTAAAATTGAAAAAAAAAAAGAAAAAAAAAGACCATTTTCAACATTTAATATCTTAAAATGCATATGATTTTAAAACACACTTTTTATTGGGATGAAAGATATAAGTATGTTTTTTTTTAATCTGAAATTTCATTATTTCAGTGGAAATTTATTTCATATTTTGTTTTTTACATCTGTTGCCATATTTTAAAAAGCCTAAATAATAATATCTCCAAACATTTTTCAAATTAAAAATATACTTACACGTAAAAGGGTAAGAAAATTTTAAAATAATTAAAATATTACGTGCGGAAAACATTAAATGGGGGGGGGGATTAAGACATATTTTAAACAATTTCCTTATAGCATCTAAAAGAAAACATTTCTTCTAGCCGTTATAAAAGTCCCGGAGGCAGCGACATTTTCTAGTTAACAATTTATACAAGCTAGTTTTAAAATGCGTAATAGATCTTACTTAATCAATAAACATTACACTATATAAAATCAAAACAAATAATTTTAATTTTACTAAAAAGGTGCTAAAAGTAAAAGCTTAAAACCATTGTAGAAAAAAAAAAGTTATGTTAAAACTGTCCAGAGCGCTTTCGGCTGTTTTTACAGTAAACAACAGGCGATGGGTAGTAACATTTTAGTAAAATTAATATATATATATACATTTAAATAATAGTTTAATGTTTGTACAGTCTCAAGGTGACCACAACGTTCCGAAAATATAACATAGTTTAATCTATTTACTTTATTTAATTGTAAATCGACACTGGATAGGAAAATGGAACGCAATGTTTTAAAGAAGGTGGTATAAATGTTAAAGAACGAGGTTAGACAAAGAAATTACACAAGCCTGCGATGGTTGTGTTTTTTAACTTTTCATAATTGATTTTTATGTATACTTTTAGCGCTGAATTCGAAAACTACCTTCATTTTTAACCATTAAGTCAGGAATTTTCGCAAATCGGTAATTTCAAAGGTAAAATACCAAAAAATAGCGAAAATCTGATATTAAAAAATAAATGAGATGGTTGTATTTTTAGGTAGCTTTCATTACAAAAAGCTACCTATTGCAGCCGATCGGAGGAAAGCGATTTCAAAAATTTTTGGTATATTTTCATCGATCATGACCCCCAGACCCCGAAACCACCCTCCGTTCAAAAGTTGATATATATATATACTTAACTGTTTTATTCACCTTAATCTTATCATGCTTATGGATTCCACGTGCGGGAATCTATTTTGAAAATCTACTGGGAATTTATTCGGTAAGTTGTGTAAGATTTTTATTGCTATAAATTAAATATTTAATGGGTTGTAGTGTTTTTTTCCATTTCATGCCATTTGATAATGTTCTGTTTTCATCTTGAGACTATTCTTTTGGATCTATTGGTTGTTCGAGTACAGGAGAAAAAAACATTTTCAGCTTTAAGATTTTTTCTCACAGAATACAACCGATTTGCTTATATCATTGAATTCTGTACTCTTGAAAACGTAATTCAATATATAAGTTTTAGGTAGCTTTCATTACAAAAAGCTACCTATTGCAGCCGTTCGGAAGAAAGCGATTTCAAAAAATTTTGGTATATTTTCATCGATCATGACCCCCAGACCCCGAAACCACCCTCCGTTCAAAAGTTGATATATATATATACTTAACTGTTTTATTCACCTTAATCTTATCATGCTTATGGATTCCACGTGCGGGAATCTATTTTGAAAATCTACTGGGAATTTATTCGGTAAGTTGTGTAAGATTTTTATTGCTATAAATTAAATATTTAATGGGTTGTAGTGTTTTTTTTCCATTTCATGCCATTTGATAATGTTCTGTTTTCATCTTGAGACTATTCTTTTGGATCTATTGGTTGTTCGAGTACAGGAGAAAAAAACATTTTCAGCTTTAAGATTTTTTCTCGCAGAATACAACCGATTTGCTTATATCATTGAATTCTGTACTCTTGAAAACGTAATTCAATATATAAGTTTTAGGTAGCTTTCATTACAAAAAGCTACCTATTGCAGCCGTTCGGAAGAAAGCGATTTCAAAAAATTTTGGTATATTTTCATCGATCATGACCCCCAGACCCCGAAACCACCCTCCGTTCAAAATTGACATATATATATATATATATATATTTTTCCATTATTTGTCGGTGTCCACTTTCTTCTTTTTTCTTCCATAATAATTCTTATAATAAATTATTTGGCACTTTTTTTATACTTACAGCTTTAATTCATAATATTACGGTTTTTGATGGTGGTAGATTATGTTTAATTAATGGTTTTATATATATATCTGACCTATGTCACACTGTAACTCTCGTATTTATGAACCGATTTGGATGTAATTCGGTGTGTACATAGTACATACCAATGTCTCGACCGAGTTCGTTGGCCAGCTTCATCCGCCATTTTGTTTCAAAACGGTGGCCATTTAAAAATTTTTAAAAAATTTAAAATTTGAAATATGGTACCAAAAAATTGAAAATGGAAAAATATTTTTTTCTTATGTATTTTACGTTTATACAAAGATTCCGGAGCAGTTTTTGTTTCGTCTATATCTTAAAAAATGGCTGAGTTATAGCATTTTGAATTTCTAGCGTGACTGACATTTTGAAACGTCCTGAATTTTGTCACGCGATAAACGGCGTATTTATGAACCGATTTGGATGTAACTTCGTTTATACATAGTAAATACCAATGTCTCGACCGAGTTCGTTGGCCAGCTTCATCCGCCATCTTATTTAAAAATGGCGGCCATTTAAATTTTTAAGAAAAATTTAAATTTGAAATGTGGTACCAAAAAATTGAAAATTGAGAAAACATTTTTTCCTTATGTGTTTGACTTTGATAAAAAGATTCGGGAGCAGTTTTTGTTTCGTCTATATCTTAAAAAAGGGCTGAGTTATAGCATTTTGAATTTCTAGCGTGGCTGACATTTTGAAACGTCCTGATTTTTGTCACGTGATAACGGGCGTATTTATGAACCGATTTGGATGTACCTTGGTGTGTACATAGTACATACAAATATCTCGACCGAGTTCGTTGTCCAGCTTCATCCGCCATCTTGTTTCAAAATGGCGGCCATTTAAAAAATTTAAAAAATTTAAAATTTAAAATGAGATACCAAAAAATTGGAAAATGAAAAAGATTTTTTTCGTATATGTTTGACCTTAATACAAAGATTCCGGAACAGTTTTTGTTTTGTCTATATCTAAAAAAATAGCTATAATTCTAAAAAAATAGCTGCATTGTGAATTTCTATTGTGGCTGACATTTTAAAACGACCTGATTTTTGTCACGCGATAACAGGCGTATTTATGAACCGATTTGGATGTAACTTGGTCTGTACAAGGTACGCACCAATGTCTCGACCGAGTTCGTTGGCCAGCTTCATTCGCCATCTTGTTTCAAAAGGGTTGCCATTTAAAAAATAAAATAAAATGAGGTATTAAAAAATTGGAAAATGAAAAAGATTTTTTTTATGTGTTTGGCCTTGATACAAAGATTACGGAGCAGTTTTTGTTTCTGAAAATTTGTTCTTTTGTTTATATCTTAAAAAATGGTTGAATTATCGCACTTTGAATTTCTAGCATGGCTAACATTTTGAAACGATTTTGTATTTGTCACGCGATAACACACGTATTCGGCTATTTCGATGTAAGAAGGCATGTGGATAGTATACATCAATAGTTCGCTGGCCAGCTTCATCAACCATCTTGTTTCAAAATGGCGGCCATTAAATTAAAAAATATATATTTAAAGTGAGGTGCAAAAAAAATTAGAAATTGAAAAAGGTTTCTTTCTTAAGTATTTGACCTTGATATAAGGATTCGGGAGCATTTTTTGTTTGTCTTTATCTTAAAAAATGGCTCAGATATAGCAATTTCAATATCTAATGTGGGTGACATTTTGAAAAATCTGATTTTTTGCCTGCGACAGCACTCGTATATATCAATCGATTCCGATGTGAGTGAGCATGTACACAGCAATTACTAAGGTCTCGACCAAGTTCACTGGTTAGCGTCATCCACCATGTTGTCTTAAAATGGCAGGCACTTTAACAAATCGCCGAATTTAGCAGCCAAATATAAGTTACTTTAAATAAAAGCAGCTTGGATAAAGCTGACTAATTTCGCGAAATTCTCATTCATAATGATCTTGTATTGATAAAAATTAGTATTGAATCTCCTATATTCGGTTTCCACTAAATTGAGCTTCGTGTGTTTGAATAATATAAGTTGGCTTTTTTAAAATAAGGAATATGAAAGCTACCTCTTCCTCCCGGCACTGGCCGGAAGGACTTTTTCATTTTTTTCTGAATCCATATTCTTCTTTTTTTATTCTTCCTTATTAATTCTTGTAATTGAGTATAAGGTACTTTATTTTATACATACAGTTCTATATTATAGGTTTGTGGCATCCATTTTTATTGTCAATCATTCACAATAATGTGGTTTTTGATGATGGTCGGTAATGTTTAATTAATGGTTATATATCCATATATATATACTTCGCAGCTTGTTTATTATGTTTTTGGTATCCATTCAGTGTGTTTGGGGACACTGTATTGTTGTAAATTCATTCATACTATCACAATTATAGATGATGGTTGGTAATGTTTAATTAATGGTTATATATATATCTGATCTTTGTCATACTGTAACTCTCGTATTTATGAACCGATTGAGATAAAATTTTGTGTGTATATAGTACATACCAATGTCTCGGCCGAGTTCGTTGGCCAGCTTCAACCGCCATCTTGTTTCAAAATGGCGGCCATTTAAAAAATTTAAAAAATTTTTTAATTTAAAATGAGACACAAAAAAAATAGAAATTGAAAAATATTTTTTCTTATGTGTTTGAGCATGATACAAAGATTCCGGAGCATTTTTTGTTTCGTCTGTATCTTAAAAAATGGCTGAGTTATAGCACTTTGAATTTCTAGCATGACTGACATTTTGAAACGATCTGATTTTTGTCACGCGATAATATGCGTATTTATGAACCGATTTGGATGTGACAAGGCATTTGCATAGTACATAGCAATGTCTCGACCGTGTTCGTGGGCCAGCTTCATACGCCATCTTGTTTCAAAATGGCGGCCATTTAAAAATTTAAATTTTAAAATGAGGTATAAAAAACTAAAAATTGAAAAAGATTTTTTTCCTTGTGTGTTTGAGCTTGATACAAAGATTCCGGAGGATTTTTTGTTTCGTTTATATTTTAAAAAACGGTTGAGTTATAGCACTTTGAAATTCTTGCGTGGCTGACATTTTGAAACGATCTGAATTTTGTCACGGGATTACACTCGTATTTATGAACGGATTTGGATATAACTTGTTGTGTACATAGTACATACCAATGTCTCGACCGAGTACGTTGGCCAACTTCATCCGCCTTCTGGTTTCAAAATGGCGGCCATTTAATTTTTTTTTATTTTAATTTAAAATGAGGTACAAAAAGATTAGAAATTGAAAAAGATTTTTTTCTTATGTGTTTGAACTTGATACAAAGATTTCGGAGCATTTTTCGTTTCATCTATATCTTAAAAAATGTCTGAGTTATAGCACTTTGAATTTCTAGCATGGATGACATTTTGAAACGATCTGAGTTTTATCACGCGATAACACGCGTATTTATGAACCGATTAGGTTGTGACAAAGCATGTGCATAGTACATAGCAATCTCTCGGCCGAGTTCGTTTGTCAACTTCATCCGCAATCTTGTTTCAAAATGGCGGCCATTTAAAAATGTAATTTTTTTTTGTATTTAAAATGAAGTACAAAAAAATTAGAAATTGATATTTTTTTTTATCTTATGTGTTTAAGCTTGATACAAAGATTCCGGAGCATTTTTTGTTTTGTCTTTATCTTAAATAATGGCTGAGATATAACAGTTTGAATTTCTAATGTGGGTGACATTTTGAAAAATCTGATTCTTTGCCTGCAACAGCACTCGTATTTATCAACCTATTTAGATGTGATTGAGCATGTGCACAGGAATTACTAAAGTCTCGACCAAGTTCATTGGTTAGCTTTGTTGCACCCATTATGTTGCTTTAAAATGGCGGGCATTTCAAGATATCACCGAATTTGGCGACCAAATATAAATCACTTTAAATAAAACCAGCTTTGATAACGCGACTAATTTCGCGAAATTCTCCTTCCTATTCAGTATTGACAAAAATTAGTATTTAATCTTCTATAATCGGGTTCCACTAATTTGAGCTCCGTGTGCTTGAATGATATAAGCTGGCTTTTAAAAATTAAGGAATATGAAAGCTACCTCTTCCTCCCGGCACTGACCGGAAGGACTTTTTAAATTTTGATAATTGATTTATATGCATTTTTTAGCGCTGAATCCTAAAATGACCTTCATTTTTAACATCATGGCAGGATTTTTCGCAAATCGTAAATTTCAAAGTTTAAAAGTAAAAAAAATAGCGAAAATCTGATACTATATAATAGATGTAAACGTTTTTTTAAAAAATGTATTCTTTTTTTTTTTTTTTTTTTTTTTGGTTTTATACTGGGGATTCTTACAGCTAAACAACTCAGGGGTCGGAAGAGGTAGGGGGAGGTTCATTGATCCGGTGGAGGTATGTATTGTTCCACTTTAGATACGATTGGGGAACTACCTTAGACGTAACTGGCCTTCACGCGATTGTTGAGGTAATTCCATTAAATTGCTCCATCAGATTTTATTCAAAATTTTTATTTACACATAATAGAAAACATTTCGCGTACGTCACTCGGAGCAAGTGCGTGAGAGAGACAACATAGAATGGCTAACGAGAAAGGCAGGCTACCGCGGTGCATTCCGCGTATGTTTATTTACAGACCGCTGGAGTCACGTGATGCCCGAATTGACCAATGAAGGTGCATTACGTCCCTCTAGCGGTCTGTAAAAAAAGACACATGGAACGCACCGCGATAACCTGTCTTTTTCGTTAGCCTCGCAATATAGACCCCTTGCATTGACGTCACGTTGCTATTAGCAACGACTGATACTATTGCATCTGGAGCACAGAACTGCCCGTTTGCCGTTAAAAGAACGTGTTATCTTTCTGTTTGATTTAGATCGTTCTTAATTTTATTATTATAGTGCAAATAAGTCTAATAAGTCAAATGGAGAGCACCAGATTCGCCTTATGTTTGGGCGCCATATGAAGCGATGCCAGACATGTGACGTCATGTGCAATCCGTCTATAGAACATGACGCAAGTGAAATGGAACATACGTCGCTTTACGCCTAGAGGTCGCTCCCTGAACTGTCTAGCTGTAAGAAACTTTTGTATAAGCCTATCTATTGAATAAATTATTATTAAAAAATATTTTACATCTATTTTATAGTATCAGATTTTGCTATTGTTTTCCATTTTTAGGTGCGTTCGTAATTATATAAATACGTAGCACCTATAGTCGTCGTCCGTCCGTCTGTCTGCATAGAGTAGTGCAAAAACTACACAACCGAATGGTTTGGAATTTAATCTACAGAATCATTGCAGAATTTGATCGAGTCCTTTCAAATTTTATGAAAATCGAATCAAAAGTTAAAAAGATATTAATAAAAGTTTTCTTCATTCTGTTAAATCCTAATCATACATCATTAATTCAATGATATCCCATGATAGGTTACCATGACGTCCTATTTATGATGGAGCATTATTTCAGTGTTACTGAATTTTATATGTATAATCGGGATAAAATTTGTATCCATGCGATTTTGCATAAAAGTACAAAAGCTATCGCACCAAGATCTGTATATTTATAAAACTAGTTATAGTACGAACGCACCTCATTTGCCACGTTTGGCGTACAATTTCCGACTTGTTTATAAGCGTTTTCCATTTTTATTTTAAAAAAAAACTCAGAAACGAAACTTTCGCACGGATGCACTAGTTTAATTATATTTATTTATTAATGAAATAAATTTAGGTTTCTCGCAGCACAAAAGAATACATTCAAAATTGCTTTCTAATATCTTAACATGTTCATTAACAAGTAAATAATTCCGTAATTTATAATTATACATCGAAATTGTCAATTCCACCCAGACAGAAAACATAATCTACTTTCAACTAGCAAGTAATTTCGTTATCATTTTCTAGTACAATTTATTTTGTTTGATACGCTACTGGCTACTGTATAACTACGAATCTCATACCTAAGTTAACATTGTAAGGAAACTCGCAATGACAAAATTCGGACATAAAAAACAACTTTCGCGCTCTCTGCAGCTCTTTTATAAACGTTTTCCATTTTTATTTTTAAAAACTCGAAAGCGAAACTTTCGCACGGATATACTAGTTAAATCAGGGGCGTCGCCATGCCCCCCCCCCCCCCCCCAATATGTGTGAAGTTGGGAAATTTGTGCTTAGAGTTGGGAAATTTTAGATTTTTGAGACATTTTCTTTTTTTAAAGTAATAGTAAAAAAATTACGAAATTTTTATTGTTTTGGTGATTATTTTGAGTACTGCAACAGTAAACAAGTTAAATTATCAAAAGAAATACAAAAAGAAATTAGCCACACTCAATCTATCATTGTATTTTTCAGTTCTACAAAAATATTGTACATCTACCAGACCTAAATTTCTGTACTCTTGTCCATCAATAACTGACTAACCAGTTCCTTTATTTCCTCCAAAACTTTGTTCCTTTCTCAAAAATTTCATCCTACCTCCCCTACTCCTCCCAAAAGAGAATCCAGCTATTTTAATCCAAAGGGATTGCAGCTTCTTATGAAAATTGGAGATCACTTGTAGCACAACAGAAAGGAATGTAGTAACCTACTTGAAACACAGCTATGGGCATGAAGATTTGATGAGTTTTCACAACTTTTTTGACTAATTTTGCGATTTTTGGACAATATTTTACTCATTCTCGTGATTTTTTTGACGCAAAAATTAGTTAACCCTTCGCTGTCAAGTAAAAGGCGTTACTTGAGCAAATGCGGATATAAGGAGTCGTTAGTTTAGATAAATTTGTCACATTTTACTTTTATTTGTGTGCGGAAATATATATCAGTCTTGTTCGTTTATATTCATATGTGTTTATAAAATTTTAAACCTGTTGGGTTTAAAGGCGAGCGAACATTTTTTATGCGCATATCTGCGCACTGCCAGTCTTTTCCCCCGGCGCACTCAGTCTGCGTGCGAACGATAGAAGAGTGTAGACGTAAAAATTATTCTGTGTGAAGTTATTATGAAAAAGTAATCTGTGTGAGAAATTTATCTTTAAATTAATTGTTTTGTGTTTGTGCAGTGTTTTCGTTTAATAAACTGTTTGTTCTGTCAATATCCACGGACTTAGTGAAAATTAATATTAGTGAAAGAACAACAAAATGGTTGCAGTTCGCGGTTGACATTCTAAATCGAAATTAGTTTTGTTAAAAGAAACCATGGACAAGTTAAACGTCCCCGAATTAAACGGAACTAATTATTTTATATGGAGTCTAAAAATAAAATCTGCTTTAAGCCTTAAAAGGTTGGATACTTTCATATCCGAAGTAAAAGCAGAAGGACTAAGTTATAAGGATTCTGCCGAATGGGACCAAAAAAATAGCGATGCCGTCGCATATATAAAGCTGTCATTGTCTGATGAACAGGCGCTACAGTTCGCAGCAGAAGAAAATGCGAAATTATTATGGGAAAAAATAAGATCGACTTTTACCGGTCAAGCAGAAGATAGAACAATAGATGCCGGCAACGAGTTAAAGAACTTAGAAATAAAGTCAAATGAATCTGCAAATGATTATATAGCCAGAGCTCGAGGTATCTCAACAAAATGTCAAACACTTGGATTGGCTATAACAGAGAGAGAAATTGTATTCTACACGGTACGATGTCTGAAAGGAAAGTTCTCGAAAGTAAGAGATATTTTAAAAACTCAACGTGAGAAAAGTATGGATGAAGTACTAGAAATTCTACGGGAAGAAGAACTGACGAATACCGCTCGTTCTGAGGGGACCGCCGCTGAAGTATTCTACTCCAGGAAAAACAAAAGTCCGAGACTTTGTTACATTTGCAGACGTCCGAATCACATAGCCAAGGATTGTTTTTACAGGAATAATATTGCAAGAAATGACAGGTCCAATGGAAATCGACAAAGAAGAAAAACGCACCACGATGTAAATTATCCAGTTAAGGACAGAAACAATTCGGTACTGACTGTTTCATCTGAACAATGTGAACTATGTGATAAAATATGGTTATTAGACAGCGGGGCCAGCTCGCATATGTGTAAAGATAAAATATGGTTCAGGAATCTAATTCCTGAAGAAAAGGATATCTATCAAGCAGGTAAAAATTCCAAAATAATTTCGAAGGGTACAGGTACGGTATCATGTAATACGGTAAGTAAAAATGATTCTATACATTTGACAATAAACAATGTTAGTTTTGTACCAGATTTGAGATATAATTTATTATCTGTTACTGCTTTAATGGATAAGGGTTGTAGAATTGTTTCTGAAAATAACTGTGTGCTAATTTTTGACAAATATAATAAATTTCTAACTAAAGCATTTAAAAATGATAATCGATTAGAGATTAAACTTCAACCTGCCTATAATTCTGAGTGTAATTTTACTGATAAGAGTGCTAGTAATTATGAACTGTGGCATAACAGATTGTGTCATTTAAATTCAAAATATATGTTAAAAATGAAAGAGTATATAGATCTTAAAGATGTAAATGTGTCTGATTTTAAGTGTGATACATGTGACATAAGTAAAATAACCAGGAGAAGTCATCCGAATATTGATATTGACCAAAGTTCTGATATTATGCAGTTGTTTCATTTGGATTTATGTGGCCCGATACAACCTGAATCACTTGGTGGGGCAAGATATTTTATGGTACTAGTGGATGATTTTTCTGGAATGTATTTTACTTATTTCCTCAAAAGTAAAAATGAAGCATTTGATGTATTTTATAAATTTAAAGCTAAATATGAAAATCTTATGGGTAAAAGAATTAAAAAAGTGAGAAGTGACAATGGGCTCGAATTTGTGAATACGGAATTTGACAATTACCTTGCTAATTCTGGTATTTTTCACGAAAAAACTGTCTCATATAACAGCGAAAGCAATGGAAAGGCTGAAAGAGCGAATAGAGTTCTATTAGAAAGGGCTAGGTCTTTATTATATGAAAGCGAACTTCCCACCAAATTCTGGGCAGAAGCCATCAATTGCACTACACAGGTATCTAATATAACACCCCGTAAAGGAAAAGAAAAACTCCCCTTAGAAATTTGGACAGGTAAAAAGCCCAATTTAAATTATGTAAGAAAATTTGGTTCTTTAGCTTATTTTCATATTCCTAAAACAATGAGAAATAAATTCGATGTACCAGGAAGAAGTGGAATTATGTTAGGATATGCTAGAGATAGGAGGGGATATCGTATTTATGATGTAAAAAATAAGAAAGTGATTGAGGAACGTTCTGTTAAGTTCAATGAAACTATAAAGGGAAGTAGATATTTTGGATTAAATAAATGTTCAGAGCGTTGGGATATTGAACCGCTAATAAATAAAAATTTTCCGGAAGAGAATGAAATTCATGAAAATCAAAAGAATAAATCTCTCAATTTAGAAATTTCTGACACAAGCGAAATAAAAAACGGTTGCGCAATCCCATTAACAAAACTTAATTTGTCTCCAGCTAGACATGAAGGCGCGGAGAAAAGGAATCGAAACAACAAAATAAAAGACCGAAGTGAAAATATGACTGAAGTTCGAAGGTCAGAAAGATTGAAAAGTAAATATTCGTCAGCTAATTTAACTGATAATGTCCCGAGCAATTATTTAGAGGCAATAAATAGTGTGAATTCACGTGATTGGGGTATAGCTATGAAAATTGAATTGGATTCTTTAATTAAGCATAATGTTTGGGAAATCGTTGATATGCCAGAAAAAACGAAATTGATTAAAAGTAAATGGGTCTATGCTTTAAAAGAGGGCGACAGTAAGGAGATAAAATATAAAGCCAGATTAGTGGCAGCTGGATTTAATCAAATTAAAAACAAAGATTATACTGAATCGTATTCACCTGTTGTAAATATTGAGTCATTTAGATTACTAATTGCACTTGCAGCTAAATTAAATTTGATTGTTAAGTTTTTTGATGTAAAAACAGCATATTTATACAGTGATTTGGAAGAAACTTTATATATGTCACCACCACCTGGATATGAAAAACTGATGGGGGTTAATAAAGTTTGTAAACTGAAAAAGAGTATTTATGGATTACCCCAATCGGGTAGCAATTGGTATTTAAAAATAAAAGAGGAACTTGGTAATATTGGATTAAATCAATTAGCCTCTGATAACTGTGTATTCATTAAAGTTGAAAATGATAACATTTTTATATTATGTATGTATGTAGACGATTTAGCTATATTTTGTAATAACCAAATAATGTATGAAAATATTGTTTCTAAAATTAAAAATGTATTTGAATTGTACGAAAATAAGAATTCAAAATTTTTAGGTATAGAAATTGAAAAACATGAAAAAGGTATAAGTTTGTCACAAGTGGAATATATTGAGTCATTGTTGGTAAAACATAATTTAGAAAATTGTAAATCTGTGAAAACACCTATTGTTAAAGGTGAAGATAAAAGTTTTCCTCCAACAAATGAATTGTTTGACATAACTATGTATCAGGAAATTATTGGTGAGCTTTTATATTTAGCCAATAGAACACGCCCTGATGTATCATTTGTCACAACTTATTTGTCTCAATTTAATCACAAGCCAGAGAAAAGACATTACATTTTGGCTAAAAGAGTATTAAGGTATTTAAAAGGTACAAAAGACAAAAAATCATTTTACAGCAACGAATTTGGGTATTTAAATAGTAGTTCAGATGCTAGTTGGGGAAATGGGGAAAATGGAAGGTCTTTTTCAGGAGGAGTTGTATTGTTAGGAAAGTCATTAGTATCTTGGAAATGTCGTAAACAAAAAAGTGTTAGTCTTTCTACATGTGAAGCAGAATTATTTTCTATTTCAGAAATGTGTAAGGATATAATATGGACTGTAAACTTATTGTCTGAGTTAAATTGTAACCAATTTATAAAAGATGCCATAATTTTAAGCACTGATAGCCAAGCAGCAATACAGTGGATTAAATGTACAAAATCCTCAAATAAATCTAGGCACATGAACTTGAGATTTCATTTTGTCAGGGATTTATTGTCAGAAGGTATTATTTCATTGGAATATGTTCAAAGTGAACATATTATTTCTGATTTCCTTACTAAAGGTGTAAATGAAGATAAGTTGTTATATTCTATGGAAAGTATTTCACTATTATGATATGTGTAATTATTGTATGTAATTTGTGTGTAATTTTTGTATGTATATGTGTTTTTTGGAATTGTTTAAAGAAAAAAAAAATGTATCTCTCGCAGGAGGGGTGTGTTGGGTTTAAAGGCGAGCGAACATTTTTTATGCGCATTATATCTGCGCACTGCCAGTCTTTTCCCCCGGCGCACTCAGTCTGCGTGCGAACGATAGAAGAGTGTAGACGTAAAAATTATTCTGTGTGAAGTTATTATGAAAAAGTAATCTGTGTGAGAAATTTATCTTTAAATTAATTGTTTTGTGTTTGTGCAGTGTTTTCGTTTAATAAACTGTTTGTTCTGTCAATATCCACGGACTTAGTGAAAATTAATATTAGTGAAAGAACAACAAAACCAAAAGTCCAGTGTTCTGTGTTTAAAGCTGTTCTAAAAAGTTACTATAAATCTCGGCACGAATAAACCCTTCATAATAGGAAAAGAGTTTTCGTGCAAGATTTTGGAGCATCTAAAAATCCATTCGAGGATGGAAAAGGTAAAAAATGGACGATTTTAATTTGGAACAGAAATATGACCATGAAAGCAGTCCATCAACTGAAGAAAAAATCGACATGCACTGTAACACTGACACGTTGCACTTGAATAAAATTTTGAAGAAATAAAGATTTCTTTACAGATAAGCTCACAAACAATTATGAATATTAAGATGTGACTGGAGAAGCTGAGTTCCGAAAGTATAGTAGGAAAAAGGTTTCACCAAAGGTAATAGATAAAAATAATAGCACAGCAATGGACATTGATACACATAAGTTTTACAGTAAAGAATTATAAGAAATACAAGAAAATTTCGGGAATTTAGTAATGGGCTTAAATACCTATATCAAGAGAATATTGCAGCAATACATTCCATATTTAAATTACAATTGTGCAAGGGAAAAGTTAATAATGTTTCCAACTGGATATGAGAAACTGGATGTACATGACTTGCAGAGTCAAATAGAAATAAACCAAATCCCAACTCACTTAACAAACCTTTTACTCATGCCATGAAATTCAAAGACTATTTGGGTCACGCCGTCAAACTATATACTCGTACCTTAACATTCACAGCAGCTTATCTTTATGGCGTTGCATCCAATAAAAGAATCTTTAGTCAAATAAAAATTTTAAAAATATATATTGCACGCTACAATGAGGGATGACAGACTTGACAGCCTAATGCTTTTAAAATATGAAAGTGAAATAGGGAATTTTATTAAACTAAGCGATGTTATTAACAGGTGGGCTTCTTTGAAGACCACAAGAATTAATATTAAGTGAAAGCTAGTCGGATGTGCCAATCCCAAAATTTTCTTCTAGTCCATACATGTTAATGCCTCAAAATTTGCAATCACAGTGCCAAAATTAAATGACAATTCTTTGCCGATAATAACAAACTCTAAAGGTATAGATTTGTTGAATTGTGTGCATTTGAAAAGGGGATATAAGCATAGCATTTTTCAAACAAATAATTGAATTTCGGAACCCAGCCTCTTAGATGTCTGCAACCAAAATTCCTTACTCAAAGTGCGCAAAAGCAATAGCTTTGGACAGTATAGACCCAAGCCTAATAAGGATCTATTTATGTGGAATTGCTACTTATGTGGAATATGAAGTTTGACTAAATTCCGTGCATTAGTTTTTGAGATACAGCTATCGCAAAATCGTGAAAAATGCTGCATAGCAGCGTCACCTGCTATATGATATACATAAAAAGCTAATCTGGATCAAATAATGTCAAGGTTTAACAGAATATGACGTTTGATCAAATTCCGTGCAATAGTTTTTGAGATATAATTATCGCTAAAATGATGTAAATCGTGAAAAATGCCGCATAGCAATGTCACCTGTTGGACGATTTACACCAAAAACAAATCAGCACCAATTTTTATCAAGGTACAGTCAAACCTTGTTAACACGAACTGTTTCCGATTGCCTCGTCCAGTTGTATGTAATGTAGTTTTCCGATAATACGAACTACTTTTAATACGAACAAAAAAAGTTTCCCATTGAGTGTTCACATTAACGAGGTTCGACTGTATAAGTGAATCTCTAAAGTTTTATTAAATTTCGTGCATTAGTTCTTGTGTTAGTGCACCCACAAAATTTGTATCACATATAGACAGACAGATATTTTCTAAAAACAGTCGAATCGTGTTCAGGATTTACTAAAACGTATAAATCAGTCTAAAACCGAAAGTCGAATTTTTTCGCGAATCCAATACTTTCCTCTTGTAAAGATAGAAGAAAGTAAAAAGCGTATTTATTTTTTTAGTAAACAAACCCATAATTAGAATTTTTATGTTTTCAGTTTCAGAATTTTTTTTGGAAAGGAATTTTTTATGCAAAAATATCATTTTAATTATTAAACACGTTGTGCATATCATTTTAGTCGAAAATTGGAGCAATTTGTTTCAAGTTGGGAAATTTTCGAATTCTCCCCCCCCCCCCCCGAAAAAATATCTGTGGTTACGCCCTGAGTTAAATTATATTTATTTATTATTGAAATAAATTTATTTCTCTCGCAACACAAAAGAATATAATCAAAATAGCTTTCTAATATTTAAAATGTTCATTAACAAGTAAATAATTCCTTAGCTTATAATTATACATTGAAATTTTCAACTCCACCCAGACAGGAAGCATAATCCATTTTCGACTAGTAGCTAATTTCGTTATCATTTTCTCGTACAATTTATTTTGTTTTGATTGAAACATAGCAGAGTAGGGAAAAAACGAGGGATTATAAGATTGAAATTTTCCCTAACACCGAAATCTCATTTTCTTCTCCAAGAATAATCTTCTCTTTCATCTGCGGTTATTGTTTACACTGGAGTAAATGAAAAAAACAGTTTTTCTCGTAACAGCCGGAAATACATAGTTTTTAAAGGCACGTGCAGGTCGATTTTTTTTTTTTTTTCTACAATCTAAAAATAGTTAAAACATTCATTTAGTGTTAATTTGGAGTGTGTAGCGGAATGGTCAGTTGAATTTTAAATTAATATGAAAGCATAAGAATTATAAAACTATTTTTATTGTCATCTTTCACAATGGTGCTCATCCTGTATATGATGGAAATCAGCCCGCCCTGCAGAGCGGTTTTAATGACTATAAAACAGCTTGGATTACAAGTGGAATTGAGGGAACAAAATTTAGTGGTTGGTAATTCTAAGCGACATACGGATTTTGTAAAGGTGAGTTTTAAAATACTGATAAAACATTGATTATAATAATTTTTTGTGAGTTTCTTTTAAATATTTGATTCATTTTCGTTTTGTTGTAACAAAACGAATGTAACAAAAATCATTAATAAACTTACCTTTATTTCACACACACAATTTTTTTGTTTCAGTGTGTGTTTTTATGTGGTTAATATTTTATTTGCAAAAAAAAAAAAATATTATGCATATATATATGCATATATATATATATATATATATATATATATGCATAATAATTTTTTTACCCCCGTGGTTTAACCCCGCTGTGCATGTCGCAAGTCATGCCGCCTGTCTCCAATGGTTTAATTTCTTCTAGTTTTAGTTACTGCATATTGTTTGGGGCTTGCTGTTTTTAAAGTTTGTTGTTTTTTAAAGTTAGTAATTTTTAAGTTAATTTAGTTGTTGTCATTTGGTTTAGTTTATTTTTTATCTTTGGATCAGTTCTGTGGTTTTGAATTTTTGGTTTCTTTTTTATATATATAGATAATAATTTTTATGCAATATTTATATATATATATAGGTGCAGATTCACAGTCGCCAGTCGCCAAGTGGCGACTAAATGTTTTGTGGTCACCACTAAATTTTTGGTGTCTAAACCGCCATGTGTTTTTTTTCTTATAGAAAAACAAATGTTTGAAGTGTAATTTGATTTTTATATTGCAAAATAATCTCACACATTCACAATTTTTTTTTAATATGTACTTTTATATGACAAAATCAAAATAAGAAATAGTGTTTTCCTAATAATCCTTACTGTCATGAGTGCTTAGCTTATACATATTTTTTTAACATTATCTTTCACAATTTCATCTTCTTACTGTACATAGTTTAACATTTATATTATTCTAAATTAATATTCAAATTTCGAGAATTTCATGATTAAATTAAACATACACATTTGAAGTAATAAGTTTGTGTTTTATTATACATGTGCATACATTAAGGTGTCCGCCTACCTTTAAAATACAATTTTCGGTCAAAAATCCGATTTTCTATATTTGTTTTAATATTAAAACTTGACATTTTAGCTTTCTAAATTGGTTTGAATTTTGCTTCTATCTTGCTTAGAACCTGAGTTACAGGCATTTTAATATTAGTCAGTCGCAAGTTTTGAAACTATAAAGGCAGCCTTCCGCTACCAGATCATCAAGAAACTAGTTGGATGTGCCAATCCCAAAACTTTCTTCTATCTCATGTCAATATTTCGTTATAATTAGTCTTATTAGTATTTTTATTAGAATTAAGCATAACTTCATACACTTTTCGATGGTACAATATTGAAAATTGCACAAAAACCGCTATTACAGCGCCCCCTTCCGGCGGAATTTTTCCAAATTCAGGGAGGAGCTTCTTGCTATGGCTAAAAACATACACAAAAAATTTGGTTCAGTTCTATGCATAACTTCATACACTTTTCGGTGGTACAACATTCAAAATGCACAAAAATCGTTATTACAGCGCTCCCTACCGGCGGATTTTTTCCAAATTAATGGAGGACCTGCTTGCCATAGCCAAAGACTTTGAGAAAGAATTTGGTTCAATTCTGTGCATAACTTCATACAATTTTTGATGGTACAATGGCGCCATATGGACACACGGACAGACAGACATTTTCTATAAACATGTTTTTTAGAATCTCTGACCCCTAAAACGTGTAAATCCTTCGAAAACCGGAAGTCGAAAAAAATGTCGATTACAATACTTTCTTCTATTGAAGATAGAAGAAAGTAAAAAAAGGATAACTGTTGTAAATAACACAGATGGTGAACTTAATAAATCAAGAGCTTTTTAAAATTATATATTTCATTTTATAGGTAAAATCTGTTTTTTAATTATATTTTCTACTTTTTCTCCAAATGAAAAATTTAACATTTTGCTTTATCTCAAAACATCATAACTCGAAAAACTATAATTGTAACGTTGTGAAACTTTGCAAAAATACTCTAAAGGAGTTTATTTAGATAATGTGCTTCTATTATGATTACAGTTAATTATTTTTTCATATTTTAGTTGATACAAGTTATGAAATGTCATATTTTCTTGATTTTTCTGTGTGTAAAAACGTTAACTTCTATATTTTTATTAATAACATAGTTATAATTATGAAAATGCTTCAGTACCTGAAGAAAGTTTCATTAATCATAATAAAATTTACAGAGTAAAAATATCTTCATTTAAATTTCAGTTTTGATGTTTTGCAAAAGTGCAATTTTATAGCAATTTTTATATATGTCTTGAGCCTTAAAAAAAAACTATTTAAAAATATACACATTTTTACATCTTATTTACAATTTTTAACTGTATTATACCTATAATATAGTTTATATCTATGATATAATGCACATAAGTAGGCAATTTTTCAAATATTAAAAAAATCCCTTCCGAAAGTAGGCAAGCACCTTAAATAAATTATTTTTCACTTTGAATTCCTGAGCACTTTTGTTTAGTTTTTTCCCCACTTGTTTTTATGCGTTTGTTTCAAAATGTGGCCACTGGATATTTTGGGCCTCAGAGCCAGTGACTCCTTCCAGATTTTGGGAATCTGCACCTATAATGTATATATATATATATATATATATATATATATATATACATTTGTACTCAAAAGATAATATACAATTTCGTATAATAAAAATGACTTAATCTTTTATTCAAAGATGGCATGTAGTTATATTTTATATTAAATGCTATAGTAAAAAAAATAAATAGAAAACATCTTAATGAATAAAACGTACCAGGTAATCTCAATATATTTAGAATCTTAAGTATATTTTAAACGTTGAAGATATCAAAAAAATAAAGGAAATTAAAATATTTAATCTCGAGCATGTGTAGAAATTATGTCCCATAATAAATAATATATATATATATATATATAATAAATTTGAAATCACAAATCTATGAAGAAATTGATAAAGTTCTAAAGGTGATTTAGAAATGAAGATATGAAACCAGTATGTAAAATAAGAAACTATGAATGACTCACAGAATCATCAGAGGAGTTTGTGAGTTCATTCATGGAAGATGCGTTATTTCATCCAATTTTGTCGGCATTAAGCCTAAAATGACAAAATTTAGCTCCTTATAACGCAAACATTACAGAAAATAGATTGGATCTGGATTAATAAATTGGAACTGGATTAATAACAATAATGTTTAGAGTTGCCATCTTAAGTCCAAAAAAATAATAATAAATAAAAGGAATGAAAATGATTAAAGAAATCAAGAAAATACTTAGATTAACTTTTAGTTAAACTAGAATGAAAAAAATAGGAATAAACTTAATAAGTACTGAGTAAAATAACAAGTACATGTAAGAAAGAATAACGTAAATAAAAGGCTAAATTTGAAATAAATAATAGGTTGAAAAAAAAAAAAAAAAAAAAAGAATGATAATAATTTTAGATAGGAGGGACAACAAACAAACATTTAAATATTGTGAACTGAAAGATTAATGTTAAAGTAAATACATTTGGATTTCAAGTGAATGAGATAGCAATAATGGTACATAAGGTTAATATTTCACTTTCTTATTACCAGTCCATTTCTCTTTTTAGTATAATATTAGTTACTATTGTTTATTTATGGATTTTCATAACATTTTTTCATTTTAAAAAAATCAGTATATTTGTTAAATTTCAAATTCATGTGTATCATTAAATAATCTTGATTAGTTGAGGTAAAAATAGAAGAAAAAAATTAGACATGTAGGCAAATATTTTTAGCTTTTAATAGAAATGACGCTGACGCTGGTATAAAAAGAAAAAAGTATAATCAAAGAATCATAATTTAGTAGAATTTAAATACTTCCTTAATTAATAAATCGTAAAAAAATAGTTTTTTTTTAAATTAAAGTACAATTTCCGTTAAAATATCTACCTATGAACATATATGGTATAAAAATGTTGGACTTGCATTCTTAATTTTGCTATTGAATACATCATGCTTCTATTCAGTTAATTATGCTCAATAATTTCATTTAAACATATTATCATTTTTAAGTTACATTTTAATATATTATGTTTATGTAAGGATATATTTTGTCTGTTCTGGTTTAGTGAAATCTGAATAGTTAATATTTAGAGCAGGGATGCACCGAATATCCGGCTCAGTGTTAAATTCCTGAGGGGACATTCCACTGGGCCACACCCTTAACACTGACATGTCCTCCCGGAAGATTTGAGATTTTATACTTTTTAATGGACAAATGTCAACCCCTCCCCCCCCCCCGCCCCGGAACTCTCTAAAATACCCCACCGGAGCCTCCGAAATCTCTCCCGTAGAAAAACGCTTGAATTCAACACTGTCCGGCTCTTGCCGGATACCCCGCTTATTTGGCTCTCAAATCGAATATTCGGTCCGGCCGAATACTTTAATATCCAACTGTCAGATAGTGAATCATTTTTAAAATTAGATTTTTAACGTTATCAAAAAAGTAGTGCAAATTTAATTTTTTCCTTACTAACATTATCCTATTAAAAGCAATATTAACAAAAATAAATGCTCATATATTTTCTCAAAAATGAAATTATAGGGTTTATATTTAAAGTATGGCGACAACTAACTATTTATAATTAAATTTTATTAAAAGCAAGTTATGATACTGGAACATTAAACGCTCAGTATTGTCAGGCTGTTAATCTGTTACGTTTTTTATCACAAATATTTCCTTGTTCTGAGAATAAGCGTTCACTCATCTGGTGGTCTCTTTGTCTAGTGTTTTCAACATTTGTAAAGTGAAAATGATTTTATTGAATCTTTTTTCACGATTTTGTTAATGGAAAGAAGACCAGCTGTATTAAAATAATACTGATAATGAAAAGAATTGTGCCACTTTCTTAAAAAGTTCACTGTCCTCATTGTTTTACAAAACAAGATACTTTACAACGATGAACTTCTTCTCTATTTAAATCCTGTTAGAAGACATTTGTCATAGGAAAAGAAAATAATAATATGTATGTAGGCAAAGAAAAAGCTACTTCAATAGGATGTTTAGTAATTATAAATAAACTAGATTTACAGTAGACTCCCTCAAATCCGCACAGCTTTGGACCAGAGGTTATGCGGATTTTAGAATTTTGAGGATTTCTGGTCATTGCTTTGTTTACATTTTTTAAACATTAATTTGAATGTAATAATGCAATCGAAAATATAATAAAGGCTGGCAATATAATAAATATTAAAATAATTAATTAAAGTAATAAACTAAAATGATAAAAAGTAAGATAATTTTAAAAATGAGTAAATTATTAAAAGTAAAGCTCAAGTAAATAATTAATGTATAATTAAATCTATAATAATAAAGAAAGAAGTTTGTGTGTGAGTGAGTGAGTGTGTCGACGGTGTTCTGAAGAGACCGCTGCACGTAGAGCTACAAAATTTGGGGAAAAGCTACGTCTATATATGAAGTTTTGCACCTCGAAGCCCGATTTTCGATTTTTTAATTAGATTTTTTTTTTAATTTTTTATGCGATTTTTAGCGCTTTTTTATGTTTCGAGGCGATTTTTCCATATAAGTGAGAAGAATATGGTTTCTTTCTTTTAACCCAATATAGTAAATTTTGTTCTCTTTTCAAAAAAGTTTATTCGGAATTCGTGCAGCGATTTTTAAATTTTTAGCGAATTTTTTATGCAGTTATCGAACAGCATTTAATGCTGTTCCATACAAATAAGGAGGTTACCGTAGAGGGACATAGTTCTATCGCCAAATGCAGCCAAGTTTGTCGCCAACTTGGCGGTATATCACCAAATTTGGCGATCAAAATGAGTCGCCAAAAGTGACGCCAACTTGACGATATCTCTAATATTTCGCCAAATTCTCATACACTTCCATTGTAAACCAATATGGATTACTTTCTTACAGAAAATGAACAAATTGAGATATTTTAATGCAACAAAAACTAATATTAATTTAAGGGATTATATTAATTCGATTTTTCCACATTAGGAAAAAGAATGCGGTATCTTTCTTTTAACCCAATATAGTAAATTTTGTTCTCTTTTCAAAAAAGTTTATTCGGAATTCGTACAGCGATTTTTGAATTTTTAGCGAATTTTTTATGCGATTATTGAACAGCATGTAATGCATGTCCATACCTATAAGGGGTGTTACCGTAGGGGGATCCAGTTCTATTGTCAAATAACGCCAAGTTTGCCGCCAACTTGGTGATATATCGCCAAATTTGGCGACCAAAATGAATCGCCATAAGTGACGCCAACTTGGCGATATCTCTCATTTTTCGCCAAGTTCCGATAGACTTCCACTGTAAATCAATAGGGTTTATTAGCTTACAGAAAATCAGCAAATTGAGATATTTTAATGCAACAAAAACTAATATTAACTTAAGCATTATATTAATTATATTTAAGGGAGTCCAAGTAAATTAATTACGAATAAAAGTAACATGATCTAATGCTTCGCATGATTTCCAAAACATAAATTTTAAGAGAGCCCACAGGTCAAAGGAATTATATTTGAAACCTTTATCCAATTATAGTAAATTTTGACTTTCGTGATTTTTGAACTTTTTGTGATTTTTAATGCGATTTTTACGTTTCTTCGCGATTTGCTGCAATTTTTTGGCATTCCATTTTTGATCTAAAGTACATTCTGCCCTCATTTCAATAAATTTTATTCGGATGTCGTATAGCAATTTTCGAATTCTTCGGGAATTTTGTATGTGATTTTTAGTGTATTTTAGCGATTTGCTACGATTTTTTCCACAATAATGAAAAGAATCAACTTGCAATCTTCGAACATAATATATAAATTTTTTTCTCTTTTCAGAATTTGAGAAGCGATTTAAAATTTTTTCGCGATATCGTATTGTGATTTTCAGATCTTTTTCGTAATTCCTGCTGTTTTTTGACGTACCCGGGCAACGCCGGGCAAGTTCGCTAGTATCCCTAATAAAGATGACATACAATTTCCTTGAGTTATTTAATGAAACTTTCCTCATAAAGCTAACTTATTAATTCACATCAAAATAATAAAGTAAGGAAGTTTTATTTCAAATTTAGCCAGTATTAATAATAATAAAAGCTTGGCTAATACATAAATATATTGTGTAAAAAGATTGTGGTTACCAGTGGTATCAGCAATATCTTGATTCAGAAATAAATTTATACTTCCTTCATAAAAAACCATGAGTTCAGTCATATTGTGAAAAATTACACATTAAAATACATATGGAATGATATAAAACTAAAGAATTTTATAATTTTGCCACTACATCTGAATTGAAAGTTCCATTGTTTACATCAGCGATGATGTGCGGGTTTTGCGGATTTTATGGTTGCGCATTTGAGGGAGTCTACTGTATTACTAAGAAAAGCAAAGAAATAAATATTTATCTTTTTTATGTACAGTCGTGGGTGTTACTGGTAATACTGGTAAGTTACTGGTATCAAACGATTGGAAATAAAGTTTTCTTTTAAATGATGTATATAAAATTTGCTTAAAGGGCCATCTGCATATCAAAACAAACTTAAACTTTCTTTTTTTTTCAATAGCAACATCCAAGTTTGACACCATAAATAAATTGTACACCCTTCAATTAGCCTAAATCCAAATTTTCATGAAATTCGTATGATTAGTTTCCGAGAAATTAATTATTTTAAAATAAGCCTATTTTAGGGGCTATATCCAAATTGAAGTTCGGTACTCGATTGCTGATATGCTACAGAATGGCTATGTCACTTTTATTAAAGTATTATTTCTTGCAATAGAACATTTCACTCGCTTAATATGTTTAGACTATTTCCAGCCCAAATGTTTCAATAAAATGAGTAAAATATATATTTTTCAAATTATGCTTTCCTGGACGGCCTCTCAAACCATCATTTTGATCTTTTTTACTCATACTTCGAAAACTACTTGGAAGAAAAATTTGAAATTGAGAATTCGCATAAAACAGGACATAATAAATATAAATCTATCAAAAAAATTGTAGGTTGCAATTCATATATTTTTCGAATATTAATTCATAATTCATACTATAATTTTTTTTAAATTACAAATTCAATGTACTTGTGTTTGGGTTTTTTAATATTATAACCAGACAGAATAAACTAGTATGTTGTGGTCATCACAAAACTTTCTTCTATATAAATCACGTCAATTAAATCCTTTAAATAGTACAAGAAATAACAACGATTTAGCACCAATTCATATCAAAGTATATCTGAATTTGAAGTTGGATGAAAATTCGTGCATTAGTTCTTGAGATAGAGCTATAGCGGAAATTCTGAAAAAATGTAGCATAGCAGCGCCACCTGTTGAGCGATTTACACTAAAAGTAAACAGCACTAAACTATACTAAGGTATACCTGAATCTGAAGTTTGTTGAAAATCCAAGCATTAGTTCTTGAGAAAAAGCTATTGCGGAAATCGCAAAAAATACAGCATAGCAGCGCCACCTGTGGAGCGATTTACACCAAAAATTAAACAACACTAATTTATACGTCAATTCATGTCAAGGACTAACTAAATCTGAAGTTTGATGAAAATCCGTCCAATAGTTCTTGAGATACAGCTCTTGTGGAAATCGTGAAAAATGCAGCACATCAGCGCCACCTATTGGGCGATTTACACCAAAAATTAAACAGCACTAATTTCTATCAGGGACTAACTGAATCTGAAGTTTGATGAAAATTCGTGCATTTTTTCTTGAGTTAGAGCTATTGCGATAATCATGAACAATGCAGCATACCAGTGCCACCTGTTGGGCGATTTTCACAAAAAAGTAATCAGCACCAAACTATATCTTGGACTAACGGAATCTGAAGTTTTATCAAAATCCGTGCAGCTATTGAAGAAATCGTGAAAAGTGCCGCATAGCAGCGCCACCTGTTGGGCGATTTTCACCAAAAACTAATCAGGTCCAGTTTATATGAAGGTCTAACTAAATATGAAGATTTGTGAAATTCCGTGCTTTATTTCTTGAGATAGAGCGCCCACAAAATTTTTGTCACATACAGACTCACAGACAGAGTGACAGAGTGACGGAGTGACAGAGTGACAGAGTGACAGACAGACTCACAGACAGACATTTTCTAAAAACCATCAAATCGTGTTCTGGGCATTCTAAAACGTATAAATCCGTTGAAAACCGGAAGTCGAAAATTTTCACGAATCCAATACTTTCTTCTTGTAAAGATAGAAGAAAGTAAAAATTATCACATTAGGATTATAATTTCAGGAGATATTAATAAAAATATGAAAATGTAATTTAACATTAGAAGCTCTAAATTTTGAATGTTTATCATTCAAAAACTCATCCAAATATCATCCAAATGTCATGAAATTTGGTTTCTAGGCATAGTTTGAACCGAAGATTTAAAATATAGTGTCAAAATTGGTAATTGAAAGAATCGGCCATTGAAAAAAAAACAAAGTTTGGTCTGATTTTGGATTTGTAGATAACCTCCTAAGAAAATTCTAAAAATATCGATTAAAAGTAGACTTTATTTCCAATCGTTTGGTACCAGTAACTTTCTTCTATTATAATTAGTTGCTGAGTTAGTAGGGATGTTTACTTTTTTTTTTTTTTACACGACTATATGTACATCGACACTGAATAAAAGAAGAAAAACAAGTGGGTAAGTGTGATCACAGATCTCACAGAGGGTTTCGTTTAATATTCATTTCAAAACACTTTATCCTTTTGAAAAATCTGTTAGTTCCACATTTCGCAACCAGGGGCGCACTCTATTCTAAACAAATCTCTATCCGAACGAAACTCCGTTTTACATACTACCCGTATATATATTAGTCGAAGGGATTGGGCCCATAGCACCCGAGATAAGTAGGCGCCCCTGGCGGTAAAAAGTGGAACTCAAATTTGTAAGGCTATGGTGCATAATATGAAAGAATGGTCAAAAGGGTGTCGGCAAAACTTGGAAAAGTGCTCCCAGCGTGAAAAGGGCGGAGGTTAGAAAAATTGCTTAAAATATACGTTAGAGCCCGGAGGAGTAAATAATATAAGACTTTTTGAAAATTTTATGATTTGTCGTGTGGTCTGAGGTATTCAGCTATACGTACGCAAAAATTCATGTCTCCAACTTAATTAGGGGCTCTCTTAGAAAGAATTGCTTAAAATACATATGTGGTAGCTCAAAGGGTTAAACGTAAGACCTTTTTCAAGATTTTATAATTTGTCGCCTGGCCTCAGGTGTTCTGCTATAATAAGCATGCAAAATTTCAAATCTCCAATTTAATAAGGGGCTCAGTTAGGAAGAATTGCTTAAAACACGCATGTGGGAGCCCAAAGGGTAAATGTACGACTTTTTCAAATTTTTATGATTTGTCGCATGATGGTGTTCAGCTAGTATGCAAAATTTCACGCCTCCAACCTAAATAGAGTGTCACTTAGAAAGAATTGTTTAAAATACACATGTGGGAACCCAAAAGCTTAAATGTACGACTTTTTCAAAATTTTATGACCTGCCGTTTGATGTGTGATGCTCAGCTATAAGTATGCAGAATTTCACGCCTCCAACCTAATTAGGGGCTCACTTAGAAAGAATTGTTTAAAATACACATGTTGGAGATCAAAGGGTTAAATGTACGACTTTTTGAAAATTTTATGATTTGTCGTTTGATGCGAGGTGCTCAGCTATAAGTATGCAAAATTTCACGCCTCCAACCTAATTAGGAGCTCACTTTGAAAGAATTGTTTAAAATACACATGTAGGAACCCAAAAGCTTAAATGTACGACTTTTTCAAAATTTTATGATTTGCCGTTTGATGTGTGATGCTCAGCTATAAGTATGCAGAATTTCACGCCTCCAACCTAATTAGGGGCTCACTTAGAAAGAATTGTTTAAAATACACATGTTGGAGATCAAAGGGTTAAATGTACGACTTTTTGAAAATTTTATGGTTTGTTGTTTGATGCGAGGTGCTCAGGTATAAGTATGCAAAATTTCACGCCTCCAACCTAATTAGGAGCTCACTTAGAAAGAATTGTTTAAAATACACATGTGGGAGCCCAAGGAGTTAAAAGTACGACTTTTCAAAATTTTATGGTTTGTCATTTGATGTGAGGTGTTCAGCTATAAGTATGCCAAATTTCACACCTCCAACGTAAATAGGGTGTCACTTAGAAAGAATTGTTTAAAGTACACATGTGGGAGCCCAAAAGGTTAAATGTACGACTTTTTCAAAATTTTATGGTTTGTCATTTGATGTGAGGTGTCCAGCTATAATTATGCAAAATTTCACACCTCCAACCTAAATAGGGGCTCACTTAAAAAGAATTGTTTAAAATACACTTGTGGGAGCCCAAAGGGTTAAATGTACGACTTTTTGAAAATTTATGATTTGTCGTTTGATGTGAGGTATTCTACTATAAGTATGCAAAATTTCACGCCTCCAACCTAATTAGGGTTCACTTAGAAAGAATTGTTTAAAATACATATGTGGGAGCCCAAAGGGTTACACGTTAGACTTTTTCAAAATTTTATGTTTTGTCGTTTGATGTGGGGTACTCAGCTACAAGTATACAAAATTTCACACCTCCAACCTAAATAGGGGCTCACTTAAAAAGAATTGTTTAAAATACTCATGTGGGAGCCCAAAGGGTTACATATACTACTTTTTGAAAATTTTATGATTTTTCGTTTGATGTGAGGTATTCAGCTATAAGTATGCAATATTTGCACTCCTCCAACCTAATTAGGGTTCACTTAGAAAGAATTGTTTAAAATACACATGTGGGAGCCCAAAGGGTTAAATGTACGACTTTTACAAAATTTTATAGTTTGTCGTTTGATGTGAGGTGTTCAGCTATAAGTTTGTAAAATTTCAACCTAATTAGAGGCTCACATAGAAAGAATTGTTTGAAATACACATGGGGGAGCCCAAAGGATTAAATGTACGACTTTTTCAAAATTTTATGATTTGTCCTTTGATGTGAGGTATTCAGCTATAAGTATGCAAAATTTCACGCCTCCAATCTAATTAGAGGTTCACATAGAAAGAATTGTTTAATATGCACATGTGGGAACACAAAGGGTTAAATGTACGACTTTTTCAAAATTTTATGATTTGTTTTTTGATGTGAGGTATTCAGCTGTAAGTATGCAAATTTTCACGCCTCCAATATAATTAGAGGTTCACATAGAAAGAATTGTTTAAAATACACATGTGGGAGCCCAAAGGGTTAAATGAATGACTTTTTCAAAATTTTATGATTTTTCGTTTGATCTGAGGTGTCTATCTATAAGTACGCAAAATTTCATGCCTGCAACCTAATTAGGGACTCACTTAGAAAGAATTGTTTAAAATACACATGTGGGAGCCCAAAGGGTTAAATGTACGACTTTTTCAAAATTTTATGATTTGTCGTATGATGTGTGGTGGTCATCTATAAGTATGCAAAATTTCAAATCTCCAACATGTGTAGTTTCTGAGAACGGGCTCTGTGACGGACAGACAGACAGACAGACAGAGGAGCGAGACGAATAGGGTTTCGTCAGATAAACGAAACCCTAAAAACGACTATGTGTATTAAAATAAGCAAAAGGCAAAACATGGTTAAATTTCAATATTTAATTACTACAAAACATTTGTTTTTAAGTAACTTTATTTTAAGGAATTTAAATACAGTATTAATATTTGAATGACAAAAAATTATAATAGTTTAAAGTTTTTCTCCTTTAAGCAAGTATAAAATAGAAATAGAAATATTACTTTTGAAATTAAAAATAAAAAGGTGTTCGGCCGGATACGGAATAGTCCGTAAAAATTTTTGTACTAGATATTCGATATCCGGAATCTGGCAAAAATCCACATCCAGTGCATCCCTAATTTAGAGTTCACCAAAGCCTGTGATACTTTGCAGTGTGTTATACAACCAAATCGAACTCAACCAGTGATGTGAGAAGAGTAAATATCCAGTGGTTTGGCATCTATTTTTTGGGTATATACCCGGGTATTTACCCAAGGCCTGTTTAAATACCCTAAAACTGGGTATTTTCATATTTCGCTGTACAGTATCATAATCTTGAAAAAATTCTTGAAATCATATAGGTGGGAATGTTTCAAATATGATAGCAGCATCCAGTTTAATTAAAGAAAAATACCTACATGTTGTCCGATTGAGTGGCCTTTAAAATCTTTTCCGTTCAGTAATGTTCTGATATTTTTACCAGGCAATTATGAATTTTTTTTTATTTTGACAAACTTAATTTATAAATCCGTGCCGACTCGGCCTACAGGCGCATGTAGATTTCGAAGTTAAGTACTAATTTCACCAACAAAAACTAAATCGTGATGATATATAAACCCACTTTAACAATTTTATCTGGCCGCTTTTGACGAGTTTTTAATTTCATTTTTATATAAGAACTGGTTTTATCAGAATCTTGTTAAGGCCAGTATTCAAAAAATATTTTTCCATGCTCAACTCGAAATTTTCTGACACATTTTCAGATTCATTTTTAAAAGGAAAAACATGAAAATTGCTGACGTTTATTAAGACATTTATAAATGACCTATGTTTTTATTTTTCGTTCAATTAATTACAACTTAATTTATAAAGAATTATTTTCTCAGTAGGAAATTTTCGTTTCCAACACAATCGCTTCGAGAAATTCCGTTCAAAATGCCCATCTTTGACATCATTTTTATAAATATATTGCGCCTCAATCAAAAAATCGACCATTACGGTATATAATATAGTTTTTGAATACGAGAACCTACCATTTGGATGCGTTTGAAAGAAAAAATGAATTTAAAAATGAGTCAGAAAATAAGCAGTTTGGATTTGAGTACATCCTTAATTAGATATTTTTTCCTTCATCCTCGATGTAGTTTTAATTTGTTTTTGATCCAAGCATTCGTCCTATCAAAAACTTGTCAGTATAGAAGTTGTAGATAATATTAAGAAGATATATAATAATTTCATGCAGATTGAATATCTTGGGAATTGACGAAGTTATGGATTTTTTACTTCTTCAAACCCTCTTTTTGTTTTCGTTTTTAATTTGTTTTTGCGGCCAGAATTGGTCCTATCAAACAATTGTCAGTATAAAAGTTGTAGATAACAGTAAGACAATTTATAATAAATTTAATTGGATTTGATATCTTGAGAATTGATGAAGTTATGCATTTTTTTTCCCCAAAACCCTATTTTTTTCGCCCCTTGAGCCCATTTTTAGTTTTATCAAAAATCTCTCATGCATAAATTTTTGACCCATTTTTTAGAAGTTATAATAAAGTTAATCTGGGTCGATATGTATTATAATTAAGAAGTGATGGGGTTTTTCGTTTTTCACAAAACCCCTGCCTATTTCCACACCCTTGGTCCGATTTTACCCATTAACGAACTTGGCCGAGATTTTATGCCCCTTGATTTTATGTATCAGTTTGGAAAAGATTTGTGCAGAATTATGGAAGTTATCGCGTCCATAAAAAAGTGATGCAGCTAGATAGATAGATAGATAAAAATTTTTACTGGGGATGGTTTTGGGTTCTAGGGGTCATGATCAGTGTAGATCAGTGTAGTGAAAACCATCAAACGAAGCAACCATTTACATGCAGTATTCAGTCGAATTCTAGATGAAAAAGTGGGGAAAAATCATTCCTTGAAATTCCCAAGAACTATATACGGAAGCTTTTTGCGCTGTCTTAAACCTTTAATGCCCAAACTATATTTTAAAATTTGCTTTTAATTGAGATTATTTCCCTAAATATTTTTTTAACATAAAAAAAGCTTCTAAATTTTTGTGTCATTACAGAGAAAGGCACTTCTTAAATGCACAATCAAAATAAAATAATGCAACACGTTTCAAAAATCTTTCTTCATCAATCACAAAAAGACCGTCCTACGAACCATACAAAACAAAACAAAAAGTTTTCTTTCCGTTCTTGAGGTTGTAATATGTAATACAATTTGGATGTGCATCACATTAATTGCATCACTTTGTAAGGGGAAACTGCAATTTACTCCAAAAAGAGAAAAATGGGAAGTTCATGTTCCAACGTTAGACAAAAAAACTAGTCTGTACTACCATTACCCCGCTGTATGGAGAAATGGCTATCTACGCTAGGATACCTTAACGTCCATAAAAGAACCCTTGATGCATTAAATCTTAAAGGAAAGCAAAATTCAACCAAAAAATCGATTTTTACTTTTTTATATCATTAAATAGTTTAAACTTTTATCTTTCCAACGATGTGTCACATATGTTTATATATATAAAAAAAATAAGTGTTGAAATTATTCCTTCTTTTCTAACAGTACTTCACAGCTTAGTGGCCATTTAAATCTTTAATTGATTTTTTCTCAAAACTTATTTTTCATGTTTATGTTCCGTTTTTTCAATATTTATTAAACTTAAGAACTCAGATTTTTTTTAATACTTATATTATGTTATATTGTACAGTTTAACACAGGGATTTAATGATTTGTTGAGAATTGTTTATTTTAGGCAGCGAAATCTTACCAAATAGGATAAATTAAAAATGATTTTCAATAAATGTTAAGTTTCACTTAGAAAAAAAATGGCCTGTTAAAATACGTAAAGCATGCTATTCTAACTACTCTAAAAAAATCTAGACCTCTATCTTTCACTATTTCTGAGAAAAGGGTACATAAAGTTGGTGAATTTAACATGGCGGAAATAGGGCTTTCCCGGTCCCCTTAAGGTATATCACACACTAAATAGGCAAGCGACAAAAAAGCGTAAGTCAAGAGACATTTCACCCTATTAACAAAGAAGAAACCGGTTTGAACGCTACAATTTGTCTCCTGTCTCACGCTTTTGTCTGCTTGTCTGTTCAATGTGTGATCTGCCTTAGAAAGCAATAATGAGAAATTAAACTTATGGTTGAAAACTATTATCCCAAAGAATTAAAAGCATAAAAATATGATAAGTTTTTATTACAAATTATGGCAATTAATGAAGAATTTTATCAGCTAAAGAGAAAAGTTTTAGATCATGAGTTTTGGATTCATATTAAAAAAGTCCCCTTTTTAAAACCAGTTGTAGAACGAATTGAATCTTTTCAATCAAATAAACATCAGATTGATTTAGCATATGGAAAACTTAATACCATAATATATTATCTACATAGCTACTTCCTGTATCTTTATTGAAAAGAAAAGAGAAAGTAAAACTTATTCAGGAAAAATTTACAAATAAATAAATAAAATAAAATAAAAATAAACCCATTAGTTTTCTCCATCCTGCAATAGATATTTTAAATCTAGTGATGCAAAGAGGTACGGTTGGCCAAAAAAAAAAAAAAAAAAAAAAAAAAAAAAGAGAAAGAAAAAAACATTTAACGTCCAAATTCCAGAGAAAAAAAAAACAGAAATAGCCATTTGACAGTTAATTATGACTCTTTCAAATTAAGTTTACAAAAAAGAGGGTTTAAGAATCATCTTCACATCAAAATTATACTAAGCTACGAGCATCTAATTGTGACATCATATTTGGCTTTTTCTGTAAATTTTATTTTAGGATACCAAATTGGAAACTATTCGGTCAAATTATGAAGGTAATTATGAAGGTTTAAAATTTGGAACTTCTAATGCTCAAATTATTTGTAAGTGTTGCAAAAGAGGCTATGTTTCAGATAGCTTTTTAAGCATAACTCAAGAACTAGTTGGCGGAATGAGCTGTAATTTAAATTTTATCACAATTATAAGTCCCAGAAATCGACTTCTGTTAAAAAATTCATTAGTTACATTTAATTTTCTTTTCGAAAATTTATTTAAAAAATATTTTTTTAAAAATATGAATTGTAACCAATGAGTATTTTTTACAAAATAGATTTCTAAAGGTTTCAAATATGTGAATTATAAAATTGTAGCCTATTGTGCAAAGTTCTGGAATCATGCTTAAAAATTCTATCCACATTGCAATCTTTTTTGCAATGATTAAAAATGAATTTAACACTAGGAGTTCGAAATTTTAAATCTTCATAATTCCTAAACTGCTTGACAAAATGGCTTTCCGTTTGGTTTCTAAAGCAAAATGTAATGAGAAAGCCAAATATGATGTCAAAATTATTGTGTTTGTATTGAAAATTGAGTTTGGTGCAATTTCAGCCTGAAGACGAGCCTTAATAGTTTTTTTTTTAATATAACATGAACGGATACGTAATTTCCTATAGAATGCCTATTTTAGTTGTTATCTGGGGAAATTTGGTGAATAAAATGCATGAGGTCAGTTTCTAAATCTTTTTTTTTTTTTTTTTTTTTTTCCGATTGCATCTTAAAACTGTCAAATATACACATTTATTTATGAAATTGGTCATCCTATGAAATTAGATAGCATACATCTTTAGACGAATGTGGTTATTTGGAGAGAAAAAGAGTGTATCAGTGAATGAAAAGTCTTGGGAAGAAAAATTAGAGAATGTGTCCCCTTTATGGGAGCACTACAGTGCGTGTCAATGGTTTAACCCTCTAGTTCATACTGTTGCCAATTGGCAACATATTAAAATTTCCCTCCTTATTGTTTATTTACAGTTGTCTCTTGACAACTTTATGCTTTACGTATTCATGTTGGTCCTATATTTAGATTTAGTTCATAAAAAGTATCATAGTTGGCAATAGTTGTTTATAAATTACAAATAAAAAGCAACTTTTGATACTTTCCATTTTGTTAGCCATAGTTGGATTTCTAACTCGTATAAAAAATATTTAACATGCAAAATTTCATTTGAAAAAAATATTTCTGAAAAAAAAATATACTTTTAAAAGTTATTTTAAATAATTTTCAGTTATGTTTATTGGAACAAAATTTGCATGCACATGAATATACATTTGTTGCCATTTGGCAACACCATGAATTGAGTTCCGCTTTTGTAAACATTTTGAGCATTGTTTGTTTCACAACTGGTTCGCATTATATTTAATTTTTTTTCAGTTTTATCACCATATGTCACCCTAACTCGATAAACGACTCTTATTAAATACAAAATCTTCTCAGTTTACTGTAAAGCCAGGGACATGCGGGCAGCTGCCCCGGGACTCCCGATTTGAGGGGTCCCCCGTAATGGCAGATATAATTTTTTTTAAAACGGGAGCCAAATGATAAAAAATGGCCAAAATACATCTTTTTCAGATTTAAAGGAGCTCTATTCTCCTTCCCTTGTACTTCCGTGTCCATGCCATCCTGAAGGTACCAGTTACATCATCAAAAAAAGCCAATGATTAAAATTTTATAGTAACAACTTAGTAGTCCATTGTTTTCAGCTTTATGAAACTTCTAAAGATGTCAGAAAGGATAAAATTGATCACTGGCCACAACATTTAGATAAAAAACAACGGTGTAAAGTTCTGGGCTGTATACACTGTAAAAAAAATCACAGTAATTTTACAGCAAAAAATGCTGGCAATATGGGTGCCAGCAAATTTTGCCGTAAATATACAGCAATTTTGTTTTTTTGATTTTACAGCACTCTTGTAGATTTTCAGCATTTTTTGCTGTTAATTTTACAGTAGTTTTGTTTTTTAGATTTTACAGCACTTTCGTAGATTTTCAGCATTTTTTGCTGTTAATTTAACAAATTTTGTATTTTAGATTTTACAGTACTTTTGTAAACTCTCAGCATTTTTTGCTGTTAATTTAACAAATTTTGTTTTTTAGATTTTACAGTAGTTTTGTAAACTTTCAGCATTTTTTGCTGTTAATTTAACAAATTTTGTTTTTTAGATTTTACAGTAGTTTTGTAAACTTTCAGCATTTTTTGCTGTTAATTTAACAAATTTTGTTTTTTAGATATTACGGTAGTTTTGTAAACTCTCAGCATTTTTTGCTGTTAATTTAACAAATTTTGTTTTTTAGATTTTACGGTAGTTTTGTAAACTGTCAGCATTTTTTGCGGTTAATTTAACAAATTTTGTTTTTTAGATTTTACGGTACTTTTGTAGATTTTTAGCATTTTTTGCTATTCAACATAAAATTCTTTTTTGATTGTACAGAAATTTGTAGATTCTCAGTACTTTTTACTATTAATTCATCACCAGCTTTATTTTTTAGGTTTTACATAATTTTTTGCTGTTAATTTACTACAGCAATTTTTTTTTAAACAGCACATTCGTAAATTTTGCACGAAGGCTGTGATATTTTACGCCTTTATTTTCAACAACTTTGTAACAAGCAGCATACAGACATACCATGAAGAATGTACAAAATACTTGAATAACAATTATTTTCTAAATATATTTTTTCCCGATATATCAGAATTTCTGTAATTGAATAAGAAAAATTTCCATATGGTAATAGTGGCATACAAAACTTCACAGCCTTTAAATGATATGGCAAGCAAAATTTTATTTACTTATTATCATGGCCCCATTAAATCATTGGTCAAATTGGACAGTGGTACTAGAGCTCATAAATTTTAGAAAAACAAATCTTTAAAATACGCACTCTGAACTGCTGGCATTTAAAAAAAAAAAAAAAAAAACTATAAGAAAGGAGCTTTAAGTCTCCCATCCTGTCAGGCGAAGACACTTACTGAACTTACGGATTTCCATTTGATAGCTGATGTTGATCCCTACATCTGTTTCTTACCCCCCCCCCCCCCCAAAAAAAAAACTTTTGTTTTACTTTTTCGATTTGGATTGTAGTTTTTTTTTAGATGACACACTTATTTTCGAAACTGGTTCGGAAAGTTTAAGTAACTTCATTGAAAAATACCTGTAATCAAAAAAGTAAAAAAAAGGGCAGATGTGGGAATCGACATCAACTATAAAAAAAAAAAATAAAATATCAAAATGCAAATGAGATTATAACCTTTCCAAAAGGTTTAGCATTAGTTTGAAAGTGTCTTTGCTGATGGGACAGGAGCCTTAATGAATTATGCCTTGGGCTTCTTTAGATTTATGGGGCCCTTTTTAGACTAGCTTTAAGATTTAAAAAAAAAAAAAAAAAAAAAATCTATAAACCAGGGATGTCTACCCCCCAAAAAGCTCCGATGGATTCTTTCCAAATATTCCACTGACAAGTAGGTTTTAATGTTTTTTTAATGGCAAGTTTTCTGTTAGTTGGGCAACACCAATTGCCAAACACCATATATCAAATATTTAATTACTGTATTATACTAAACTACCAGCTGTTACAGTAATTTCATTACTTATATCACCAACTGCCAAATGAAGCAATACTTGGCGAAATATCATTGGCACCCAGCTAACAGAAGAGTACCCCTTTTTATCAAATACAGTAAAGTAAAACCTGCAAAAATTGAACATTTTCATAACAGAAAAATAGTCTCTACAATAAAGTAGTACAATTATACCTCTTTGAAGTGGAATTTCTGACCAGTCCATTTAGCTATTCCATTTTTATAAGTTTTACTCCATTCTACTTTTTCTCTTTAATTCAACTGTCTAAGAAACATTTTTCTACTTTATTTTCTAATCTAGTTTCATATGCAGTTTCTAATATATGAAGCTGATTAAATTTCTGATAAGAAGTAAAATGTGAAACAGATTTCTTTTCATCAGACACATAATTTGTTTTAAAATTAAATAGTTATGCTATTCAGTAAACTTTTTTTTTTTTTTTGTAAATAAATTTAATTTGAATAAGATTTTTTCGAGGAATAGAGGCAGTTTTAATTAAAAAAAATTATCACATTTTAAAGTTGAATGGATACTATATTCCTCATTCATAATTTATCTAAGATACATAAAACGATCATGGATTTATGAAGCTTTTGCTTGTCAGTTTGCTATATATATAATAAGTATAATTGTAGACATGTATACATAAGTTTAGTAATAAAATTTAAGTTTAGTAATAAAATTATCTTGGAGCTGAACTTTAAAAAAGAACAAGGTACTTTCAATTTTTCTATTAACAGTGAATCTTCATACAATAAAATCTTGATAATGAAACAGTTGTGGATTTTATAAGCTTTGTTTCCATTAAAAGTTTATTGAAATATGAAAAAGTTACATTAAATCTTGAAAAATGAAAATGATTTATTAAATTCATCCAAAGACTTGTATTGTTCGAGCATAGTTAAATAATAATGGTTGGTTGGCACTGCTAGTGCTATCACTGTTATTGGTTGAAAAAAAAAAAAAAAAAATTATGTTGAACATAGTAAAATTGACATCAATTTGTTTTAGATAAAACATGCCACATCAGGGTCATAAGAATATTCTTTTTTGAATGTATGCTTATACCCTGTTCAGATCGGATATTTAAGATATCTTAGATCACCAAAATCTCTGGGGGAGATCCATAAACTATCTCAGCGAGTAATTTTTCTTCAGTTAGATACAGGCACTACCACTCACCCTGGCTCCAGTTTAACTGACTGGCTGTTGGTTTTATTTTATGCATACTTTGCATTCGTTCAAATCTCAGACACAGTGACATTCACAGATGTCGTAGATGAGTTTTGAGATGTGAACAGGCATTCAATTACAAAACAGTACAGCCTTAAAAAAAAGGCAGTCTAAGATATCTTAAACATCCAATCTGAGCAATGTACAATATGTGTGAGACATACCAAAATTAAGATCATAAGGCCCATTGATATGTATTATGTTCTTGGATTTATTTCGTTGCAAGAAAACAATTTGCATTAGAAAAATGTCTGAAAGATAATTGGAATTAAATAAATAAAAAAAAAACACATGAAAGTTGAAATTGAAAAAGTTTAATTTTTACAAGATTACAAGTACATCAATTACAACTCATAATCCAGTTATATAATTTAACAGGGACACTTGTGACACACTTGTACAATATTCAATCTGCTACACAATTCTTTTGTTGCTTGTTTCCTCTGTTGAGATTAAAATTCATTATGCATCTGAAAAAAAAAGAAAAAAAAAAGGGTAAGATTCTTAGATACACATCGTATATTCTTAAAGATTTAGTATTACTTTTGGGATATAATGAATATTTGGTCTTTCGACTGTGTTCTTCAGTTATCTAATACTGAACAGTAATTGCCCAAATATTGTTGGATATTTATTTATAGCCAATAAATTCAGGATAATATATTTTCTTTATTTTTTTTATGCAATGATTTTCTCAACTGCAAATTGGATGCATTTATGAAGCAATTTTAATTCTTAAATGAAAAAAAACTATTCTGATTTAGACACACAAAAAATGATGTGATTGTATGAGAAAAATTCAAACTGCTCAGTAGGGTGTAAAAAATGATTTTTTTTTTGTTTTTTAAATAAAAGAAAAAATCAGATTTTTTAAATTTAAAACAGATTTTTATGATTTTTTTCCTAGCATTCAAATACTGAATAGCTACTAAGAGTTTTAGGTTTCCAAAACAATCAAAAGTCTAATTGCTAACATAATCCATATTTTTACACTTTAATTAATAGAATTATAATTATTAGTTAATAATTACAAAAATTACAATAGATGCAAATTAGTAGTTTCAGTCATTAGTAGCATACAATGTTATAAACATTAATATTTTGTAATACTTATGTAAAACTAATTTAATACTAGAGATATTTACATTTATTAAAATTATTAACTGTGAGTAATATTAAATTGTTAACACTACTTAAGATTAAAAATTATTAAACTCTGCAATTATGAACATACTACCTTTCTATGCTTTAATTACTAAATGATAATAATTCAGTATTCATCCTAGAAAGAAAAGGGGGTAGGATGCAAGTTCCAAAAAAGGACAATATTTCATGTGGAAATATATCAGTAATGTGTTCTGTTAGTAATTATATAAATAAAAAAGTATATAGTTTCTTAGTATGATAAATAAAGTGTTATAAATTTTAATAATTTTATGAATTACAAATTAAAAAATACAATTGAATAACAACATGTTTTAACTTTTTTCTAAAGAAATAATGTTCTATCACTTTTGTAAGATCTTGGGCACATAGATTTAGAAATACTGTGGATTTTGGAATTCTTTTTACAAGAAATCTGTCTACTACAGGTGAATTTCATTATTTTTTTAAGAGGCAGGAGGGTCCATTTTGCCAATTTCAAAAGGGGCAGTTGTGGCGTCTTACATAATTGGCCTAGGGAGAATACTAAGTACCATACATACTCTCATATAAGTCGAGGAATTTCTGACAAGTAAATTTGGGAGGTCGACTTATATGCGAGTCAATTAAAACATAAAACTTCAAATACTGCAAAATTCTGACTTTTTATGTGTATGAATAATAAAATATTACAGAAAATACAAATAATAATAATTTATCATAAAAAAAATTTTTCAATGATTTATTTTTATTTACTTACTACTTTTTTGCATAGGCAAGTGAAATATTTGGTTTGATTTTGTGCAAAATTGAAGTAAAAAGTTAAGGGGTTGACTTATATGCAGGTTTTTGATTTTTTGCAGAATTTGCATTCAAAAGTTAGGGGGTCAACTTATATGCGAGTCGACCTATATGCAAGTATATACGGTAATTACAAAGTTGCAAATAATTTCATTAGTTACCCATTCATGCACACATACGGAGTAAATATAAGGAATAGCCAGTTATATATGAAATCCTCAAAACATTAAACAGCATAGCATTATTAGCACTCAGTGGGGATTCTCAGCATTCAGTTTGAAATAGCTTTGCCTTCAAATAGCCTTTTTAATCCGTAACAATTTTCATTTGGTGTACATGAGTTCAAAAGTAAAAAAACATTAATTCAACTTTTACCGAAGAAGCTCTTGCTGTGCTTAACATTTTATACCAATTGGTTCTTTTTCTCTTATACATTGTTTTACAAGAAACGTTCAGATGATGTTATTCTTTCATTCTTCTTTAGCTCCAGTATTTGCTATAAATTATTGCAAAAGTTCTGAATTTATGTGTTTCTGAAATTATATAATACTTGAGCAATAACAAGCAATCGATAATAAGTAATTAATAAGCAATCGATATTCTGATAACTTAAAAATGATATATGTAAAAAGTTCTTCTGCTACTAAGCCGTTATGTAACTTATTCCAGATATGTCCATACGGACAGATTAAAATCGTAGAATGAACAATGTTGAAAGAGAAATTAGGAAGGATATAACATTTGAGGAAATTTTAGTTCATGTAAGTGCATAAATTAAAGAGAACAATATAAAAAAAAATCTCCAAATAAAACTTGTTGAATGGACCCTATTAAGGTGACGTCAGATGCCAGAATGATGATCTGTCATTCCAGTTACTGCACCTGCAGAATACCAGTATGCGCAGGCGCAAACAGCGCTAGCAGACAACTTTACCCTTGACCCAGGTTGAGTGCATACATTTTAACTGAAAATTTGCAAACTTAGGGAATTTTCTCGCATACAGAACAACATTTTGAATTTAGATTACAATATATTAAGTATATGCTGCAGCATCAAAGAATTTTTTTGCAGTATTTTTAACAAACAAGCATTAATAACTCACACTCCATAGACTGCTATGCCAAACACCGCCAGCAGACGAATTTTAGCCTCGACCTCAGGTCGCGTGCATAAGGTCCATTAGAATTTTGAAAAGCTAGTTGCTATTTAAAATAGTGCACATTCATGCATGTTATTCATAATACTGTTTTAATAGATAGAAATGATGTTTTTATTAAATGACTATGTGTGATTTTAAATAAACATTTATGAGAAAGAAAATAAGACTTGTATTAGTCCTTTTTAATTATATAAAGCAGTAAGGGGGAAAAAAAGGTTAAGGTCAGTGCAAACCAGACAAAGCAATTGGTATGACCTTTTATTCCAATATTAATGTCTTCATTAATTGAAAAATTGGGTTATGTAGATTGCTACCTCAATCAGGGTTGCAAAAAATGGCTTTTATTGGTTTTAACCGGCTATTTTTTGGCCAAAATTGGCTTTTATACAATGAAGCATTGTAATTATAAACTACACATTTTAAAGTGTTTTTAATTAGTTTTAATGACATTTAATTGATTTAGAGTTTAATAAGTAACCCAATTTCTCAATAATGAGGACATTAATACTGGAATAAAACTTAGATGTTTTGCTAGTGATTTGAAGTCAGAATTGCAAATATGTCAGCTAAATTTTAAAAGGGCCATACCAACTGCCAATTTTTTCATTTTTACTGCTTTATAAAATTAAAGAGGACAATTATTTAGTTACATATTTTATTACTTAATTTTAAGAGCTATTAATATACAAGTCTTATTTTATTTCTAGTAAACATTTAAAATTATACATAGTCATTAATAAAAACACCATTTCTCACTATTAAAAACATTGCAAACAGCATATGCATGAATATGCTTAACAACAAGCTTTTCAAAATTTTATTTACAGAAATTTTTCTTCTTGTTTAAATGCTCTATTTTTTATACACTTATGTACCACTCTCCTCAAATATTATATCCTTTCTAATTTCTCTTTTAACATTTAAAACTTAATCTCTCCATATGGACACACAAGAATGTTTCCATTTTGATGTGCTACATTTTGTCATTAATTAATCTTTAAAATGTGTAGTGTATGTGGAGCTATGTAATATAGAATTTCAAAATACCAGTTTGGAGCCTAACTTATATTATTTTCAATGTTTAAATATATACATATTTTTTTTTCCCCAGACATAATGCCTTCACATTTTGGACTTACTTATTTGACAAGTAAGTAATAGAAATCTATAATTTTTTTAGTAGAAAATATTTATAAGTGTATTAAAAATTGATCCAAATTTAAAACAAATTAACTGTAAACCAACTTTAAAAAATAAAAGCCGGCTATTTTAAAGTGGTTAAAACCAAAAAAAGCTGGCCGGCTTTTTTTTTGGCCTGGCTAAAAGCCGGCAACCCTGACCTCAATTAAATGCCTTTAAAACTAATTAAAAAACACAAAAATGTGTCATTTATAATTAAAATGCTTCACTGTATAAAAGCCAATTTTGGCCAAAAAAAGCCGTTTAAAACCAATAAAAGCCACCGGCGTGGCTTTTTTAAAAATTTTAGCTGGCTTTTTTGCAACCCTGCAATGATACTTTATTGCCTTAGTGGCGGATTAACTGAGATATGATTTCCCCTACCCCCCGCTACTCTTTCTTTTTATTTTCCCCCTGTTAGAGTTGGTCCTATCAAAATCCTGTCAATATAAAACTGTACATAATATTAAGAAGATTTATAATAAATTTACGCAAACTTGATATTTTGTGAATTGACGAAGTTATGAAATTTATTTCTTCTCAAATTCCTGGGGGTTTTTTTTTCCCCCCGCTGCTTGAGGCAATTTTTAATGACATAAAAAATCTGCCATACATAAATTTTTGGTCATTTTCCTAGAAGTAATAACTTTAACCTGATTCGATACGTATCACAATTAAGAAGTTATGGGATTTTTTTTCTGTTTTCACAAAAATTCTCCTTATTTCCACCTCCTTGGTTTGATTTTGCCCATTAGCAAACTTAACAGAGATTTTCTGCATCAATTTGGAAGAGATTTGTTCAGAATAAATTTAAACTTCCTTCATAAAAAAAACATGAGTTCAGCCATATTATCGAGAAATACATATTAAAAATAAAATACATATAGAATGATATAAATTTAAAAAATAATAATTTTGCCCATACATCTGAACTGAAAATTTCATTGTTTACATCTGTGATGATGTGCGGGATTTTAAAGTTGCGGATTTGAAGGAGTCTACTGAATTGAGATTAAAAATGTTTATAATTATATCAAGATGACTATAATAAGGATTCAAAATATTGATAAGTGCACTCAGGTTTATGTGCATTTGAATTTTCGTTGTTTGTGTCTGATTAAAAGAAAATAAAAAAAAATAGGAAAGGGGGGGGGGCAGTTTATAGGGTGGTGGATAATTGGAAGTTTACTGTATTTCTTACGAAATCTACCTAAAAAGGCTGCACTAAAAAGTTCCCAGTGGGGACTATATAGAATAATAAAAAGATATAAAAAAAATATATACAATTATTTTTTTCTTAGCAATTCATTCAAAACTTCACTGTAATAAAATTGTTAATTTAAAAGTTATTTTGGGATTTGGCAAAAAGTTGAGTTTAAAAAAGAAATGTTTAACCATTTTATTTTAAAATGTTATCAAAATTCCACCATACAATGTGTATTTATTATAAAACAAATTTTGAAATAATTATTACAACTATTATATACATACCAGAAACTAGAATGCATGATGCACAAGGCAAATTTATATTTCACTGTAGACTCAGTCGGTACATTGCAACCTAAAATAAATATAAAATTATAATATAATAATCATTAAATTTATTCATTAATAAAATATTCTACTTTTCGTTGTTTAATATAATACTTCTAGTTAAACTTTCATAAACTATTACTTCAAACATGGTTAAAACTTTTAAAGATAATTTAAAATGTATTGATATTGAACTCTATTAAACATGTTATTTTTAAAAAGTATATACACAATGTTATGAGTCGAACCACTGTGAACAACCCCTTCACATAAAACTATACTAGACTAATTATAGAAACAAGAATCCACCTGCATCGTTTACGGTAGTAACCCCCCCCCCCCCCACTTTTTCTTTTAAATGTGGTTTGTGTTTGGACATTCGATTTTGATGTTGGAAGGAGGTAATTGAAAAGAATCAGTGGAGTAATGACGACCATTGTGCTCACTCCAGCAAAATAGGGCAATCAGGCAAGAATTTAATTTAAACAGGGTTCACTATTCTGAAAAAGAACACCCATGGTCTATTCAAGAAACATATTTTGAACTGGTTTATTTAAAGTCCCCTGTTATAACATACAATTTTGTGATATTTTATATTGAACGATTGGTAAATTTAGCAATATATTCCTGCAACCAATCGATAAATTTCATATTTTCTTGTGACCAATCTGTGAATTTTTGTGTGTGTCCCTGTTACAGACACAATTGGCAACAGAATAAGTTTCCATATTTTCCCCACAACTTATTGGCAAAACTCTCAGGCTTTTTTTTTTTTATGCAACTGCTGGACAAATTTTCTAATATTTTTTTTTCATACAACTGACCGATTTCGATATTTTCCCACAACCGAATGACTAAATTTACAATTTGTTTTTCCTGCGATTGACTGACAAGTCACGCGATTTTCTCTTGTGACCGATTATCAAAGTTTGTACTATTTTTAGTGACCAATTGGCAAATCTTGCGACTGATTGACAAAATTAGACATTTTTCCCATTTTCCAAGCATTGGAAACTATAATGAAGGCTTAGAATAAAGAAAATTATTAATTTAATAATAAATAATTGCATAAAATAAAAATTTAATTTAAAAACCAGAATCAAGCTTTTTGGAATATCATAAAACTAAGGTGCTTTCTTTTCCTGCTTTTTTTCATTAGAAATATTGTATCAGCCCCCCGAAACAGAATATGCTTAAAAGTGTGACGTATGTCATAGAACAACGGACTTCTCAGCAGAACATTTAAAATTCTCATTTTCAAGAAAATTCACGATTCAATCAAAGGAAAAATTGTGAAATTGGTCATTCAATGGCTGGGGGAAAAAAAAAAAATCAAAATTATTTAATCATTCATTTAAAAAGATTGCGAAATTCATCAATTGGTTGCAAGAAAAACTCGAGCAATTCGTCAATCAATCAAGGAGAACAAATCATGAAATTCTTCAGCCTGTTGTGTAAAAACAAACAAAATTCAATGAACAGTACACAGAAAAAAAAATCTTCAATTTTGGCCAATCGGTCATAGTTAATAAAACCATGAAACTCATCAGTGCATCGCTGGAAGAAACTACGATGATTTTCTCTAATCGGTCACGAGAAAAAGTCAAAATTTCTTACAGTACAAGGAAAATATCACGAAATTTGCAAATTGGCCGCAGTTAAAAAATGGAAAACATATCAGTGGATTCTCGGAGGAAACAGCAAAATTTGTCGATCAGTAGTGGAAAAAAAAACTCATGATTTCCCCCAATCGGTAACAAAAAAAAATTGTCAATTGGTACAAGAAAAATATTGCAAAATTTAAAAATCGGTCATAGGTTTAAAAAAATGCGAAATTCACCAGTGAATTGTCGGAAAAAATCAGCAATTTGTTGATCAGTCGTGGAAAAAAACCAGAGATTTAGTCAATTGGTTGCAAAAAAGCAACAAAGTTTTCAACAAAGAAAGAAAATATTGCAAAATTCACTGATCTGTCGCAGGTAGAACGTGAAATTGGTCCGTCACAGAAAAAAGCCTGATTTTTATCAATCGTTCGCAAGAAAAGACGGAAAAAATTTGCCAATCAGTAGAAACATATCGCAGATTATGCCAAACGGTTGTTTGTAAAAATACATGAAATTCACCGATTAAGTAGCAGGAAAAATGCACGATTTTCTCCAATTGGTTGCAAGAAGTTTCTGCAAAATTTGCTTATTGGTACAAGGAAAATTTCACAAAATTCCCCAATCGGTCAAGAGAAAAAACGCGAAATTTGTTAGTAGAAAGTCGGAAAAAAAAATCTGAAATTCGTCGATCAGCCGCGGAAAAAACTTGCAATTTTTGTCAATCGGATGCAAAAAAAAACGACAAAGTTCCTTATAAGGTTTACTTTAAGTTTTTTGGCTCGCTGAATCCGAATTTTTAACTTACCCCCAAAATTCCCCCCCCCCCCCGAAATAGTTGTTATTAACTTAAATTTCTTATTATTTTAGGGGGAAAGCATTACGAAATTCAGAAACTAGACAAAATTTGCAACAAGTAGGATATATGATATTACGGCGTAGGATAAACGGGGAGATAGGGGGCTGCCTCGGAAGTTGCACTGCGCGCTTTTCTCAAAAACCAAATTTTTTGGGGGGTTGCCGGGTGAAATTTTGGTGGGAAGTTACAAATTCGGATTCAGCGACTCCAAAAACAAAGTGAGTCGAAATCCAGAACTAGTATTAATTTTTCCAGGTCAATCCTCTATTGCCTGACTTCATAACTTAGTGCATGTAGCGCCGCAGTGCATGTTCAGAGACAGCCCTCCCCGTTCATCCTACGTCATAATATCATATATCCTATTTTTTGAAAATTTTGTCTAGTTTTTGAATTTCGTAATGTTTTCCCCCTAAAACAGTAAGAAATTTAAGTTAAAAACAATTATTTGGGGGATTTTTTTTTTTTGGGGGGGGGGGGGGGAAGTTAAAAATTCGGATTCAGCAACCCAAAAAACTTAAAGTAAACCTTATAGAGAAAGTTCGGAGGGGAGATGAGAGGGCGAATGTAAACACGTGGGTGGTTAAGTGGAATTGCGCAACTTAGTTCACGCAGCACCGCGCACATGTTCCGAGGCAGATCCCCCCTTCCCCTTCATCCTAAGTCATAATGTCATATATCTAATTTGTTGCAAATTTTGTCTACTTTCTGAATTTCTAGATACTTTTTCTCTAAAACAATAAAAATGATTTTTTTAATAAAAACCTTTTTTGGGGGGGCATTTTACCAAAATTTGGGGGGGGGGGGCGTTGCCGGGGAAAATTTTGGTGGGAAGTTATAAATTCGGATTCAGTGACACAAAAAACATATAGTAAGCCTTTTTCCAGAACTACCATGAACTCTGCTAGGTAGAGCCCCTATACGGTCTCTATTGCCTGGACTATTAGCGGATCGTTGGGAAAAAAAAAATGGAAATTCGTCAATCCAATCAGGCGAAAGAAAAAAAGAGAAAAAATTTGCCAATCGGCAAAAACAAAATATAACTAAATTTGCCTACCAATCACGTGTAAAAAACTAAAATTGTCAGAAGATGGTAAAAAAAAAAAAATAAATAAATAAATAAATAAAAAATCGCTAAATTCTTCGATTAGTTGCGGAAAAAAATCCGTGATTTTTTTCCAATTGGTCGCAGAAAAAAGCTAGAACAATCACCAATGAGTCGTTGGTAAAAAAACACTAAATTCGTGGATTAGTCGTGTGAAAAAAAAAAAAAAACTGATTTTTGCCAATCAGTCTAAGAAAAATATCGCAAAATTCACCTATCGGTTGCAGTTAAAAAACACTAAATTTGTCAGTGAATTGTGGAAAATCTCAAATTTCTTCTATCATGTTGCGAATAAGAAATTCGCAAAATTCAACAATCAAGTTCGAGAAAAAAAAAAAAAAAAACACGAAATTCGGCAGTTAACAGAGGGGAAAACATGAAATATTACGATAATAGTAAATCGATCGTTGGACAAAAATGCAAAATTCATCATTCGGTCAGGATAAAAGTGCAAAATTTGCTAGTAGTTTTTTCGTGTGTGTATGTCAGCGTTTTACAAAATGCCTTTTGCGCTTAATGGTAGTTCTGGAAATCGACCTACTTTATGTTTTTTGAGTTGCTGAATCCGACCGAATTTGTAACTTCCCACCAAAATTTCCCCTGGCAACCCCACTAAATTTTGGTAAAATGCTTCCCCAAAAGAGGTTTTTATTCATAAAATCATTTTTTTTTATTCTTTTAGGAAAAGTATATATAGAAATTCAGAAAACAGACAAAATTTGCAACAAATAAGATATATGACATTAAGACGTAGGAAGAATGGGGAGGGGACCTGCTTCGGAACTGCATGGACTAAGTTGCGCAATTTCACTTAACCACTCACATCATTTACGTTCGCTGTCCCGTCTCCCCTCTGAACTTTCCTTTATAAGGTTTACTTAAGTTTTTTGGGCGCCGAATCCAAATTTTTAACTTCCCACCAAAATCCCCCCCTCCCCCCCCCCAAAAAAGTTTTAAAAGTATCTAGGAAATCAGAAAGTAAGCAAAGTTTGCAATAAATAGGATACATGACATTATGATGTAGGATGAACGGGGAGTGAGGGAGTTGCCTCGGAACATGCACCGCGGCACTGTTCTCAAAAACAAGATTTTTTCAAAAAAATTTCATATTGACCAAAATTATATATATGAAATGATAAAAAAATTAAAAGAACCTTAAAATTTTCACCCAAATATTAACTGTAAGTTTCAATGTTTAAATCTGCAATGATGAGCAGATTCTAGATGTTTGCAAATTTTAAGATTTGCCAGATTTGAGGGAGTCTGCTGTAAAATCAAATTTTAATAAAATGAAAGAAATATTTAAATTCTAAAAAAGGAAAAAAGGGTTTTTAATAATTTGCATTAACTTATTAAATTATGAACAAATGGCAGTTTACAACAACAAAAATATTTTTAAACCGATTTTTAATTCGGCAAAAAATAAGCTTTATCAAATGCAAATTTAACAATAAAAGAGTATCGCAGAATTATAGGATATAATGCCAATAATACAAAAGTGTGACATCACATTTGAACACTAGCATGTGACGTTCTTACTACATATTCTATTCTTATGTATTTTGTAGATAAGCCAATTTAGTTTTCCTAAACAAGGATATTAATTTAACGAAATAATAATTTAACTAAGTAATTAACTGTAAAATAAAGTAAACATAGGAAAATGTCTATTTAACATAGTAAGAAATATTTTGGTTTGTAATTACTGCTTTTAAAAAATATAGGTACTTTTCCATTATATGGATACCACTGTCACCAAGCATATTGTGCTGTCCTCTAAAAAAAACCCACTTTTTGAATTTTTCTCTATATAAAATTTAATAAAAAATACAAAACAATTTGGAGTAGCTACATTTTCACAGCTTGTTCTGACTAAGATTTTAATGTATAGTATTTTTGATTCTATCAATATATTACAAAATGGCAGTCAATTAAAGAAGAATTTGAAAAAAACCCACTTTTTCCTAAAAATAACCCATGTTACCTAAAAAAAACCCACATGCAAAAACACTTCTAGAAACCAAAATATTAGACAGCAAAGTATTTCTTCCATTATTAACTATTTTTACAACACAATTCTGCAAAAAAAAAAAGTTTTTTTTTCTTTTTTTGCAATCAAATCCAAAGGGGCAACTTAATTACACAAGTTTTAATTAATCTTTGTTCAGAAAGTAGAAATGCCTGAAATTGGCACTGTGTTATTCAGAAACTACAGAATGTTCCATTTTTTGATAAACATGAACTGTCAGAAAATAATGCCAAAGTTGTCGTTTTGAACCAAATTTTCCAGACAAGGAGAAAAACCACCCAAAGAGAGGCAAAAAACCTGTCGTCATGGGACCAAAAATCACTTGTAACTCGATAAGTAATTTATCAAAAACGTAAAACTCATTTCGATTCCAAATCGCTTAGTCAGCCCTGTCAATTTTGTACCTTTATGTTTAAAAATGAGTAAATGTGTCAGAAAGTTTCATGCTTGTTGAACAGTGAACTTGAGAATCGCCTAATAAAATTTGCATAAAAAAGTAAAATAATGATTAAAATAAAATAAGCTTGTAAAGAATAAAACAATGTATGATATAAAAGTAAAAGGATATCTTTGTGCACACACACACAAAAAAAGTGGATGGGTTTTATTTTTGCAAAAACAAAGGGGGGGAGGAGGTATGACATAACTTGTACAAATTCTTAGAAATGCAAAATATGCATTAAATTTGCATAATTTATTCTTTTTTCCCTTTAAAATTAATATTTTAAAGAAAAAATGTATGCTCCACCATTTATTTATATATAAAAAAGTGGGTTATTTTTAGTTCCCACATGGGTTTTTTTTACCTCTGTTTTCAAAAGGTCACAAACTGAGCCAAACATAATATAATCAGCTGAAAATGGTGCATTTTATTCACATATTAATGGTTTAACAGAAAAGCATCTAAAAACTGATGTACATCATTGTAACATGTCGTATTATAACAAGAAAAACATTGAAAATAAGCTCTTTTTTTTTGCTAGAATTCTGTATTATTAGCTTATTTTAAAAAAAAACTAAATAAACACTTCTAAAGTAATTTTAAATAATTTTATTATTGTAAATGGCATATAGAAACAGGACAAAAAGAAAATTTTACTTCAGTGATTTTTTTGATTAAGTTCTAGGGTGGGTTTTTTTTAGGATACATTTTCCTGTGGGTTTTTTTTAGAGGACAGCACTATAATAGTTGGCGCTAAACGAATATCATGTGAATTGAAACATTTGAAAAATAAAAGAAAAAACATTGTCGATAGTAAAGTGAGCATTTTAAAAATATAACATTTGAAAATTACATTTACGAACTGTTTTATTAAATCCCAAATATATACTGAAAATAAGTGAACAAATAACTTTTATGCAATAAAGTAATAAAATAAAACTCAAACTGTTGGCATAAAATTACAAATATCTTTTAGCATTGCACTAAACATTTATTGGCACATTAGCATACTTTTTGGCATGGTGTCTGTATAACCGAAAAATATCAAAATATAAAAGTATCTTATTGACTGTAGCCTGTTATTACTAAAAGAATCCCTGACAGGTTCTGAAATTTTATTATTCATTTTACACATAAAATAAAACAAATTTGGAATCAAAACTTAATGGTTATTTTCTGTTGTTTATATCAGCGTTGTTGTAAAATTGCCTTTGGATCAAAAAGAATTTTCAGAAAATTTCAGGCTCATAAGTATTTTGGAGTTTCATTTTCAAATTTGAATGAAAATGACTTTATTTTACTTGTTTTTAATAACTTTACCTTATTTGCAATTGTTCCTGTATCTTAATTTATTATTTAAAAAATATAATTTTTCTGTTTTGTTTGATGTTACAACTTGCAAATTTGCATTATTATGTTATTTTGGGGGTAAAGGGGAAATAAAAAGGAATTGAATTAATAAAAAATAAATTTATATATTATTTCAATAATACTTAATGAACGTATACAATTTTTTTTTTCTTAATTGTATTTGAAACTATGTTCGAAAAAAAATTCTGAGGCATGTAAAAATGTTTCGGGAATGTTCAAAATTTTCAGGCGGACTGGACTTTTCGCTAAAGAGAAAAAAAATGAAAAATGCAAAAGTGGTCCACTGTAGTCTCCTATATTTTTTTTAATCATTTTCTTAATTATCCTTCTCGGTTGATGGATAAAAATGTTTACAATGTCACCTGAATCTGATCTACTGAAAAGTAAGGGGCTGTACATATATAACATTATCACTTTAAAGAGAGGGAGGGAGGGTCTGGCACTTGATATTGTAACATATCTCTGGGAGGGGAGGAGGGATGGTTTTTTGATATCGCTATCATTTTTCATCCAACCAAACTTACAAGTGCAAGAGAACAATATTGCTTTTGAATGCATTATGTAACACTATACTGTTATTAAAATACTTTTAAATAGTAACTAACTCATTTAGATGTTATAGGATAAAAATTTATTTCATGTATTGATATTTTATTGACTTCCTGAATCCGTAAAGTATGCAATGAATAAATAGGGGAAGACTGGGTACAATGAAACAAAATTTACTAATTTTTTTTTTCCTATCCACAATTTTGCATGCACAAAAATATAATTAATGCATATTTTTAATCTTGTATTTTCCCCATCTAAATAAATTTTTATTAGGTTCTAAACAATATCTTTATGCTTGAAAAATAACAAAAAATAAATGTCTTACAGTGTTTCATTGTACCCCGTATGCCGGGGTACAATGAAACACTCCAAATGATAGAAGCAATTTTCACCCAGTATAGTTTATTTTATGAAAAATGAGATAAATACAAAAACAAAACTTTATTAATAAGGAACTTGATAAAAATATTATAGTCTAAGATGAAAAATAAGAAAATTCTATTAGTTTAAGAAATACCTTTCATTTTACATTAAATTGGCGCAAGTCAGTTTCAAAAATTAGCATTTCAGTTTATATTTCAGTTGATCCTGAAGGAATATGGGGTGGTAGTTTCAACAGAATGAGTTTTTTTTTAAATGTAAGTTTCTAAAAAAAAAAAAAAAACTAGGTTGGAGTCTTTATATCAAATATTTCACATTTGACTTCATTTAAATGTATGATTTCTCCAACAGTATATATTTCCTTATGTTTTCATTTATACGGATACTGCTTGTGCCATACATGTTGTGTGTGAATATCTCATTCTTAGTACCTCGATGACCAGCTGGACCTGGAAAAAAATCTGGATCATCGTCAGAGTCTGTAGCAGGCAGAGTTTGTTTACAAAACAATCCCTTCTCAGCTTTTTTTCTCTTTCTATTTTTTAATTGCTTAACAAGAGCATTTTTTACTGCCCTGGTTAGAACAAAACTATTTTTTTTTTCTGTTTTCCTACTCTTACTTCTAATATATTCTATTTACTACTTTTATTACTATAATAAAACATGTTTCATTGTACCCCGTCTGCAAGTGTTTCATTGTACCCCGCACTGAGGTTACTAAATAAAAATTTATTTTCAAACTTCTAATATTTATTTTTTTTAGTTTGGTTTTGGAGGTATGAAGACAACAACCCAAAGATAACAATGTATAGAAAAAATAATTATTATATATAACAACAAGGAAAAAGAAACTAAATTACTTTTAGTAAAGAAAGTTACTTTCAATGGCGTAAAAAAGCAATAATCTTCTATTGTTACTGTTGTAGAAGTGTGAATGTATCCAAATCACATCAGTAATTGGAAAATATAGTTGTATAACATATATATAAACTGCAACTCTCTATGACAAATTTGACTGATTTTAGAAGTAATGTTTCATTGTACCCCGTCTTCCCCTACATATTCATATGTGTACATCTCTGAAAGTGTATAAAAAGAAAGAAAAAGAATATAAAAATAAAATAATATTTAGGCATTGATAAAAGATATCATCTGGTGGGAGGGTTGGCGAATGATAATGTATCTATGATATCATAAAGGGAGGGGGTGTGTGTCCCGTCCTAAAATAAGCAAAATGTTGGTAATATTATATATGCATAGCCAAACTATTATCAACTGTACGATACGACAAAATCACACAAATAATTACTATTACTACAATGCATTTTCATAATTTTTTCTAAAAATTAAGAAATATATACAACAGAAGAAAGCGTAATATAAAATAGAACTTAGTACCATGTTTCCATTGCAATAATTTGGAAAGTTACAATAGGTTTTAAAAAAAATGTTTTTGGTATATCTTTACAGCCTACAATTATTTAAAAACTACCTAAAATTTCACTCGCCCAATCAGAAAATCCACTCGCCACTGGCGAGGAAAAGGATTTCCCCAACCCTGTGCATAGCCCCTAACTAGAGATCTGCACGGGTCTTGCCAAGGTCTGAGCTCGACCTATTTTCATTCACGGCACTCGGGCCAGGCCCAGTGATTACTCTTTAGGGGCTGGGGCGGGTCTTACTTTTCTCCATAAGGATCGGCCGCCATGCCTATTTTTTTCGTACAGACCCAGGACTGGTTTCATCATTTCTAGTCTTTACGTCCCAAAAATTTTCAGTTCGGGTTTTGACCTGGCCCGTATGAAAATCATTGTCAGGGCATGGCCTGGTCCATTCAAAAGTCAGTAAAATTAAACCCGGCCTAAAAATCTTTGCAAAAAATGCATACATTTTTAAATTGCAATTACTCAACAATTGAACATTAAAATTTATTATTTTTAAAGACTAGTAGATTTGTACACTTATTAAAATATAGTAATCTGTGAGAAATATAACTTAGCTATAAATGGAAATATGTTCTTGAGACATGTGTAAAGCTTTCTGAACTGCCAATTTAACAAAATTTGGAATAAACAAAATGCAGCAGAAAAGTTAATTAAAGAGTTAAAAGAACAAGGTGTAACAAAGACAGACAAAATGTGTCGCTCAGCGCCTCAAACATGTTACTAAAAATGTTTTTTTGAGTGAGAAACTTTGATCAATACTTAATAAATCTAAAATTAAAAGAAAATTATTCAAATTTCTATATTAGTCAGGATTTTAGCCCTTTTTATGAATTATGACCACTTTACCCCACCTGACCCTAGAGCAGTTTGTTCTTTGAACCCAACTGTTTACTGATACTGTTTAAATTAAAATATGAATTTTTTCAATTTTCTACATAAATTAACTGTAATTATTAAATTTAAATTAACATACTACTTATATATCCAACAATGTCTGTTTTATGAATAAATATGCATGTATATGTAATAAGAAAAGAAATGATTAAAAAAAAAAAAAAAAAAAAAAAAAAAAAAACCCTGCTTCAATACATGGAATTGAACAATATACAATATTATTAATAATTGAAACGCTTACATACAACAGAGATTTCTTAAAAAAAATAAATATTGCAGGATATGGCACTTCTATAAAAATTCGTATTATAAACATGAAAAAAAAAAAAAATTTTGGCCGCGGACGAGCCGAACTTTAAATTTTTGTATCGGGGCGGGTCCGGGCTTTCAAATTTCGGCCCGTGCACCCCCCTACCCCTAGCTATGCACTGCAACACTTTTCTTTTAATATTATGGTGTTGCCTTTAAAATATGTAATTGTCATTTTAATTAAATAGCTCAAATCAGTAAAGCATTATAATAATACATATGAATGTCAATAAATTAAAAAAAAATCTTATATTATTATCTTTATAGGATTTTTTAATAATACAGAAATCCTTTTTGCCTAGCACGTTTCGCTCGCATGTGACTACCGAAAAAAGTTGCATATGTTTGTTTCACATGATGAATTTTAAAAAGGATAAAATATTTATTTAAGTGACACCAGAAGAGAAAATAGAGCCAGCACTTACCTTTTCGTCTTTAGGAGATTCATAGGTAGTATACTTGCATCTTCACGGAACAATATGGGAATATGGCTGCCTGACCTGAGCCCAAAGCGGTTCCTGACACTGCATGTTCTGTTTCTTTCGTCTTCGTCTCAGCAGAGGAGTGGACATCGTTCAACGACGCAAGCGCAGAGACCGAGAAACCTTCCAGTAAAAGCAGTAAAACTTTTTTTTTTTTTTGCTTTTTCAAAAGAGCGGGTTGGGGGGGGGGGGGGGGGATTCAATAATGATACTGAAAATTGATATCTTTTCGACTTGATTCTTGTCTAGGATGCTTATTTTTGAAATCGAAATGTTTATAATAGAGTAATCTGTGATGTTTATATTCCAATACGAATCTTTCGCGATTCGGCCAGTAGAGGACGCTTTGAAAAAAGACAGAAAAAAACAGCAAAAAAGGCTGTGAAGTGTGTTTTTTAGTTTTCGGGAAATAATAACGGTGTTTTTTGCTGTAATTTTCACCGTTATTTTTTACTGTGTAGGTTACACTAGGGTAAAATGAATTAAGCGTTTGGTACCTCTACGTTAAAAAAAAAAAAAAACAATAAATGTTCTATTGGTTACCATTCATAACTTTGATAAATATTATTGGTATAAAATTCTATGGTATTCTGCAGCATTGCCCGTATATTTATAGAGTATATTTTATTAGCCTATGATTTTTTCATTGTATTTTGCAAGTGATATTACACTTTATAAGCCCATTTTGGTTTTTAAAATTTAAATGATTTCAATTGGTTTAATATACAGGATAAATATGGCTGCTTTTCCGCATTTTATTATGTTTTTATTTAATTCTATTTTTTTTACAATACTTTTATTGTGTTCTGTATCAGGACAGCATATCTTCTTATTCATTTATAAATTAAAAATGATTCTATTGTAGCATCTAACTTCATATGTTCATTTAATATCTTAGAACTATAATTTGTACCATTATTATTTTGTTGATAGATAACAATTAATGTACAATATTATTATATGCCGTCTTTATTTAGAATTTTGGTTAATATTGTTAAATGACTTGTAAGTTAAATTTTGGTTTAAAATTATTATATATATATAGTATATATAGTATATATATATATATGTAATAATAAAAATTTTCGCCTCTTTTTCTTAGTAAAACTATTCCAAATTCTTAATATTTTTTCCTTTTTTACCTATCTTTAATAATATCTTAATATCTTTTGTCTTTTATTTCATGCATTTAAAGTTGCGTATTCTTTTATTATTCAAAAAACCTTAATCCATTCGCCTAATCTTATAAAACCCATTAAATTACTTTTTCATTTTATTCTAAAACTAAATTCTCTTTCTTTCGAATGTTTTAATATCATTTATTCTTTCGTGTTCTATACCCACAATTCCATCCGCCCGCCAGAGCTATTTGCACTGTTATTCTGACGCCGTATAAAGAGTTCTTTATCGACGTCATCCTTTCCCATCGAATCGTAATTTGTTCTATGTCCCATTCTCCCCCGCCTCTCTTCTAGATTGGTCTTTTACTGTTCTGTAACCGTCCGCGCGTTGTTGTTCGGGGTACAAATATCGTTACATCGGCGATGGAGAGAAGATTTTACGTTTTTCTGGTTGTCTAATTAAGCTGCGTCGCTTGGAGTGAACGTTCGAATGTGTAGATCCTATTCTTATAACATCTAAAGTCTTATGAAGTGATGATCGATTTTTGTGAGTGGATGGAATAACTACTGGAAGTGTTCTACTATGTTTTTGTCAATAAAACCAGTTTAAAAAGTGACGATGACTCTCTATATTCATTACGTAAGGGAAATTATCAATGTGTTTCGAGCCTGTCTTTCTCGCCACCCTGACTGCAATCCGGTATTTTCAATATTTGGATGGATGGTTTTGATTGCTTCTACTACATTTTATGTCGAGGTGTACTGGTGTCGCCTAAATATCTGAAAGTCGGTAGCAAAATGCTACATAAGCCGCACAGGATGATTACTTGCTTTACTAAATTAATGATTTGTAGAGAAACTCATCGAAACTTCAGAATGTCAGAAATGTTCTGACTCTGCAATGTGAATTATTATCATCGACTATCAATAAGTATGATTACGATGAGAGATGTTTTCATGAACGAATGTCAGTAAAACTCTGACAGTGGAATATCAGTAAGTTTCAACGACTTAATAGAATGATTAAAAATTCCTGATACCTCCAGGTGGCGGAAATATGTCTCACATTAAATTGGATGCACGATTTTTCTTTTTAAATAAAATTCTAGCTCTCCGGCCAGAAGTTATGTTGAGAAAAAAACACCTTTCTGTGGGTGAGAATATATTATTTATTATAGTATTTTAGTAGATTTCTATTTATTTACAATATTGTTATTATTATTATTGCTGTTAGAAAATGAATTATACTTTAGTAGTTGTTATTATTTATTGAGAATATATATATATATCTATATATATATATATATATATATACATTGTTTATTTAATTTAAAGTTATATATTTTTTAATTATGTTTATACTATTGCATTTTTATATGAATGAGTTATCCCTCCTATATACAATTAAGATCTAGAATTGTTAAAAAATCGAGTAACACCATGAGTGAAATAAATATTGTTCCCTTTGACCCAGAGTCCGGTATGAAAATACAACCTTAGTTAATGCATTTTGAGAAATCTTGCATTACGGAGAAAAAAGATGAAAATTGGAAATTAAATAATATTTCTAAATATTTGAAAGGAGAAGCATTGAAGGTTTATATAAATGATTGTCTGGAGTGCACTAGTTTTGAAAAAATTTCTGAGCTTCTCACTGAAAAATTTATTAGTGTTTATGTTCCAAGATTTTCTGAATTTGCAGCTTTAAAGTTAAATGACTTAAATGAATGAGAGCAATATTTTCATAAAAAGGTAAATATGAAGCTAAATTACAAATTATAGTTTTGTTTGATAGAACTTCTGGTTGCAATTTATGTCAATTCCCGGTTTCTTATAATTTACATAATTCAGTAAGAAAAGATGGAATTAGCGAAACTTGTGCTAGAATTTTGTCAGATAAATTATAATTTAAATTTAATTAAATTTTGTAAATTAAAGTAAAAGACAGCATGCAATTAACATTTTTGAAAAATTTTATGAATTATAAAAGAATTAGTCTAACTTTAAAAAATTATAACTATGATGTTTAAGTGTCTATGTTTTTATTGAATAGAATTTCTGGTTAAGGTTAGTTTATCCCCAATTTCTTATAATTTAAATAAATTCAGTGAGAAAAGATGGGATTAAGTGAACCTTTTACTGGGATTTTGACAGTTAAAATATAATTTAAAAAAATTGATTAAATATTGTAAAGTGACCTTGTTTGCACCATGTTTTGATAAAATTTCTAATGCTAAGATCTATTGCACCTACTCAAGTTTAATAACTTTTCTTGATGATTGATGATATCTGATGATAAATATGCAAAAATGTTCTTGTCTTAAAAACAAGCTTGGGTTTCTTGAATGTTTTTGTTGAGAAATTGTTGTGTTGTGTTTAAAGTTTACTACTCCAAAAAGTTTAACCTGAAAAGAGAATTATTTATCATTTTATTTTGTTCTTGAAAAATATTTTATTGTTTTTAAACTTAAGTTTTGCACTAGAAAGTATATAATTATAAATTATTCTTAAGGGCCACTAAAAACTTGTTCCCATATCGAATCCTTAATAAATTATCTGATGTTAACTTTGAGATAGATAGGAAAATTCAAAACCGAAATACGGAGATTGTCCATGTATCTAAATTACGAAAATATTATTCTCCAGATCAATTAAAGTTATACCATGAAAAACCCCAGCAAACTAATGTTAAATCCATAGCCACGTCTTAAAATTATAATAATAAGTAATTTAACTAAACTAAATAAATACATTTATAAGTTAGTAAGCAATTATTTTCTATATAACAGTGTGTTCTTGAATCGCAACAGGAATATTACTGCTGAGATTTTTTTTACTTGAGTTAACTATTTATGCTGGCGTAAATTGGTTGATTTAGGTTGAGAATTTCTTGTATCGAAATTAATTGAATTACAGTCCTCCCCACTTAATCGGGTCACGGATAATCGAATACCCCGCTTATTCGAATAGAATTCTCCGGAACCGAATTTATTCCTATTCGTTCTATGTTATTTTCCCCCGCTTATACCGAATACTTTTTACGAACGTCCCCGCTTAATCGAATAACAACTGTGTGACCGATGTTTGAAAATAAGCACGGAAAGCACGTTTCAGCTGGAATTTCCTCCCACCTTTTGTCATTTTCGGTTCCTTTACGCTGAAAACAAATTTTCAGTTCTTCCTGCAATGATTTCGGCCAGCAAGTGTATAATGGACCGGTCAAATGATTTCCCCACCATCACTTCTTGCTGTTAACCATTACTTCAATGGCAATGCGCCGTCACTTCGAGACTCGAGATGGTACTTGTGATATTTTGCACTCATTCGAAAAATAACTCGATATTTACTCCTTTTAAATTCCACTTAAATAAACCACTTTATACGATTTTTTAAAGGCAGTATAAGTAACGTAAATTAGAAATAGCAAAGTTTTGACCCAATTCAAACGAGCTGCATTAAGTATGATGCAAATCGCATAAATGTATGTACTGACATTAAATTAATATCTATTTACTTTATATTAAGATTTGTATTTATTTTAGTTTATGTTATTCTATTAACGATTTATTATGCTGTTAATTAAATATACCGTAGATGGTTATTTTGGCTTTTTACTACGCAATAAATGTTACAGTTATGATTCCGTTTAATCAAATACCCCGCTTAATCGAATATTTTATCTGGAACCGTCAATATTCGTTTAAACTGAGAGGACTGTAATAACTTAAACTAAATTAACTAAATAAATAAAATTAACTGGATTAGAATTAAATTTAAATTGAATTTGAATCTAGGATTAAAGTTAATTACTATAATTCAATAATCTGGATCTTTTATCAGCCTTTCTTAAGTATGCTACAAAGTTTCATTTTCATTCAGCAACTATAGCATCTTGTTTGATTGAAAACAAGATAATCATGCTGAATTGATAGTTATTTCACAACATTTCTTATTTATTTTTGTTACTTTATGTTATGCCTAATATTTGAGTATATTGTCATACCTCATTCGCTATGATATGTATGACATATCAATTAGATACTTTAAGGATTAGTTAAAGAAATTTATTTGATACTTTGGAATACTATTGACTGTGTTGTTGAATATAGTTGTTATTATTATTTATTATACTATGCATTATTGATATTGAGAGAAAAAGATCATAATGAATATTGATTACTATAAGTGAGATGGTAATACTTAGCATGGGAGATTTACTTGAGAGAGTATTTATGCTATGAGTTGTGATAACCCGATTAGTATGAATTTCAATTACTCATTGTAAGTTAGTCCTAGAAATTAATATTATAAGATATAATATGCTTATTATTAGATAATGGGAAGATAATTACCATGTAACTAATTAATGGACAGAATATGAAAAAAAAAAAATCTTATGAAGTTTTAGATTTAAGAGTTTTTGTTCGTTTATGAAAATATCTGATTTAAATGGTTTTAATTGTTATGAGTTAGAGAGTTTATTAATTACGAGTAGTTAATTTATGAGTTAGAAATTTTAGATTATTAAAAATTTTTCAACTTAGAGGAATTCCAAAGAAGTTTCTGAAAAACCTTTGATGACTGTAATAGGTAAATACCATATGGTAAATAATAAATAATAACAAATAGTAAAAAGGTACCCGCAAAGAGATGGACCATCAATACCATCGATGTATGTGTGTCAATACACTTCAAAGATACTGTAAATAGGTTTATTTAAAAAAATTTGTTAGTATTATTGCTATTATGAATTTTATTATTATTTATTTATTGTAATATATTAATTTCATTTATTGAACTAAAAATGAACTTAGATTGGAAAAACTGAGTTGCTAATATAAGGATAAGTAGATTCAAATGAACATTATATTTACGAATCTAATTTTGAACTTATATTTTGAAGACATTTTTCAGAATTCCATTAGTACACTTATATTATAAAATGCCTCGTTCAAGTCTTTACAACTGAATTCATGAATGCTTTGCACATTAATATGAGCCCTGAATGGCCGTAAATTTATTATGCAAATAACAAAACTATGTTAAAAAATTATTCTCAATATTTATAGTAACTTTTTATTTTACATCTTTGTAATTTGTTAACAAGATTAATATCTTGTTATTGTATTTAATTAACAATTCCAGTAGTTCGCGTTCTAAATTTTAAATTTATATAGCATTAAGATTAAAAAAAAAAAAAAAAAAAAAAAAAAAAAAAAGTTAAATCTTCAGGATTTACTCCAAGTGGCGAAATTGTAATCCAAGCCTATTTAACATTTCCTTTCTATGAACTTGTGGGTCTTAGAACCTACCAGTTCATCCAGTCTTTTTGAGTGGGGGGATATGTAATAATAAAAATTTTCGCCTCTTTTTCTTAGTAAAACTATTCCAAATTCTTAATATTTTTCCTTTTTTACCTATCTTTAATAATATCTTAATATCTTTTGTCTTTTATTTCATGCATTTAAAGTTGCGTATTCTTTTATTATTCAAAAAACCTTAATCCATTCGCCTAATCTTATAAAACACATTAAATTACTTTTTCATTTTATTCTAAAACTAAATTATCTTTCTTTCGAATGTTTTAATATCATTTATTCTTTCGTGTTCTATACCCACAATTCCATGCGTCCGCCAGCGCTATTTGCACTGTTATTCTGACGCCGTATAAAGAGTTCTTTATCGACGTCATCCTTTCCCATCGAATCGTAATTTGTTCTATGTCCCATTCTACCCCACCTCTCTTCTAGATTGGTCTTTTACTCTTCTGTAACCGTCCGCGCGTTGTTGTTCGGGGTACAAATATCGTTACATCGGCGATGGAGAGAAGATTTTACGTTTTTCTGGTTGTCTAATTAAGCTACGTCGCTTGGAGTGAACGTTCGAATGTGTAGATCCTATTCTTATAACATCTAAAGTCTTATGAAGTGATGATCGATTTTTGTGAGTGGATGGAATAACTACTAGAAGTGTTCTACTATGTTTTTGCCAATAAAACCAGTTTAAAAAGTGACGATGACTCTCTATATTCATTACGTAAGGGAAATTATCAATGTGTTTCGAGCCTGTCTTTCTCGCCACCCTGACTGCAATCCGGTATTTTCAATATAACGGATGGATGGTTTTGATTGCTCTACTACATTTTATGTCGAGGTGTACTAGTGTCGCCTAAATATCTGAAAGTCGGTAGCAAAATGCTACATATATATACGTATATGCATACATACCACACATATATATAATTTTATTTTTCTAAGTGTATGTAAAGTATTGTATGCATTTAAAATCTTATAATTTACAAAAAAAAAATTTGCAATAAAACAGCACTGTGTTGCTAGTTGGCAAAGTTCAAAAAAAAATTTTTGGGGGTTAATGCATGGTGTTGCCATTTGGTAACAATTAAAAAAACTTCAAAATACTAAAAAATATAAGAGTGAAATTTTTTTCAATATTTTTCCTGTAATTTGTGGCTGTCAAGGAAACAAAAATATTTTTTTTAAGAAAAAATAAAAAATCATGCACTTAATGGGTTAAACTTATGGGGCACGTGGGGTTCGTAAATGGGGCACTTAAATGGGTTAAGCAAAATAAAAATTTAAAAATAAAACTTTAAATATTCACTTTATTTCAATATCTTTCTTGTATATGTTAATAATAGCAGTTTTAACACCATATACAATAAAATTATCTTTTAAATTTTATTTCAAACCATGGAGTTTAAGAATAGAACAAAAATAACCGCCCCAAAAGTTTAAACACACAATCGTTTTTATGCAAATTTTACAAACTGATGTAAGCGGTTGCTCCCGCAAACGATTTCTGGGTCTATAAGAAGCAGTCAGTTGTTGTTTTTGAGTTAGTACAAAATGCCTAAGTCGAAAGAATTTTCAGAGGAGGAGATGATAAATATTTAATTTTTGAGAGCAAAACATAAGTCTGTTTCCGAAATTATACAAGTGCATTAAAAAGATCAAAACGGGGTATTCATGAAGTTTTGGCTCATGGTAATGATTTCAAACGAAAATTCCGTTCAGGAAGGCCACGAATGACTACTTTGCGCGAAGACCGCCGTATCAGAAACTTAGTCTAATGTAGTCAGTGTCTTAGTGTAATGTAGTCTAATATAGTAAATAGTCCCTTCACAATGCCGCTAGCATTGTGAAGGGATAATACGTAAGCAAACAAGCGTGCAAAAAGACGTCCGTCTTACAGGTCTGCACGGGCCCGGGCTTGGCCCGAGGCCCGTACCCGGCGGAATGAAGGCGAATTTTCAAACGGGCAGGGCCGGTCCGGCAGAATTAGGACAATTTTTTCAACGGGCCGGGCCGGGCCGCCAAAAAAATTAATCGGGCCTATCGGCCCTATATAAGAATTTAAGCTAAGCAGATAGAATACGAGCTATTTTCAATGAATATGATTTTCTCGAGAAGTATAAATGTGCGTCACGAGCCGATGCGAGTTTAACAATATCAATACAGAAATGTAACATGTCCATCGTAGAGATCGGCATTGTACAGGTACAAGATGTCTGATTCCGAGTTTAATTTTTTTTTTTCAGCAGACTCGTGCCGGGACGGAACTAGTTTTAATCGATCTCAGGATGTGTAGAATAGTCATTGTGTTTTGTAGTATTAATAGTGATAATAAAGTTCTCTTAACAGTATCTTTGGAAATATACCTTAAGGTGGTTCTCATATTCATTGCTCAACAATGCGAAGCTTTCAGACACATTTTCTGACAAAATTTTTAACTATAAAGGCATAAAATTGACAGGCCTGCCTATTGAAGGCATTTGAAAACGAATAGCTTTTTCCATATTTGATAAATTACTTATAGAGATAACAGAGATTCCTGTCACGTGACTGTACGTTTTTCTCCTTTCCTGTGCTATCGCTTCCGGAAATTCGATTCAAAACGCTAACTTTGACAGTATTTTCAGAAAGATATATTGCTTTTATCTATGAAAAAAAAAAAAAACGACATTTACATAGCTTCTGAATAAGAATACCTGCCAATCTTACGCGTTTCCGAAAAGAAAAGAATTCATAAATGTGTCGAAATGTAACTCCTTTGGATTTGAGAAAAGCCTTAAAAATGAGAGAAATATTTTCACAAATCTACTTTTTATTATACAGCTTCAAAAGTTATCATGTTTTTAATCCTTTATTCTCAACTACATTAATCTTTTAATGAATCCTTATTTCCATTTTGAAATGTCTGTAGACACGATGACTAAAACACTGTAAGTAATCGTTAATGTTAACTATTGTGTGTTTTCTGTTTTGCGAACATCACAGTAATGTAAAATATACTGTAAAATGTTCCCATAAATATGTATGTAGTATTCATTAAAAGAATCTTAATTGTATGTTTAGAAAAAACGGATTTTTTTTTTTTTTTTTTTTTTTTGTAGAAATTGTGTCGGGCCGGGACGGGCCTGTTTTCACTGATTTTTGTACGGGCCGGGCCGAGAACTGTAAAAATGCAAACGGGCTGGGCCCGGGCCTGGAAATTCCGGCCCGTGCAGACCTCTAGTTCGTCTGACATTGGCCTTAACTTCAACTGGTAATTACTTTCTTTCGTAAATAAAACATCGGTTGGAGGGCAAATGTCGGAAAAAAAAAACTGTTCATAGAGGAGTTTTGAAATCGGAGTACATCAAAAACCATAAAATGGCTGTGTTACCATGTCAGAAATGACTCCGTAAAGAAGCTAGATTACAGTGGGTCAAAGAGCATATATGTCATTTGGTGATAAGTGGTTGAATGTCATATTCAGTGATGAAAAAAAATAGAACCCCGATGGCCCTGATGGGTTTAAGTACTATTGGCATGATTTTCACAAGGAACGTAGGAGTATATTTAGCCGACAACATGGTGGTATTAAAAATCAAAAAACCAACGTTTAAAAATGCACAAATAATACGTGAAAATCAGCACACAGCTGTTTCAAATCTACTAGCGAGATTCTTCTAGAAAAAGCAAGGCTGAGCCTATCTTGCACTGAAGAAGAATCTCGCTAGTAGATTCGAAACAGCTGTGTGTTGATTTTCACGTATTATTTGTGCATTTTTAAACGTTGGTTTTCTGATTTTTAATATTCCTACACAAAGGCTTTAATTGCTATTTTAACATATAGGAGTTGTGTAGTGGTATGGGGGTCTATTTCTTTCAATGGTCAGACATCTCTAACATTCATCAGTGGTCGTGAAAACTCTAAAAACTATCAACAGACACTTCCCAATCATTTGCTCCCTGTTACCGAGGTTTTGAGAGCGGGAGAAAAATGATTATTTCAACATGATAATGCTTCGATCCATACCTCAAACTCAACTTTAATGTGGCTTAAGTCGAAAACAGTATCTGTTTTGAAATGCCCGGCAATTAGCGCTGATCCCATAGTCGAGTTCCGTGCCCACGCCAAATTAATGTTTTGTAACGGATTTTATTCGTAAAAATCATGAATTGCAATCGTGGAATTCAGGATAAACATTGAATGCTTATAAATGTATTTCAACCCTTTCACGACTAAGGGAAACATTTTTCCCCGTTTTAAAATTGGTGATTGTCGTATTTAATTATAACCTTATCTCCATTTTCTATTAATAACCTTATCTGCATTTTTCATACAGAATGTCAAAATAGAACGTATTCCGAAAGCAATTACGTAAAAGATGTGCAAATTGTGCTAAATGCCGCATAGATAATAGGACACACAATGTATGCACTATATGCAGTATCCATCTTTGCTTCACAACCAAAAGAAATTGTTTCGCAGAATATCATAATTAGCACATCATTTTGTATAGTAATTTTATTTCATAATTTTGTATTATTTTAGTTAACATTTTGTTATAACAAACCGATAATTAAAAGACATTGTATAATAAGCCGAACTACAATTTTTGTTACCTTTATAATCCTTTGGAAAAAAGATATCATCATTATGTATTTTTCTTACTTATTTTATGCCTAACAAACTAAAATAAACAGTTACATACTAATATTTAGCCTTAGCAACCTTTTGGTCCTGTAAGGGTTAACAAAAGTATTTTTACTTTTATACTTATTTTAAATCCCCATTCCCGTCTCCGTCCCACTTTTTTTCAATTCTGACCCTGTCTTTAAAGACAGCGGACCTGGGAATACTATTTATGGCTCACGTGATTTCTCCGTTTTAAATCTGTTGCGGCTTGCAAGTCACCCTTAGGTTGGATAAATATTCTATTTTAAAATTTGGTTTGGAGCCAAGTTATTAAAAAACACCTTTGTTGAGTTATCGAAACAGGAAATTAATGTATCTTTTAAAGTTTCGTATTTTTCTTTTATATATATCAACCAAGACTTCCCGACTGACAACTTCACTGTTTTCATGCGTATTTCCACAGAAACTGGGTCGGTCACGTGATCCTTCTACCCTTGAAAAATCATTCTGAACAAATCATTCAGAAAGATGCAAATGAAAATATTTTTCACGTGTCTTTTCTGCTTTTTTGAATTCATTAGCCTTCAAATGGCAGCAGATGGCGAGATTTCGAATCACAAAAATCTCCACGTCACATTCTGACAGTTTAATCGGAAGAGTATATGAATGACATATTGATCAAATCAACTTCTGCCCCACCACTCCCTTCTTCAATACTCTATTACTATTTTTTTTTTCTTATTTATAACTCGAGATCGACCGAAAATTCGGTTTAGTTTTCGACTTAAAATCTGAGTTTCGCCAAAAGTTCGTTTTCGGCGAAAATACTGCCGATAATTCAGACGGACCGAAACTCTCTATATTCCAAAAACCTCGTTTCTTCTAAAGGAAATTTTTAACATTATTCATTGATTTGAGCTGAATCGACTCAGATGAGACCCTTTTTATTTATTGCTATGAACTTCACTGTTTTTAATGATCAGTCATGACTGCCTCAAGACGGGTGTGCAAATTATAAAGCCAGAAATACATACAGGACTCAACTTTGAAAACGCTTTTCACGTGATCATTAAAAGCTGTAGACAACAGTAATAGAAAATTTTTAGTTTGAAACCACAGAAGTGTTTCGAATCCTCTTTGAGAAAGTTCTTGTACAACAGAGGATCATTTACAAAAAACATTATAAAAGATAAATAGAGGTATGCATACCTGAAACATTTTTTTAATAGATGAAATTCGTATAATTAGAAAATCATTTTGTGTCGTTGATGAATTAATTACATTTTGTTTTATATGAAAGTAAAAAGTTTTGGTCAGAAGCACAGTGAACCAGCCAACTTGGGCCACACGTATAATTACACATATAATTAATTAATAGTTATGTATATTTATGTATGTATTTACTTTTAAAAATTTGGGCATTTTCGTTTTGGCCGAAAATAGGAAAATTACTGAAATTCGGTCTTAAAAACCTGTTTCGGTCGAAACTTCTTTATAACCCGTACCATATGGGATTTTCAAATCTGGTCTTTAAAAAACAATGGTAGCAAAACATTTGCAATATATTTATTCAATTTTAAGTTGCATAATGCATTTATAGAAGTGTGTTTAACATTACATAAATAAAATCATTTTCCTTCCAGTGCATTTCAACATCATATGTTTTTCAGCCATTAATGCAACCTATTTATATTAAAATGCAAAATATATATCAACTTTCATATAATGGTTTCTTAAACGATAGCATTAGTAAGTTACAAAAAAAAACGATAAAATCAATAGCTTCTAAAAGCAGTTTCATATTCTGCAGAATATATACTTTTAAATCATTCTTAGAAATATACGTGAATCTCTTATTTAAAAAAATCTGTTTTATGAATTTATATAATCAATCTTTTAGAAACACCTCTTTAACAGGATATTCGATATATTTCTTAATCTTCATTTACCAATTTTTTTTTCATTCTACACAACTTTTCCTGAATTTTGTTGCTTTGTTAACGAAAAATTCGAATTTTTATTATATTTGAATGAGTAATTAAAATATTTAAGATTGACGTCTTTGATAGTAGCTAAATTTTAGATTAAAAAAAAATCAAGTGCCATTGATGAATATAAAAAAAATATCAATTTCAATTAGGTTTTAATTTAAATTTTAACTAAAACAATAGTTTATTCTTCCTCAAAATGAAACTTTTTTTGAAAGTTATTATTCGGCCTAGCATTTAGCCGAATATTCGGTTTTCGGCTATTCAGCAAAATTGCCATTTGCTACATTTGTAACAAAAATAAGAAATAAGATGATAGTTTTGCCATTAAACTTATAAAAGTTAAGATTCCATTGTGTAACACTTGCAATGCGTAAAGTATAGATTTACAAGCAAAGAAAACACATTCTTTTACTTTGAAATGAGATATAATATTATAAATTACACTCACATGAAGAATACGAAAATAAATAAAAATAAATAACTATGTGCAGAATGGAAAGTAATAACATCTTAAAGCCATCAAAATTTTTATTTAATAAAACAGAATCATCATTGCAGCATTTAGCAACTTCAAATTCTTCTCTAACGACATTCCAATTCGAAGGCAGTTCTGAATATATATACATATTCTATTTCCCCGCTCAACAACGGGAAACTTTCTGACATATTTTCTGACGTAAAAGCATGGCAGTTGCTGGCAGGATTATTGAAGGGATTTGTAATCGATCAGTGTTTTCTTTTTTTTGGGATAAAATGAATTTCATCTTGAGTTATAAACGATTGTTGTCTCTGGACGGCTGTTATTTCCTTTTCCGCGCTGTCGCGGTCGTGATTCTGTTCAAAACGGCCACTTTGACAGCATTTTCTGGAAGTTCTTCTGTCTTTACCAAAAAAGAGAAAACAACTGTTTGATAACAAAATTTCTTAATAAGTGCACCTTCCAATTTGATAAGTTTACGAACAAAAAATGTACTAAAAAATATGTTCGAAAGTACAGTAGAACCTAGATTATCCGAAGTAATTTGGACCGATCCTCTTTCGGAAAATCGAAATTTTTGGATAATCGAGAATGCTTTAATTTTAAGATTAAGGAGAAATATATGCAATTTTCCTTATTATGGTAACAAGTGCTTAATAAAAATAAAGCAATAGCAAAATTCAAAGTAGAATAAATTACCTGAATTTTAATTTTGAAATTAAGTACCTTTTACATATATCACAAGAGTTTGAAAAAATGTTTTGTTTGTCGCAGTTTCGATTGTTTTTGCTTTGAAGCTCTATCACGGAGTTTTTTAATATTATGAGTTCACCAGTATCACGGTCTTTCTGCTGCTCTAGCCATGCCAAACCTTTTGCAAAGCATTCAAAAGCTTCAGAATTGCTAGTTTGTTTTTTTCGTTCCATTCCGCAGCTTACAGGAGCTCAAGTTAAATTCAAAGGAACTCTAAGAAAGGGGATCGAAAATAGTTATTCGGAAAGGACCACTTGCACACAAGGAATGGATTTCGGTTAACCGAGAGTTTCGGTTAAAAGAGTTTCGGATAAAAGAGGTTCTACTGTATAGTTAATACTTTGGATTTGAGAACAGCCTTAAAAAAGGTGTACAATAATGTAAGATCCTTGTAATCTTTATTCTATCGCATGCTAAAATTTTCCTGTTTTTACTATATTTCCTATAAATTCCGCTTTTATATATTTATCGCATTGTTATTGTTATTTATTTGTTTTTAATTCTCACGAATACTTACTGCAGATTCAATTCGTCTTTCAGATAAATCCCAGATCTTGCGTTCCTACAATAGACGACGATGGATTTTATTTGTGGGAAAGGTAATCACTGCCATTGTCTCTCTCTATCTCCCTACAGGAATTTGCACTTTTTAAAGAAAATTAAATCTATATATTATATAAAAAAAAATTACAATAAAAATGTTCAACGTTACAAAGTAGTTTTATTTATCTGTTCAAAATATTAAAAAAATATTTTTTTTTTCCATTTTGGAGAACATTTTGACTATAACTGCTTTATAGTCCAAGAGCTGTTAAACATTTTAGGGAAGGTATTTGAGGCACTCTGAAAATTTGTGCAACACTTCTTTTGTAATGGCTGAATACAAAATTGAATGTCTGGCTGAAGGATCGTGGCCCAAAAACTGTGCCAGACTCGTGTCAAGTGCCATTTTTTGACTACCCCCCCAAAAAAGGTATTTGAGGCACGCTGAGATTGAGACAGAACAATATTTATACTTAGAAAAAAATATTTTGAAAACGACAGACACTTTAGTCGGCCCAAAAACTGTGCCAAACACGTGTCAAGTGCCATTTTTTGACTACCCAAAAAAGGTATTTGAGGCACGCTGAGATTGAGGCAGAATAATATTTATGCTTAGAAAAAAATATTTTGAAAATGACAGACACTTTAGTCGGCACAAAAACTGTGCCAAACACGTGTCTGGCACAGTTTTTGGGCCACGATCCTTCAGCCAGACATTCGATTTTGTATTCCGGCATTACAAAAGAAGTGTTGCACAAATTTTCAGGGTGCCTCAAATACCTACTCAAAAATGTTTAACAGCTCTCCTACTATTACTAAAGATGATTAACAATGTATAATAAAAATTAGATGAGCAAGTGTCAAGTATGAATGAAAAAAATATTAAAAAATAATTTAGATGAGAATTCTTTCAAATTATATTCAATCGTAAATAATAACACCGAAAGTAATTACAATACAAATATTGTAAGTAAAAGGTTTTATTTAGCTCAATCTTTCAAAACATAATTAAAATATATAGATATATATATAATTAATTAAAATGAAATCACAAATGTAAAAAAGAAATTGGAAAGACAATTCAAAAGATTCAAAAGAACAAAGGAAATTAGAAATGCAAAAATTAAGGAACTATGAATAGCTTACGGGTTCGTCAGAGGAGCTATGTAAACCTTAATTCATAGTAAACATATGTTATTTCTTCAAACATTGTCGTCATTAGGCCTAAAATGACAATATTTAGCTCCATATAACATATTGGAAATTCTCAAATAATTGAAAAAATTTAAGATATCAAAAAAAAAAAGAAAAAAATGTTATACATAAGAACATATTAAAATTATAATACAACGGAGATAAATAAAACTTTAAAAAAGTAATTTACATAACTCACCAGAAAATAAAACGTGGCAATGATGGAGAAGGAGAAAAGGTTTTGGACCATGTGGACAAGTGATAAGCTGTGACACAGCAAAAAGTGTATAATAATAAAAAATAGTGCTGCCATGTATCGTTAAAAAGAGAAAACAAAATACTGGTTCTGCCATCTATCAGCAAAAGGAAAAGTGATTGGCAAATGAAGTAATTATTTTAAAAAAATTTAATATATACTGAGATATAAAGATAGAGCGATAACGCAGCAATAAACAACAATTAATGTGTTGAAAAATGGAATAAATTATATAGGTAACAGCTTAAAAGGAAAAAATGAGTAAATATAGACGAAAGTTTTAATTAAAATTAAAAAAAAATTAAATGAAAAGGTAAATTATAAATTAATGTTCAATGAGGATTAATTTACGAGAGAATAATATAGCCATGTATTATGTGCCAATATGTGAAATATTTTATGATATATGATTGCATTAAATGGATGAAATCGAAGTTTTTTTTATTAATATATATACATATATAAAGTTTTAAACTTTTGCATTTCAACAGCATATATATTTTTTTATAAAATTTGATAAAGTATACATATGTGTACATACACTTTATTTTGTATATGTTTTTATAATTTTTTCAGCTATCCGTACCCACCCTCCATAATATTGTTTTCGATTTTATAATTTTTATACATATTATATGCCCAAACTTATATATATATATATATATAGGGGAGATGGGGGCACATGTGAACAGTTCGCATAAATATAGCTTTTTCTCATGACTGGATTAATTTCTATAAACAAAACCTACTCAATATAGTAAATAGAACTTTTTTTTATACATGGTAATTTTTTAAAAATCACCTGTATAGTTCTTCTTACATTTTTTAATAGTTTTATAAATTCGAAAAATTGTTCACATACGCCCCATCAGCGGGGTAGTTGTGAACACACGTGGGGCACATGTGAACACAATGAAAAATATACTTTCACATGCTTTTTATTCTGTGATTCATTTGTCATCGTAATCATTAGTTAATTAACTGTGAAATTCACCATAAAGAAATATATTTCTCTAGTTTCTGGGTGATATGTTTAAGCAAAAGATTATAAAATGAAAATAAGTAGAGTTTGGGGGTGGAGGCTTAGATCATTCATTAAATATTGCTGAAATAAAATAAAAAAAAAAATAAAGAAGCAATTTTAAAAAAGAAATTAAAACTTTTAAATTTTGCTTAGGGGTTTTTGTTTGGAGAAAATTTTAGGGAGGGCGCGTTTACATACTATTTATTTCAAATCTGCCGAAATACGAAAGATTCCCACTGCTGTATTTGCCTTATTTACTTGTAAATTATAGATAAAGGAGGGTTTTTTAATGATTTAAAAAAAATCTCGACTATAACCCCCCCCCCCCCCCCTCCCAAACTTCTTTTGCTTTTGAAAGAGGGAGGGGGTTACAATAGAGATTTTACGGTAGTTATCAGTTTAAAAATTTTACTTTCTTAAAATATTACTCATATCTATCTCCATTCAAAGCATCATATACATAACTGTTTTAGATATGGAAGTAAGCCATCATTGCAAGTTTAGAATAAATGTAATAGAAAAATTTGCAAAGTTGTTCAAGGTAATACTTTTGTATTAACAATGCATAAAAATATTGTTGTAAACTGTTTAGTAAAATAATATATAACACTTATTGCATTTTAGAAAACATTAAATTTATTTAAAGTACAATTGAATGTAAACGAGCTTGTTGCTCTTTGTGTATTTGCTGAAATATGTGTTTGATGAAGTTTTAATGCAAAATCAACTTTGTGTAAGGAAAATGTCTTCTATTTCAGGAAAATTATAGATAATGGAACTGACATTATTTATCATTAAGTTAACTGAAAGGAACAGAATCACAGAATGATTATTGGGGTACTTATGTACTGTTCATATCTGCCCCAACTTATCTGTTCACAAGTGCCCCACATTGCTGCTTCTGTTAAATTGATAAATCATTAACATTTCTCAATTTTAGAAGAAGAAGAACGTTATCAAAAATATTTATTAGTATTCATAGTATATATTAAAACACTCAAATTCAAATAAATGAATAAATAAATAAAGTTATACGCTTATCAACTTGGAACAAAGATTTTACTTTTGAGATCTAAAAACAGTGTTTTGGCTCCATAGGACAAACAAAATGTCAAAAAGCTTCAAAAATTTTTTTACCATATGTCTACAGGTGCTGTCATCTTTAGTAATTTTTTTTCAAATTAAAAAACTTATAATAACTATTGAAAAATTGCGATGTTCACATCTGCCCCCTGTTCACATGTGCCCCCATCTCCCCTATATATATATATATATGTTTTTTTATTATGATTCAGGTCCTCAAATAGCAATAAGTTAATTAAGAACTTTTCTCATTATATTTGATAATAAATCATAGCACTAAATGTAAATGCAATTAAAAATTAAATTAGTTCTACGAAAATCTCAAAAAATTAGAGGTTTTATTTTCCTGCGAACATTTTGATAACAATTATTTTGCTAAGGATGAGAAAACTTAACAAAATATTAATGAAAGTTTGTTTGTAAGTATGATGCCTGATAGCATGACTATGATATGTATTTCCTAGCTGAACTAAATTTTTACATGCATGTGGGTCAATATCTGAAAACTGGACAATTTCACTCCAGAATTTTTATTTTTTTTAATTAATGTACCAACTTCCACATACAATTATATGCTATGATACATGTTTTGTCATTTGATTGTTGTCGTGTTTTGAGATCAAGGATGTATATTTTACGCGTAGTATAAACTTTTATTGAAGAAAGTGCCTGTTAACACCATAATCAGTGTCTAATAATTGGGACTGAGGTGATGTTTTTGTCTTAACAGCTGCACAGCCATTTTATTGAATCATTTTGAACACATGCGAATGATTAAATATTCCATGTGACATTTGTATGTTACATAAATAAAGTTGCAATAGGCTTTATTTTTATAGATAAAAAGTTAAATATGGGGACATGAATGAGGCTATAAAAAAATACTCATCCCTTTTCAGAACAGAAACTAAATATTTCTAAAAATGAAACAATGAGAAAAACAACTTACCTTCATCCATGGTGGATAGTTGAACTGTAGTTGCTGTTGCAATGGAAATAATTCTGCCAACGCCACCTAGTATCTGTTAACCTAAATGTGTGGTTAGAGGGACTGAGATGATGGTCAGCCTCAGGGACAAATATATTTACTACGGTATTTTACTATGCAATCTATACGAGTAAAGGAGCATTATATTTTCCCATACTGAATATATATATAGGTATAAATATATAATAGCAAAAGTTAAAAATATTTATAAAAATTTTTACAGCACACATTTAATATTGGATATTTGTACCTGGGGACAGGGACTGAAATGATGATTTCGTTTGTTTAAAGCTAAAATTAATTATTTTTACATCATTATATGCCCATTTATCATTGGTAATTGTTATAACAAATGTTACACTATATTACATTTTTTAGTTTTTGATTTTAGTATAATTAATGAAATATTATTGGCAGTGGACGTAAATTGTCCAATTTTCAGGTATTGACCCATGTACAGTTTATAGATGCAAATCGCTACTCAGAGAAATAATTTTCCGACTGTAGATGGAAATTGCCGAAATTGGGTTTTCAAGAAATGCGTTTCGAAATGGTTCCATTAGACATCCTATTTCAACTTATTAAACGGTTAAGAGTTTTATTACATTTATTCTAAACTAGCTCTTTAACCCGTTCTATGCAAGGGAGTTCATTAATTTAATTTTAAAACCAAATTAAAAAAAAAAACTATTCGATTTAGTAAAATATTTTTCTACTACTGCGCTTTTTTTTTAAATGAAATTTAATTTATCATGTTACTATGGCAGCAGACGATAAAACGATATCTTTGGAATAAGGGAATAAATATAATAAAAAGTTTTTTTGATGTTTCTGATAAAATGTTTGTCTTTATTAAAAAAAAAAAAAAAAAAAAAAAAAAAAAAAAAAAAAAAAAAAAATCAATAATTAAGCGCAATTACATAATCTCTAATTATTTGCATGTGAAGTAAAATAGTCATCGTAATACCCGCTGGAGCTTTTTAATATTGCAGCGTGGCGTACGTAATATGTACAGTGGCTCACAATTGTTTTTGGACACTTGTGTTTTTGAAACTTATTTATAAAAAACATCATCTAAATATTAAAGGATCTACTTAATTATTTTTTCATATAAACTTTATTTTCCGTATAATAAAACCTACATATTGTAATGAAAATATATTCAAAAATTTTTTTTTTCAAAAAATTAATTTACCGAGATAGTGTAAAAAACAATCTCACATAAATAATTGGACACTTGAAAGCTTTACTAAATTTTTTGACAGACGATATTTTTTGTTATTTATTTTCATTATAAACGGAAATATATGTCAAATATTTTCGTCTGCACTTTGAAATTACTACTAATTCATGTAAATTTGTTTACATTTCTATATTTGAAGCGAACATGGCCGGACGCTACAAAGTTACAACAAATTCCATTCGTAATTTAATCATAGAACATTTTAGAGATGGTAAAAGCATCAGAACTATCGAAAAACTTGTTAAAGTGAATCATTCAATTGTTTTTGCTATTATAAAAAATGGAAACTACGTGAAACTGTTGAAAAAGCATAAATCAGGAGCTTCTCACAAGCTAACTCAGGAATCGAAGGTTGTTTATGCATAAAATCACGAAAAAAAACCAGGAATTTGTGCAGTAAAACGTACAACAGAATTAGAAAACAGATTTGCAATAAAAGTAAACCCTGAAACTGTTAGACAAGTTATCAGATCATATGGATATAACAGTAGAGTTGCCAGAAGAAAATTTTTCATTAATGAAAGAGCAAGGAAGTTACGTCTGGATTTTACAAAATCCATGATAGACAAAGATGTATCGTTTTGTAAAAACGTGATATTTGTGTATGAATCAAAATTTAAAATATTTAGGTCTGATGGGCGAATAACTGTGTGGAGAAAGTCCAACGAAGAGTTCAATATGAAAAATGTATTGTCAACTGTCAAACATGGGTGTGGAAGCATAATGGTTTGCGGATGTTCTGTTGCTTCTGGTATGTGAAATTTAGTTTGCATTGAAAATAATATGGACCAATATAAGTATATAAATATCCTGAAAGAGAGCTTGAAAATAACTGCCCAAAAACTTGGAATTGAAAACGCATTCAACTTGTATCAAGATAATGATCCCAAACATACAGCCCTAAATGTTCGCTTATGACTGCTGTACAACTGTCCCAAAATTATCAAGACTCCACCATATTCTCCAGATTTAAACTCAATTGAAAATTTGTGGCATGAACTGGAGAAAAGAACAAGAAAACATGGATATTTCTCGAAAGAACAACTTAAAACAGTATTAACAGAGAAATGGAAAAAAATTAAACATTCTTACACAAAAAAACTAGTTGCATCCATGCCAAAACGTTTTAAAAGTGTGATTTCAGCTAAAGGATATCCAACAAAGTATTAAAATGTTTGATTATTTGCATATTTTTGTTTACATTTGTTGAATCTTCAAAGTGTCCAATTACTTATGTGAGATTGTTTTTAGCCCTTTCTCAGTAAACTAATTTTTTGAAAAAAAAGTTTTGAATTTATTTTCATTACAATATGTAGGTTTTATTATAGAGGAAATAAAGTTTATATGAAATTTTTTTTAAGTAGATCCTTTAATATTTAGATGATTTTTTTTATAACTAAGCTTCAAAAACACAAGTGTCCGAAAACAAATGTGAGCCACTGTATATCTCACAATGGTTAAAGAACTCGCGCGATTACGGGTTGAACATAAACAAGTTGGAAATTGCTCGTCAAACGTGGCAAATGAGGTACGTTCGTACTATAACTAGTTTTATAATTATTTTTTGCACCCCACATTGTACTGAATGTATATTTTTTTGCGCTTCATAAGTGCATAGTCTGTAACATCATTAAAATGCACTTACAATAATTTTTTCCCCATTCCCCGTAATGTAACGGAAAACTTTTGACTGTCCCTGTAATTAAACTACACATTCGATTTTCATAAAATTTGAAATGGCTCGACAAACTTTTGCAGCAATTATATATTTAAAATTTCAGACCATTCGGAAGGCTGTAAAATCATTAAAATGCATTTGCAATATTTTTTTCCCATTGGCCATAATGTAACGGAAAACTTTTGGGTGTCCCTGTAATTAAACTATACATCCGATTTTCATAAAATTGGAAATGGCTCAACAAAATTTTGCAACAATTATATATTAAAAATTTCAGACCATTCGGAAGGCTGTAAAATCATTAAAATGCATTTGCTATAATTTTTTCCCATTGGCCGTAATGTAACGGAAAACTTTTGGGTGTCCCTGTAATTAAACTATACATCCGATTTTCATAAAATTGGAAATGGCTCGACAAAACTTTGCAGCAATTATATATTAAAAATTTCAGAGCATTCGGAAGTCTGTAACATCATTAAAATTCACTTGCAATAATTTTTTCCCATTGGCCGTAATGTAAAGAAAAACTTTTGACTGTCCCTGTAATTAAACTATACATCCGATTTTCATAAGATTGGAAATGGCTCGACAAAATTTTGCAGCAATTATATATTAAAAATTTCAGATCATTCGGTCGGGTAGTTTTTGCTCTGTTATATGCGGACGGACAGACAGACGGACGGACAGACGGACTGAACGACGACTATAGGTGCTACGTATTTATATAATTACGAACGCACCTAAAAAGGGGGATTTTATTGTGAATTTTTAATTGTTGGCAGCTGCTATAACGAAAAATGTTTAAATTTGATAGGGAATTGCTGTTAAATTGGTAGTTTTTTATTAATTAAAAGTTAACTATAAATTATTTCGATTCCGGATTGCTTTAGTTGCCTCGGCCGTGTTTTAATACACATGTACATAACATTTCACAATTCTGGCTTCCAAAATGTGGATTTGTATAGCATTACAGACAGACAGATAGACAATTTTTCATTTTTATATATTAGATGTGTTGGAAAGTGTTTCAAAATTTATGCTTGATTTTTTTCATTTTTATTATCGCATTTAGCCGTGCCATCATGACGTACCTGGTGAACAAACATGCTCCCAACAATTCCTTGTATCCCAAGGACCCCAAGAAAAGAGCTCTAGTGGACATGATGCTCAACTTCGACCAAGGAACACTGTACAGATCACAAGTGGATTACTTGGTAAGACCAGTAAATCATGCTTCTGACGGAAGATTTAAATTCGTCATTCGCCTGAAATTTAAATTATTTATTTATAAAATGAATTTTATATTATTTTTTTACACTGCGGAAAAACAAATCTGACTTAAGTTTTACGCCCTCTGTCCCAAATTAGTTGCTAGATTTGCTTACTTTTGTACTGATTATTGATACTGATGATTTTATGATTTTGTTTGGACATTTTTAAGAGATTTCAGGGTGCAATGCTATCAAGCAACAACATTTACTTACCAAGCATTCCCTCCGTCTCTCCATAAATAAGTACTAAATTAGTTTAAAAAATCCAGTGTTCGCACGCTCTTAAGCCACGCCCCATTTTGTAAGGATTCTTCCACCAGTAATCGCATAAAACTACTTTCTAGCTAATGAATTGGTAATTCTTTAGGAAGAAAATGATCTTTATGGTATACTGGTGGTGGAGTGCTTACAAAATGGTGTCGATCTTCTAAACCGCATCAGAAGTTATTTATGACTGCACCCACTTGAAATGAAGCAACTAATTTGGTACAAAATTTTCGACCTAAATGTCGCAACTAACTTGGGTAGGAGAGAGTATAACTTTAGTTCTAACTTTGTAAGCGGGATGAGGAAAAAGAAATTACCGTTTTGAAAAGGTACTTAACCCCTTAACCTACAACTACGTGTGAAACACGTAGGCTTGTATTCGAGCCAAAACTGACTATCACGGACCTGGCCCGTAGTGCATCAGTCGGGCCAGATGTAAATATTACGGGCATGGCCCGTGGTGCAACGTTCGCGGTGTGTAATTTGCCCACCACAAACAGCACAGACCAGGCTCGTGATAGATTCTTATTATCTCTTTGTATCATAATCAGTTACATGTTATTCTTGGTCGCGTTTGCACTTTGAAATATATCTTAATATTAGACAACTATCCCCTCAAGAGGTTTTCAAAAAGATTTTGTGATGAGAACAGTGAGAGTTATGTTGATACTTCTGCTACCGAAAATGACAGTGGTGACATTATACGTTCTGTACGAAAAAAATGCAAGCGATTAGTAATTGATTTATGTTATATTTTAGTGATTGATGATAAATCTTTTGTAGTACATCTACCACAATTATTATATCGGGTTGTAATTACTTATCTAATATTCCACAAAATTAAACCAGTTGTATCTTGCACATGTATTTACATGCCGTATGTCGTGCGCGTTTGATACAATTTAAGATCGATTTACCGAACCGTGGAAACAAGCGCCTAGCGATCACACTTTTTCATTTTGATCCTGTGATCCTGCGGGATCAACGCGCTCCGCGCATATCGTTCCGCGCATGACGTATTTTGCATCATACCCATACCGTATATTTGTTGACAGGTACCACTGTTTGACATTGTTTGCTATTGTTTGACAGGTACCAGTTAGTTTGTAAGTTATTAGTATTTTATTTTGATTCAAATTAATTAAACTCTAAAATTATTTTAAAAGGACGACAAAATTATTAAATTATAATTTAAAAAACAGAAATTATTAAATTCAAAATTTTGAAAAAAAACAATTTAAACATTATGAAAAGATATTAAATTTAAATTATTAAACATAAAATTACTAGAAACATATAAAAATTTATTATATTCAGAATTTAAAGTGGCTTTAAATGATTAAAACAAATTAAATTACTAAATCATTATAAAATTTATTATATTCAGAATTTAAAGTGCCTTTAAATGATTAAAAAAAATTAAATTACTAAATCATTATAAAATTTCAGATTATGAAAAAAAAATATTAACAATTATTATTTATTCAAAATTAAAAGTTCTTTTAAAATGATGATAGAAATTAAAATTATTAAATTTAAAATTATGAAAAAATATTTAATTATTATTAAATTTAAAACATTCTTTATGATTTGCTAACCTTTACACCACTAGATGGCGATACTAAAGGCATTAAATCTGTTAAAACTACGATCACCATATCAAATATTTGGAAAATTCACAATAAAAAAAAAATTGTTAATAGTGGTACAAATATTGAAAAATATAAATTAAAAATTTTTCTCTTCAAAAAAATTTAGTTTTTTAAAGCAATCTTCACCTCCATTTTCATTCAGCTCCGTTAGGAATCGAACCCATGCCATCTAACCTGAAGTTGAACATCATACCACTACACCATAAAGTTCCTTAAGAAGTTTTGCTTAGAATATTATTTTACACAAACATCGCTACGTCATCCGCGGAACGATATGCGCGGAGTACGCTGATCCCAGAGGATCAAAATGAAAAAGTGTGATCCCTAGACGCTTGTAACCGTGGAACGGCTTGAAGGCTGCACGATCTTGTTTACGTTTTAGGGCCAGCCTGTTGAAACTTAAATCGTAGGTTAAGATGCTAATGTATCTGATCTAATTTGTCGTAAAGATGGTCAACATATTTAAATTAAGCCTAACTTTGAAAATTTTAGTCGCAATACAATTATTTTATTACATATTCGGGAACAGCAATTAACAAGTTGGAAATTGCACGTCAAACGTGGCAAATGAGGTCCGTTCGTACTATCGCTAGTTTTATAAATATTTTTTTTGCACCGCGTATTGTACTGAATGTATATTTTAGTGCACTTCAATAAGTGCATATCCATTTCAGACCATTCGGAAGGCTGTAACATCATTAAAATGCACTTGAAATAATTTTTTCTCATTGGCCGTCATGTAACGGAAAACTTTTGACTGTTCCTGTCATTAAACTATACATCCGATTTTCATATTAAAATTTGAAATGACTCGACAAAATTTTGCAACAATTATATATTTAAAATTTCAGACCATTCGGCTGGGTAGTTTTTGCTCTGTTAAATGCGGACAGACAGAAAGACGGACTGAACGACTACTATAGGTGCTACGTATTTATATAATTACGAACGCACCTAAAAAGGGGGGCGGAGGTATACGAAATTTTATCACTTCCGAATGAGTTAAATAAATTATTGAAAAATGATGCAATCGATGTTCAAGAAAAACTTCTGTTATTTGGGTATAAGTCGAAGAACAATTTATGTATTTCATTGCTATTTTTTACGTATGACATAAACTTAAATATAAAGCTCATGCATGTTTTGAAGTAAACTTTTTGAAATATTAAGTAATAATATAATTATTGACTAGTCGAATGTGCCTATCCCAAAACTTTCTTCTATCTCAAACATGTTAATACTTCAAAATTCGCTATCACAGTGCCAACATTAAATGCCAAGCTATGCCCATCATGAGGATTCTAAAGATATGAAATTCCGTGCATTAGTTATTGAGATATGATTATCGCTAAAATCGTGTAAATCCTGCGAAATGCAGATAGCAGTGCCACCTGTTAGGTGATTTACACCAAAACCTTATCAACAACAACTTATGTTAACGTCTAACTGAATCTGAAGTTTGGTGAAAATCCGTGCATTAGTTCTTGAGATGCTCAAATCTATTGCGCAAATCATGAAAAATGCATCATAGCAGAGCCACCTGTTGGGCGATTTACACCAAAAACTAATCAGCACATTTATATCGGGACTAACTGAATACAGTAGACGCTCGTTTTTACGAACCTCTTTTTCACGAACACTTGCGATTTTACGAACTATAGAGTGGTCCCGAATACACTCCCATAGAATCAATGTAATATTTCGCTCCCATTTACGAACTACGGATTATGAAAATCTCTTTTTTACGAACTCAGTTTCATACTTCTACATTTTTTAAAAATATCTGAACGCAGTGTTACGTCAATTAAACTCTCAACAGGTGCAATGAGACATCAGGTGCATTTCAAGAATGTGTTGTTTTTCTCAATCTCTTTCGGAGGGAGAGGGCATAGTATTGAATTTTATTGTGAAATCACGGCAGTTAAATAACTGAGCTTCTCTTCATGAATTATATTTAGAAAATAATGTTTTCCCCTTTAACATCTTCACAAAAAAGGAGAAAGATAAAATTGGCATGCTCCTACCTTTATTTTCAGCGTTGATCAAATCCGCGTAAGGTAATCCAACCTGCTATAAAAATCCAAAGTGAATCAGCATGAAAATATTCCACTCAGTAACAAAAGAGGGCACAGGATCACAGGACTACACTATTTAATTAAAAGCACATAGATAAAGTTAAAATTAAATTTACATTCAAAGTTATATATTTAATTAACATATATCTTTAAGGTTTTTCAGAGCGCAGACACACTGCGTGTTTTGCTTAGGGCATATATTTAGAGACTGACTAAAAAAAGAAAGAAAAGTTTTCAGTTCATTAGTCTTTCTTATTGCATCTCGTTGTGCAACACTTTTATGTATACCAGATGTTGGAAATTCCTTTTTTTTTTCTCTCTGCACGTGAAAAGAGGGAAAAATGGGTAGTTGGTTTCCACTCAGATAAAAACGATTTCATCTTTCAAATGCAATCTTGAAACACAGCTGTAATTATTTCATCATGTCTTGCAATTTCGGTAAATCATTATTCACTTTCTAACACCCCTGCTTGATTTCTGAAGTTGCAATAGTTCTTAAGTTCAAGTTGTCTCTGTGTTTGATAAAGTCAGGTTTGGGAAGGGGCTTCGTAAAGATGTCTGCAGTCATTTCCTTACTGGGACAATATTCTAATTCTATGATTCCCTTCTCTCGTAAATCTTTAATTGAATTAAATTTGATATCCACGTGCTTTGTTTTTGAATGATGTTTATAATTTTGAGTCATCTTGATGCATGACACATTGTCCTCATACAGAATAATTGGTAGGTTTTGGTTTAAATCTAGATCCTTTAATAGCTTTATCAACCATATGGTTTCTTGTGCTGATGTGGCTGCGGAAATATACTCAGCCTCAGCAGATGATAATGCAACTGAGTTTTGCTTTTTTGTTGACCAGGAAATCGCTGCATTTCCTAATTTACTTAAATTTCCTGTGGTTGATTTTCGATCACTTTTATCTCCTGCCCAATCTGAATCTGCAAATGTCGTCAGAATCGGATCATATTCGTTGCTTATAACTAATTTTAATTCTTGTGTTGTTTTTAAATATCTTATAACCCTCTTGACTGCCCTCCAGTCTTTTTCTCTTGGTTTCTCATTTCTGCGACTAAGGATGTTAATAGCCGCTGAAATATCTGGACGAGTTATCGTAGCTATGTATAGCAATGCCCCTATGGCTTGTCTATACTTATGATTATTAGGTAGTAAATTTTCATCGTCATCTAAGTTTAAGTAACCTGCCTCCATCGGAGTATCACAAGGTTTAGAGTCCTTTAAATTAAATTTTTCAATCAGTTCTTTTATTTTATTTTCCTGATCGAGTGCATAAGTTCCTTCTTTAATTCTTTTTATGTTTATGCCTAAGTAGTAATTTACCATACCTAAATTTTTCACTTCGTATTCTTTACTAAGTTGTTTCATTATTTCATTTATTTCCTTAGTATCTCCTGAAATTAACAGATCGTCGACATAAATGATGATATAAGTTTTATTTCCGTTAGTTTCTCGTGTGAAGAGACATGGATCAGCGGTGCTTTGCACAAAACCTAGTTTGTTTAAACTTTCAGCTATTTTAATATTCCATGCTCTTGCTGCTTGTTTTAGGCCATATATAGCCTTTCTTAGCTTACATACTTTATTTTCTTCACCCGGTTTAATATGTCCTTCTGGTTGCGACATATAAACAACTTCTTCTAAATTTCCATGGAGAAACGCGGTTTTAATATCTAAATGGTTTACATTTAAGTTTTTGTGAGCTGCACACGCTAGAAATGCTCTTAGCGTTGTATAGGCTACTACTGGTGCAAAGGTTTCATAATAGTCACTACCAAATTTTTGAGAATAGCCTTTCGCTACCAAACGCGCTTTGTATTTATTAATTTCTCCATTTGAATTATATTTAACCGTAAAAACCCACTTATTTCCAATTACTTTTACGCCTGGTGGAGGATCAACTAGATCCCAGGTGTTATTTTTTATTAATGAAGCAATTTCTTCACTAGTTGCTTCGTACCATTGGTTTTTCTCATGTGGATTGTTTAGATTTTTAATATCTTCGAAATTTTTCGGCTCTATAATTTTATTTTCTTTAGTAATGTATGCGAGTCTGTCTGGTGGAACACCTCTATTCGATCTTTGTGATCTTCTAGGTTCATTTGTTGTATTTTCCTCACTGTCTGTTTGGTTTTCTTCCTGCATACTTATTATAATTTCTGAGGAATTTTCCCCTGCTTTTTCGGGTTGTTTCTGAACTTCGCTATCATTTTTCAGATTTAAATTTGGTGTTGTGTTTGAATTAAAGTTTTCTAGAAATCTGACGGTTCTTGCTCGTATAATTTTATTATTACCAGTATAGATCCTATAACTTTTAGATCTATTGTCGTAACCGACAAAAATTCCTTCAATCGCTTTATCATCAAGTTTTCCTCTTTGGGATTTGTCGAGATAAGCGTAAGCTTTGCAGCCAAACATTCTAATGTTGCTTAAATCCGGTATTTTATTTGTCCATAATTTGTATGGAGTAGAATTGTGAGCTTTCGTGGGGAGTCGATTAGTTAAGTATACCGCTGTATTTAGAGCTTCACCCCAAAACTTCTGAGGTAGTTTCGCTTCCGATAACAGGCATCGCGTCATTTCAACTAGTGTACGATTCTTCCTCTCCGAAACACCGTTTTGAGCTGGAGAATTTGGCACGGTTCGCTGATGGTGTATACCTGCTTCTTTTAAGTAATTTTCTATCTCATCACTGGTATATTCCCCGCCGTTGTCAGTTCTTAATTCCTTTATTTTGCGACCGAATTTATTTTTCGTTATGGCTACGTACTCTTTTAGTTTAGTGATGACTTCACTTTTCTTTGATAAAAGAAATACCATTGTAAATCTACTGAAATCATCAGTAAATGTGAGAAAGAATTTCTTTCCTCCCATACTTTCTGTTGGCATCGGGCCACATACATCAGAATGAACCAAATCGAGAATTTTACTAGCTTTGTTTGTAGCTTGTTTAGGATACGGAGCATTTGTTAATTTACATTTTATGCAACTTTCGCATATTACTTCATGTTTACAATTTTCCATATTAAAACCTGTTGCTAAACTTTTAGTTTGCAGTTGCTTTAAAGCATTTATATCTCTGTGTCCGAATCTCCTATGCATGAGTTCAATACAGTTTTTATTCTTGCATTGATGAGCTAAATTCGCATAGTTTACTTGTTTATGTTTGTAAAGGTCTACTTCATATAAATTACCTTTAATTTTCCCTTCTATAAAGGTTATGCCGTTTTGGATTAATTTACAGGTTTCGTTTTCAAAAATGAGTTTACACCCATGCTTCACTGCTTTATTAACAGACATTAAATTTGACTGTATTTCTGGCACGTACAAAACTTCATTTAAAGTAATGTCGTTTGATTGTGTTTGTAATTTTATTGTGCCTGTCCCGTGTGAAGCAAGAATTTTTCCGTTTGCAATCGTGACTGTGTTCTTATTATTTGTATCAATGTCACTGAATAGGTTTATGTTGTTACAAAGGTGTGAAGAGCTCCCTGAATCAATTATCCAGGTAGATTTATTTTCAATGTTCGCGTAAAAGGAACAATTGTTTTTAGACACCTTTGTATCTAAAGTGGTTTTGTTTTCTTTGCTACTATTCCCCAGAGTCTGTGTGTTTGTTTGTACTTCTACTTCCGGAGTGATTTTGTTCGTTTCAGAACATAATGCAGCATTCTGTCTCCCTTTATTCATTGTTTGGTTTTTAGAATATGAATTTTTATTCTTAAGGAACCAACAATTTAATTTTATGTGATTTCGTCTTTTACAATATGTACAAAACATATTTTGTTCTTGTTTGCGATATTGTGGTTTAGTATTATTTTTTTCTGCTTTGTACGCATTTTCGCGCGACGTATTATTCGAGCTATCTTGTCTCCTTTGATACTCATCGGTCAATTTTCCTTTTATAAATTCAGAGTTTAACTCCTCTTCATTTCTCGCTTCAAGTGCGATAATCAAAGTATCATAACTCGGTGGGAGGGAGCATAAAAGTAACGCGGATAAATGCGTGTCCTTAATTTCTTCCCCTATCGCCTTTAATCTGTCGGCTGTTTCTAGTATTTTTACGATATGACTTATCATATCTCCGTTTTCCCCGAGTTTTATACTGTATAACTTTCTGAGTAAATATAATTTGCTCGAAAGGTTTGCGCGCTCGTGTATAGTTTTTAAAACATTCCAAGTTGTCTTGGCTGTCGTTTCCTTTTTCACATAAATAAGTTGTGAGTCTTCTAAAGTTAATATAATTGTAGCCCTAGCACGATTATCTCGCTTAGTCCACTCAGTAGTTAGTGGTGTTGGGGGGTCATCCTGTGTATAATTAAATAAATCTTCCCTTATTAGAAGCATCTGGGTTTTAAAACTCCATTGGGCATAGTTATGCGGATTTAATTTTTCGATATTAAAGGTTTCTTTTAGGGAGGAGGCCATTGTTTTATCTTTAAAAGGTTTCTTTTATTTTAGTTTCTTAACTTTCAAGAGTTTTCGTTTATTTTCATTTATTGTCACACACTGCAAATAGAAGCGTCTTAAATTTAGACACATATGTGACTGAAAAAGAATTTTAGACACTTAAGTGTCTTAATCTGAAAATTAAGACACTATAGATGTCTTAATTTAAGATACATAAGCGTCTTACTATGACCATGGTGTAAACGAACTGAGAATAATGTCTAAAATATCCGCAAACGTCTTATTTTAAGACACTTCATTGCTTTAAACGTGTCTTAATTTTTGATTCTTCCGACGCAATAACCACCAGGGGGCACTAGCACTCCCAGTTGCGCATGCGTTTTAGATGTCTTCGTTCGAAGTGGTATACGTTGTAATTCAAACAAAGTTTGTTTTTATGTACGCGTGTATTTTAATTCGTTTTTTGCGAAATGTGAAGTACTGTGATTTTAATTCGTATTAACTTGGATTATGTATTTATTGAATACATACATCTGACGTGTGTGCTCGGCATCAAATGTCTCTTAGAAGCTGTCGTCGATACAAGGGCGGGATAGACACAGAACAGAAGTAGACGAAGGTTGAAGATTACACCCGGAAATTCTACAAAGCGTGTGCAATGGGCTTAGTGTTAACTCGTATCAATTTATATCAATAATATTGTGTTATTCATCTTCGTCCTGTCGAAGCTGGCAAAAAAAAAGAAACTTTTGTCTGGCGGGTCCTGTTTTTAGGATGAAACATCTCATCCTTTAAATATGGCTAGTCGGATGTATTATGGATTACCTTTTAAACTGATGAAAGTCTTTCTCCCTCACTGTGGTTGTGGTAGTTTTTAAAATTTCAAATCGAGGAATATTTCTTACTCGATTTGCAGCAACTCAAGTAAGTTTCTTTATAGTAGTAAAATTAGTGTATTTTATGATTTTATTTATTGTACTAAACAAAATCCTGCATGAAATTTAATTAGTTTTGAATCTGTTCGCAAAAAACCCCACTAATTCTAGAAGTATATATTTTTAAACTTATGACGTTCTTTTTTATTACGAATTATATATTCAATGTCAGTTCTTAGTTTAAATGGATAATTTTTATCTCGCAGTAAATGACGGCCACAAGGAAGTAAAGATAAAAAAAAACTTTGAAAGATGAACTAATGCTTTCTTACTTCCTGGCATAAAACCGCAGATTAAAAAAAGATAAATAAAGTAAATGAGACTCGTCTATTATATGAAGCTGCCTGTAAAAATATACATATGTATTTGATTTGCAATCAACTCTAATACTGATTTTTTAATTATTTTTAATAAAAAAGTAATTTGAAATTTATAATGGGAAAAAGTAAAAACCTCTAACTAGATTTCGTATTTAAAAGTGTGGTAACTTTATTTATATGCACTTATACGAAAAATACAAAAATGACAGATGTTACTGTATATATTTAAGACGAAAGAAGTTTGGAAATCATAAGTTATTTTTTCCTCATGTTTTTAATATAGAATATGTACTTGTTTTTATTGATAGTTGAATAGCTTTTGTGAGTACCCTCTGATCTACATAAAAACTTGCCCATGTGGAAATATAAATTTTTTAAAAACATAATTTTTAAATAAGTATTTTCATTTTTTTTGGGGGGGGGGAGGGGGGGATTTTGCATGAATTTTTGTAAAGCTGATATCTTAAATCTTGCACTGATTATAATGAAAGTTTTGAACTTTTAGAGTAGGACAAGTTTAAAAACGCAAATATATTTAACAAAATACCAAAGTCATTTTTTCCCCAATGTTATTAAAGTAGAATATTTATTTATTTATTTTCATTATTCATAGTTAAATGGCTGTTGTGATTATCAAGTGATGTATATGTAAAATTGCCTATGTGGCAATATATTTTTTTATATTTTCATTTTTTTTTGGGGGGGGGGGGGGGATTTTTGCAATTTTCGTACATCTGATATTTTAAATCTTTTTCCACATTCAACCGAGTATAATAAATATTTTGAACTTTTAGAGTAGGACAAGATTATAAAATATATATATATATATATTTATCTATGTACCTTAAAAGCCCTTAATAGCGAACACTTCGGGAACGCGGAATTTGTCCGATAATTGGAGATGTCTACTTTTTTGAGGTAAAAATATACAAATATGTATGTCTGCTGATTAAAAAAGTATTCGTTAAATAGAGGTGTTCGCTATTCGAGAATGTTCATTAACCTCCACAACGGATACTCCCGAATATCGGACATCTCAATTTAGACAACTATAATGCAGGGTTGCGTTTTTTGCAAAAGTACTTCTTGATTAAAGGAAGGGCAAACTGGGAAGTGCCCCGTCCCCCTACGACTGTAGTGCCCCCAAATTTGATGTGCAATATTTGTAAAGCTTATATTTTAAATCTGTTTCGAAATTGTACTGATTATAATCAATATTTTGAACTTTTAAAGTAAAATAAGGTTAAAAACAAAATAAATTTAAAAAAATCTAATATTTAGATAAATATTTTTTGTTTTTTAATCTTGTTCTACTCCTGAAGTTCAAGATATTGATTATAATCAGTACAATGTCGTAAAAGATTTAAATTATCAACGTAACGAAAATTGTATACCAAAACTGAGAGCACCAAAAAAATCAGGCTGTATTGGGGGGGGGAGGGGGAGGGGCAGGACCACAGCCAAATATTTTTCCAGGATTCAACGTGGTCAAACATGGCTACGTATGATGCTTACAAAAAAAATGGATGCGATTCAGACGTTTGAAGTGTCTGAAATTCAGACGCAAAAAGTGTCTGAAAAAATTCAGACATTTTAAAATGTCTGAAAATTGAACACTCCATTTCAGACACTTAAGTGTCTGAATTTCAGACATTTTAATTTAGAGTGCAATAGTTTAAATAGAAGAGAGCGGTAACTTGCCGTGTTCACAGCCTTCAGTCTGTTCTCATAATCTATTGAATTTTATTGTGAAATCACGGCAGTTAAATAACTGAGCTTCTCTTCATGAATTATATTTAGAAAATAATGTTTTCCCCTTTAACATCTTCACAAAAAAGGAGAAAGATAAAATTGGCATGCTCCTACCTTTATTTTCAGCGTTGATCAAATCCGCGTAAGGTAATCCAACCTGCTATAAAAATCCAAAGTGAATCAGCATGAAAATATTCCACTCAGTAACAAAAGAGGGCACAGGATCACAGGACTACACTATTTAATTAAATTAACATAGATAAAGTTAAAATTAAATTTACATTCAAAGTTATATATTTAATTAACATATATCTTTAAGGTTTTTCAGAGCGCAGACACACTGCGTGTTTTGCTTAGGGCATATATTTAGAGACTGACTAAAAAAAGAAAGAAAAGTTTTCAGTTCATTAGTCTTTCTTATTGCATCTCGTTGTGCAACACTTTTATGCATACCAGATGTTGGAAATTCCTTTTTTTTTTCTCTCTGCACGTGAAAAGAGGGAAAAATGGGTAGTTGGTTTCCACTCAGATAAAAACGATTTCATCTTTCAAATGCAATCTTGAAACACAGCTGTAATTATTTCACCATGTCTTGCAATTTCGGTAAATCATTATTCACTTTCTAACACATAGCAACAATTTCAAGTAGTGGTTGTCAGGACTAAGGCACCTTTTTGAAGGGAACAATAACTGTGAAAGGATTTCAAGCATAGTTAAAATGGAAACATATATTTTCCAAAATGTGATTAAAAAAAAGATAAGTGATTATTTCCATTCCTAATTTTTTATCTATGTTTTCATCTATGTATTTTCACCTACTATGAACTAATCCAGTCTGTGTTTTCATATGTAATATTTTCAAAGCATGTTTCAGTGTACTAAAATTATCTTTTGTGTATAAATTTGCCTTTATTTCTTGTATATGTATAACTTTATTAAATAATAAATAATCTTGAAATACTGCTTCATCTATGAAGAGGGGGCAGTTTGATAAAATTAGAGAAGAATAACGTACGTATTCATATCATTTTTGGTGTTTTTCTATTTTACGAACTATTTTAGTGTTCCCTACAGGTTCGTAAAAACGAGCGTCGACTGTATACATTTTTATTAAATTCTGTGCATTAGTTTTTGAGATAGAGCGCCCACAAAATTTGTGTCACATACAGACAGGGTCACAGAATCACAGAACATTTTGTAAAAACACGTTTTTTGGGATCTCTGACCCCTGAAACATGTAAATCCGTCGAAAACCGGTAGTCGAAAATTTTCACGAATTCAATGCTTTCTTCTTGTAAACATAGAAGAAAGTAAAAACTTATCAAAAATTATTCCATTATAGACTAAGCCAAGGGCAATCACCCCTAACTCTCCCAACTATTTTACCCCTTTTTTTAACTATTAAATGTTAACCCTTTATGTGCTGAATTATGAATTCATGGAAATTTTGTCTTCTAAAGCCCTTTTCGTGAATTCTTGAAACTAGAAGATTTACATAATCATTTAATAAATTTTAGAAGGATTTTAGAATAATTGAAGGATTTATAAGGATTCATTAAATTTGAATTTATAGGGATTTTGTGCACTATTTATAACCCCACTCAAATCTTTTGTTTTAAATATTTTTCTTAGAATATTAATGATGTGAATTATCACACTGCTAACAAAGCGTAAACCAACTTAGTGAAAAATGTCCAAGCCGGGAATCGAACCCGGGTCCCTGGAATAGATCTCCAGTGCTCTACCACTAAACCACAAGGACGATGTCCAGCTTGGCATTTCTCACTTATATAAGTAGTTGTATGTAGTTGAAATGTAGTTGAAAAATTAATTAAAATTGTATTTTTCTTAGTATTTTGTAAAATTAGGATATGAACAAATATAATGTTCTTACAATAGAAATATAGAAGTATTTCCGAATTCAAAAAATCTCCCCCGCCAACGCCAAGAAAGCTGAATAGATGCAAAGGCAAAAGAAATCATCATTTTAAATATATTTTTGTTTTGTGTAACCAGTAATGCTTTTGGAACAAGATAAAGTAATTCATCTATACTACTAATCGATCTTTTAAATGAATTTTATAACAAGTTATTTTAATGGTACTTATAAGTACCATCAGTAGATAAAAAGTTAAACTAAAAGCCAATTTCTTAAAACAACAATGTTAGAACTGAAAAGGTAGATTAAAAATGAGCATCCATCACGATTACATTTATCATGTGCAATGCTTGAAACCCCTACTATTGTGATTTTTCAAAAAAATAAAAGAATTAATCAATTTACTTAAGCATCTTTATGAGCATAAGAATTAATATCGTTTTTTTAACAGTTTTTTTTACACGCATTCAACATTTTTCTTGAAAATCACGCCCATTTCATGACTGCAGTGCTGCTTTATACTGGTACAAAAATAATCCCGTTCCGATACGTTAATTTGGAGTGAGAAAACATTCCCACTTATGGAAAATTCACCGCATTCATTTACGCGTATTTTAAAATTTCTAATTTTTACCCTGTTTCTTTTCTTAAGATTTTGTAAGAGGAATGAAACATTATTTAAACTATCTGTACAAGATTACAAAATTATTTGCCCAACGTATAATCCTAATTTAATTAATATTGTAATTAAACTGTTAATTAATTCAAGAGTATTTTTAATACAAATTATTAAACTCTTTAATTTTTTTATCGATACTTTCTACCTTTTCAGTGGCTTAAACTATTTCGTTGTTGCAGTTCCACAGCCACTTGACGTATTTTGGCAATCAGGTTTTAACGTATCATTAACTCCATTGTTTTTGGTGACTCGTATATAATTGTAACCGTAAAGAATATTAAGCAATGGATCATCTGTAACCGACTAACAGAAACATGCCTTAAATAGAATTTATCCACATATTTGTAATTAGTTTCTAAAAGTATTAAAATCTTTGTATTCTCATCGGAAACACCCCTTAATTCGAATTTATCAATTCATAATTAATTTCTTAAAATATTAAAATATTGTAATGTCATCTGAAACACCCCTTAAATCGAATTTATCAACTTGTAATTAATTTATGAAAATATTAAAATCTTGTATTGTCATCGGAAACACGCCTTAAATCGAATTTATCAACTTGTAATTAATTTATGAAAATATTAAAATTTTGTATTGCCATTTTAACCTCCCCTTAATTCGAATTTATCAAGTCGTGATTAATTTCTGAAAATATTAAAATATTGTATTGTCATCAGAAATGCTCCCTTAAATCGAATTTATCGACTTGTAATTAATTTCTGAAAATATTAAAATCTTGTATTGTCATCAGAAACACCCCATTAAATCGAATTTATCGACTTGTAATTAATTTCGAAAAATATTAAAATCTTGTATTGTCGTTGGAAACACCCCTTAATTTGAATTTATTACTTTATAATTAATTTCTAAAAATATTAAAATACTGTATTGTCATCGGAAACACCCCTTAATTCAAATTTATCAATTCGTAATTAACTTCTGAAAATAGTGAAATCTTGTATTGTCATCAGAAACACTCCCTTAAATCGAATGTATCAACTAATAATTAATTTCTGAAAATATTAAAATCTTGTATTGTCATCGGGAAACACCCCTTAAATCGAATTTATCGATTTATAATTAATTTCTAAAAAATTTTAAATCTTGTATTGTTATCGTAAACACATCTGTGTACATATTTGTTTTAATTCTAGTCTGTCAGGAAATGAGGGAAAAATCAATTATAAAATATCGACTTTACATGTTAAAACCAAGTTATGTAAAATAAACATAATTTTGGTACGTTATTTTATGTAGAATGTGTTATCTTATTAATATGCAACCTTGTATTAAATTGCGCAAACGACGTAACCGGCCTTCGTCGATTATCAAGGACAGCTTCATCAAATCAATTACTCTTTACCAACGAATTCGACCCTTATCTATGCATTTCAAAAACTTGTCGTATTGTTGACGGATTTTCTCTTATAATAAAGCTGTATATTTTTAGGTTGTCTCGATTTTTACTTTCTTCTATCATTTCAAGAAGAAAGTATTGGATTCGTGAAATTTTTCGAATCCTGGTTTTTGACGGATTTATACGTTTTAGAAGGTCCTGAACACGATTTGATAGTTTTTAGAAAATGTCTGTGAGTCTGTATGTGACAAAAATTTTGTGGGCTCTCTATCTCAAGAACTAATGCACGAATTTCACAAAACTTTAAATTCAGTTAAAGCTTGATATAAAGTGGACCTGATTAGCTTTTGAGGAAAATCACCCAACAGATGGCGCTGCTATACGACATTTTTCACGTTTTCTGCAATAGCTATATCTCAAGAACTACTGCACAGATTTTCATAAAACTTCAAATTCAGTTATTCCAGGACATAGTTTGGTGCTGATTACTTTTTTGTGCAACTTGCCCAACAGGTGGCGCTGCTATGCTGCATTGTTCATGATTATCGCAATAGCTCTAACTCAAGAAAAAAATGCACGAATTTTCATCAAACTTCGGATTCAGTTAGTCCCTGATATAAATGAGTGCTGCTCAATTTTTGGTGTAAATCGCCCAACAGGTGACGCTGCTGTGCTGCATTTTTCACGATTTCCGCAATAGCTGTATCTCAACTAATGCATGAATTTTCATCAAGGTTCAGATTTAGTTTGTTCCTGATATAAATTGGTCCTGTATAGCTTTTGGTGTAAATCGTCCAACAGGTGGTGCTGCTATGCAGAATTTTTTACAATTTCCGCAATAGCTCTATCTCAAAAACTGATGGACGGATTTTCATCAAACTTCAGATTCAGTTAGAAGCTGTCAAAGTTGCTGATGATTAGATTTTGGTGTAAATCATCTAACCGGTGGTGCTGACATGCTGCATTATTCAGGAAGTATTAACATGTATGAGATAGAAAAAAGTTTTGGAAATGCCACATGCAACTAGTTAGTCTAGATGTTCTTGATGAACATTAACGGCTTGGTTCAGAAAAAACCGTTTATAATTGATAATTAGAGATCGATCGAAAATTCGGTTTCGTTTTTTCCGAAAATGCTGCCGAAAGTTCGGCCGAAACTATTTGTATTTCAAAAATATCGTTTCTTCTAAAGGAAATTTTCAACATTACTCATGGATTTGAGCTGTATCGGCTCAAATGAGACCCTCTTTATTTATTGCTATGAACTTCACTGTTTTTAATGATCAATCATAACTGCCTCAAGACGGGAGTGCAAAATATAAAGCAAGAAATGCATACAGGACTCAACTTTGAAGACGCTGTTCACGTGCTCATTAAAAGCTGCAGTCTTAACAGTAATAGAAAAATTTAAGTTTGAAACTGCAGAAGTGTTTCGAATACTCTTTGAGAAAGTTCTAGTACAACAAATGATGATATACAAGAATCATTATAAAAGATACATCGAGTTATATATACCTAAAACACTTTTTAAGCAGATGAATTTCGTATAATTAGAAAATCATTCAGTGATTCGTTGATGTAATTACATTTTTTTTAACCATTTGAAAAAAGGGTTATTGTCCTTGTCAGGGTAGGAAATCAAAAGCATATCTGAATTTTTTTATTGGTTGAATCCGCATTTTATTCTTTTTTGATTGGTCTATACAGTAATCTGTATTTCCCTTTACTTTCAACAGAGATGGATAATTCTGTTGCCACTATGACAAAGAAGTAATAAAAACTACAAAAAAAATTAATAACTCAGAAACAAATTGAGATACAGCTTTCAAAGAAATTGCATTTAAAAGTACATTTTTTTTCTCTATACGACGGTGTAAAAAGTAATATTGTGTGATGCTTAGAAGTTTAAGAATGAAATTTCATTTAAAATGCGTCGTCAGATTTCTTGGAAATTTGACGATAGAAAAGCCTTTTCCCGAACAGCCAATGAAATGCTTCTATAATACGTAAGTTTCATGTGGATAATACGTAAGGTTCAGGAAATCTGAGGAGTCGCAGGCGATTTTTGTCGCTTGCAGTTCTTACGTGTAATAACACTATTGTTTAATTCATGGCATACGTAATGTATGATCAACTTCATGCGATTTTTTATGTCTTAAATTTTAGTCTTCGAGAAAATCATTTTCCAAATGGTCGTTGTAATTTGTTAAATTGCTTTTTTTTTTCTTTTTTTTAATGAAAATAAAAACTTTTGGTCAGAGGCACAGAGAGCCAACTTGGGCCACACGTATAATTAATTAATTATGTATTATTTAATAAACACGTATAATTAATTAATAATTATGTCTATTTATGTATGTATTAATTACTTAAAAACATTTTTTTGGACATTTTCGTTTTCGTTTTTGGCCCAAAATACAAAGATTATCGAAATTCAATTTCAGGTCTTAAAAACCTATTTCAGTTTATCCTTATTGATAATGCATGGGAGGCGTTTCATGCACCTCACTAAGTCGCAATCTTAACTAGATGCTTCAGTGATCCTTATCCTTCTATATATATAAAAAAAAAAAGTAACGATTTAGAAATATACCAATGAAAATCTGCGTAGATACCACGAAACGCATCTGATTGGTTATAGCTTTCTGACGCTATAAGAAGAGTTACCAAGGGGGGTATAGGGGCTATATCACCAAGTTTGTCGACCAAAATTAGTCGCCCACAGTAACGCCAACTTGGCGCTATTTCCAGTATTTCGCCAAATTTCCGTAGACTCCCATTGAAATGCAATAGGGTTTACTTGCTTGCAGAAAATCAACAAATTGAGATGCAACAAAAACAAATGTTAGCTTATGAATAGAGCTTAATTGAACTATTTACATTATTTTTAAGCCAAACAATAACTATTTACAATATTCGTAACACTTTATATATAATTTTATATTTAATAATTCTTATAATTATGAAACTCTATAAGCTCTAAAGCTCTAATGAGCTCTTAGAGATAAGAAAATAAAATTGCCAGGAATTGGGGAGGAGCGTGTTTTTACCAAGTGGAATCCAAAAATTGAAGGTATAGAAAATAAGGGATCGCGAAGAGATCCAGAATGGAAACGCGAAACAATTACGTCTAAGGTGGGCTAGAAAATAGGGATTACTTTGCGATACCGAATGAAATCGAGAAGCGATCACGCGGGGGGTTGGTGAGCGTAGAGAGCAGGGAGGCGGAGTTCCCCCCAGTAGATTACAAAAATCCATGTTTACCTATGAGAAAATTTTTAGTTTACCTACGCTACAGCTCTGTAAAAAAATCCCTGCCGGCTCTGCCTACAGGGGGAGGTAGATTTCAAAGTGAAGTACTAATTTCACCAACAAAAACTAAATCAAGATTAGAGATAAACCCAATTTAACAATTTTATCTGGCCGCTTTTGACGAGTTTTAATTTCATTTTTCTGTAAGAGCTAGTTTTGTCAGAATCGTGTTAACGCGGTATTCAAAAAAATATTTGTCCATGCTCAACAACTCGAAATTTTCTGACTCATTTTTTAAAAGTAAAAACATGAAACTTGCTGACGTGATTTCTTGAAGAGATTTATAAGCGACCTGTGTTTTTATTTTTCGTTCAATTAATTAAAACTTGATTTACAAACAATTATTTTCTTAGTATGACCATTTTTTTTTAGTTTCCAACACTATCGCTTCGGGAAATTCGGTTCAAAAGGCCCTTTTTGACAGCATTTTTTGAAACATATTCTGCCTTTATCAAAACATCGACCCATACGGCACATTACATAGTTTCTGAATAAGAAAACCTACCAATTGGATGCGTTTGAGAGCAAACAGGTATTTAAAAATGAGTAAGAAAATAAGCAGTTTGGATTTGAGTACACCCTTAATCTGATAAAATTTTTGACAACCCTATTTTTGTTTAATTTGTTATTGTTGTAAGATTTCGTCCTATCAAAAACTTGTCAATATAAAAGTTGTAGATAATATTAAGAAGCTTTATAACAAATCTAAGCGGATTAGATATCTAGTGAATTGACGAAGTTATGAACTTTTTTTCTTTTTCAACCTCCCACCTCATTTTGTTTTTCATTTTTAATTTATTTTTTGCAGTAAGTTTGTCCTATCAAAAACGTGTCAATATAAAAGTTGTAGATAATATTTAGAAGATTTATAATAAGTTTATGTGAATTTGATATCTTGAGAATTGACGAAGTTATGAATTTTTTTCTCCCTAAAACCCTGTTTCTTGCGCCGCTTGAGCCCATTTTTAATTTTATCAAAAATCTGTGATACATAAATCTTTGGCCCTTTTCCTAGAAATAATAATAACTTTAAACTGATTTTATATGTATTAAAATTAAGAAGTTATGGGTTTTTTCTGTTTTCACAAAACCCCTCCCTTGGTGCGATTTTCCCCATTAACCAACTTAACGGAAATTTTCTGCACCTTGATTTTATGTATCAGTTTGGAAGATATGTATACAGAATTATGGAAGTTATCGTGTCCATAAAAAAGTGATATATATATACATATATATAGATAGATGCATAGATAGATAAAGTTTTGAACTTGGCGTGGTTTTGGGTTCTAGGGGTCATGATCGGCATAGATCTGCAAAACATTTTCAGAAGTTTCCACACAGGGTAAATGTAATAAGGTAGTATTTCTTACGAAATCTACCTATAAAAGATAAATGTATCTTTATCTAGAAAAATAATATCACCACCAATTTCTTGAATGATCTCTTCCGAATTGCCAATGAGTCCGAAAAGCATTCTTTATCGTTAGAAATTTCAGAAGCCTATATGTTTTCCCGATTTAAAGAAGCATTTATAGAAACAAAGTTTCCTTTTGCCTTCACGGATTTTTGGAAACCGTTCCAAGTCGTTTTTAGAATAATCAGTTTTCTCAAACAAGAATATCGGTTTTTATTGGATGTTTTCCAATTTTTAAGGGGTCCGGGATACAAAAATCTCCAAATTTTCTAAAAAACTTTTATTGCATTAAAAATTTCTGTGTTTTTCTCCTTAAAATGACGTTTAAATCATGCTTCTATTTTAATTAGAACAGAAAATATTAAATTTTTCGTTTTGGTTTGTTTTCGAAATCTAGCTTTCAAGCAATGGTTGTCATGAAAACGATTTCTTGTGAAAATGCGTTTTTCTTCATGATGGCTTTTTTCACCATTTCCTGTATTTAAATCGTTATAAGTCAAGAACCGTTAAAGGTAAATGGTTCAAACTTGGAACATGTCTTTTTCAATTGTTTTACTTTAATTTTGATTTAGAAAATTAGAAAAAAATATTTACTTTTGAAAATATGAAATTTTTTTTAAGTTACACCTTTTCTTTTTACTTTAAATATTTTCAATTTTTTTAAATTAATATTTTTTAAAATGCTGAATTTAAATTAAAACTTATATATTTCTATTTATTTAAATGAAAAAAAAATGATTTTCTATATTTTCCCAATTTAAAGAATGTTACTCTGTGATGATAGAATGCTGAAGGAAAAACTAGTTTTACCGGTTAAAAAAATGAAAGCTCTCTGCAATGGAATTTTAGAAGAGAGTTGAAAATAATACCTTCATAATAACAATGTACTAAATATCTATGTTCGTTTGTTTATCTGTAAAGGAAGATGGAACGCTATGGAAGTCTTTCGATATATATAATATATAAATATATTTTCTTTAATCTAAAATTTAAAAATCAATTTGCATGAAAAAATTCCTGAATATACCTTATTTCTTTATCTTCAATTATTAATTTTCCCAAAGCTTAAGTCTTAATAGTTTTTTTAAAAGAAAGATACAGATTTTAAATCTTAAAAATGTGTCACACTGTGTGTCTGGGTGTAGATATGGGGCACAGTGGGACACGTTTATGCAAAGCATGTAACTAACTAACTTCCACTAGAATGAAAAAAAAAAATCTACTTTGATTGTATGATTTAAGGTTGAAAATATTCTTTATTACATTGCCATTTATGAATAGGAATATGAAATTGAAACAATGTAAAACAAATACATTTTTAAAGGGCGGTCACATCATCCCCTATATAAAGATAAACAAAAGCAATATGAAGCCCAACTCAATTTCTATAACATATGTTTATATTTGAAGAGAATGGATGAACATGTTATGCTACATTTTCTAAAAAAAAAATTTATTTTTTGGATGAAAGCGTTATGAGGTATCCTATCACATGGTGAAGCTAAAATACTAAAATTCTATTTAGTCTTGAAGATTTAAGACATTATTCATTAATATTTAATATTTTAATATTTAACCACTTCGGGACGGGAGCGTTATGCGAATTTTTTAATCTTTTGTCACCGTTTTTTAAGAACAGAAAGTTGTGTCTTCTTGAATCTAGAAAATGCGCTGATTAAATAAGGCAAATTTTACAATAAAATTTTACTGGTGAGGAAAAACAAGGATTTGAGCGCGTCATGCGGCACGTATACGGGTCGCTCGTCCCCAAGGGTTTAATATATAATATAAGGGTCAATAATATTAATTAATTTTTAATATTTGAAAATTAAATATGAATAAGTTCTTCTGAGAAAGTTTAGTATTATACCTGTTAATATTTTAAACACATGGTATCAAACAGAAAATAAATCATTAAAATTTACCGCAAAAACTTTCACTTCAAATTTCTTCAAATGTAATTCTTGTTACTTAACATGTTCTCCCACTTAGCTCTTCATTTCTTAACCAACATTATCCTACAATCAAAATTCTTAAAAATATATATTTCTATACTAGTACTAACTGCATAATAACCCGAAGTGTTGCATGTAATTTAAATGAGGTCGTTTAATAGTTTGACGGAAAAAGTTAATATAACATATAATTTTACCGTACATTTAGAGCATTATCACGTCTTTCAGAACTAATTAGTTCAAAATCTACATTTTTTCCTTTGAATTCAATTTACATTTTATCTACTTTGGTTGAATGTAAAACTCAAAAAAGCTAAGATTTAATGATGATTTCTTTGTGTCAATTTGTCTTTAGACCATTTTAGTTTTGTAGAATAAGCTTATTCAGGAAGTTTGATTGTGTGAAAATGAATTTTAAATTCTTCAAATTATAATTTAATTACGTTTTTTTCACCTTCGATTTAAATAGAAAATATTTTTTCCTTTCAATTACAATTAGAAAACTGTTTTAATAAAAAGTATAGTAATGTCCGATTATTTCCCTTCTTCTCCAGGAAAAAGGAATAAGTGAGTTGCCACCGATACAAAAATTTTCATTAAAAATTACAAAGGAAATTAATTCTTCAGAAACTGTTTTAACGCTTTGATCTCCGTTGTCGCCGCTGCGGCAACATCATCTTTCTTTGCACAATTTTTTTTTTTTTTTTTTTTTTTTTTTTTTTTTTTTTTTTTGCACCAGTAATAAAGGAAAATAAAATTTGCCTTATTTAATCAGAGCATTTTTGAAATTGTGTAGTTGAAGGAAACTTCTTTTAAAAAAGTGGTGCTGACCGAATAAAATTTGTGTAAGAGACGCCGGAGTCCAAAGGGTTAAATTTCGAAATTACTAGACCTTTTATGATATTCTTGTATCTTTATTACGAATAACTTGTGTTCTTTTCACTCCGTAATTAACCATAACCTTGGAAGATTAGATGTGAAATACAAATACACACAGCAGCGTGTGAAGAGGAAACTGCGCCCGGGGCAAAGTTACAATTTAGCGCACCCCTTACACCACACCACCACCCCTTTCCCAACTTTTCTTTGTGACAGGTGTCACAAAATTGAAAATTGCAGATACAAAAAGTAATTCTATTGAATACATATTTCGTGTTTATTTTAAAATTTTAAGTTTAATTTTAATTCAGAAATTTGAAAAGACTAAATAACATAAGAGAAAATTACACTTATATTTTGGCAAAGGGGATCTGGAAAATATCTGAAAAAAAATGTACCTAACAGTACAATATAACAGTTTGGAACCCTTTCATATTCAGAGAAAGAAACCGCATGTAATTTTGAGAGTTTTTGCCACATGGGAAGGGGGGGGGGGGGGAAACAGACTCAGAAAAGAGAGAGTTAGCAAAAGAGATTAAAACAAAGGACCAAAAACAAATTTTGAAAAGAAAGAAGTCCTTATTCATAAATTTGTATTTATGTGTGGAATAAAGGACAATACAATAATAAAAAGTGGGGAAGGATTGTACTTTGTGCCAATATATTAAGAAAAAGAAGAAACAACGTATAAAGGCACAAATAAAATGTGTTTAAAAGCATACAGCTGTTTCAAAACCTCTAAGGTTTCCTCATCAGTGCTTAAAATAAAAGTTAAAACTAAGACATTGTGTAAAAAGAGGGGGGGGAGAGAGGTGGACAGAGAGTCAGAAAAGCGTACCTTTCAGCTCTACTGCCAACGGTGAAATGCGACCTACGGCTGACAAACAGTTACGGAGTTGATCTCACGCGCATATTCAGGGAGACCAATCAAAATACCCAATTGCTCTGGAAGAGTCCAAACCCAGAAGGAGAAAAAGGAGGGGGGGAGGGAGTGGAGGGAATTATAGAAAATTAAACCATACCTTTGAAAAATTGGGCGTACTAGATAAATCATTAACTAAACTGTTTGAATTTTTCCATATGTGGTAAGCCTCCCAGAAGTCCAGGTCATAGATTGAAGTACATTTCTGTATTATGGAGGCTTCGGAAAATTTAAAATTATGGTTGTTGGACCAGCAGTGGTTGGCAATAGCGGAACGTTTGATATCACAATTTTTAACGCAAGTTTTATGCTCCCCCAAACGGATCTTAAAGGCACCCTTCGTTTGACCAATGTACATTTTGTTGCATTCGCAAGATATCCTGTAAATACCCCAATTTGAAAAACTGTCAATTGGATGTTTCAGATTTGTGAATTGAATTTTATTAAAAGGAGTATAAACTACTTTAAAGTCAAATTTTGACAAGATTTTAGAAATTTGATGGCTTATTTTTGGAAAATATGGGAGTATAATTAAATTTTCATTACCGACAGTATTAGCCCTGGATTTTGTACGTTTACTTAGTTTGTTATGAATGGAATCGACGATTTCAGCTGTAAAACCTCGATCAATGGCAATAGATTTAATGTAGTCTAATTCTGTTTTTAGTAAACTGTCGGAAGAACAAATATTTAAAGCCCTGTAAACATAACTCTTATGAGTTTGTTAATAAGCTTCGTAGCTTCAGTGGCACTCAAAACAATAGTATGGTTTCATTCGACGTTAAATCACTATTTACTAACGTACCGGTTCAAGGTGCTTTAAATTGTCTTAAATTACGCCTACAAGAATTTCATTATTCATATTACAAAATTGATGAGCTTATACATCTTACTAGCATTTGTTTATCGCAAAACACATTCATTTTTAATGGTAATTTTTATTGCATGACTGATGGTTTGTCCATGGGCTCCCCCCTCAGCCCCATCCTCAGTGATATTTACATGCACTATTACGAATCAAACCTTTTCAAGATATTATCCTTTCCATTTTACATCCGCTATGTCGATGACTGCTTTGCATTATTAAACTCTGATGATCTTAATCTTACTAATATTCTCGATATTATGAATTCTATAGATGAACATATTCAGTTCACTTTCGAACTCGAAAATAACAGTCGTTTGCCCTTTCTTGATGTTATGGTTTTCCGCGAAAATAATTTGTTTCACACTACTGTTTACCGTAAACCATTCGCAGTATCCTTACCCCCACATCGCCTTTCATCCCATCCACCTAATCAAAAGTTGGCTGCCTTTAACAGTTATGTTTACAGGGCTTTAAATATTTGTTCTTCCGACAGTTTACTAAAAACAGAATTAGACTACATTAAATCTATTGCCATTGATCGAGGTTTTATAGCTGAAATCGTCGATTCCATTCATAACAAACTAAGTAAACGTACAAAATCCAGGGCTAATACTGTCGGTAATGAAAATTTAATTATACTCCCATATTTTCCGAAAATAAGCCATCAAATTTCTAAAATCTTGTCAAAATTTGACTTTAAAGTAGTTTATACTCCTTTTAATAAAATTCAATTCACAAATCTAAAACATCCAATTGACAGTTTTTCAAATTGGGGTATTTACAGAATATCTTGCGAATGCAACAAAATGTACATTGGTCAAACGAAGCGTGCCTTTAAGATCCGTTTGGGGGAGCATAAAACTTGCGTTAAAAATTGTGATATCAAACGTTCCGCTATTGCCAACCACTGCTGGTCCAACAACCATAATTTTAAATTTTCCGAAGCCTCCATAATACAGAAATGTACTTCAATCTATGACCTGGACTTCTGGGTTGGGTTGATTTTTGACGGCCAATTATCTACACGAGGGATATAGGCCCGGGGGGAGTGCCCTCCGTGGGGGTCTTTCTAAGGGAACCTAATCCGTATTAACGCATGGAAGATCCACGGCTCGAAGAAAACCACGAAAACTCCGAACGATTAGGCCGACGGGCGCGATTGGGATCGAACCCAGCACCTCCCGTCTACCAGCTTCGAGAGCAGAACCTCTCGACCTGGACTTCTGGGAGGCTTACCACATATGGAAAAATTCAAACAGTTTAGTTAATGATTTATCTAGTACGCCCAATTTTTCAAAGGTATGGTTTAATTTTCTATAATTCCCTCCACTCCCTCCCCCCCCCTTTTTTCTCCTTCTGGGTTTGGACTCTTCCAGAGCAATTGGGTATTTTGATTGGTCTCCCTGAATATGCGCGTGAGATCAACTCCGTAACTGTTTGTCAGCCGTAGGTCGCATTTCACCGTTGGCAGTAGAGCTGAAAGGTACGCTTTTCTGACTCTCTGTCCACCTCTCTCCCCCCCCCCTCTTTTTACACAATGTCTTAGTTTTAACTTTTATTTTAAGCACTGATGAGGAAACCTTAGAGGTTTTGAAACAGCTGTATGCTTTTAAACACATTTTATTTGTGCCTTTATACGTTGTTTCTTCTTTTTCTTAATACAATACAATAACTTTGAAACGAAAAATGTACATATTTTCATTAGGAAAAAAATTCCCAAAATGTAAATGAACAATTTATTTTTACAAAAAAGAAGAAAAAAAGAGGCTTTTAGTATAAATTTGGCGCCCCCTCAACTTCCGCGCCCGGGACGACCGTCCCCTTCGCCCCCCTTTTCCGACGGCCCTGATACACAGTCAGGTTTTAAGATAACTAATAGATTTCATCGCTTTTAAACAAATCGACAGCATAGTGGAGGAATTTCTTTTTTCTCAAGACTACGCCACTGTATCGGTAAGGCTTCTCCGAATCCTTACAGATCATTCTAAGTATTTATTTTTAGGAATTATACTTACCACATTCGGTATACAGCTTGTTATTTATATCTAGAATTTTCTATTATGTATTCAAAGACAGCTTGAAACTAATGCGACAGGATTATGTAATTTACTTGTCACAGGTAGTTACATTTAAGCGCATTCTAAGGACTTCATTAAATTAAAGTATATACCACAAACGCGAATGCTTTGAATTGAAATAAAAATACATCAATTTGTAAACATAAACAAATGTTTGTTTTTGATTTTGTTGGTGAAATTATTAAAACAAAGTTACAAATTCTTAGAAGTAAAACATTCAGGGAAACCTTTCAATAGCTGAATTGAACAGCGCTGAAAAGAAGTATCGTTTTGACAGGGAAGGTCAAGGTCAATCCCTTAATTCACAATATAAAGTAAAATATTGATAAGTTATGTAAATGCAAGAGCAATTAAACGTTTTGTAATAATTTTATTTGATAATAAAAAGGTATTTGTTTTTATTAACCCTTAACTGCGCGATTTTTAATTTTGTTTCGAAAAAATGATATATGATTCTCTAAAAGTTTATATTACGCAGGAAAAATAATGAAAAAAATCAGAGATACATTTTTCATATAATACGTCACTCTTTTCTTCTGTTGCACATCTGCAATACAAGTAATAACGACTGTCGTGTGTCTGTTTTACGCTAAAATATTGCAAATTAGTAAATATTTTAATAAGTATGTCTCCAAATACCTTATTTTATATAATTATTTATTTTATAAAACTTAAACTTTAACCCTTCAATCCCCATCATAGAATAAGTTCTAGAAATTACGTAGTTCAGAGAATCTGATTTCACACCAGAAAGTTTCAATGATTTATTTCGCTTAATTTAACTACGGAAGGTCTGTTATTAATTAAAGTAAATATTGCTATTTTAATTTTCTCGTGTGAATTAGGTATATACGAATAAAAAAAATGTATTAAATTCAAAACACTGTTGTTTGTATATATGCAAAGCTGAGCACTAAAGGGTTAATCATAAGAAATGTTAAATATTAAGAGATAAGTTTGTAAAAAATTACTAGGACTCTAATATTAACACAAAAGTAAGATGAAATGATATCTATCCGTCCATGCACAAATAAATCAGAGTTAACACAACAATATATATTAACATATATGTATGTGGAATATAATAAGCCATATTCTCAGAACTGTTACTGGCAGCTATTTTTATATTCGACTGGTACCACTATTTCTAAAATATAGCGTTTTGTGGTACATTCCTCTTGAAGCGTTGAGGAATTTCTGGGCTGCCTAGTTGACGTCCACTTTACGCCCAGTCTAGGAGTATCTGTGTTTTACAAACTTAGAGAGCCATAAGAGATAAGATGTTTAAATATAGTCTAAACTACATAAGAGTGAGCATAATTAAAATTAAAGACAGAAAATCGTTTAGGATATGATTAAAAATGAAAATACGTATGATTAAATATAATAAAAAAACAAATATAGTTGTTACGTTTAAAGAAGAGTGAAAATGTAAAATGATAAACTGTTCAATTGTCCAAAACGGTCAAGATTAAGGAGGAAAAGGCCAGTGTGTCACTTTTCGATGATAGTGATACAAATTTATATTTTTTAGTAGCAACAGTATGGATATAAAAGTGAAAAATAAAGCATAATAATTTTATAACTACTAATGCTTATTTAGGGGAGACTAGGGAGGGTTGACCATACGGGAGGCTTGACCCACCCATCAGTTTTCATATTTAAAAGAATTTCGGAGTTTTATCAATAGGTGCCAAGCAAAGCTACTAGAATTCTCAAACAACAGTCTTAGTTTCATACAGATAATCGAAATATGTGTGAAAAAAATCAATTGTTAGGGTTTTTACCCTAAAAGTTCTGTTTTTTAGAAATATTTTGTAAGGTTTTTTCAGATAAAATATATCATAGAAATTTAAGTAAGTAGCTTTTAAGTAATGTAGAAATATCAAACTTTCATTCCAGGCATAAAGATTGTGGAGTAAGTTAGGCTTAACATAACAATGTGCTATTCTTTAGAAAAGGGATATGTGGGGAGGCTTGACCCAGTGAATGTGAGGGAGGGTTGACCAGAGGCTCAAGTCTCTCTTAATTAAGTGGTGTTGGAAATCTTTTTATTATACACTGTGCAAAATGAAAGTGTAACAAAATGACTGCCTTCCCTTATTTTTATAGCATATAGATGGCGCTGTTGCCACTGTCGGCAAAATATCCTGAGATATTTTGCCAAACATGAAGTGATGAAGTGAAGTGAATGTATGTAATGATGATTGCGCGGGTTTAAGTAAAGTTTCGGCGTGTGTTCCAAATGTATCTCTCCTAGAGATGTTTGTATGGAAATATGTATGTTCCAAAGTTATTTTGCGCTTTTCGCGAATCTGTATATATTTTGTATGTGATTCTTATTAAAATGTGATTGTTTAAGTGTCGCATGAGTTAATCCTAACCCGCAACGACACAAAAGGTTAATGGTTAAATTTAAAAAAATGCACATTTATTCTGTAAAGCTACAGTAAAATTGGGTGATGGAATAGAAAATGTTTAAAACTGTTTAAAGAAAGATGTGAAAAATTTCTATAGTATCCACTTCAAGAAAAATTTAATGAAATATAAATTAGAAAGTTAATGGGAACTTTTTTCCATTTAAATATTACTTACCATAGGTAAATAGAAGCAGTGGAAATTAGAAAGTATGAAAGCAGCAGTTTTAGCTCTTTCAGAGGCAGTGGTACGTTTATGAAACCACTTAATTTTAATTCCAAACGCCACAATGACACCAGAAGTTTTCTAAAATCTTTCCCATTTAATATGTATCTGAAATATAGCCTTTTTTCTTATTTCCAAGTCAATTCCGGGGCCAGTCATTTATTTCAACATTTTAGTACTGAAAGTACTTTGCCACTGAAAGCGTTAAAAGATGTTAATGATAAGTTAAGTGCTCATGCGGCTGCAAAAGAACATAGCATTGATCGAAAAACTTTAGGCATGTCTGCAGACAAATCTCACCAGGATGAATACAGTGAGATGAAGCCAAACTATGTGAAAACTAGAATTCTCAGATCGAGTGTCACAAAAAGTAGGACAAGGAGACAAAAAAAAAGATGCCAGTGTTTCCTAAATCCGGTCATAATAATACAGGAAACACTATGAAAATGGAACCTGTTTCTAACGGAATAGTGTCTTAAATGTCAAAATTTCATTTTCCCTGCTGTACAATTATACCTGCTCAGACAAATTCATGTTTTAAACAATTTTTTTTTCTCCTCTGACCTTCAATAGCGTCTAAACAGATTTATTTAAGAATCATATTTTCAAATATATATTTTTTATAATAATTAAAGCATGTAGCATAAAGTTATTTTGCTTTTTTCAAACTAATTTTATTCCTCTTCACAAATATTTCAATATAAAACAAAGTGGGTCAAGCCTCCCATATAGTGGGTGAACCCTCCCATATGTGAGAAGCCTTGACCCATTATTTTCTCATGATTAAAATCAATGATTTTTCAAATTTCTTATATATTACACTTATGTAGCAATTTTATTTTGATAACTGATTGTATGGCGAATAAAATGATATATTAAACTTTATTCTAGGTTCAATATTTAAAAAATAAAAAATCATTTTGTAAAAAGTGAGTCAACCGTCCCTAGTCTCCCCTATATGTTTTACAATACATATATATATATATATATATATAATTTTTACTTTGCCATATTCATTAAAATTATTCTAAATTTCCGGCATATTCATTATTTTCCTATTTCTTAATAATCTATATTATTTATTTCTAGTTAAATTCCTATAAACTTAAAACGCGTACCTTAATAATTAACTTATATGAAAATTTAATCTAAAACTTTTAATAGCTTCATTAATTTTTATCAGCTACAAAAACTATAATATTCTGAGAGAAGCTACTTTTTATTTTTCGAATGTTTTTAAAAGCCATTTTACTATTTCTTATTTTATTCCACGAATCAGCTTCCCGCGCACCTGGCTGGCGTCGGACGCTTTATATCGAAATACCTCCGTGAGCAGATACGGAGCTCATTCCCTATTGCGCTTCTCTCTCGCTCTCCATTTGTTGAGTATCCGAGCACATTTCATTCTGTGTCTCGTTCCTGAATCTGTATGGTACGTCATGAAGTTTATATTTCAATCTGTCTTTCTTCGCGAATCCTGACAAAACCGTCGTGCATGAAGTCAGAAGAGAAGATTTATGTGCTGTTCTATTGTTTTAAAAAGTCTGTTACCAGGTGTCTTATCGTAAGTAGAACATCTAAATTTGTGCATTAAGATCTGTTTACCATGGAATAGTAATTCGTGCTCTAGCCTGAAGGCTCTGCGAAAACTCTTGTGATGTGGGAGTTGGTCACGTTTTTATTCGTAGTTGAATAAAAATTTTAAAGTGATTTTGGCTTCTGTTTTAATGGGGAAACTACCGGATTTCTTAATCTGTTGCTTACCACTCATATGGCCTGGCCATCGAAATAGAATTTAACTGCTTCATGAATACCTGGAGTTTCGATTGGACTTAGCCAATCTCACTACTACAAACAAATCGATATAGTTGATTAAATTGGTCAACAGCAAAGTACTCAGCCTGTCCACAGCTGCCAATATTCTACTATTTTGATGCCTCCAGGCCAGAGTCGGATTAACCACCTGCCGGCCCCTAAGCTTGACTCTTTTATGGGCGTTCCCTCCAAGGAATATATCCTCCTGACATCCATTAAAACGGATATTTTATAATGTATTTTATTTTGCTCAGGTCTCAGAAGGATATACAATATAATTCTGAGAATATTTTTGAATCGTTTGCATACATTTTCTTTGAAAATGAATTTGCAGTAAATTTACAAATAAATATATTTTTATACTGACATTTATGTAGAATCTCTTACTCTAAAAAAACTTTTTTTGTTTAGCGATGAATGTTATCAGAGTAAATTTCACATTGCCTATTAACTGACACTGTTTTAACGTTGCAAAGTGCGTGTGTAAAAAACAAAAACAACTCATCTTTCTGCTTGGAAAACTACTTTCCCCCTATGTAATCCATATGTAACTACATCAAAAAGTGGAACCCAAAAATTTCAAGAATACAATATTTTCTTTATACGATTATACAAAATTAAAAGAACAAAAATTAAAGACAGTAGTATCCAGGATACAATGTACATTATAATGAGCTACAGGTTTCAATAAGCTAGAAGAGCAAGGGATAGTTCACGTCATTTCTCTTTTGCATAATATATTAGCTCGATATATATTTAAAAAAAAAAAAAGACCAAAGCGCCGGGCCCCCTCTTCTAGGCTCCTAGGCTTTAGCCTACTCAGCCTATTGGGTAATCCGCCTCTGCTTCCAGCAGCAATGCTTCACTAGGTGGTACGAATTTTTTGCAACCTAACCAATGCCTGACCAAGGATTTAATAATAGTCCGGCAGGTTATAATATATATATATATATATATATATATATATGTGTGTGTGTGTGTGTGTGCGTGTAAGAAGTTTAAAATAAATGTATGTTAAGCAAGAAAACAACAGAAAGAAAATCGGGTATTATCATCAATCAACATCGAATAACGCGGTCTTTACCTATTGCTCGAGTTGTAGAAATCATAGTGCAGTAGTTCAGCAATAATCTCATTGTACATTGTACATATTATAGATTAATTTTGAAATTTTTTTGACCCGTTGAATAATGGCAAAAATATTTAAACACATCTTATAGTGTTAATACGGAGGTATCTGCAACCATTTCTGGTGGTTCTTAAACTTCTATTACGAATTTTAGACAGGCTTTTTCATACTAGATTTACATATGAAACCCAAGATGGGAAAAGCATAAGTGATGATAGAGAGAATACAGGCACACATTAGTGTTTTATTGCGAATAGAGGAAGCAGGATTTTATCAAGGTCTCTGCCGCGAAATATGTGTTATAAATTTTTGTTTGGAGAAAGTGGTATGAATCGAATAAAAAGTAGTTGATAATGGCAGCTAAAGCAAACATGCTTTAGTGGCAGCCCTGTAATTCTATGAGCGTCGATGTCCTCAGGATAAATGTAAGCTTAGGCGCAATCTAAGGGCGTATTTGTATTATGAGCTCAGTTTTGTGATGAAATAAAGCATTCATTTGTTTTTCGGTTATTTGTCATAATAAAAAAGGGTGCAAAGAGGGATAAGATAAAAATGTAAATATAATTAAAAGCGTTTTTCCTAAGGAATTAATTAAAAAAGAACTTGAGGAATGTTAATATGTGCTTTTGAAATTGACAAAATCTACCAATTTTAATTGCTAAAAGGCATAAATTAAAACTTTAAAAACAGTAAAAATGGGTTAATTCAACTGTCTACATGTTTCGACTCTATCCGAGTCATTTTCAAAACAAATAAAAATATTCTAAAATTGCACGGTCTGTGAAACGCCATCATTCAAATTTTCCCGTATTATTTCATATTATGCATGTTATTATTATTTTTAGGGTTTCGTTCATCTGACGAAACCCTATTCGCCTCGCTCCTTTGTCTGTCCGTCACAGAGCCCGTTCTCAGAAACTGTATATGCTGGAGACTTGAAATTTTGCATACTTATAGCTGAACACCTCACATCAAACGACAACTGATAATATTTTGAAAAAGTGTTATATTATTTACCCCTACGGGTTCTAACTTGTGTATTTTAAGCAATTTTTCTAACCTCCCCCCATTGTACCCTGTGGGTACTTTTCTAACTTTTGCCGACGCTCCTTTGACCACTCTTTCATATTACGCACATAGCCTTACATATTTCAGTTTCACTTTTTACCGCCAGGGCGCGCCTACCTATCTCGGGTGCTATGGGCCCGATCAGTGTTACCAGATGGGCTACTTTTTTTTTAATTCAGATTCTTGATTGGCACCACTTTTTTGAAATGGTAAAATGCGCCTTATTTAATGACATATTAATTAAGGTGAAAACAAAGGTAATTTTGCCGTTTCAAAAAAGTGGTGGCAATCAAGAAACCTGAATTTAAAAAAAGTAGCCCACTGGCAACACTGGCCCCGATCCCCTCGACTAATATATCTACCGATAGGTTGTAGAACGGAGTTTCGTTCGGATAGAGGTTTTTGTAGAATACAGTGCACCCCCTGGTTGCGATATGTGGAACTAACAGATTTTGCAAAAGGATAAAGTGCTTTGACAGGAATATTAAACGAAACCCTGTGTGTGATCTGTGATCACACTTATCCACTTATTTTTTTTTTTTTTTAACTTAGATGTTTATTTTTATTTTCGTAACCATTGAGTAATTTGAGACGTAGTTTTTGTAAGTTAAATGATGCTGCAGCGTTACATATTGAATTGTTGCATGTTCAAATCCGTGTATCCCCCCCCCCCCCAGTCTATACTATCCATCCATTATAAAAGAGACCATAGTGATTGTAACACGCAAAAATTCAATATATGTAACAATGCAGCATTATTTAACTTACAAAAACTATGTCTCAAGTTACTCAATGGTTACATCGTGCAATTTTACAATATTTTTAATTAATTTGTTTTGAAAATGGTCCGGGTAGAGTCGATACATGTAAACAGCTGAATAAACCTAATTTAACTGTTTTTAAAGTTTTAATTTATGCCTTTTATCAATTAAAATTAGTATATTATTACAAGGTATTAATTTGTTATATATTGGCAAAATCTATATTATTTAACTCACTTACAATTTTTGGTGTATTTAATTAAAGTGCAGTGTAAGGAACAAACATATTTTATTGCAAATTTTTAGAAAGTCATTCTTTTCGAATACGTACTTCTGTTTTAAACATTTCCGAAAGATAATGTAGTTTTCAGCTGAAATTTGGATATAGATATAATTCGTATGCAAACTTTATTAACGGGAAGAACAATAACTAAGTCATAAACCAAATGCTTCTTCGTCGCAGTTTTGATTTAGGGTATCCGTTTCAGATGATAAAAAATATTTTGTTGGTGATAAACTAACTAGATAGTGTATCACCTCCTAAAAAAATGACATGAACTTTAAGCGTTTTGTAAATATACCTTGATGTCAAATTATTTGTGATCTTGATCCTTCCTTATTTTTTAATTCTTTTTTTTTTTTTTTTTTTTTTTTTTTTTTTTTTTTTTTCATTCACATTAACACCACGTTATCTCTACTTAATGATATTTAACACAATTTGCAAGTCACAAATTTCAATTAATATTTTGTAAAAAATTAATTAATTAATGATGGACTGTTTTAGCACAGTTTCACCTTTAGAAACATATATGGCTTAATAAAGCATAAATTGGATTGTTCCAACACATAAAATGATCAAAATTTTACAGTGACTTTAACCAAAAAAAAAAAAAAAAAACTATATCTCTTTTACTTGAACTCAAACCTTAAGGAAGATAACAGAAGGAGTGACTATGCAAATTTTGACAAAATTATGTGTACCTTATAACTATATGTTGAACACACGCCCAATAGAAAAAGAGGGAGGATACCCTATTGGTCAAGAAACACAGGACTTTCTCCCCCTTTACTCTTTCAGAAATATTTTTTTTTTCTCTTTCTCTCTCTCTTCCCTGCCTGAGAAAAGAGGAGTCAGATATTCAGAGATGAATGAACAGCATCTTAAAAAGGAGATGCATTTTTCTTGACAATTCTGTCACCACGCTTCCAGAGGAAAATAATTTTTAAAGTTTTCTTTAACTTCTTGAGTCCTGGATCATGGCAAACAATCTCATTGTCAAATCATCTTAGAAATCATGGAATGATGCTGTAAAAGAGGCTTCTTCATGACTGATGACTAAACGCTGCTGGTGTGTTTCAAATATCAGAACGGACGATGGAGACCAAGCTTCAATGAGGTACAAAATATTTTCTTAACGGCTCCATTGAATGAAATTACACTGCGATTGCGCATTTTAGTGAAAGAGTGAGAATGGTAATAAATCACTTTTGCAATTACTCAAGTATTATGTATCCAAGTTTTACATTTAATTTTAATTATAAAATCTCAGTATTTTCACTTAATAGGAAGTACTTAAAATTCTTTAAATTTTGAATTCTTGTAATATATATATATATAAGTGCGCATGTAAATAAATCTTTGTTTAAACTAAAATTTTTCTTCTTCAGTTTATGTCTTGCATTTAATTGTCTAATTGTTATTTTGGGAATTATTGATTCTTTTACAGAGTAGGTTATAAACTAGGGCCATGTTACAAATAAATAATAATCTCTTCGGGTCACCTAAAATCTCTGTATAATTCATAAGGCTCTTGTGCATTGAAATCACACAGCGCGAATAAATTTAATTTACGTAATTTTAATTGATGCAATAATTTATATCAATTTAAATTGCACACAAGAGCCCAGAATAATGGTGCACTCACTATACGAAATTATCGCGGTTAATAGATCCTTAATTCCCAATCTTCTTTGTATGCTGGATTTACATACTCATCTTGGTAATTTTACTGCTAACTGATTAGTGTGCACAGAGCGTTCCAGCAATTAATTAATTAATTAATTAGTTAGTGAAAGTGTCACTTTTGAATCTTGTCAAACTTTAAACTTTAAAATTAAAAACATGAGTCAGAATATGTGTGTAACAAACCAATCAACCTGTCAATCTGAATTCCTTATTTGTATGTTCATTTAATAGTAATAGAACAGTGTTTCCCCTTTTTCTATAAAAGCGTCTAATCTTTCCAATAACGGTGTCAAATCTTTAATTTAATCTGATTTTCAGGGACTCACTACAAAAGATTGTTATGCGAAGGAATCGATTAAAGTTTAAGATATGCATCTTTTATGAGAAATTGAAAAACATTGTTCCATTCTTCAGCATATAAATATTAATTTCTGTAAATTTCATGCATTTTTTCGTAAAAATGTATAGCTGCGAACTATCCTTTTTTTGCGTTAACACTATTTCCGAATCATAATCCTCACCCTATTTAATCGCAGAATTCAAAAAATTAATTAACACTAAAATTAGGCCAAGATTACTATTCGGAAGGATTGATAACTAAAAAGTGGAATAGTTGACAGCTAAGTATATGCTGATAGATATATTTAAAATTTTCATTTTGCTAAAGAAAAAAAAAATGCTTTAAATTTTGCAAATCATGTACGATATATAAATATGCAGATTCGAGTGACAGGGGGGGGGGGGGGTATGGGGGGCGGTACAGTTGTTAGTACCGGTATCACAAAATATTAGGGCTCCGGTACTTTTTTTGTTAAAAATTAAGCCCTGCCTACATCCCTGCTACTTTGAAGAAACCTATTGGAAATTTTACAAATGGCGGATTTTAGGTTGACAAATTGATTATTATTATTATTACTAGCCGCTCTTAGCAGCCAGTTTGGTTTCGTTTTTCTGTAAGCCGGGCGCAGGTAATAAATCGCCAAACATTGTTCCCGTCGCATTTTTTCGTATTTCATTAATTTAATTAAAAATATAACACTTTCACTTATTTTATTTAAAATACATAACTTTAGATTGATTTCCAATAAAACTATCCCGTTCGGGATCGGTATAACCTAGTCCTCGTAGGTCCTTAATAACATTAAACACGTCTTATTTAAATTCCAAAAAACTTCTGTTTTTGCAGTATCCTGTTATATTCCGTGGAGAACATCCCGATTCCACAAAAGAAACCAGCTACAAAAGTGCCTTGTCTATGTTGGAGAAATCGCTGGAGAGGAGTGCCTTTGTCGCTGGAAAACATCTGACGCTAGCTGATCTTTCAATCGTGGCCAGCATTTCTCTAGCTGAGGTAAAAGATTTTTCAATATTGTAAATCTTAAATTTTGAAAATTGTTTTTTTTTTAGATAGAATTAGTAAGAAATATTACTACCTATTACATTTACCCTATGTTGGAATTTCGTAAAAAACTTTTGCAGATCTACGCCGATCATGAGCTCTCGAAACCAAAACCACCCCCAGTTCAAATCTTTATCTATTTATCTATATTATCAATATCACTTTGTTATGGACACGATAACTTCCATAATTCTGCACAAATCTCTTCCAAACTGATACATAAAATCAAGGGGCAGAAAATCTCAGTCAAGTTCGTTAATGGGCCAAATCGGACCTAGTAATTGGAAATAGGGAGGAGTTTTGTGAAAACAGAAAAAACCCATAACTTTTTAATTATGATACATATCGAATCAGTTTAAAGTTATTATGGCTTCTAGAAAAAGGGCCAAAAATTGATATATGACATATTTTTGAAATCATTAAAAGTGACTCAAGGGGCGCAAAAAATAGGGTTTTAAGAAGAAAAAATCAATACCTTCGGCAATTCACAAAATATCAAATTCACTTAATTTTTTTCATTAACCTACAACTTTTGTCTACACTCTCTTTGTATCTACAACTTTTATATTGACAAGCTTTTGATAGGACCAACTCTTACAACAAACAAAATTTAAAAAAACAAAAAAGAAAGGGGTGTTGAAGAGAAAAAAATTCGTAACTTCGTCAGTTCACAAGATATCAAATCCACTTAAATTTATTAGAAACCTTCTTAATATTATCTACAACTTTTGTACTAACAAGTTTTTAATAGCACCAACTCTTAGAGCAAAAAAAGGGGGGGGGGAGTGGTTGTAGAAGAACAAAATTCGAAATCTATCTGCACCTGTAGGCCTAGCCGGCAGGATTTTTTAAATAAGCAAAAAGAATTTTTTTCGACAAATCGTGGCAGTCAGAATTTATGCAAGGAACAGTTAAATAAAACCTATTTGTTAGAAATAGTTTTAATGTCAGTTTAATTGAACGTACATCCAATTGAATATAGGCAGGCATAACTGTTAATAAAAATATCGATTGGAACCATGGACGAACGCTTGTTTTTAGAATTTCTTAACATTCTCGAACCATATTTGGCTCCATAAGGTCTGTCTCCAGTGGGCTACTCTACAGACAGACAGACAGACAGACCCCTGTCTGTCTGTCACACAGCCCGTTCTCAGAAACTATATATGATGGAGACTTGAAATTTTGGATTCTTATAGGTGAACACCTCACATCAAACGACAAATCATAAAATTTTGAAAAAGTCTTATATTTACCTCCTCTGGGTTCTAACTTGTGTATTTTAAGTTTTTTTTTTTTCTAACTGAACCCCTAATTAAATTGAAGACTTGAAATTTTGGATACTTATAGCTGAACACCTCACATCAAAAGACATATTATAAAATTTTGAAAAAGTCTTGTATTACTTACCCCTCTGGGCTCTAACTTCTGTATTTTTAGCAATTTTTCTAATCTCCACGCTTTTCACCCGAGGTACACTTTTCTAACTTTTGCCGACCTTCCTTTAACCACTCTTTCATATTATACACCATAGCCGTACATATTTTAGTTCCAATTTTTACCGCCAGGGGCGCCTACCTATCTCGGTTGCTATGGATCCGATCCCCTCGACTAATATACCTACGGATAGTTTGTAAAACGGAGTTTCGTTCGGATAGAGGTTTGTTTAGAATAGAGTGCGCCCCCTGGTGGCGAAATGTGGAGCTAACAGATTTTGCAAAATAATAAAGTGTTTTGAATGGAATATTAAACGAAACTCTCTGTGCGATCTGTGATCACACTTACCCACTTGTTTTTAATTCCGATTTCTTGATTGGCACCACTTTTTTGAAGTGGTAGAATTCCCCTTGTTTTTGCCTTAATTTGGCATTAAATAAGGCGAATTTTATTATTTCAAAAAAGTGGTGCCAATCAACAAATCTGAATTTTAAAAAAGTAGCCCACTGGCAATACTGGTCTCCGTAATGGATTTCATGCATTTGAATCGCTGAAAAAACATCTAAACAGGAATGCTTACTACGTGTCCCCGAAAATTGGGCACGTAATTAATATATGTATACTTTAACGATTCCGTATCACATTCATAGTTTTTTATTTTTGTGTTTTCAATCTCTCGGTTAATACTTTTTAGGTTTTATTTTTATATTTTTTTCACACATATGATTTCATTTTAATTATATATGTACAGGGTACAAGGTCATGTCCAAACGCCGCGTGTGGGTGTGACAGGTCAAGTGGATCAAGAATTGCATAGGAACTGGGGGTCAGAAACGCAGTCGCGACGATGCAATTGCATAGTGACCGTGACGCAAAAAAAAAAGATAACAAACGGTATATAAAAAGACCTTTATTTTACGAAAAACTTAATCGAAGTACAAAATACAAATGAAAAATGTTACAACAGTCGTGATGCATCCTTCACATCGGCGCCGCATGGAATCGCGAACGCGTTCCTATCGGCCCTGTACCGTGGCCACCGCGATCCCCGTGCCTAAAGCCACTGGATTTCTACCTCTGGGGATATCTTAAGTCTATGATGTACGAGACACCCGTTCTATAGGCCATGGGGCCCATGGCACGAATCGCTGAAGAGGCTGCACGTGTCCGAGAGATTCCTGGACAATTGGAACGCGTTCGCGATTCCATGAGGCACTGGAGTGAAGCATGCATTACGTCTAATGGGGCACATGTTGAGCGCTTGTTATGAGTTGTAACATTTTTCTTTTGTATTTTGTACTTCGATTAAGTTTTTTGTGAAATAAAGGTGGTTTTACACCGTTTGTTATCTTTTCTTTGCGTCACGGTCACGATGCAATTGCAGCGTCTAAATCGCGTTTCCGACCTCCCCCCCCCCCCAGTTCCTATGTAATTCTTCTCCTCATGACCTGACACACCACACGTGCCGTTTGGACAGGACCGTTTGAGCCTTCCTGTATATATATGACACAATTATGTCTTGGAATCGTGGCTGGTGTAACTATACTTAAAAAACACACAATTCATGCGTATGGTACTTTATTGGACTTATAGCAACTATAGTGGTTTTAGACCACAATAATCCAATTTGGCACTCCGGGATCATTTCCCAGCAATCCTGACACTGGGTTCGAAAGGGCAATTAAGGGGTCAGGTAACGTTTGAACCAATAAAGTACATGGAAAAGTGACCTCTGTAAGAATTGCAGTCATTTTTTAACTAATTAACTTTTAATTATAAAAGTGAAAACACGTGTTAGGAACGATTTATTATATCAATAAAAGTTGTTAGAAAAGCTATACACATATATAGTTTTTTTTAATTTATTTTTAAAGATAATACAATTTTTACGAAAGAATTATTCTTGCATTCATTGCGCACATAATTTTTCACATTTGAATGGCTTAAACAAGCCAAGATTTTTTTAATGAGTACAGATATAAAGTGTTTTCAAAATGACCTACAATGAAAAAAATAAAACTTGTAGATCCCGAGAAAAAAAAAAAAAAATTTTTTTAGAGTAGTTCGAAATATCGAGATATTTTTATACAAAAGTAGCCGTGAATTTTAAATTTCTTACTTGAGAAACATAATAATAGGTCATTTTGTGCTTCTGTACGTTTAATATATCCACCAAAAATTTCGTGAAATTCTAGGCAATCGTTTTTCAGAAATCGTGCGCGCAATGATCAAAATCGCTGTTCTGAGAAAATTGGCTTTAATGATTGAAAAACCCGTTGATCATATAGCAAAAGCTCAAAGTGTTTTAGACATAAATTCTCTTCTAATGCGAATTATTGTATGGGGTTTGCTTTTAAAAGTTTCCAAAGAATCATATTTAATTATAAGTTATTTAAAAAAAATCCGATTTTTGGACCCTTCAAAGGTTACCTGACCCCTTAATAGAAGACTAACTGCAAGCCTTGCAAGGGGACCACCAAACATGGTGCACACAGATTTTGACGAATTTAAAATATGTTGTAGAGTTCTTATCCTTAATTATTCTGGCGGAACGATTTCTTCAAATGGGCCTTAGATTTTGAGAAATTGGGGTTCAAAGTTCAGCATACGTTTCAAATACCCATTAGTTTCCTCTTCTTAAAGTGGATTTCGTGGCGTGAACGTATAGTACTCGCCCACCAGCCGGAGGGCCCCAAGTTCGATGCTGCCTCTTGGCCTTTTTAAAAAAATTAATTATACATTTTTCATAATTTACAACTTTTAAGCAGAGTTATGAATTGCCGCAGCTTTGAAATTTTTATATTTTCCTTATAAACGACATAAATAAACGAGGTAGAACGATGTGTTATGTACCAAAACCTTGCCCGCAAAATTACCTACCAGGCAATGTAAATCCCGCAAAAATTCGTTCAGCAGAACGTCAGTTATAAGCGTTCGGAATGAAATTCCCATTTGTATTTCGTATAGTAGATGTGCGGTTAAAATAAGGCAAAAAATATTCTTCACAAATACTGGTATACTGGTATAAAAAAACAAAAAACCTGCACGCCCTGTAAAGGTGTATATATGCGACGCTTACCAGAGTGGTGCATTAACCCTTTCGCGGGCGGTGTCCTTAAAAAAGGACGCCTAATTTTTATTTTACTGGCACCCAGAATATTTAATTAAAACTTTCCTTTTATAAGGCGCTTGAAAATAAGAAGGTTCGTATTTTCTAATAAATTCGTTTATAAATTCTGGTGTCAGTAAATCATTTCATCAGTTTATAAACAGATTTACTCCGCGCCGGAAAAGGTTAAAAGTAGTACATTGAAAAAAGAAATTAAAATTTTTAATTTTCGGATGCTTAATTTTAAAAATGTGAATGTGTTCGATGACCATGGGTTTAACATTAGAGAGGCATATTATGATCTGACTGCGTTGATATTTTCTTCACGAAAAAACAATTCTTTGGAAAAGGCATTCATGTCTATCTATATTATAAAGGACAAACATATCTGTGCGTAACGCATACGTCATTCTGCGAATGGCAACACTTTGAAATTTGAAATATAAAATTTCGCTTTTGCAATTTTCTCTACTGCAAATTTTTAAACTTCTAAACATCCCACATTTTAAATGTTTACACCGTCGTATGCAGAAAAAAAATGCACTTTTAAATGCAATTTGTTTGAAAGCTGTATCTCAATTTATTTCTGAGATATTAATTTTTTTATAGTTTTTAATACCAATTTTCTAATCGTGGCAACTGAAGTACTTCGATTCTATTAAAAGTGGATTAGTTATTTTTATTGATTATATTCTTACTGATGCCATTTTCTCATTGCAATTAAAAATATCATTTTTAAAAATTTGAACAGAAAAGGACGTTATGCTTTAAAAAAGACACAATTTCCCTGATGAAGCTCTTATATTTCACTATTTTTTCATTTTGCTGATATTGAGTTTGAGACAATAGGCAAAATATTTCAGCGACTGAAAATGACGTCATATTTAAAAGTAAACAATAATTTTATTTGATAAAACGAGATATTTCCCCTTGAATACGTCTAAAAGTTATAAATTTCTGGAATTTTTACGCGCAGGTACAGATATTATACTAAGACCTCAAATCACAAGTGGGAATTTTAACATGGAAAGTTGTAATAGTTGACAAACGTGACTTCAAGCTTGAAAAAATATTTATTAATAACCTATTGCGCGTTAAAATGTTTTTAAATGGTTAATATGGATGTGAAACGTGGAAAATGACTTGATTCGGTTTAGAAGTAAAGGCAGAAAATTCTATGATTATGTCAAGGTGAAATCATTTATGCGGATTTTTCATTCCGTAACCAAGCATCAATTAATAACTTAATCAAAATTACTTATCTTGATTATATGTTACTGATTACGTATATGAATAAAGTTTAATTTTTCAATAATTTTAACAGTTGAAGTTTATGGAAAAAGTATTTTGTTAATCTTAGGTTAAAATATGTCTTTGGAGAGTTAAATTAACAAGTGTAAGATGGATTTTTTATTCTAATTATTTTTTGTCGATGTATTATAAATTTGATGCAACACTTCCTTTGTAAACATTTTCTTTCGTCGAAATTCGACGGGTTCCACCTCGTGTTAAATAAAATTTAAATTGTTCTTTCTCGTTGATATTTTATGTATTTTAAGTAACACAGTTCTACATCGCAGTTTAACTCAATATTTTGTCGAATGTTTTTCAAATACAATAAAAATATCTTCCTACTACAAATGTAATTAATTTATTTCACAGTAAAAGACACGACTTCTTATGTCTGTGAAAAATAATAAACTATCTTTTCTACGGCGTTACAGAAGTTACATAACGTAAATTAAATTCACTTCACACTTCAAAAAAAGGCTAGTTTTAGCTCTGAAACACATAATTTACTGATACTAATATATAGAAGTTGACATACACGATGAAATCCGTGGGAAACATTTGAATAATCGGGGCAGAACTGCGTTTTTCACGGTTTTTAAGAAAATTGAAAAAATGGTCCAATTTTTGAAATGGCGTACTACGTTTGCTATTGAGTGTATAAAAAAGTTGTAAATATGAAAGTTGTAGAGCATTTTATCCTCTTTAATATTGTAATTGACAAAAAACATGCCACGGCAACGAGTCTCGAGATATTTAAAAATAGCCAAAAAAGATCCCAAAATTGTCTTGTTTTTTGGCCACAGAAAATTTAGCTTTAAGAAATTTTGTTAGAAAACTTGTTTTTTTCATGTTGGCATCATTATAAACAATTCAGAAAAATAAAATCTTTTACCCGACCTTTTGCAAGGTAACCCCCTTTTTCTGGTACATTTCCCCTGGACTATCATCAATCAGCGAGATAATTCCCGCAGAGACGATGCAATTATGTTTGAGAAGCAAACTATTTTGCCGGGAAACTTTCATTCAATTGTCTCTAATAGAAATTGGATAATACAGATTTTGTCTAAACATATTCCCTTTCGAAATCGTCCGCCTGAATTTGCCTTGAAAACAAACTTTATTCTTAATGTGCTTTGCAATCAGATTGTAAAGTTTTAATGAAGCCTTATTTTTACCCGACTGAAAAGAAGGGTTATGTGTTTCACGCGTATCTGTGTATGTGGATTTCTTTATACCCTCGAAACATCCCAACGGCTGGATGGATTTTTATGAATGAGGTCTCTATCGATTCGTCTTAATCTTCCGATGGTTATAGGATAGGTTTTGTTTTTATAAATTCAAAATGGCGGCCGTAAAATAAAAAAGGGCAGTAGAGACGAAAAAAAATTTACGCACCCTATCGAGTGGCATATCATTGGATAGGTCTTTCAAAATGAAGACGATGTTTCACTGACCATTTTGTAGTCAGAAGCTCCGTTTAAATATTACACAACCTGGAAGTTGTGTACTTTGGATCGCTACCTTTACTGTAACTCTAACCTTCATAATAGACATCTATAAGCCTCATCAAAAGAGTGTTTGTAGATAGGAACTAATAATTAAACACAACTTAAAAGTCATCAATACAAGTAAATGAAAAAAAAGGTAAGTAATATAAAAAATAGTTTCATACTGTTGAGAAATAATTAATTAGTTCGCTTTTTACGCAGTCGGGTTTTTTGATTTTTTAAATTTAATATATTATTCATTTTGTCATCGATTCTTTAAAATATGTACAGTCCTAGAAAAAAAGAGTAAACACCCCCTACTAACTCTGCAACTAATTATATTAGAAGAAAGTTACTGGTACCAAACGATTGGAAATAAAGTCTGCTTTTAAATGATGTTTATAAAATTTGTTTAGGGGACCATCTACATATCAAAACGAACCCAAACATTGTTTTTTTTTCAATAGCAATACACAAGTTTGACGCCATAAATAAATAAATACACCCTTCTATTAGCGAACAAACAAATTTTCATGAAATTCGTACTTCAGAGAAATTAATTATTTTAAAATGAGCCTATTTTAGGCATTGTATCCAAATTGAAGTTCGGTACTCTATGGTTGAAATGCTACAGAATGACTATGTCACTTTTATTAATGTGTTATTTCTTAGCAATATGACTGTTTCACTCGCTTAATACACTGTAAAAAAAACGGACTTAAAAACGGAAATACTACTGGCAATCTAGACGCCAGTACTATTTAAGTTTTTTTACGATAATTTTTACCCATAAATTACAGAAAATTTTCCGTTTTTCTGATTAAAAACAGAAATTTTTCTGTAATTTATGCGTAAAAATTCCCGTAAAAAAACGGAAATAGTACTGGCGTCTAGATTGCCTGTAGCATTTCCGCTTTTTAGTCCTTTTTTTTTTTTTTTTTTTTTTTTATTACAGTGTATGTTTCGACTATTGTCAGCCCAAATGTTGCAATAAAATGAATAAAACATATTTTTTCAAATTATGCTTTTCTGCACATCCTAGATATCCCCTTAAACCATCATTTTGACGTTTTTTAAGCATAATTCGAAAACTACTTGGAAGAAAAATTTGAAATTGTGAATTTTCTTAAAGCAGGACATAATAAATATAAATCTATCAAAAAAATTGTAGGTTGCAATTCATATGTTTTCGGAATATTAATTTCATAACTCATATTATAATTTTTGTTTATTACAAATTCAAAGTATTTATGTTTAGGTTTTTCAGTATTCTAACCACAGAAAAAAGTATCACATTAGGATTATAATTTTAGGAGATATTAATAAAAATATGAAAAGTAATTTAACATTAGAAGTTCTATATTTTGAATGTTTATAATTCAAAAACTTATCATACAAATGATTTAAAAATTCCGTTTCTAGGAATAGTTTGAACCGAAGATTTAAAATTTTACCTACTCTAAAATAAATAAAATAACAATTGTTTCTCTGATAACAGTTTACACTCTTAAAAAGCAGGACATTTATTTATTAATTTATCTTACTCTATTTTTATGTATTTGTTTAAATTAAAAACTGTATGATTAATTTTTTTCTGGATTTACTAATTTTCAGAGAAAAAAAAGTTTTAGATTATTTTTAAATAGTTTCACGAGTATAATTTTTTATATATATAACGTTCATTTATATAATACTAGCAAACCCCGCGGCTTTGCTCGCGTAATATGTGAAATATGCCAAGTGATATTTGCATGACTATTTTTTATTAGAAAAACACTTGTTTTAATAATTCAAAAATTACAAACTAAGCCACAATTTGACTAAACTTTATTATAAAAGTGCGATAAACAGAAATGAGATTTTAATTAATAAGAAGAACTAAAACTAATTCCAAATAAATGATAATTTAGAAAATATTTTGAGTCTTTTTTGCTCATTTCATACGATATTTTAGTATTCATTTGAAGTTTTGAATTTTTTAGAAACCATCTTAACACATTTACATCTTAAAATTAACCATCATGTCAAACTCCAAACTTCTTGCCTAACAGTCTACCACCTCTCTGGTGTTAGTGGCACCAACATAAAATGCTGAAATAGAGTTGAAATAGATGTCTCGAAAAATGTTGAAACAGAGACTGTCACCATTTATTTGCCAACATTAACCTTGAAATCGCTTGGTATTTCCAAACATTCTATAGAAAACGGAATTTAGATGTTTAAAAGGCTTTCTTGTTGTTCCTGCCAACCAGATGGTAGTAAAACCGGCATAAATTATAGCCCGTATAGGATCAGGGACATCACTCATGATTCGCAACCAGTAACTTTTGTAATCGGTTTATTATTTCCAGAGATTCCAGAGAAATCGTAATTTAGGACTCTTTTAGAATGCTTTTCGCTCCTTCCCTTCGCTTCACCCCTTTTTCATTTCGAATTTATTTTCGGCTACTCTTAGAGGACATTTATATTTTATAAGTAACTACCGTGCTATATTTAAAGTTTCTAGCCTCTTCAGTACCGCAGAAATCGCAATTTAGAAAATTTTTTGCTCCTGCAAGCCTCGAGGGATTCTGGCACCGACAAAAAATATAGCTTATGTTTGAGCAGGTTCTATCACCATCAATTTGCAACCATTATGTTTGAAGTCGGTTTCGTATTTCTTACGATTGCCTAAAAATCGTAATTTAGAACGCTTTTCGCTCACTTCATCATTTTAAATTTGGAATTTTCTTTCGATAATTCTTAGAAAGCATTTGCGTCTTTGAAGTAATTACCATTCCAAATTTAAAATGTTAGACCCCTCAGTAACACAAAAAATGCAACTTAGAACACTTTTTGCTCCTGTAACCCCCAGGTGGTAGTGACAACAACGTAAAATATAGGCTATGATGGAGCGGGGACTGTCACCATCAATTTGAAACCATTACTTCTGAAATCGGTTTATATTTCCTGAGACTGCGTAGAAATCGCTATTTAGAACGTTTTTAGAACGCTTTTCGTTCATTTTCACCCCTTTTAAATTTCAAATTTTTAAGGAACTCTTCTCAGAGAGCATTTACATCTCATAAGTAATTACCATGCCAAATATCAAGTTGCTAACTCCTTCAGTATCCTAAAAATCACAATTTAGAACGTATTTTAAAATGCAACCGCAAGGTGGTAGTGACGCCGACATGAAATAGATCCTATACTGCAGCAATATGTTATCATCAATTTCCAACCATTACTTTTGAAATCGGTTGGGTACTTTCTGAGACTGCATAGAAATCGCAATTTAGAACGTTTTTTAGAACGTTTTTCGTCCCTTTTTACCCCTTTTAAATTTCGAATTATTTAGAAAATGTTCTTAGAGATCGCTTATATCTTATAAGTAACTACCATGCCTAGTTTCAAGTTGCTAGCTCCTGCAGTATTGCAAAAAACACAATTTAGATCATTTTTTGCTCCTTCACCCCCTTTGGGGTAGTGGCACCGACATGAAATACAGCCTATGTTGGAGCGAGGGCTGCCACCTTCGTTTTCACACCATTATATTTTAAATCGGTTCGGTACTTTCTGATATTCCGTAGAAATCGCAATTTAGAAAGTTTTTTAGAACGCTTTTCGCTCATTTTCACCCCTTAAAAATTTCGATTTTATAGGAAATGTCCTTATAGATCATTTGTATCTTATAAATAACTGTCCTGTCTAATTTCAGGATTCTGTGCCCTTCAGTAACACAAAAATCGCAATTTAGAACGGTTTTTGCTTCTGCAACTTCTAGGTGGTAGTGACACCGACATGAAATAAAGCCTATGTTGGAGCAAGGGCTGTCATCATCTATTTCCTACCATTACTTTTGAAATATGCTGGGTACTTTCTGAGATTGCCTAAAAATAGCCATTTAGAACGTTTTTAGAACTCTTTTAGCGCATTTTCACACCTTTTAAATTTCGAATTTTTTAAGAAATGTTCTTAGAGATGATTTATATCTTATAAGTAACTACCATTCCAAATTTCATGTTTTTAGGCCCTTCAGTAACACAAAAATCGAATTCTCGAACTTTTTTTTGCTCCTGCGCCCCCTCTGGGGGCAATGACCCCGACATGAAACATTGCCTATGTTGGAGCAAGAGTTGTCACCGTTATTTTTGAAATGGGTTAGGTACTTTTCTAGATTGCGTAAAAACCGGCGCATTTAGAACATTTTTTAGAACGCTTTCGGCTCATTTTCACCCCCTTTTAAATTTCGAATTTTTTTAAAAAATGTTTTTCGAAATAATTTATAGCTAATAAATAACTACTATGCCAAATTCCATGTATGTAGGCCTTTCAGTAACAAAAAAATCGCAATTTCGAACGAATTTTTGCTCCTGCACCCCCTTTAGCGGTAGCGGCACCGACATAAAATGTAGCCTATGTTGGAGAAAGTGTAGTCACCATCATTTTGACACCATTATTTTTTAAATCGGTTTGGTACTTCTCTTGATTGCGTAAAAATCGCCATTTAGAAAGTTTTTTAGAACGCTTTTTGCCCATTTTCACCCCTTTTAAATTTCGAATTTTTTAAGAAATGTTCTTGGAAATCATTTATACGTAATGTAACTACCATTCCAAATTCCATATATCTGGGCACTTCAGTAACACAAAAAATCGCAATTTCGAACGATTTTTTCTCCTGCACCTGCTTTAGGGGTAGTGGCACCGACATAAAATGTTGCCTATTTTGGAGCAAGGTTTGTCACCATCATTTTGCCGCCATTATTTTTTATATCGGTTTGGTACTTCTTGAGATTGCGTAAGAATCGCCATTTAGAACGTTTTTAGAACGTTTTTTGCGCATTTTCTCCCCTTTTTAATTTCGATTTTTTAAAGAAATGTCCTTTGAGAATATTAGTATCTTATAAGTAACTACCATTCCAAATTTCATGTTTCTAGGCCCTTCAGTAACACAAAAATCGCATTTTTAGAACGCTTTTTGCTCCTGCACCCCCTTTTGGCCAGTGGCACGGACATAAGATATAGCCTATGTTCTAAGTTGGACTAACACCATCATTTTGATACCATAACTTTTAGAATCGGTTCGGTAGTTCCAGAGCTTACCTCCTACAAATAAACAATTTTTACCTCTTTATAATAGTAGTATAGAGTATAGATAATGAGAAAAAAGCGGGGCGTTTAAATTTTATAAAAAGTTTCAGTATCTCTTCCGATTAAAATCGTATTTTGAAATTTTTCATGGGATGTTTTTTTTAATTGAAAAAAAGTTTTTTATTCGTTTATTTTTTTAATTTGCATGTATGACATTTATTTCTAAACTATAACATTGCTTTTTCCAGAAGAAAAAATACAAGGGGAAAAAATGGCAGGAAATGGGAAAAAAAACAATCCCAAAACTTTCTTCTATCTCATACATGTTAAATACTTCCTGAAAAATGCAGCATAGCAACGCCACCGGTTAGGTGATTTATACCAACATCTAATCAGCAAGAACTTATGTCAACTTCTAACTGAATCTGAAGTTTGGTGAAAACCCGAGCATTAACTTTTGAGATAGAGCTATTGCGAAATCGTAAAAAATTATACATAGCAGCGCCACCTGTTTGGTGATTTACACCAAAAACTAATCAGGACGAATTTATATTAGGGACTAACTCAATCTGAAGTTTGATGTAAATTCATGCATTAGTACTTGAGATATAGCTATTGCGGAATTCGGAAAAAATGCAGCGTAGCAGCCCCATCTGTTGGGCGATTTCCACCAAAAACTAAACAGCAGTAATTAATATCAGGGACTAACCAAATCTGATTTTTGATGAAAATTCGTGCATTAGTTCTTGAGATAGAGCTATTGCGATAATTATGAATAATGCAGCATAGCAGCGCCACCTGTTGGGCGATTTACACCAAAACGTAGTCAGCGCCAACTCATATAAAAGTCTAACTTAATCTGAAATTTGATGAAAATGCACGCATTAGTTCTTGAGATAGAGCCATTGCGGAAATCGTGCAAAATGCTGTATAGCAGTGCCACCTGTTAGGCGATTTACACCGAAACATAGTAAACACCAACTTATATCAAGGAATAACTGAATCTGAAGTTTCACAAAAATCTGTGCATTAGTTCTTGAGATAGAGCCATTGCGGAAATCGTGAAAAATGCTGTATAGCAGCGCTACCTGTTGGGCGATTTACACCAAACGATAATCAGCACCCATTTATATCAGGGACTAATTGAATCTAAAGTTTTATTAAATTCCTTTCCTTAGTTCTTGAAATAGAGCGCCCCCAAAATTTGGTCACATACAGACAGACTCACAGACAGACATTTTGTAAAAACATGTTTTTGAGGATCTCTGACGCCTAAAACGTGTCGATCCGTCGAAAACCGGAATTCGAAAATTTACACAAATCCAACACTTTCTTCTTGTAAAGATAGAAGAAAGTAAAAATAAAAGTCAAAGATTATAGCAATATTCAAGGGCATAAGATTTTTAGCGGTCACCTTCTCTTATATCATATTTAATGTCAAAGTACATAAAAATTTCGATCATAAAATACATCCAATAACTATTGTTCTTCTCATCAGAGTCGTACTTTTAAAAAATCTAGAAACTTTTTTTTCAGTTTTGATTTAACGATGTAAGATTAAAAAGTAAAAGTTACAAGTACCTTTCAATCTTTAAGAGAGAAAGGAGTAGCCTGCGTGATGGTAGTTACAGTTACAGATAATCGTTGAGAAAAGCAAAAATTCTTTGCGACAGACGATTATGTACAGTTTCTTAGCCTTTATGAATGGTTACGAAGATTTAATTTAAAAATGCCTGAGTTCCTGAATAAGCGTTTTCAAAAGCTGCCAAGCATAAAAATGAATATCCTTACAGAAAAAACAAGAACGGGAAATCACGCGTCCAGCATAGATTATCAAACACTTTCCAACACATCCAGAATACTGTAACAAAACTTTACAATTTATTCAAGTGAAGGATGATGTATATTAAATAAATAATTTGAGAAACACATAACACTTTTAAAACCCAATTTCTTCAATTACCATGAATAGTTCGAAATATATCCGAATATTTTTGTGCAGCCCTGTAAAGTACATAGTATGCTAAAAGTTAGTTCAATTAAACGCATATAGTGTAGTTGGAATTTCCCCATTTCTATTAATAAACGGAAATGCACTTTTGTATAGCCCTGTATATGATCTATGGAATTTATACATACCAAGTAATAGGCAAAAACGTAGTTAAATTTTGAAACGCGTATTACAAATGAAAGCGCATTTCCTGCAACTGTTCTTTATAGGCAGTACTGTAGCCAAATACTTTAGTGTGTCCCTGTAAACGAACCATAAATTATTGGCACACCAGATTCTACTGTAAGTGCTTTGCAGCACACCTCAGTGATATACAGTCGAACCTCGTTATCTCGACACCCGGTTTTCACGTCACTCCGCTTATCACGTCAGTTTTTCAAAGTCCCGATTTTCTGTATACGATTGTAATGTAAATAAACTCCGGATTTTACGTCGGTGAATAATTTTCAACTCCGGATATCCCGGCGGTTTAAGAAAAATGTCCATTTTTCATAATCCATCTTATAAGCACGTAAATTATGCGGTAAGAAATGTCTTAGCCAAACTTTTCGCAAAAGTATCTAAAATACCCATTAAGATAAATGAGAAATTTTACTTCAATCTATTATCTGAATAAATAAACCTACACACTATGAATGACCCACTTAAGCTCCAGATAGACGTTTCAGTCTGCTCGCGGTCTTTTTATTCTGGTCAAGCGGCGCTTTCTTGTGGTTACACAGCGTTTTTCATCCGATTAAAATCGAAGCATTGCGCATTGCACTGAAACGATCAGAAATTATCAAACATCTATTTCTGAAATAACAAATATTGATTACAATTCGTTGTACAATTTAAAAAAAAGAATTATAGGAAACACATCTAGGGACAAGCAAACACTAATTCATCAATATTTCAAATAACAAAAAAAAAAAAAAAAATGTCATCAGAAATCTGATTTTTATTATTTTCAATTTTGCTTTTGTGTTTATTTTCTTTAATAATAATGTATTATTGCTTAAAACTGCAAGAATAGTTATGAATTTAAAATTGTCATTAATTAATTAAATATACAGCTTGTTATAATCATATTTTCTCCAACTCCGGTTACCGCGACGCTCCGCTTATGACGATACTTTTTTCTGGTCATTAGAGTGTCGGGATAATGAGGTTCGACTGTATACAAATTTCAATGTATTTAAAATAGTGTAATATCATTAAAATACACCGCAAACGATTTTTCCAATTCGGAGTATATTTACACGAGTTACAGCACGGACAGACGGCAAATTACAGAGGCAGGCGGAAGACAGACAAACCAAATTCAACGTTGGAAAGTGTTAAAAAAAGGGTCTAAAGTGGTTTTTAACACTCTCCAACAAAGTTGAAAAGTGTTTATGGGACAATATCACAAAATATGAAAATTGCAATCCGTACAATAGAATGTCTATTAAATGTTAGATAATGCAATTTTCTTTTTTACATTCAAATAAAACATATTCTTAGAAGTTTTTTCAAGAGATATTATATTCATAATAACACAAAAATAAAGCAATTAAAAGACTTAAACTTTCAGATTGTCATTTTCCTGGCATGTCGCACTGTGATGTGTGCAAAGTAAAAGGCTTTCTGCTATCATGTGTACAAATATATTTGTCTAGTTTTTTTATTTTCTAGTTATTAATTATAACTTATATAACACATATATGAGGAAGGTAACAAGTTCTGTGTTTTACAAATAATTTTCCATAATTAAAATATGATTGTCACTGAAAATGAATGTCATATTCCTGGCCTGCTCATTTTAGTTCTTTATGAGGTATAAAGACGGCGCTGCAAAGTAATTCTTCTTGTTCTTGACATAGTTTAAGTCAAAAGTAGTAAAATCATTACTACCAGCAAGATTTTTTAGATATTTCTTTGAAAATAATGTGTTTAAAGGCTTTGTAAAAGGTGAGTAGACTTTCATTATGTCATTTTCCTGTCTTCAATAATTTACAAATAAAACTTAACATTACACTGAATTATGAGGTACTATAGAGGAAACATGTTCCTTTAAACAAAATTAAGATGTTAGATCTAAAAATAAAAAAAACAAGAATGTGAAAAATCTTTTGGAATGAAATTGTCACTATCCTGGCGATCATTATTCTGGCATACATATGCCAAAAAAATGACATATTATTATAATTACATAAAAATGAACTGGAGCTCTTCAAACTTTAGCAATTTTAAGCGTAAATTTCTTTATTCAGCTGCTCAAAAACATTTTTAAAAGAATCAGAAGCTTTGAAATGATTTAAATTTTCAAAAAAATTTGTTTTCAAAATCTCACATTTCGTGATATTTACCCTTATGCATTCGGTTTGTCTGTTCGTCTGTCCACGCTCTAACTCCTGTAAATAGATTCGGATTTTCCTGCAAATGATGAAGGTTATTTAGGGTCAACAAAGCATGTTTGGTATTGTATATGAAGTATGTAGCATTAATAGTTCATTCACAGGGCAACACAAAAGAATTTCATTACATTTTGGTATAAGGGTAAAAATCGTTTGCAGAGTATTTTAATGACATTATGCTGTTTCAAATGTATTGAAACTGATATAAATCAATGAATTTCACTACAATCCCGTTAGAACAGGGGATTCATAGCATTTTTTATTCATTTACAGGGACACACAAAAGAAATCGGTTACAGTACTGCCTTTGAGTAATAATTGCTGGAGTGTAAGTTTTAAAATTCGGTATGCGCTTTTAAATTTTAACTAATTTTTTGCATGTTACTCGTTATATATAAATTCTATATCTCCTATACAGGGCTGCACAGAAGTATTCACGTACCATTCTCCTTTTTAGAGAAAATTGCTGAAGGGGAATCTTCACCTGAAGTATAGGCATTTCTTACGTGGACTAAATTTTGGCATGCATGTAGTTAATAGATACAAGTCCATATATCATATACAGGGCTGCCGAAAAAATTCGGATCATTTTCCGATTGTAGATGGGAACACTGTAATTGGGTTTTCAAATGTGTTATGCGTTTCCATAGAGTTTAATTAGACGTAATATTTTAATTTTGTAAACGGTGCAGTTTTGTTACATTATTCTGAATTTGCTGGAAAGTGTTACATAATCTATGCTTGACGCATGATTTTTTTCTTTCTCTTTTTTTTTTTTTTTTTGGTTGTTTTTAGTAAATGTTGTATTTTGAATACGATTTTTTTTTACTGAATAAAAAGATTTTTTCCGGTTATTTTTTAAATTTGAATGTATTACATTTATTTTTAAATTGCTACATTGCTTGTACCAAAAGAAAAAAGGCAAGATAAAAAAAAAAAAGTGTGTGTGTGTGTGAGGGGGGGGGGGGGGGACAGGAAATGGGTAAAAGTGTAAAAGTCAATGATTATAGTAATATTCAAGGGCATAAGATTTTTGAGCGGTCACCTTCTGTTATATTTAATGTCAAATTATATAAAAATTTCGATCATAAAATACATCCAATAATCTCTTCTTATCAGAGTCGTACTTTTAAAAAAATCTAAACTTTTTTTTTTCCTTTGTGATATAAGGATGTATGATTAAAAAGTAAAAGTTACAAGTATACCTATCAATCTTTAAGAGAAAAAGGGACTACCTTGCGTGATGGTAGTTACAGTTACAAATAATCATTAAGAAAAAAAAAAAAAATTTGTGTCAGACGATTATGTTCAGCTTGTTATCTTTACGTTTGCTTTTATGAATGGTTACGAAGATATTTGAAAATGCCTATGATTTCCTGAATGTGATTTTTGAAAAGCTGTCAAACATAAAAATGAATATCGTTAAAGGGGAAAAAACCGATGCAAAGAATGCGCGTGTTAACCCTTACCGGCGTGGAGTAATTCTGTTTATAAACTGATGAAATAATGGACTGACACCGCAATTTATAAACGACTTTATTAGAAAATACAAACTTGCTTATTTTCCTGTACATTATAATAGGAAAATTTTAGTTAAATATTCTTGGTGCCGTTTGTCAGTTTTGGAATTAAAATTAGGTGTCCTTTTTTAAGGACACCGCGCCGGTAAGGGTTAAATCATAAATAATTCCCTTGCTTTAGTACATTTGGTTACATCAGTAAAATAAAGTTTATTTAATTATTCCTAAACATATTTGAAGCATTAAAAAATTAGTTAGAGAGAACAGTTATCTTTGAAATTACGAAAAAATCGGCACACTTTTTTTAAACGATTATGAACACTTACTTTCCAGCATAGTTGAAAATTGTTAATGAATTCGGTTTGTCTGTCCACGATCTAACTCACGTAAATGTAATGATTGCCATGTAATTGCTACATATGTATGGCATTCTCGGTATTGAGAATGAAGTGTGTAGCATTTACAGTTCGTTTACAGGGCACTCAAAAGTAATCCGTTACGTTATGGTCTATGGAGAAAATTCGTTTACAGTGTACTTTAATGTAGTTACACGATTTCAAACATATTAAAATTGATATACATCATAGGTGTTGACTACAACATGCTTGCTATAGAATAGGGTGTGAGTAGCATTTATCCTGCATTTACAGGGACATGCAAAAGAATTCGATTGTAGTACTGTCTGTGAGCAATAGTTACTGGGAATGCGTTTTCAATTGTGGTATGAGTTTTTTAATTTAACTTTTTTTTTCATATTACTTGTGTGTGTAAGTTGTATAGATCATATACAAGGCAGCGTAAAAGATTTTGATTACATTTCTGTTTACTTGCGGAAATTGGTGAAGAAGAATTTTCAACTGTGTTATACATTTCCTAACTGAACTAAATTTTTGCATGCTATACGTACAAAGCTATAAATCGTATAAGGATCTGCACAGAAGAATTCGGATAGTTTACCGACTATAGATGATAATTCGTGAAACTGAGTTTTCGAATGTGTTAATAACGGATAATGATGAAAAAATGGCGGGGTTTTTGTAGCAAAAAATAGTTTTAAAAAAATAACTATTGTTTCTTTGTGACAAAAAAAAAAAAAAAAAAAAAAAAAAAAAAAAATCCGACATTTTGACATGTGGGGCATTCTCACAATCTTTTGACTTTCGGGAATAAAAATCTGGTAAAATTAAACTTGTTAAAATAACATTTTAATCTGATAGACGTATGCCTTAATGATTCAAAATAAAGAAAAAATGGTCAACAGCGAAAATTTTTTTATTTAACTGAGGTTTAAGTTAAACTTGCGAGTTTAATTTTCCTTACCATTTTACCACTATAACTTTTTATTTTCTTCTAAATTTTTACTTCTAATGATTTTGCATAGTACCCACACGACATTCAAATAAGAAATAATAAAAATGTAGTACTTTTAATACAGAATTTTTGTATAACATTGTCTTAAAAGGGTGTTAAAGAAGGGACGGTAAGATAAAAAAAAAAAAAAAGAGGACGGTATAGGAAATAATCAATTAAATTTAAAAAATCAAAAAAACCCACTGCGTAAAAAGCGAACTAATTAATTATTTATCATCAATGTGAAACTATTTTTTTTTTTCAATTCCTACTATTAGTTCACACTCTCGCTATATATATCTTGTTCAAATTTTCAATCGTTAATAAAATACTTATTATTCATCCAATCAAACTCAAATAAATTATTTTAAACTTGTAGTGGATAACACTTGATGTTAATCCAGTTTTGTTTTTCAAATATTAAATTATTAATTAAATTAAATTAATTAATTTTCAATAATCGAGAGAGCCCTCTTCTTGATCAAGGTATTTTTAGACCGAGAGAGCCCTCTTCTTGATCAAGGCATTTTAAGCCCTACTCAACAGAAAAGAAGAATGGGAGAAAAAAATTCTCTTATTGACCTAAGTAGGAATTGACTTAAAATATTTTTTTTATATTACTTGTTTCTATTACTTACCTATTTTTTTTTTTTTTTTTTTTTTTTTTTTTTTACTTGTATTGATGACTTTTAAGTTGTATTTAATTGTTAGTTCCTATCTATAAACACTGTTTTGATGAGGTCTATAGATGTTTATGATGGTTAGAGTTGCAGTAAAACTAGAGATCCACAATACATATACAACTTCCAGGTTGTATAATATTTTAACGGAACTTCTGACTGTAAAACAGTCAATGAAACATCGTCTTCATTTGAAAGACCTATCCAATGATAGGCCACTCAATAGGGTGCGTAATTTTTTTTTTCGTCACTACCGCCATTTTGTATTTTACGGCCGCCCTTTTGAATTTATAAAAACAAAACCTAGCCAATAACTATCGGGCCGTTAAGACGAATTGATAGAGACCTCATTTATTAAAATCAATTCAGCCGTTGGGATGTTTCGAGGGTATAAAGAAATCCACATACACAGATACGCGTGAAACACATAACCCTTCTTTTTCAGTCGGGTAAAAAAGGACGAAATGGGCAAAAAAGGAACGGTAAGGATGGAACGGTAAGGAAAACTACCACCTATTTTTAGACAAATCATGTTAAGACTAAGTGATAGCCACAATGTTCATTGATTTTTAGAAACAGCTGTTAATATTGGATTAAATTAATTTTTTTTTAAATTTACCTCGAAAAGTGCAGGAATAAACCTTGGGGACGGTAAGACTACCAATAAAGCCACGATCTTGAAATTGATTTTTAAATGCTGATTTAAATTCTGCAGTAAATTTCCTGTCAAAGAATTTTAGACATTCTTTCTCTAGCACACTTCTGCATGAGAAAAAAACTTGAAAAAAATTCTGTGACTGCGTCTGAAGTGATTCTGCATAAGTTTAGCAAGAGGGACGGTAAGGATGAAAAACCCAGGGACAGAGTTCAAAAAATAATATCAATCGTAAAAATGTGTGCATGTTAATATTTTGCTACATATTTATATAAAACAATTTTTCCAGTTTCGGAAAAAAATGCCATCGAATTACTTTTATTGAAACAATTTTATACAGACAGCTCCAAACTTAAAAATCAGCATCAGGGACACGGGACGGTAAAGGAGTTTTCCTAGTATTTGGACACCCAACATAATCCCAAACTTATTTATCTCGTTAATATTGTTATGCAATCATGCAATGGGATGTTCCCCAGTATATGATATAAAAAAACACAAAAAAATGTATTAAAATAAAAATTATTATTCAGGGACATAAAAGTCAAAAATTGTGGGAATGGCCCATGTCTTATAGTGCAAACCGCACTTCAATACAACATTTTTTTTAAATAAATTTTTGAAATGTAAACGAACTTATGTAACACTCTGTACTTTTCAAAATTTAAATGTGCATCAAAATTTGTTACGTGTTAACATAGCTCTTAAACTGTGAAGCTCTTAATCAATATATTTTTTTTGTTTTTCAGTTAGTGAGTCTTTGAAAGTATTCACTGATACGATTTTTCATTGATTTTCAATTAACTGCAGTGTTAATCAAAGCCGTTTAATCAAATGTTTTAATGAAATGTGAATATGCTATGCTAATAACCTGTTCAAAAACTTTCATTCATCATTATGCGTTTTGTATGTGCATTGCATAGAAGTAATATAAATGATACAAACTCTCCTTTTTCCTTTCAGGCTTATGACTACAACTTCCGTCCCTACCCCAGCATAATAGAATGGTTGAGGCGCCTCAAACGCGAACTTTCTTATTACAGAGAGGTGAACGAGATACCGCTCCTGCAGTTCAAGTTCTGGTACAAACCTTTTATCGACAGCGACGAGGAAGATTCTGTCAGAACTGGTGCCATACACAAAACCAGATTGTGACCAGGCTGGGGAAGACCATCAGCTTCAAGCATTTCACCACAAAGCTTCACTAAAGTGGACATTTGTGTCATTTCACAACAAAGCTTCACTAAGTGGACATTTGTGTTATTTCACAACAAAGCTTCACTAAAGTGGACATTTGTGTCATTTCACAACAAAGCTTCACTAAGTGGACATTTGTGTTATTTCACCACAAAGCTTCACTAAAGTGGACATTTGTGTCATTTCACAACAAAGCTTCACTAAAGTGGACATTTGTGTCATTTCACAACAAAGCTTCACTAAGTGGACATTTGTGTCATTTCACCACAAAGCTTCACTAAAGTGGACATTTGTGTCATTTCACAACAAAGCTTCACTAAGTGGACATTTGTAGTTATAGTCCAAGAGCCGACAGCACAAAAACCTATGTCATCAAGCACAAGAAAAAAAACCTTTATTTTATGGAAGAGTAGAAGTAGGGGAATCTAATGATCCATGTCTGCAGGAAGTGAAGTGGTGCATAAACCAAAAATTAATACCATCAGTGGTTGACTCGTAGGTTTATCGTTGTGTTTGTCCTACAACTATCCCCCATGTTTTCACACCTTTGTTTGTAGGACAAACACAACGAAAAACCTACGAGTCAACCACTGGTGATATTCATTTTTGGCTTATGCACCACCTCACTTCCGGCAGACATATATCATTAGATTCCCCTACTTCTACTCTTCCATAAAATAAAGGTTTGTTTCTTGTTCTTGATAACATAGGTTTTTGTGCTGTCGGCTCTTGGACTATTATTTCACCGCAAAGCTTCACTAAAGTGGACATTTGTGTTGTTGTTCATTCACAATATTAACGCTAAATGTTTTCAGAATACCTTTATAAAAGTGTGGCGACCTACGCTTAGGGCATATGCACAAATTTGAAGTTTTTGATAGGAAACCACATAGATTTTTCGCTATTTTTGGAACGAGATTGACTCATCAGGATCCTGTATTTTGAGACATTTTCGAAAAGAGTGAAAAATTTGTAAAAATGCAGGCTTCTGATAGGTCAATAACGTTTCGAAAATAGCGAACAATCAACCTAGATATGATCATATATCTAGACTTTGGTGGCAACTCATATTATAAAACTTTGCAATATTTTCTCAGACGAGTTCCCCTATAAAAGTGTAGTATTTTTTACAATTATAACTTACAAATACTAAATTTGCCAATAATAGTAGGCTTCATATTATGACCCTACATTGTTAAAATATCGTGAAAAATTACCTCTATTTTTAAAGGCTATCTATTTTCTGACAAAGGAGAGCGCTTCATAAACGCCAATGGAGTGTTCTCTCATTGGTCAGAAAATAGATAGCCTTTAAAAACAGAGGTAATTTTTCACGATATTTTTAACAGTGTACGCTGTTAAAAGTAGCGTGAAAAATTACCTCTGCTTTTAAAGATTATCTATTTTCTGACCAATGAGAATGCTCCATAGGCATTTATGCAGCGTTCTCATTTGTCAGAAAATAGATGGTCTTCATAAATAGAGGTAACTTTTCACGATATTTTTAACAGGGTATTTGCTTTTGTCTGACATCAGTGTTGCCAGATTTGGGAATATTTTTATTGAGACTATTTACAACTTTTCATAGTAGAAATCTTTGATTTATTGAATGATACACATTCCGTGTTTAAATAAAGTGAAAATTACTAATTAAAAAAAAACTGATGGATATTTTGAATTTAAAAAAAAATCTCCCGTTTGTCAACATAGTGTGAAATCCTGTCGGAAAATTAAATTTTACTGCCAGTGTGCCGCTATTCTCTTATAAAGGTACTCTTTTATTTTCCCATTGTTTTCGTTGTATATTGCATTGCTTTGCGATAGACTAATCTTCTGAGTATAGCGTCTAGAATAAATAGTGTGGAAATCGACAATCCCAGCAATACTTAAAAAAGGTGCAAAAATATTAAATCCCTCAAATTCGTAAAGATGCTGAAATCCGAAGAGTCGATCGCAGCGACATCTGCAGGATATTTTCAAAAACTGCCAGACGATTGCTACACCGTTAAAAATATCGTGAAAAATTACCTCTGTTTTTAAAGACTATCTATTTTCTGACAAATGAGAACGCTCCATAAACGCCTATGGAGCGTTCTCGTTGGTCAGAAAATAGATAGTCGTTAAAAAAGGAGGTAATTTTTCACGATATTTTTAACATAGTCGAGAAACTGTAATAATAAGATGTTTACATTGAAATCTGAAAATATCGCGTAGGTGTCGCTGCGATCGACTCTTCGGATTTCAGCATCGTTGCACATTTAAAGGATTAAAATTTTTAGAGCTGTTTGGATAGTGAATTTCCACACTCTTTATTCTAGACGCTGTACTCTGAGTACAGCGTCTAGAATACCTAGTGTGGAAATATGCTATCCAAACAGTGCTAAAAATTTGTATCCCTTAAATGTGCGACGATACTGCTAAAATCCCAAGTGTCGATCGCAGCGACATCTGCGGGATTTTCGTATTACTAGTATTACATTGTATAGACTAGCAATTTCTTGCAGTTGTAGAAAATATCATACAGATGTCGCTGCGATCTGCATATTGCAGCATCATCATTGCACATTTAAGGGATACAATATTTTAGCGTTTTTTTAAGTATTACAGGGATAGCCGATTTCCACACTGTGTATTCTAGTCGCTATACTCTGAGTGTACGAGCAATTGCGTCTGTACTGTCTATATTTGTGGCAAATAGTGATTGAATCATTATTTTATGTTGCATACCTACTTGCTATTATGCATTGTGCATTTAAGATGCTTAATTAAGCACATTATTTCAGAGATCTAGATAGATTTTTTACTGTTTTTGAAACGAAACTGACGAATTAGAAGGCAGCATTTTTGCGAAAATTGTGCTCTTTTTAACCCCTTTCCCGTGGGATATATTTGAGAAAAACGTGCCATAAATGGAAAAAAATTATCATTAATTTTTTCTATAGCTGCAAAATTACAAAAATCCGATAAATGGCGCGAAACTACCAAATTTTTCGCGGGAAAGTATCGCCATCTATTGAAAAAATGGTAAATTACATATTGTGCGTTGGACGAACTGAGTTCGGGCTTCGCGGAATTAAAACACCGATTTTTCTCTTGCCCGATGTCAGGTCGAGTATTCCTAAATTGGTGCATGTACATTGCCCGAACTGAGTTCGAGCGTCACAAGGCAAGGGGTTAAAATCTTGTAAAATACAGCCTTCGGATGGATCGATCTCGTTCCGTAAATAGTAAAGAATTTATTTCGATCCCTGCCATTATCCCTAAAGTATAATATTGTTCCTACTTGACTGTGTTGATTAGAAAAAGTGCGATTTGTGAATGTTTGGTTCCGTAAACAATATAACCTGAAGTCATAAAGTATTTTAGTATAATGAAAATTTTTCTATTAGTAAAACCTGCTAAGACGAAATTACAAAGTATCAGATACAGGTTTTCGTATCAGCAGATTATAATTGTTATATAAAAATAGCAAATAAAGCCTTTGTGCAACAATATTAAAAAGCAGAAAAAACAACGTTTAAAAATGCACAAATAATACATGAAAAGCAGTAAACAGCTGTTTCGAATCTATTCTTGCACTGAAGATGAATCTCGCTAGTAGATTCGAAACAGCTGTTTGATGCTTTTCATGTATTATTTGTGCATTTTTAAACATTGTTTTTTCTGCTTTTCAATATAATTGTTATAATTGTACTGCGTACTGCATATTGCAAACTGTTATCATTGTATTTCATTGTGAATAAAAAAAATTCCTTTAAGATAAGGCTCCATTTTCAAAAGTTTTAATGTATTTAATCCTCTCGCTGCGTAAGTAATTCTTCGCGATGAGCGTCTTTTACAGAATTTTTAATCTTTTATTACCGGTTCTGTAAAGCAGAAATTTTTGGCTATCGTAAGCAGGGAAAATGTCCTGATTAAATCTGACAAAGTTTTCGCTAAAAAATAACCAAATAGTATTAATTAGAGGGGAAAATGCATGTCCGAGAATATCTCGAGTTGCGCAGCGAGAGGGTTAATGAATAATTGAAAGCATTATAATTTCTTAATTGATGGACAAGAAATTCTCACTGGAAAACAAGGTTAATTACGGAATCAGATTCTTAAATGAAAATGTATTAAACATAAAAAATTAAGTGATTCTCCATTATCTAGCCGACCACTTTCCAAAACACCCATAACCAAACTACAGGATTTAACGCCGAAACAGCATGATCATAGCGTCGTATTTAAATGACATCAGATGCGTTACAGGTGTATCAAATGTTTTTTAATTCGACTTTTATATCTGTATTTTGAATGACGTTTTACTGATTTATTAAATATTTCATTAATTAAAATAACAATTAAGTTCTTAAACAGCGGAAGGATGTTAAAAGAGAAAAAGCATTGAAAAAAATATTGAGATGCATAAGTTATGTACAATGATCAGTTTCAACTGACATCGCAATGATTTATCCACCAGTCGAAAGGGTTAACTACGAAAAATAATAAAATAATATAAATAACTTAATATTCAAGAATATTATTATATTTTTTATGTATATTGTTAATTTTTGTTTAAAGTTAGTGATAGTCGGCACTTTAGTGAGTGGGGCTTTTCCAAATTTCTTGTTTATCTTATAAGCGGGCGCTTGACGCCAAGCACACAGGCCAGATGTATGTTAATAAAATGCCAAATGTTCTTGTTTATTCCAATATCAACATTCTTCTATTTGTTTACTGGGCGTTGCAGTTTGTCGATATTTTTTATTTATGGAAAGTGGTCGACAGGCTAATGGAGAAAAACCAAAAATTATTTACCAGCTTGTTTTTTCTTCTAAAGGGAGTGGGAATTTTACAAATTGTTCCAATATTTTTATTAGCATTAAGGGGACTCTTCACTCACTTGAAAACACCCGTTCGCTAATGTAAAAATTATGGCCAGGTTGTTTTAGAATTTCTCGTTTAATTTTGAATATTTTTAAACGATTTTTTTTTTTTTTTTTTTTTTTTTTTTTTTTTTGCATAGTATAGCTGAGCTCGATCTTTAATAGAGTCATTTTGTACTTTTCCGATTTTGGTTGCATATTATTTTAATAAAAATACTTTTCACTTTCAAAACCGGTTCCGAAAGTGAAAGTAACTTTAATAAAAAAAAATCTGCAACCGAAATTGAAAAAGTAAAGAATAGCCATGTTAGAGATCGACCTCAGCTATCCTATTCTAAAGAAATCTGACTAACTCGGCATAATTTGGCACAATGAAAGAAGAACGGAGCGCCAATTCCTCATTCAGAGTACTTAGGCCGTCATCGAATTACGACATGAAATTTTTGCACTTAAAGACTCCGCGATTAGTAGAATACAAATACAGTGAATTCTCGATAAGTCAAATATTCGTTTAAGTCGAAGTTTACACCGAAGTTCCGGTCCCTTAATTACAATTCAATATTAAACTTTCTCGTTCTGTCGAAGTCTACATCTTTTAAGTCGATTTTTTTCCGATAGGAAGAAAAACAGTAATTTGGCTAATTTCTTAATTTTTCAGTCACAGCTCAAAAATACTGGCATTTTCAGTTAGATAAAACTTTTCTATATTCTCCCACCAGCTTTGAAGAGCGCTATTTTTACTTCCTACATCGGTCAGAGTGGAGCTTCTGCGAGTTTGGAATTTCAACTGAAATCGTCCCATCCCCCACCCCATTCATTTCTCTTTTACGCATTCCCTTTTCTCAACAGGTATCCTTTGGAAACAGAGCTGGTGGCTAAGTGAATTCTAATTGGTGAAATCTCCCACGCTATGCAAGGATTTTTTTTCGATTCTATTGGGATTGAAGTTCATTGAAGTTCATTACTTTAATGTTGATTCTTGTCATTTTAGTGTTTCTTGTGATATGTTTTCAGTCGGGTCTTTCAAAATGTCGAAGCGGAAGTTACAAACTCTTACTTTAGAACAAAAAGTAAATTTGATAAAAGATTGAAGACAATCCTAATTTAAAGAAAAAAGATATAGCCCTGAAATATGGTATCCCTCCCAACACGCTAACTACCATACTGAAAGATAAAGAAAGCATTTTCAAAAGACATAAGTCAAGTGTCAACCCAAAGTGCAAAAGGATGAAGACGTGTGCCTTCCCAGATATCGAGACATAACCTCGTAAAATTATATACAACAAGCAGACCAGGGAATAATTAAATGTTTAAAGCATTCCTACAGAAAACGTCTAGTGTGGAAGGCAATCGAGGATGACGAGAATGGAATAAATCAAAAGTGTGATGTGTTAGAAGCAATTAGACTAATTTCGAGTTCCTGGAAGAACAATGTGAAACAAATCACTATCAAAAATTGCTTCAGTACATATGGTTTTTTTGCAAGCAATGTGGACTCATGCGTTGTGAATGAAAATCTACAAGATCAAGTTATCTCTGAAGGTGACGATACTGAGTTTTTGAATATTAACAAAAATGTTGCAGTTTGCGATGAAGTTAGTGATTCAGATATAGTTGAAGCAATAAAAAAGGTGGAGAACAATCCTGAGTCTGAAGAAAATGACGAGGAAGTAAATTGCGTTTCACCAGCAAATAATCAAGAAGCACATGTGGCAATGACGACACTACAGCAATATCTCGAAAGTAGAGACGGTATGGACGATTCTCTTTTCCTTTGTTTACAAAATGTGAGCGACTTTCTAACCAGTGAAAGACAAAAATGTTCCTTTACATAGTCATCATTAACAAGTTTTTTTCACAAAATTTGAGTTTGTAAGTATCTTATATTATGTACTATTAAATTTTATTTTTCTTTAGTACTCAATTTGCCAGACTCCATTATTAGAGTATAATTACAATTCCTACCTATAAGATTGAATTATTTTTTAATATATTTTCTGCATGTAATTAAAGATTTTCCATAAGTCGAACTTACGATAACTCGAATATTTTTGCCGGTCCCTTCGAATTCGACTTATCGAGAATTCACTGTATTTCAATCTATATCGTGATATTTTGGTATGAGATGAGCACAGCGAGGCCTCAATTCTTTATTTCGGCTGTATTATCACGCCATCAAGTCCCAATTTTGAATTTTATTTTTTTACAAACAACCTGTGCAATAAGCCTTATATTTCTCTATTGCAATAAACTTACAGTGTGATTACATATGCTAATTATTACTTTCTTCTATCTTTACAAGAAGAAAATACTGGATTCGTGAAAATTTTTGACTTTCGGTTTTCGATGGATTTACACGTTTTAGGGGTCAGAGATTCCGAAAAACATGTTTTCACAAAATGTCTGTCTGTGAGTCTCTGACTCTGTCTGTCTGTATGTATGTATGTATGTATGTGACACAAATTTTGCGAGCGCTCTATCTCAAGAACTAATGTTCGGAATTTAATAAAATTTTATATTCAGCTAGTCCCTGATATAAATTGGCGCTGACTAGTTTTTGGTGTAAATCACTCAATAGGTGGCGCTGCTATGCAGTATCTTTCACGATTTCCACAATATCTCAATCTCCAGAACTAATGCACGGATTTTCACCAAACTTCAGATTCAGTTAGTCCTTGACATGAATTGACGTTTTATACAGTTTGGTGTAAATCGCTCAACAGGTGCATTTTTTGAGATTTCCGCAATACCTCTATCTGAAGAACTAATGCTTGGATTTTCAACAAATTTCCGATTCAGGTATAACTGGATGTGAATTAGTGTTGCTTATGTTTTGGTGTAAATCGCTCAACAGGTGGCGCTGCTATGCAGCATTTTTCACGATTTCCACAATAGCTCAATCTCCAGAACTAATGCACGGATTTTCATCAAACTTCAGATTCAGTCAGTCCTTGACATGAATTGACGTTTTATATAGTTTGGTGTAAATCGCTCAACAGCTGGCGCTGCTATGCTGAATTTTTCTTTATTTCCACAATAGCTCTATCTGAAGAACTAATGCTTTGATTTTCAACAAACTTCAGATTCAGGTATACCTTGATATGAATTAGTGCTGTTTATGTTTTGGTGCAAATCGCTCAACAGTGGTGCTGCTATGCTGCATTCTCCAGAATTTCCATTATAGCACTATCTCGATAACTAATGCACGAATTATCATTAAACTTCAGATTCAGGTATACCTTGATATCAATTAGTGCTGTTTATGTTTTGGTGTAAATCGCTCAACAGGTGGCGCTGCTATGCTACATTTTTCAGAATTTATGCTATAGCTCTATCTCAAGAACTAATGCACGGATTTTCATCAAACTTCAAATTCAGATATACTTTGATATGAATTGGTGCTAAATTGATGTAAATTTCTTGTACTATTTAAGTGATTTAATTGACGTGATTTATATAGAAGAAAGTTTTGTGATGGCCACAACATACCACACTAGATTAATTTTAACACAATTATTCTAATTGGTAAATAAATCATATTAGATGTAAATTTCCAACTGGGCGAAAAATGCCCGGACCAGGATTCGAACCAGGGATCTTCTGGCTGAAGCCGCCAGTGCTCTACCATCTGAGTTAGTTAGCTGGGTGAAAAAGTTCCACCAGATTCGTCCGGGATAGCTCAGATAGTACAGCACTGGCGGCTTCAGCCAGGAAATCCCTGGTTCGAATCCTGGTTCGGACATTTTTCGTCCAGTTGGAAATTTACATCTAATATAACACAACATCACTGTAAAAAAAAAAAAAAAACAGACTAAAAAACGGAAATACTACTGGCAATCTAGACGCCAGTACTATTTCCGTTTTTTACGGGAATTTTTACCCATAAATCACAGAAAAAATTCCATTTTTCTGAAAAAACGGAAATTTTTTTGTAATTTATGGGTAAAAATTCCCGTAAAAAAAACGGATATAGTACTGGAGTCTAGATTGCCAGTAGTATTTCCTTTTTTTTACAGTGTACTAGTTTTTTTTCCGTGAATGTTGCTTCATTTTTTGAATTGTTATTTCAAAAATCGCTTGTCCATATACTTTTTAGACGCACTGTATATATTAAATTTCAAACCATTTGGTTGGATCGTTTTTGCGCTGTTATATGCGCACAGACAGACGGACGGACCAGACGGAGACTATAGTTGGTACTTATTTATATAATTACGAACGCGCCTAAAAAGTTTTAAATTTAGTACCTGTTGTTTTCCAACTAGCATTTACAGCTGTCTGAGTCTTTTTTCATATCTAAACAAATTACCAAATTTCAGACATTGTGAAACCGAATAAACTGAATTTGAGACACGAAACACCAAAAGCTTTTTACAATAAGAGTCAACGATTCAGCAGTTCTAAATATCGCATACTGATTTAGGTGGAATCAGTTTTCATGTCTGGTCACCATTTTTTCCCTATTCTAGTTAAAACAAGGCGATTGTCATGGAAACTGAAAACAAAGAAATTCCAAAAAGAGATTAACTTTTAAAATTTTGTCTGTTCAGTTTTTTTGTTTAAACAATGTTGCTATAAATAATGCAGCAAAGGTTTATGCTATAAATAATGCAGCAAAGCCGGTCTCTTCAAAATTAGAGACCGGCCGAAAATTCGCTTTCGGCCCAAAATCTGAGTTTCGGCGAAAATGCTGCCGAAAATTCGGCACCGAAAATATCTGTACATCAAAAATCCAATTTCTTCCTTCGGAAATATTCAGCATTATTCATCGATTTGAGATGTATCGGCTCAAATGAGACACTCTTCATTTATTGCTATGAACTTCACTGTTTATAATGACCGGTCACGATTGACTTAAGGCGTGAGTGCAAATTATAAAGTAAGTAATGCCTATAGGTTTGAACTTTGAAAACGCTTCCCACATGCTCATTAAAAGCTACAGACTTAACAGTAATAGGGAATTTTTAGTTTGAAAACGCAGAAGTGTTTCTAATACTCTTTGAAATATGTATACCTAAAACATTTTTTAATTAGATGAAATTAGCATAAGGGGCTGCGCATATATAACGTTATCACATTAGGGGGGAGGGGGGAATGGAGCGTGATATCGTAAGATATCTCTAGGGGGAGGGGGTTTGTCTTTTGATATCGTTATCTCGTTATCATTTTTGATATAACCAAAATTTTCTCTTCTTTTCAAAATTTCATTATTGTCATAAAGAATCCACATTTTTCCTATAAAAATTAACCATCTTTCTTTATCGTTGCCAAAAAATGAAAACCCGGAATAATAATTTCTTCTCAACAATTAATTTTCAGTTGAAAGATTTCCACGTGAAAAATGAAAATGAAATAAAAGAAATTAAGAACTCAAAAGAAGATGGAGCATGATATCGTAAGATATCTCTAGGGGGAGGGGGTTTGTCTTTTGATATCGTTATCTCGTTATCATTTTTTATCCAACCAAAATTTTCTCTTCTTTTCAAAATTTCATTATTGTCATAAAGAATCCACATTTTTCCTTTAAAAATTAACCATCTTTCTTTATCGTTGCCAAAAAATGAAAACCCGGAATAATAATTTCTCCTCAACAATTAATTTTCAATTGAAAGATTTTCACGTGAAAAATGAAAATGAAATAAAAGAAATTAAGAACTCAAAAGAAGATGGAGCATGATATCGTAAGATATCTCTAGGGGGGAAGGGTTTGTCTTTTGATATCGTTATCTCGTTATCATTTTTTATCCAACCAAAATTTTCTCTTCTTTTCAAAATTCCATTATTGTTATAAAGAATCCACATTTTTCCTATAAAAATTAACCATCTTTCTTTATCGTTGCCAAAAAATGAAAACCCGGAATAATAATTTCTCCTCAACAATTAATTTTCAATTGAAAGATTTTCACGTGAAAAAGGAAAATGAAATAAAAGAAATTAAGAACTCAAAAGAAGATGGAGCATGATATCGTAAGATATCTCTAGGGGGAGGGGGTTTGCCTTTTGATATCGTTTTCTCGTTATCCTTTTTTATGCAACCAAAATTTTCTCTTCTTTTCAAAATTCCATTATTGTTATAAAGAATCCACATTTTTCCTATAAAAATTACCATCTTTCTTTATCGTTGCCAAAAAATGAAAACCCGGAATAATAATTTCTCCTCAACAATTAATTTTCAATTGAAAGATTTTCACGTGAAAAATGAAAATGAAATAAAAGAAATTAAGAACTCAAAAGAAGATGGAGCATGATATCGTAAGATATCTCTAGGGGGAGGAGGTTTGTCTTTCAATATCGTTATCTCGTTATCATTTTTTATCCAACCAAAATTTTCTCTTCTTTTCAAAATTTCATTATTGTCATAAAGAATCCACATTTTTCCTATAAAAATTAACCATCTTTCTTTATCGTTGCCAAAAAATGAAAACCCGGAATAATAATTTCTCCTCAACAATTAATTTTCAATTGAAAGATTTTCACGTGAAAAATGAAAATGAAATAAAAGAAATTAAGAACTCAAAAGAAGATGGAGCATAATATCGTAAGATATCTCTAAAGGGAGGGGGTTTGTCTTTTGATATCGTTATCTCGTTATCATTTTTTATCCAACCAAAATTTTCTCTTCTTTTCAAAATCTCATTATTGTCATAAAGAATCCACATTTTTCCTATAAAAATTAACAATCTTTCTTTATCGTTGCCAAAAATTGAAAACCCGGAATAATAATTTCTCCTCAACAATTAATTTTCAATTGAAAGATTTTCACGTGAAAAATGAAAATGAAATAAAAGAAATTAAGAACTCAAAAGAAGATGGAGCTATGATATCGTAAGATATCTCTAGGGGGAGGGGTTTGTCTTTTGATATCGTTATCTCGTTATCATTTTTTATCCAACCAAAAGTTTCTCTTCTTTTCAAAATTCCATTATTGTTATAAAGAATCCACATTCTCCCTATAAAAATTAACCATCTTTCTTTATCGTTGCCAAAAAATGAAAACCCGGCATAATAATTTCTCCTCAACAATTAATTTTCAGTTGAAAGATTTTCGCGTGAAAAATATAAATGAAATAAAAGAAATTAAGAACTCAAAAGAAGATGGAGCATGATATCGTAAGATATCTCTAGGGGGAGGGGGTTTGTCTTTTGATATCGTTATCTCGTTATCATTTTTTATCCAACCAAAATTTTCTCTTCTTTTCAAAATTTCATTATTGTCATAAAGAATCCACATTTTTCCTTTAAAAATTAACCATCTTTCTTTATCGTTGCCAAAAAATGAAAACCCGGAATAATAATTTCTCCTCAACAATTAATTTTCAATTGAAAGATTTTCAAGTGAAAAATGAAAATGAAATAAAAGAAATTAAGAACTCAAAAGAAGATGGAGCATGATATCGTAAGATATCTCTAGGGGGGAAGGGTTTGTCTTTTGATATCGTTATCTCGTTATCATTTTTTATCCAACCAAAATTTTCTCTTCTTTTCAAAATTCCATTATTGTTATAAAGAATACACATTTTTCCTATAAAAATTAACCATCTTTCTTTATCGTTGCCAAAAAATGAAAACCCGGAATAATAATTTCTCCTCAACAATTAATTTTCAGTTGAAAGATTTTCACGTGAAAAATGAAAATGAAATAAAAGAAATTAAGAACTCAAAAGAAGATGGAGCATGATATCGTAAGATATCTCTAGGGGGAGGGGGTTTGTCTTTTGATATCGTTATCTCGTTATCATTTTTTATCCAACCAAAATTTTCTCTTCTTTTCAAAATTCCATTATTATTATAAAGAATCCACATTTTTCCTATAAAAATTAACCATCTTTCTTTATCGTTGCCAAAAAATGAAAACCCGGAATAATAATTTCTCCTCAACAATTAATTTTCAATTGAAAGATTTTCACGTGAAAAATGAAAATGAAATAAAAGAAATTAAGAACTCAAAAGAAGATGGAGCATGATATCGTAAGATATCTCTAGGGGGAGGGGGTTTGCCTTTTGATATCGTTATCTCGTTATCATTTTTTATCCAACCAAAAGTTTCTCTTCTTTGCAAAATTCCATTATTGTTATAAAGAATCCACATTTTTCCTATAAAAATTACCATCTTTCTTTTTCGTTGCCAAAAAATGAAAACCCGGAATAATTTCTCCTCAACAATTAATTTTCAGTTGAAAGATTTTCACGTGAAAAATGAAAATGTAATAAAAGAAATTAAGAACTCAAAAGAAGATGGAGCGTGATATCGTAAGATATCTCTAGGGGGAGGAGGTTTGTCTTTTGATATCGTTATCTCGTTATCATTTTTTATCCAACCAAAATTTTCTCTTCTTTTCAAAATTTCATTATTGTCATAAAGAATCCACATTTTTCCTATAAAAATTAACCATCTTTCTTTATCGTTGCCAAAAAATGAAAACCCGGAATAATAATTTCTCCTCAACAATTAATTTTCAATTGAAAGATTTTCACGTGAAAAAGAAAATGAAATAAAAGAAATTAAGAACTCAAAAGAAGATGGAGCATAATATCGTAAGATATCTCTAAGGGGAGGGGTTTGTCTTTTGATATCGTTATCTCGTTATCATTTTTTATCCAACCAAAAGTTTCTCTTCTTTTCAAAATTCCATTATTGTCATAAAGAATCCACATTTTTCCTATAAAAATTAACAATCTTTCTTTATCGTTGCCAAAAATTGAAAACCCGGAATAATAATTTCTCCTCAACAATTAATTTTCAGTTGAAAGATTTTCACGTGAAAAATGAAAATGAAATAAAAGAAATTAAGAACTCAAAAGAAGATGGAGCATGATATCGTAAGATATCTCTAGGGGGGAAGGGTTTGTCTTTTGATATCGTTATCTCGTTATCATTTTTTATCCAACCAAAATTTTCTCTTCTTTTCAAAATTCCATTATTGTTATAAAGAATACACATTTTTCCTATAAAAATTAACCATCTTTCTTTATCGTTGCCAAAAAATGAAAACCCGGAATAATAATTTCTCCTCAACAATTAATTTTCAGTTGAAAGATTTTCACGTGAAAAATGAAAATGAAATAAAAGAAATTAAGAACTCAAAAGAAGATGGAGCATGATATCGTAAGATATCTCTAGGGGGAGGGGGTTTGTCTTTTGATATCGTTATCTCGTTATCATTTTTTATCCAACCAAAATTTTCTCTTCTTTTCAAAATTCCATTATTATTATAAAGAATCCACATTTTTCCTATAAAAATTAACCATCTTTCTTTATCGTTGCCAAAAAATGAAAACCCGGAATAATAATTTCTCCTCAACAATTAATTTTCAATTGAAAGATTTTCACGTGAAAAATGAAAATGAAATAAAAGAAATTAAGAACTCAAAAGAAGATGGAGCATGATATCGTAAGATATCTCTAGGGGGAGGGGGTTTGCCTTTTGATATCGTTATCTCGTTATCATTTTTTATCCAACCAAAAGTTTCTCTTCTTTGCAAAATTCCATTATTGTTATAAAGAATCCACATTTTTCCTATAAAAATTACCATCTTTCTTTTTCGTTGCCAAAAAATGAAAACCCGGAATAATTTCTCCTCAACAATTAATTTTCAGTTGAAAGATTTTCACGTGAAAAATGAAAATGTAATAAAAGAAATTAAGAACTCAAAAGAAGATGGAGCATGATATCGTAAGATATCTCTAGGGGGAGGAGGTTTGTCTTTTGATATCGTTATCTCGTTATCATTTTTTATCCAACCAAAATTTTCTCTTCTTTTCAAAATTTCATTATTGTCATAAAGAATCCACATTTTTCCTATAAAAATTAACCATCTTTCTTTATCGTTGCCAAAAAATGAAAACCCGGAATAATAATTTCTCCTCAACAATTAATTTTCAATTGAAAGATTTTCACGTGAAAAAGAAAATGAAATAAAAGAAATTAAGAACTCAAAAGAAGATGGAGCATAATATCGTAAGATATCTCTAAGGGGAGGGGTTTGTCTTTTGATATCGTTATCTCGTTATCATTTTTTATCCAACCAAAAGTTTCTCTTCTTTTCAAAATTCCATTATTGTCATAAAGAATCCACATTTTTCCTATAAAAATTAACAATCTTTCTTTATCGTTGCCAAAAATTGAAAACCCGGAATAATAATTTCTCCTCAACAATTAATTTTCAGTTGAAAGATTTTCACGTGAAAAATGAAAATGAAATAAAAGAAATTAAGAACTCAAAAGAAGATGGAGCATGATATCGTAAGATATCTCTAGGGGGGAAGGGTTTGTCTTTTGATATCGTTATCTCGTTATCATTTTTTATCCAACCAAAATTTTCTCTTCTTTTCAAAATTCCATTATTGTTATAAAGAATACACATTTTTCCTATAAAAATTAACCATCTTTCTTTATCGTTGCCAAAAAATGAAAACCCGGAATAATAATTTCTCCTCAACAATTAATTTTCAGTTGAAAGATTTTCACGTGAAAAATGAAAATGAAATAAAAGAAATTAAGAACTCAAAAGAAGATGGAGCATGATATCGTAAGATATCTCTAGGGGGAGGGGGTTTGTCTTTTGATATCGTTATCTCGTTATCATTTTTTATCCAACCAAAATTTTCTCTTCTTTTCAAAATTCCATTATTATTATAAAGAATCCACATTTTTCCTATAAAAATTAACCATCTTTCTTTATCGTTGCCAAAAAATGAAAACCCGGAATAATAATTTCTCCTCAACAATTAATTTTCAATTGAAAGATTTTCACGTGAAAAAGAAAATGAAATAAAAGAAATTAAGAACTCAAAAGAAGATGGAGCATAATATCGTAAGATATCTCTAAGGGGAGGGGTTTGTCTTTTGATATCGTTATCTCGTTATCATTTTTTATCCAACCAAAAGTTTCTCTTCTTTTCAAAATTCCATTATTGTCATAAAGAATCCACATTTTTCCTATAAAAATTAACAATCTTTCTTTATCGTTGCCAAAAATTGAAAACCCGGAATAATAATTTCTCCTCAACAATTAATTTTCAGTTGAAAGATTTTCACGTGAAAAATGAAAATGAAATAAAAGAAATTAAGAACTCAAAAGAAGATGGAGCATGATATCGTAAGATATCTCTAGGGGGGAAGGGTTTGTCTTTTGATATCGTTATCTCGTTATCATTTTTTATCCAACCAAAATTTTCTCTTCTTTTCAAAATTCCATTATTGTTATAAAGAATACACATTTTTCCTATAAAAATTAACCATCTTTCTTTATCGTTGCCAAAAAATGAAAACCCGGAATAATAATTTCTCCTCAACAATTAATTTTCAGTTGAAAGATTTTCACGTGAAAAATGAAAATGAAATAAAAGAAATTAAGAACTCAAAAGAAGATGGAGCATGATATCGTAAGATATCTCTAGGGGGAGGGGGTTTGTCTTTTGATATCGTTATCTCGTTATCATTTTTTATCCAACCAAAATTTTCTCTTCTTTTCAAAATTCCATTATTATTATAAAGAATCCACATTTTTCCTATAAAAATTAACCATCTTTCTTTATCGTTGCCAAAAAATGAAAACCCGGAATAATAATTTCTCCTCAACAATTAATTTTCAATTGAAAGATTTTCACGTGAAAAATGAAAATGAAATAAAAGAAATTAAGAACTCAAAAGAAGATGGAGCATGATATCGTAAGATATCTCTAGGGGGAGGGGGTTTGCCTTTTGATATCGTTATCTCGTTATCATTTTTTATCCAACCAAAAGTTTCTCTTCTTTGCAAAATTCCATTATTGTTATAAAGAATCCACATTTTTCCTATAAAAATTACCATCTTTCTTTTTCGTTGCCAAAAAATGAAAACCCGGAATAATTTCTCCTCAACAATTAATTTTCAGTTGAAAGATTTTCACGTGAAAAATGAAAATGTAATAAAAGAAATTAAGAACTCAAAAGAAGATGGAGCATGATATCGTAAGATATCTCTAGGGGGAGGAGGTTTGTCTTTTGATATCGTTATCTCGTTATCATTTTTTATCCAACCAAAATTTTCTCTTCTTTTCAAAATTTCATTATTGTCATAAAGAATCCACATTTTTCCTATAAAAATTAACCATCTTTCTTTATCGTTGCCAAAAAATGAAAACCCGGAATAATAATTTCTCCTCAACAATTAATTTTCAATTGAAAGATTTTCACGTGAAAAAGAAAATGAAATAAAAGAAATTAAGAACTCAAAAGAAGATGGAGCATAATATCGTAAGATATCTCTAAGGGGAGGGGTTTGTCTTTTGATATCGTTATCTCGTTATCATTTTTTATCCAACCAAAAGTTTCTCTTCTTTTCAAAATTCCATTATTGTCATAAAGAATCCACATTTTTCCTATAAAAATTAACAATCTTTCTTTATCGTTGCCAAAAATTGAAAACCCGGAATAATAATTTCTCCTCAACAATTAATTTTCAGTTGAAAGATTTTCACGTGAAAAATGAAAATGAAATAAAAGAAATTAAGAACTCAAAAGAAGATGGAGCATGATATCGTAAGATATCTCTAGGGGGGAAGGGTTTGTCTTTTGATATCGTTATCTCGTTATCATTTTTTATCCAACCAAAATTTTCTCTTCTTTTCAAAATTCCATTATTGTTATAAAGAATACACATTTTTCCTATAAAAATTAACCATCTTTCTTTATCGTTGCCAAAAAATGAAAACCCGGAATAATAATTTCTCCTCAACAATTAATTTTCAGTTGAAAGATTTTCACGTGAAAAATGAAAATGAAATAAAAGAAATTAAGAACTCAAAAGAAGATGGAGCATGATATCGTAAGATATCTCTAGGGGGAGGGGGTTTGTCTTTTGATATCGTTATCTCGTTATCATTTTTTATCCAACCAAAATTTTCTCTTCTTTTCAAAATTCCATTATTATTATAAAGAATCCACATTTTTCCTATAAAAATTAACCATCTTTCTTTATCGTTGCCAAAAAATGAAAACCCGGAATAATAATTTCTCCTCAACAATTAATTTTCAATTGAAAGATTTTCACGTGAAAAATGAAAATGAAATAAAAGAAATTAAGAACTCAAAAGAAGATGGAGCATGATATCGTAAGATATCTCTAGGGGGAGGGGGTTTGCCTTTTGATATCGTTATCTCGTTATCATTTTTTATCCAACCAAAAGTTTCTCTTCTTTGCAAAATTCCATTATTGTTATAAAGAATCCACATTTTTCCTATAAAAATTACCATCTTTCTTTTTCGTTGCCAAAAAATGAAAACCCGGAATAATTTCTCCTCAACAATTAATTTTCAGTTGAAAGATTTTCACGTGAAAAATGAAAATGTAATAAAAGAAATTAAGAACTCAAAAGAAGATGGAGCATGATATCGTAAGATATCTCTAGGGGGAGGAGGTTTGTCTTTTGATATCGTTATCTCGTTATCATTTTTTATCCAACCAAAATTTTCTCTTCTTTTCAAAATTTCATTATTGTCATAAAGAATCCACATTTTTCCTATAAAAATTAACCATCTTTCTTTATCGTTGCCAAAAAATGAAAACCCGGAATAATAATTTCTCCTCAACAATTAATTTTCAATTGAAAGATTTTCACGTGAAAAAGAAAATGAAATAAAAGAAATTAAGAACTCAAAAGAAGATGGAGCATAATATCGTAAGATATCTCTAAGGGGAGGGGTTTGTCTTTTGATATCGTTATCTCGTTATCATTTTTTATCCAACCAAAAGTTTCTCTTCTTTTCAAAATTCCATTATTGTCATAAAGAATCCACATTTTTCCTATAAAAATTAACAATCTTTCTTTATCGTTGCCAAAAATTGAAAACCCGGAATAATAATTTCTCCTCAACAATTAATTTTCAGTTGAAAGATTTTCACGTGAAAAATGAAAATGAAATAAAAGAAATTAAGAACTCAAAAGAAGATGGAGCATGATATCGTAAGATATCTCTAGGGGGAGGAGGTTTGTCTTTTGATATCGTTATCTCGTTATCATTTTTTATCCAACGTAAATTTTCTCTTCTTTTCAAAATTTCATTATTGTCATAAAGAATCCACATTTTTCATATAAAAATTAACAATCTTTCTTTATCGTTGCCAAAAATTGAAAACCCGGAATAATAATTTCTCCTCAACAATTAATTTTCAATTGAAAGATTTTCACGTGAAAAATGAAAATGAATTAAAAGAAATTAAGAACTCAAAAGAAGATGGAGCTATGATATCGTAAGATATCTCTAGGGGGAGGGGTTTGTCTTTTGATATCGTTATCTCGTTATCATTTTTTATCCAACCAAAAGTTTCTCTTCTTTTCAAAATTCCATTATTGTTATAAAGAATCCACATTCTTCCTATAAAAATTAACCATCTTTCTTTATCGTTGCCAAAAAATGAAAACCCGGAATAATAATTTCTCCTCAACAATTAATTTTCAGTTGAAAGATTTTCGCGTGAAAAATATAAATGAAATAAAAGAAATTAAGAACTCAAAAGAAGATGGAGCATGATATCGTAAGATATCTCTAGGTGGACGGGGTTTGTCTTTTGATATCGTTATCTCGTTATCATTTTTTATCCAACCAAAAGTTTCTCTTCTTTTCAAAATTTCATTATTGTCATAAAGAATCCACATTTTTCCTATAAAAATTAACCATCTTTCTTTATCGTTGCCAAAAAATGAAAACCCGGAATAATAATTTCTTCTCAACAATTAATTTTCAGTTGAAAGATTTTCACGTGAAAAATGAAAATGAAATAAAAGAAATTAAGAACTCAAAAGAAGATGGAGCATGATATCGTCAGATATCTCTAGGGGGAGGGGGTTTGTCTTTTGATATCGTTATCTCGTTATCATTTTTTATCCAACCAAAATTTTCTCTTCTTTTCAAAATTTCATTATTGTCATAAAGTATCCACATTTTTCCTATAAAAATTAACAATCTTTCTTTATCGTTGCCAAAAATTGAAAACCCGGAATAATAATTTCTCCTCAACAATTAATTTTCAATTGAAAGATTTTCACGTGAAAAATGAAAATGTAATAAAAGAAATTAAGAACTCAAAAGAAGATGGAGCATGATATCGTAAGATATCTCTAGGGGGAGGGGGTTTGTCTTTTGATATCGTTATCTCGTTATCATTTTTTATCCAACCAAAATTTTCTCTTCTTTTCAAAATTTCATTATTGTCATAAAGAATCCACATTTTTCCTATAAAAATTAACCATCTTTCTTTATCGTTGCCAAAAAATGAAAACCCGGAATAATAATTTCTCCTCAACAATTAATTTTCAATTGAAAGATTTTCACGTGAAAAATGAAAATGAAATAAAAGAAATTAAGAACTCAAAAGAAGATGGAGCATGATATCGTAAGATATCTCTAGGTGGAGGGGGTTTGTCTTTTGATATCGTTATCTCGTTATCATTTTTTATCCAACCAAAATTTTCTCTTCTTTTCAAAATTTCATTATTGTCATAAAGAATCCACATTTTTCCTATAAAAATTAACCATCTTTCTTTATCGTTGCCAAAAAATGAAAACCCGGAATAATAATTTCTCCTCAACAATTAATTTTCAATTGAAAGATTTTCACGTGAAAAATGAAAATGAAATAAAAGAAATTAAGAACTCAAAAGAAGATGGAGCATGATATCGTAAGATATCTCTAGGTGGAGGGGGTTTGTCTTTTGATATCATTATCTCGTTATCATTTTTTATCCAACCAAAATTTTCTCTTCTTTTCAAAATTTCATTATTGTCATAAAGAATCCACATTTTTCCTATAAAAATTAACCATCTTTCTTTATCGTTGCCAAAAAATGAAAACCCGGAATAATAATTTCTCCTCAACAATTAATTTTCAATTGAAAGATTTTCACGTGAAAAATGAAAATGAAATAAAAGAAATTAAGAACTCAAAAGAAGATGGAGCATGATATCGTAAGATATCTCTAGGGGGAGGGGGTTTGTCTTTTGATATCGTTATCTCGTTATCATTTTTTATCCAACCAAAAGTTTCTCTTCTTTTCAAAATTCCATTATTGTTATAAAGAATCCACATTTTTCCTATAAAAATTAACCATCTTTCTTTATCGTTTCCAAAAAATGAAAACCCGGAATAATAATTTCTCCTCAACAATTAATTTTCAATTGAAAGATTTTCACGTGAAAAATGAAAATGAAATAAAAGAAATTAAGAACTCAAAAGAAGATGGAGCATAATATCGTAAGATATCTCTAAAGGGAGGGGGTTTGTCTTTTGATATCGTTATCTCGTTATCATTTTTTATCCAACCAAAATTTTCTCTTCTTTTCAAAATTTCATTATTGTCATAAAGAATCCACATTTTTCCTATAAAAATTAACCATCTTTCTTTATCGTTGCCAAAAAATGAAAACCCGGAATAATAATTTCTCCTCAACAATTAATTTTCAATTGAAAGATTTTCACGTGAAAAATGAAAATGAAATAAAAGAAATTAAGAACTCAAAAGAAGATGGAGCATGATATCGTAAGATATCTCTAGGTGGAGGGGGTTTGTCTTTTGATATCATTATCTCGTTATCATTTTTTATCCAACCAAAATTTTCTCTTCTTTTCAAAATTTCATTATTGTCATAAAGAATCCACATTTTTCCTATAAAAATTAACCATCTTTCTTTATCGTTGCCAAAAAATGAAAACCCGGAATAATAATTTCTCCTCAACAATTAATTTTCAATTGAAAGATTTTCACGTGAAAAATGAAAATGAAATAAAAGAAATTAAGAACTCAAAAGAAGATGGAGCATGATATCGTAAGATATCTCTAGGGGGAGGGGGTTTGTCTTTTGATATCGTTATCTCGTTATCATTTTTTATCCAACCAAAAGTTTCTCTTCTTTTCAAAATTCCATTATTGTTATAAAGAATCCACATTTTTCCTATAAAAATTAACCATCTTTCTTTATCGTTTCCAAAAAATGAAAACCCGGAATAATAATTTCTCCTCAACAATTAATTTTCAATTGAAAGATTTTCACGTGAAAAATGAAAATGAAATAAAAGAAATTAAGAACTCAAAAGAAGATGGAGCATAATATCGTAAGATATCTCTAAAGGGAGGGGGTTTGTCTTTTGATATCGTTATCTCGTTATCATTTTTTATCCAACCAAAATTTTCTCTTCTTTTCAAAATTTCATTATTGTCATAAAGAATCCACATTTTTCCTATAAAAATTAACAATCTTTCTTTATCGTTGCCAAAAATTGAAAACCCGGAATAATAATTTCTCCTCAACAATTAATTTTCAATTGAAAGATTTTCACGTGAAAAATGAAAATGAAATAAAAGAAATTAAGAACTCAAAAGAAGATGGAGCTATGATATCGTAAGATATCTCTAGGGGGAGGGGTTTGTCTTTTGATATCGTTATCTCGTTATCATTTTTTATCCTACCAAAAGTTTCTCTTCTTTTCAAAATTCCATTATTGTTATAAAGAATCCACATTCTCCCTATAAAAATTAACCATCTTTCTTTATCGTTGCCAAAAAATGAAAACCCGGCATAATAATTTCTCCTCAACAATTAATTTTCAGTTGAAAGATTTTCGCGTGAAAAATATAAATGAAATAAAAGAAATTAAGAACTCAAAAGAAGATGGAGCATGATATCGTAAGATATCTCTAGGGGGAGGGGGTTTGTCTTTTGATATCGTTATCTCGTTATCATTTTTTATCCAACCAAAATTTTCTCTTCTTTTCAAAATTTCATTATTGTCATAAAGAATCCACATTTTTCCTTTAAAAATTAACCATCTTTCTTTATCGTGGCCAAAAAATGAAAACCCGGAATAATAATTTCTCCTTAACAATTAATTTTCAATTGAAAGATTTTCAAGTGAAAAATGAAAATGAAATAAAAGAAATTAAGAACTCAAAAGAAGATGGAGCATGATATCGTAAGATATCTCTTGGGGGGAAGGGTTTGTCTTTTGATATCGTTATCTCGTTATCATTTTTTATCCAACCAAAATTTTCTCTTCTTTTCAAAATTCCATTATTGTTATAAAGAATACACATTTTTCCTATAAAAATTAACCATCTTTCTTTATCGTTGCCAAAAAATGAAAACCCGGAATAATAATTTCTCCTCAACAATTAATTTTCAGTTGAAAGATTTTCACGTGAAAAATGAAAATGAAATAAAAGAAATTAAGAACTCAAAAGAAGATGGAGCATGATATCGTAAGATATCTCTAGGGGGAGGGGGTTTGTCTTTTGATATCGTTATCTCGTTATCATTTTTTATCCAACCAAACTTTTCTCTTCTTTTCAAAATTCCATTATTATTATAAAGAATCCACATTTTTCCTATAAAAATTAACCATCTTTCTTTATCGTTGCCAAAAAATGAAAACCCGGAATAATAATTTCTCCTCAACAATTAATTTTCAATTGAAAGATTTTCACGTGAAAAATGAAAATGAAATAAAAGAAATTAAGAACTCAAAAGAAGATGGAGCATGATATCGTAAGATATCTCTAGGGGGAGGGGGTTTGCCTTTTGATATCGTTATCTCGTTATCATTTTTTATCCAACCAAAAGTTTCTCTTCTTTGCAAAATTCCATTATTGTTATAAAGAATCCACATTTTTCCTATAAAAATTACCATCTTTCTTTTTCGTTGCCAAAAAATGAAAACCCGGAATAATTTCTCCTCAACAATTAATTTTCAGTTGAAAGATTTTCACGTGAAAAATGAAAATGTAATAAAAGAAATTAAGAACTCAAAAGAAGATGGAGCATGATATCGTAAGATATCTCTAGGGGGAGGAGGTTTGTCTTTTGATATCGTTATCTCGTTATCATTTTTTATCCAACCAAAATTTTCTCTTCTTTTCAAAATTTCATTATTGTCATAAAGAATCCACATTTTTCCTATAAAAATTAACCATCTTTCTTTATCGTTGCCAAAAAATGAAAACCCGGAATAATAATTTCTCCTCAACAATTAATTTTCAATTGAAAGATTTTCACGTGAAAAAGAAAATGAAATAAAAGAAATTAAGAACTCAAAAGAAGATGGAGCATAATATCGTAAGATATCTCTAAGGGGAGGGGTTTGTCTTTTGATATCGTTATCTCGTTATCATTTTTTATCCAACCAAAAGTTTCTCTTCTTTTCAAAATTCCATTATTGTCATAAAGAATCCACATTTTTCCTATAAAAATTAACAATCTTTCTTTATCGTTGCCAAAAATTGAAAACCCGGAATAATAATTTCTCCTCAACAATTAATTTTCAGTTGAAAGATTTTCACGTGAAAAATGAAAATGAAATAAAAGAAATTAAGAACTCAAAAGAAGATGGAGCATGATATCGTAAGATATCTCTAGGGGGAGGAGGTTTGTCTTTTGATATCGTTATCTCGTTATCATTTTTTATCCAACCAAAATTTTCTCTTCTTTTCAAAATTTCATTATTGTCATAAAGAATCCACATTTTTCCTATAAAAATTAACAATCTTTCTTTATCGTTGCCAAAAATTGAAAACCCGGAATAATAATTTCTCCTCAACAATTAATTTTCAATTGAAAGATTTTCACGTGAAAAATGAAAATGAAATAAAAGAAATTAAGAACTCAAAAGAAGATGGAGCTATGATATCGTAAGATATCTCTAGGGGGAGGGGTTTGTCTTTTGATATCGTTATCTCGTTATCATTTTTTATCCAACCAAAAGTTTCTCTTCTTTTCAAAATTCCATTATTGTTATAAAGAATCCACATTCTTCCTATAAAAATTAACCATCTTTCTTTATCGTTGCCAAAAAATGAAAACCCGGAATAATAATTTCTCCTCAACAATTAATTTTCAGTTGAAAGATTTTCGCGTGAAAAATATAAAAGAAATAAAAGAAATTAAGAACTCAAAAGAAGATGGAGCATGATATCGTAAGATATCTCTAGGTGGAGGGGGTTTGTCTTTTGATATCGTTATCTCGTTATCATTTTTTATCCAACCAAAAGTTTCTCTTCTTTTCAAAATTTCATTATTGTCATAAAGAATCCACATTTTTCCTATAAAAATTAACCATCTTTCTTTATCGTTGCCAAAAAATGAAAACCCGGAATAATAATTTCTTCTCAACAATTAATTTTCAGTTGAAAGATTTTCACGTGAAAAATGAAAATGAAATAAAAGAAATTAAGAACTCAAAAGAAGATGGAGCATGATATCGTCAGATATCTCTAGGGGGAGGGGGTTTGTCTTTTGATATCGTTATCTCTTTATCATTTTTTATCCAACCAAAATTTTCTCTTCATTTCAAAATTTCATTATTGTCATAAAGAATCCACATTTTTCCTATAAAAATTAACAATCTTTCTTTATCGTTGCCAAAAATTGAAAACCCGGAATAATAATTTCTCCTCAACAATTAATTTTCAATTGAAAGATTTTCACGTGAAAAATGAAAATGTAATAAAAGAAATTAAGAACTCAAAAGAAGATGGAGCATGATATCGTAAGATATCTCTAGGGGGAGGGGGTTTGTCTTTTGATATCGTTATCTCGTTATCATTTTTTATCCAACCAAAATTTTCTCTTCTTTTCAAAATTTCATTATTGTCATAAAGAATCCACATTTTTCCTATAAAAATTAACCATCTTTCTTTATCTTTGCCAAAAAATGAAAACCCGGAATAATAATTTCTCCTCAACAATTAATTTTCAATTGAAAGATTTTCACGTGAAAAATGAAAATGAAATAAAAGAAATTAAGAACTCAAAAGAAGATGGAGCATGATATCGTAAGATATCTCTAGGTGGAGGGGGTTTGTCTTTTGATATCGTTATCTCGTTATCATTTTTTATCCAACCAAAATTTTCTCTTCTTTTCAAAATTTCATTATTGTCATAAAGAATCCACATTTTTCCTATAAAAATTAACCATCTTTCTTTATCGTTGCCAAAAAATGAGAACCCGGAATAATAATTTCTCCTCAACAATTAATTTTCAATTGAAAGATTTTCACGTGAAAAATGAAAATGAAATAAAAGAAATTAAGAACTCAAAAGAAGATGGAGCATGATATCGTAAGATATCTCTAGGTGGAGGGGGTTTGTCTTTTGATATCGTTATCTCGTTATCATTTTTTATCCAACCAAAATTTTCTCTTCTTTTCAAAATTTCATTATTGTCATAAAGAATCCACATTTTTCCTATAAAAATTAACCATCTTTCTTTATCGTTGCCAAAAAATGAAAACCCGGAATAATAATTTCTCCTCAACAATTAATTTTCAATTGAAAGATTTTCACGTGAAAAATGAAAATGAAATAAAAGAAATTAAGAGCTCAAAAGAAGATGGAGCGTGATATCGTAAGATATCTCTAGGGGGAGGGGGTTTGTCTTTTGATATCGTTATCTCGTTATCATTTTTTATCCAACCAAAAGTTTCTCTTCTTTTCAAAATTCCATTATTGTTATAAAGAATCCACATTTTTCCTATAAAAATTAACCATCTTTCTTTATCGTTTCCAAAAAATCAAAACCCGGAATAATAATTTCTCCTCAACAATTAATTTTCAATTGAAAGATTTTCACGTGAAAAATGAAAATGAAATAAAAGAAATTAAGAACTCAAAAGAAGATGGAGCTATGATATCGTAAGATATCTCTAGGGGGAGGGGTTTGTCTTTTGATATCGTTATCTCGTTATCATTTTTTATCCTACCAAAAGTTTCTCTTCTTTTCAAAATTCCATTATTGTTATAAAGAATCCACATTCTCCCTATAAAAATTAACCCTCTTTCTTTATCGTTGCCAAAAAATGAAAACCCGGCATAATAATTTCTCCTCAACAATTAATTTTCAGTTGAAAGATTTTCGCGTGAAAAATATAAATGAAATAAAAGAAATTAAGAACTCAAAAGAAGATGGAGCATGATATCGTAAGATATCTCTAGGGGGAGGGGGTTTGTCTTTTGATATCGTTATCTCGTTATCATTTTTTATCCAACCAAAATTTTCTCTTCTTTTCAAAATTTCATTATTGTCATAAAGAATCCACATTTTTCCTTTAAAAATTAACCATCTTTCTTTATCGTTGCCAAAAAATGAAAACCCGGAATAATAATTTCTCCTCAACAATTAATTTTCAATTGAAAGATTTTCAAGTGAAAAATGAAAATGAAATAAAAGAAATTAAGAACTCAAAAGAAGATGGAGCATGATATCGTAAGATATCTCTTGGGGGGAAGGGTTTGTCTTTTGATATCGTTATCTCGTTATCATTTTTTATCCAACCAAAATTTTCTCTTCTTTTCAAAATTCCATTATTGTTATAAAGAATACACATTTTTCCTATAAAAATTAACCATCTTTCTTTATCGTTGCCAAAAAATGAAAACCCGGAATAATAATTTCTCCTCAACAATTAATTTTCAGTTGAAAGATTTTCACGTGAAAAATGAAAATGAAATAAAAGAAATTAAGAACTCAAAAGAAGATGGAGCATGATATCGTAAGATATCTCTAGGGGGAGGGGGTTTGTCTTTTGATATCGTTATCTCGTTATCATTTTTTATCCAACCAAAATTTTCTCTTCTTTTCAAAATTCCATTATTATTATAAAGAATCCACATTTTTCCTATAAAAATTAACCATCTTTCTTTATCGTTGCCAAAAAATGAAAACCCGGAATAATAATTTCTCCTCAACAATTAATTTTCAATTGAAAGATTTTCACGTGAAAAATGAAAATGAAATAAAAGAAATTAAGAACTCAAAAGAAGATGGAGCATGATATCGTAAGATATCTCTAGGGGGAGGGGGTTTGCCTTTTGATATCGTTATCTCGTTATCATTTTTTATCCAACCAAAAGTTTCTCTTCTTTGCAAAATTCCATTATTGTTATAAAGAATCCACATTTTTCCTATAAAAATTACCATCTTTCTTTTTCGTTGCCAAAAAATGAAAACCCGGAATAATTTCTCCTCAACAATTAATTTTCAGTTGAAAGATTTTCACGTGAAAAATGAAAATGTAATAAAAGAAATTAAGAACTCAAAAGAAGATGGAGCATGATATCGTAAGATATCTCTAGGGGGAGGAGGTTTGTCTTTTGATATCGTTATCTCGTTATCATTTTTTATCCAACCAAAATTTTCTCTCCTTTTCAAAATTTCATTATTGTCATAAAGAATCCACATTTTTCCTATAAAAATTAACCATATTTCTTTATCGTTGCCAAAAAATGAAAACCCGGAATAATAATTTCTCCTCAACAATTAATTTTCAATTGAAAGATTTTCACGTGAAAAAGAAAATGAAATAAAAGAAATTAAGAACTCAAAAGAAGATGGAGCATAATATCGTAAGATATCTCTAAGGGGAGGGGTTTGTCTTTTGATATCGTTATCTCGTTATCATTTTTTATCCAACCAAAAGTTTCTCTTCTTTTCAAAATTCCATTATTGTCATAAAGAATCCACATTTTTCCTATAAAAATTAACAATCTTTCTTTATCGTTGCCAAAAATTGAAAACCCGGAATAATAATTTCTCCTCAACAATTAATTTTCAGTTGAAAGATTTTCACGTGAAAAATGAAAATGAAATAAAAGAAATTAAGAACTCAAAAGAAGATGGAGCATGATATCGTAAGATATCTCTAGGGGGAGGAGGTTTGTCTTTTGATATCGTTATCTCGTTATCATTTTTTATCCAACCAAAATTTTCTCTTCTTTTCAAAATTTCATTATTGTCATAAAGAATCCACATTTTTCCTATAAAAATTAACAATCTTTCTTTATCGTTGCCAAAAATTGAAAACCCGGAATAATAATTTCTCCTCAACAATTAATTTTCAATTGAAAGATTTTCACGTGAAAAATGAAAATGAAATAAAAGAAATTAAGAACTCAAAAGAAGATGGAGCTATGATATCGTAAGATATCTCTAGGGGGAGGGGTTTGTCTTTTGATATCGTTATCTCGTTATCATTTTTTATCCAACCAAAAGTTTCTCTTCTTTTCAAAATTCCATTATTGTTATAAAGAATCCACATTCTTCCTATAAAAATTAACCATCTTTCTTTATCGTTGCCAAAAAATGAAAACCCGGAATAATAATTTCTCCTCAACAATTAATTTTCAGTTGAAAGATTTTCGCGTGAAAAATATAAATGAAATAAAAGAAATTAAGAACTCAAAAGAAGATGGAGCATGATATCGTAAGATATCTCTAGGTGGAGGGGGTTTGTCTTTTGATATCGTTATCTCGTTATCATTTTTTATCCAACCAAAAGTTTCTCTTCTTTTCAAAATTTCATTATTGTCATAAAGAATCCACATTTTTCCTATAAAAATTAACCATCTTTCTTTATCGTTGCCAAAAAATGAAAACCCGGAATAATAATTTCTTCTCAACAATTAATTTTCAGTTGAAAGATTTTCACGTGAAAAATGAAAATGAAATAAAAGAAATTAAGAACTCAAAAGAAGATGGAGCATGATATCGTCAGATATCTCTAGGGGGAGGGGGTTTGTCTTTTGATATCGTTATCTCGTTATCATTTTTTATCCAACCAAAATTTTCTCTTCTTTTCAAAATTTCATTATTGTCATAAAGAATCCACATTTTTCCTATAAAAATTAACAATCTTTCTTTATCGTTGCCAAAAATTGAAAACCCGGAATAATAATTTCTCCTCAACAATTAATTTTCAATTGAAAGATTTTCACGTGAAAAATGAAAATGTAATAAAAGAAATTAAGAACTCAAAAGAAGATGGAGCATGATATCGTAAGATATCTCTAGGGGGAGGGGGTTTGTCTTTTGATATCGTTATCTCGTTATCATTTTTTATCCAACCAAAATTTTCTCTTCTTTTCAAAATTTCATTATTGTCATAAAGAATCCACATTTTTCCTATAAAAATTAACCATCTTTCTTTATCGTTGCCAAAAAATGAAAACCCGGAATAATAATTTCTCCTCAACAATTAATTTTCAATTGAAAGATTTTCACGTGAAAAATGAAAATGAAATAAAAGAAATTAAGAACTCAAAAGAAGATGGAGCATGATATCGTAAGATATCTCTAGGTGGAGGGTGTTTGTCTTTTGATATCGTTATCTCGTTATCATTTTTTATCCAACCAAAATTTTCTCTTCTTTTCAAAATTTCATTATTGTCATAAAGAATCCACATTTTTCCTATAAAAATTAACCATCTTTCTTTATCGTTGCCAAAAAATGAAAACCCGGAATAATAATTTCTCCTCAACAATTAATTTTCAATTGAAAGATTTTCACGTGAAAAATGAAAATGAAATAAAAGAAATTAAGAACTCAAAAGAAGATGGAGCATGATATCGTAAGATATCTCTAGGTGGAGGGGGTTTGTCTTTTGATATCGTTATCTCGTTATCATTTTTTATCCAACCAAAATTTTCTCTTCTTTTCAAAATTTCATTATTGTCATAAAGAATCCACATTTTTCCTATAAAAATTAACCATCTTTCTTTATCGTTGCCAAAAAATGAAAACCCGGAATAATAATTTCTCCTCAACAATTAATTTTCAATTGAAAGATTTTCACGTGAAAAATGAAAATGAAATAAAAGAAATTAAGAGCTCAAAAGAAGATGGAGCGTGATATCGTAAGATATCTCTAGGGGGAGGGTGTTTGTCTTTTGATATCGTTATCTCGTTATCATTTTTTATCCAACCAAAAGTTTCTCTTCTTTTCAAAATTCCATTATTGTTATAAAGAATCCACATTTTTCCTATAAAAATTAACCATCTTTCTTTATCGTTTCCAAAAAATCAAAACCCGGAATAATAATTTCTCCTGAACAATTAATTTTCAATTGAAAGATTTTCACGTGAAAAATGAAAATGTAATAAAAGAAAGTAAGAACTCAAAAGAAGATGAATATGACGTGATATTGGAAATAAAATGGAAATTTTTAAAGTGAAAAACGATGTTATGTCTGTTCATGATTAATTTAAAACAAATACAAAAATACATACAATTCAATTAAACAGTTTAAAAGCACATAAAAATCTTTAAAAAATAACATTAAACGTTTCGAACTTGTTTAAAGTTCCTCATCATTAATGTAAATAAAAGCGAATTCAAGAGAGATGACATAAATTCTACTTGCAGTTGAGAGCATGTGTCATAAGCAATTAAACACGAAGGTGGGTATTTGAGTCAGATTAAAATGGCATATTCAGCTGGAACTGAACTAGCCTCTTTGAGTGGAAATTTCGCCGATTTAGTAAACCATGCATCCAGGAAAATGCGGCTCTAGTATACTTTGCAATTGAATGAAAGACCTTGACCATCTCAAAAACTAGAAAGTGGTCGTTTTGTATGGCGTGGGCTACAATTTTAGAATTTAAGTTTCTTGAATTAAAATGATTTTGGTGTTCTTTAAAAGAACACTAAGGTACGGCTAGTCTCTACGATATATATTGCGCCACACTGTTTATATGGTTTCACTGTTTGCATGTTCACACTGTTTACTGATTACACCGGACAACAATGGTTCTGTCACAGAACTGAAATTAGTTGATTCTAGATCAGTTTTTGAGAAATTTACATATTTAAGTTCATTCTTTTTTCTTCTATTTTATACAAGTTTTAGATACAATAAATATCAGATTGAATTACCTTTTCTAGATAATGACTACTGGACTATTTGTTTTAGATAAATATCACGATCTGCATGTTCTTGACATTTATTTATCAGTTATTAAGCTCAGTTTGCGTATTTTTCAATGGTGTAATGTTTACATCTACTCTCCATTTTAAAGTAGTTGCCACAGTATTGACGAAATGTTTTTGTAGACTAGAATTTTATGCTGATATCAAATCTGCAATCTGTTTCCTTATATCACGTCTAGTTTTTGAGGAAAATGAATTACTACTGTCAGAAACTCAACTTAAAAAATGACATAGAAATGTGCCGCTAAACTGCGATGACACGCCCGCAGGGCGGCTATACTTACTCTTAAAAAAATACACATTAAACTTCAAATTTAAACCAAAACAAATTAATGAATCACAACTTTAATGAAACATTTGTATATACAATTCTTAAACATAAAAACATAACACACTGCTTAAATTTTGACTATGCACATTATGCTAAAATTTAGAATATAGAATATTTACACAATTAAATTTAGAACAAACACATAATTATCATACACTATATACATAGAAATAACATTTTCAGAAATAATCATACTACAAAATCGCAAAGAACTCAATCTACTATAAAACGCAAAAGAGGACTCACTTTCAAAAGGGTGGCGCAGTTTAATTCCTTCGATTTTAATTTAGGTTTTATCCTGTGGGCAGACGGTATCTCACCTACTGAATAACTCAATTTTTCGCAGTTAAATTTTATACATCTTATTCGCAGCGAATATTTCAAGGGTGATTAACGCAACAATTTTAAGGGTTATCGGTCAAAACCGTTAATATCCGAACCGAACCCTTTTTTCTTTCTTAACTCCGCATTTTCGCAGCAAAAAACCTAGTATCACTCTTCACTAGCTCAGAAACTGCATGTCTGTCCGAATAATAAAATACCTCTACCCTCTTACGTCATATTATTACATTAACCCTAAAAGCGCGCGAAGAGAAAAATGCTCTCGTTAGCAAAATAACGGGCAGGAGGAAAAAATTACTTTCGTTAAATGTGAGATTTAAAAACACATGGCCCTTGCTAACATCCTCCCACCTTGATTTTCTTAAAATCAACTATTTTATAACTCACAAAAATTCTTTATATTAGAAATTAAAGTTAAACTGAGCATTACTAGATTAAATAAAATGACATAAAAAACAAAATACTAACTAATTAAACACAATACAATATAAAAATGACATGACATGATAAATTACAGTTCTCAATAACTAAATTAATGAAATAAAAGTCATTATTTACAGTCTTACATATTATTTCTTACGTGGTTTGAGCAACCTTCCATACCTGGATCTATTTTCCGCTCCAAGGGTGAGCACAAGATCTCCAGCAGTTGAAACTTCTAATGGATAAAGTTTCTGAATTGGTCGTGTCAAACAACCGTTGTTAGTTTTCACCTGTACTACCCTGGAAGCACCATCTCTACTATGGTAGATTTTCACAATTTTGCCCATGGGCCACAACACACGTTTTTTATTCTCAAGTTCGATGAGGACAACGTCCCCCACTTTAAGTTCTTGGCATTTATCACTAGCCTTCTGAACAAGTTGACCCAAATATTCTCTGCGGAAACGATTTCTCAGTTCTTGCCACAAAGTGTTGCAATAGCTCACACGCACATTCAGTTTGTTGGAATCGATGGAATCTAGATCAGGCACTCCTATTTGTTTTATGCCTTGCAGAAACATGGAGGGTGTCAAAGGCATGAGCTCAGCAGAATCATCGGAAATGTAAGTCAATGGACGACTATTTATTGTGGCTTCCACATCACAAAGGATCGTTAAAAGCTCTTCAAAATTCACAGAGGATCTTCCTAAAATTCGCACGAGTAAAGTCTTAATTGACCGAATAAGACGCTCCCACCATCCCCCCCACCAGGCTGCAGTAGGGGGATTGAACTTCCACTTGATTGGATAACACTCATGTTCAGAGATTTTCTGCCAATCAAGCCTCTTCAATGCATTGTCCGTTCCTCTGAAGTTGGTTCCGTTATCGGAATACACAGTTGACGGACGTCCTCTCCTGGCGATGAATCTTCGGAAAGCTTGCAGGAAGGATTCCGTGCTGAGTGCCGTGAGGGGCTCAAGGTGAATTGCCCTATACACTGCACAAGTGTATAATACGATCCAGGCTTTTCCTTTTGGCTTTAAAAGTAGAGGCCCACACAGATCAACTCCTGTTGTTTCAAAGACCGCAGAATCCCTTACTCTGTCAAGGGGTAACTGTATTGGAGGCGCAGTTAAAGCTTTAGCCGTGAATCTTTTGCATACGACACAACGGTTGATGCAAGATCTTATATTTCTTTTTGAAGAAATGATCCAGTACTGCTGCCTTAATTTGGCAGCCAATATCTGCACAACCGCATGACAATACTGTATATGATATTGCCATATCAAACAATCAGTTAGGTAATGTTTGGACGGAAGAAGAACTGGATATAAAAAGGACAGTTCATCATCTCGTTCGATGATTTTAGTCTTCACTCGAAGAACATCGTCATCACCTCGCATCACCAGCAAACCATGGACGGAATTTTCTTTCTCGTGAAAATACTTTTTCTGCTCTATACCCCACAGAATCATCTCAGCTTTAGTTTTTTCTTCCACTGTTAGGGTGTTAGTATTATAAGAAGGCTTCTTTCTCAGTTTATTCACAAACCGCAACATCCAGCAGAAAACTCTCACTATTTTAGAAAAACTGGATAAACGTTCGTACCACTCAGGCTTTTCTATTTTCACGTTTAGGTTAATAATTTTTGTTCTTTTTAACTCTGATGCGATTAATTCTTCATCTGGAGAAAATTTAAATTCAGGCCATTCCTTAAGAGTTGCTTTCAGAAATTCAGGCCCCTCCCACCAACCGCATCGCAGCAGATGCTGGGACGTGCAGCCACGAGAGGCTATATCAGCAGGATTCAATTTTCCTGGGATGTGTCTCCAGCATTCTTTCTTCGACAGATTTCGAATCTCCTTGACTCTATTATTTACGAATACACCCCAGTTTTCTTCTCGCTGTATCCAGCAAAGAGCTACAGTCGCATCCGTCCAGTAGTAGATTGGAACTTCTTCCAAGAACACAGCGTCAGAGATGTATTTGGCTAGACGTGCGCCTAAAACACACGCAAGTAACTCGAGGCGCGGAATTGTCACCTTCTTCAATGGAGATACACGAGATTTTGCTGCCACGAACCTCACATGAACCTTTCCGTCGTCTTCACTTCTTAAAAATATAACCGTGGCATAAGCGCTTCTACTGGCGTCACAAAAGACATGTAATGACCAAGTATCTGTTTTTTCATAACCTATGCGACGAGGAAACCTAAGCTGGGAAATACTAGACAATCCTTGGTACCACGTTAAGAACCGATTTTTTAATTCATCTGGCAAAGGTAAGTCCCAATTTGCCTTAGTTGCCCATGCTTCTTGAAGTATTAATTTTGCAGGTACCATTATTGGCACAATGAAGCCTAGTGGATCAAATATCGCATGAATTATAGATAAAAGTTTTCTTTTTGATAAGTCTGATGAGATTTGCTCAGGTTTAAAGGGAATTATAAACTCATCATTTATACGGTCCCACTGAAGACCTAAAACGGGAGAGACAGTATCAGTGTTCTGTGAAGGTAACGTTTCATTTTCGGGACCAAAGGTCCACATACGTAATTCCATTTTGGCTTCTGCCATAATGTCAGTTGCTTGGTTCTTAAATTCTTCAAGCTCTGTTCTCGTATCCACTGAGGTTACGCAGTTATCAACATAATAGGAACTTGAAAGTTTTTGGGCAACAACTTCGAATTTTTTAGGAATATTTTTAAGATGGAATGAGATCACCGCTGCCAACAGGTATGGGCTACTGGTAACCCCAAAAACAACCCTTTTATGGCGGAATTCACAAATTTTGTTATTTTCCCACCAAAGAAATTTCAGATAATTTTGGTCTTCCCGCTTTATGCCAATCTGTAAAAACGCTCGTCTAATATCAGAAGTTACGCCAATCGCCTTTTCTCTAAACCTCATTAAAATCGCTGGGATTTCTTCTACGAGATTCGGACCCTTTATCAAACAATCATTTAGCGACAACGAATTATCTGATTTGCACGAGGCATCGAAAACGGGCCTAATTTTGCTAGTTAAACTATCTAATTTGATAACTGGATGATGTGGCAAGTAATGTCCCTTTTCATTCTTTTCAGATTCCGGGATTTTTTCTATTACGTCTTCCGACAGCCATTCTTTAAATATCTTATCGTATTCATCAAAGTTATTTAATTTCTTTAATTTACGAGTAGTGGCAAAAAGCCTTTTTTCTGCAATATGCCGATTAGAGGAAATGATAGGGGGAAATTTTTGAACCCAAGGCAAGCTTACGCAATATCTCCCATCTTCGTTTCTATGAAGCCCCTTCAGAAATTGTTCCTGCGATAATTGATCCTCCACCACTTTGGAAAACGTTTGCGCTTCATCGGCAATGCCAATTGTTTCCAAACTCCACATATCAGAAACTTTCATGTTTTGAACATGAAGATTGGTTACTAACATGGATTGGGCACCCTCAAAACTCTTAACATTTAATCCTATTGGTTCTCCGCACAAAGTCCAACCCAATTTAGTATTAATGGCTGTCAAACCCTCATTAAGTTGAATTACATCACCCGTAAGAATTTGTCCATAAATATCACTACCTATCAAAATTTCTATTTCAGGGTAACCGTCACCCACATCTGAAATCCAAATTCTATGCTTTTTTAATTCCCTCAATAATGGACCTTTAGAGACGCGTGGTATCCCTCCACAAATTTTTTCCTGATCTAGAAAGGAGAATTGATATTCAGTACGTCTCCCTGCAGGACTTAATCTCATAGAATATCGTTTATGATTTTTAGACTCAGTTCTTGTTCCCCCAAACAGAGTATGCGCTAAATTCTCAGATGAAAGCCTTTCTAAATTTAAAGCTTCGGCTGTAGATTTCAGCACATACGACCTTTGAGATCCGCAATCTAAAAGACATCTGACTTTTTTCCTCATGCCCCCTGACACTACTTCAACTATTAATGTCATAAGGAGGACTTCTTTCATACACGAAGGTGTAGACATAGTAGCTTGTACCAGTGGTGACCATCCCCCCCAAACCCAATGACTCAAATTCCCCCCCAAAAAATCTTCATACATTAACACTGAGTCCCCCCACTAAACAGAAAATCAATTGTAAAATATATTCTTATTATTAAATTATTTAATAATAGTATTCTTACGTACTGTCATACAAACATGAAATAAAAGTTTTAACAGCGTAATAAATAATAAAAGATACATTTTTTATTATTAGCAATCTGATTGTTTTCACATTTATAAGTCCTGACTGACAAGCCCGTGTTAATACGTTCACTATATACGTTTTAATAAATAAAGCTACTTTTTTATGAAAATAAATATTTACTTACAAGTATTTAAAATAAAAATCTTTTAAATTATTACAAAATAAATCTTAAATACAAAAATTGCATATCGTTTTAAGCAAACTAAAATATTAAAGACGAGTCGTTTATATCAAACGCATATCAAATACATTTGCATGTACATACGCCCTTGTTTAAGATTAAATCTTAACGCTTAAGATTTCCCAATCATTTTTTTTATACTATCTAGTCATACAGTTTAATCTCACCCTCCCAAAAAAATTCTCTAAATCACCCCCCACCCTAAAATAAACTGTGGATTGAAGCGTTTATTTCAGTACAAGTGTTGCTTTATACTGCTTTAACAACATACAATATACTCTTATACAAGTACCGATTCTTATAAAATGGCAGACATTATACCATTAAAACATAGTCCTAAATCTATTGTAAGCCCCTGTATTCTGTATAGGTATGTTTTTCTTTCACACTATAATTTTTCAGTCTTATTACCTAGTAATTAATCCTCCTTTCCCTCCCAAAAAATCTAATTTTTCTATAAATTTCTCCCTTCCCCCTAAAATAATTCGTGGACCAATAAAAAAAATCGTAATCGTAAAAAACACAACCGATATAGTCATCGATTACTTCCGAGAACTTACAATCGTATATTAAAATCATTGTTTTTATATGTTTATAAAGCAGTATATAGTAAATACATGGTAACTGAAAACAGATGGATTTAAAAAACAATAAACCGAAGGGAGGCTATAATGGAGCCATAATAGTGGAAAAGTCATGTTACGGCGTTCTTTGGTTGTAAAAAGTTGAAAAGTCGCGAGTAGGTATGAAACGGTAAGAGGAGTTTAAATATGAATAATTAGAGTTTTTCGACAATTAGCAGCACATTGGCCAAAGAAATAAGAATAAAAAGCACCCCTAGTGGCAAAAACATGAACTGAAAAGATGGTAAATAGTATCAATATTTTTTATTGATATTTTTACGTCATTTGAGATCAGTTCTATGATTTCCCCTTTATTAGAAGGCCATCTACTGGAATGCGTTAAACGACCCCCCTGAGGGGGAAAATAGGGGAGGAGCAATAAATGCATAATATGAATAAGTGGTCATAAGGCTTTCCAACGATATATCACATGAGGGGTGTCGGCTAAATTTAGAAAAGTGACCCCCCGCGGGGTCAAAGGGAAGAAGGGCGCGGGAGGTATGTACATGAAGTAATAGTCACAGAGCTTTCCAATGATATATCATATGGTGACGGCAAAAGTGGATGCCGAGTGTCCCCAGGATTCCAACTATTGCGCGCCCTGGAATACACCCTCCCCCCTCTCTTTGAAATTTTAATATATTATAAATTATTCATCTGAGGGTTCCGTAACAAAATCCGATCTAAAATGATAAAAACGCTACGATTTCAAAAAAGTTCGAAAAGCGCCTCACCCGGGAAGCCAAATTGGGGAGGGGGGAAGAAAAATTCATAATATGAAAGAGTGGTCCGAAAACTTTCCGATGACATATCACATGACGGGTCCAAAAAGTTTGAAATTTACCCCTCACCCATGGGTTCATTCTTTCTTCCCAGAATACACCCGGAAATCACGCAACCCTCACTTTTAAATTTTTATATTTAATAAATAATACTTACCGGAGGGCTCCATCAAAAAAACACACTTAAAATTATATTTCTTGTAGAAATCGCAACGATTTAAAAAATTCACCCTCTTACTGCTTCCCCCTCCCGAAATTTACTTCAGGAGGAGAAAGGTTCATAATATGAAAGAGTGGTCAAAGGGCTTTCCGATGATATGCCATAGGAGGGGTTCGGTAAAAGTTTGAAAATTAATCCCCCGTCGGTCCATTCTCGCGCCTTCCAGAATTCAATCACCTTCCTCTTCTGAAATTTTTATATTTGATAAATAATATTTATCTGAGGGCCCCAGGTATGGGACAGCTTGACAGAGCTAAAGTAAGAGAAACATTGAAAATTCGGGACAAAATGACACTAAATTCAACAGTAATTATTGAAATTGGGACTATACAGAACTGAATAAATAAACCACTATACCTCCTAACCCATATCGGTTAATAACAAAAAGAGATTGGATAAGCAAATGCACTCCTTCGAGAAACTATGACTTAAACCAGAAATGCGGTAAGTTGACTCTGAAAGCTTCATTTCTCTCTTTCTCTGGCATTTCCGCAAATCTCATCTCGATGATTTTTCACCGGCATCACGACTTTTGACTTCCCGATTATTCCTCTCGCGCTTTTCAACATTTCGTATGTTGGCCGAGAATGAGAAATCAATTTTCTTCGCTTCTCGATATGTTGTTCTCGATTAGTGTCTTTTCATACGTTGCCGAAAACGAGAATTCAATTTCTCGTTCTCAGCAGAGAAGAGATGTGAGAAGATTTATCGAGACGAGATAGAGAAAGAGGCAGGACAATGAGCTGTGAAATGAAGCCCTAATATTCAAAGTTTCTCTTATTTTAGACCTATCAAGCTGTCACATACCTGGAACCCTCTGATAAATACTATTTATTAAATATAAAAATTTCAAAGACGGGGATGCGGAGGGGGCGAACAAATTTTTAAAACCGTAGTGATTTCTACAATGAATATAATTTTAGATGTGTTTTTTTGATGGAGTCCTCCGGCAGATATTATTTATTAAATATAAAAAAATAAAAGTGGGCATGCGTGAATTCCGGGCCGAAAGAGTGAACAAACCGGGGGGGGGGGGGAGGAGGGAGGGAGGATTTTCAACCTTTTTCAAGCCCTTCATGTGACATATCATTGGAAAGCCCTCGGATCACTCTTTCATATTATGAGACTTTCTTAGATTTTCTGAGATTACTTATAAATTAAAGACCCTGATTAAAGAAGGGGCGCACTAGCGGGCGTAGCCAACTAGTCCTTATTAACCCGACTCATTCCAGCTTCCCCGCAGACGATTCTTGATAAAATCGAATCGGGTATGGTATAAAAGCAATTGGCAAACTGGAGTCATCGAGAAAAATTTTGCACAATCAAAAAATATCGAGATGTCCATACAATCGATAAAATCTATAAAAACATCTCGTTTTCGCCCATCACTAGCTGGAAGTCTTTTTCTCTGTACAGGTTGTTTACCTTATACTGTTTTAATGACACACAATACTACTCTTCTAACATCACTAAAATATACTGTACTTAAATCCTAGTTTTCTGAAAATCGTCAAGTAATTTTAGCGTTGTCTCTTCCTCTGAAATGCTTATTTTGTTGTTATTTCTTATCATACCCATCAAGAATGTATTTTTGCACTCGGACTGTACGATTCGAGCCTATCAAACAATATAATAAATTACTTAAGACGCTTCTAGAAAGCTATTCCTTTTATCACGTCTTGCGGTCCAAATTGCCTTTAAGAATATGTTAAACATTTTCCCACCTGTATACCAAGTATTTTTTTTTATTCCCGCACTTTCAAAGATATTAAGATGCAAAATCGGTTCTTATTGCCCTTATCTAGAATTTAAAGAATGAAAAAAAAAAACATGACCATTTCTGGAAATTGAATGTTGAAAAGAAGTTAAAAGTGATATTAAAAAAATCAAAAACTTTTTTAATAGTGAAAAAAAGGAAATAGTATTAAGATTTTAAAAATCCCCCCCCCCCCAAAATGTACTTTTTCTCTAAAGTCCCCCCCAAAAATAAATTTTATGACGCATTTTGCGTCACCAAACCCCTCTCTGGGCACCCCTGGCTTGTACCGTAGTCGACCCCTTTGCACTCCCTACAGTCTCACTCTTTTTTTCCTGAATCTCGGGACATAAAATAATGGGATGAGATCGCTTGCATACATGACATTGTATAAATAATTTACAATCTCTAGCAAAATGTCCAGGCTTAAGGCAGCGTAGGCAGCACTTTAACTCTCTTAATTTATCTAACTTTTCTTTTAGGGACAAAGACCGAGCCATAAAACACTCTTTGCTCTCATGATTTTTTCCGCAAAATACGCACTTTTGCTCCTTGGTTGCTACCAAACTTGCAGCACTCATGGGAGGTTTTTTATTTTTTAATTTGACTTCTCTAGGTCGTTCCTCGCGTGAGGGAGGAGAAATTTCAAACCCCGACCGCGCAAGTTTGACTCTCTGTTCCCCTTCAACTTCTTTTCGCAAAAATTCTAAAAGATTTGAGAGACGTGGTCCCTTGTTATTAAATAGAACGCTTCTCTGCCACACCCTAATCATTTCAGCCGATAAACATGATTCAACCATAGGATATAGCCACGCAGTATTGGAGTCTTGGTGTACACCTAAAGATTCAAGTGCTCTGAGATAGGACTCAATTTTGTCAAACAATGACACCAGGGGTAATTTATCTTTACCTTGTGAACGTACGTTTTGGATAATTAATTTTAATAATTCCCTCACATATATCTCAGTTAAAATTTCTTTATTACCAAAACGCTCCTCAAACGCAGAAATGACTTTCGGATAATTGTCCGAAGTCAAGGGATAACTCTCAATTAACTCATAAGCTCGAGTCCCCGGTAACATTGATTGAGCTAAATAATGAAATTTGTCAACATCATCCAGACTCTTATCCTCGTGGATTTTTTTAAATTGGCTCCAGAACGAAAGATAATTTAACAGCTGACCATCAAATTTTTTAATTTGAATTTTCGGCAATTTGTACCGTTTTTCATTACATGTATTTACACTATTCTCAACATTAGAGCTCATATTAATTTTAAAGTCTGAATTATCCGTTTTTTCTTTTATTCGGCGGCTGAGCGTTATAAATTCATCGGAATATTCCTCGCAACTTATAACTTCCGTTTCTAAATTATCATCAGTAGCCTTAGCTGCTATCATTAAATCTAACATTTCTGAGTCATAAGATTTTAATTCACTAATTATTGTTTGCAATTTAACAAATTTATCCTCTAAAACGGATTTATCCGGCTGCTCTTTTTCTAGTTCGTCCTTTAAAACCTTAGCTGTTCTAGTATAAGAGCTACGTGCCGTTGCACGTTTTTTCTTTAATGTATCAACATTCATTTTTTATATAAATGAAAATATACTCAAAATCTCAAATACAAATCTTATCTATAATTCTAACAATAACTCATAAATTCTCATAAATTCTAAACTCAACAATCGCAACATTATAATTATAATACAATAAATAAAAATTCACCGCCCGATGAGTATGAAAACGAAAATATATTATAAATTAAATATGCGGCATCAGTTATTGTTACTCCTAACGTAAATGGAACTAACCAATAGTATGATTACTTCTCAAATTCAAAATCAAAAATTATAATCAAACTCGCAATCCTGGCTGGCTCGCCACTTTCTATGTCAGAAACTCAACTTAAAAAATGACATAGAAATGTGCCGCTAAACTGCGATGACACGCCCGCAGGGCGGCTATACTTACTCTTAAAAAAATACACATTAAACTTCAAATTTAAACCAAAACAAATTAATGAATCACAACTTTAATGAAACATTTGTATATACAATTCTTAAACATAAAAACATAACACACTGCTTAACATTTTGACTATGCGCAATGCGCTTAAATTTAGAATATAGAATATTTACACAATTAAATTTAGAACAAACACATACTTATTATACACTATATACATAGAAATAACATTTTCAGAAATAATCATACCATAAAATCGCAAATAACTCACTTAAACGCAAAAGAGGACTCACTTTCAAAAGGGTGGCGCAGTTTAATTCCTTCGATTTTAATTTAGGTTTTATCCTGTGGGCAGACGGTATCTCACCTACTGAATAACTCAATTTTTCGCAGTTAAATTTTATACATCTTATTCGCAGCGAATATTTCAAGGGTGATTAACGCAACAATTTTAAGGGTTATCGGTCAAAACCGTTAATATCCGAACCGAACCCTTTTTTCTTTCTTAACTCCGCATTTTCGCAGCAAAAAACCTAGTATCACTCTTCACTAGCTCAGAAACTGCATGTCTGTCCGAATAATAAAATACCTCTACCCTCTTACGTCATATTATTACATTAACCCTAAAAGCGCGAAAAGAGAAAAATGCTCTCGTTAGCAAAATAACGGGCAGGAGGAAAAAATTACTTTCGTTAAATGTGAGATTTAAAAACACATGGCCCTTGCTAACAACTACTTTTGTACTTTATTGACACGTTTAATATTAGGGGTGCCGGAAATTCTGTCTCATAATGGTCTTTCACGCCTGCTTTTTTAAAATTCAGATTTTTTCATTGGCACCACTTTTTTGAAATGGTGAAATTCCCATTGTTTTCACCTTAAGACTGTTCTCAAATCCAAAAGTTCAACTTTATGACATAAGTTTTAATTTATTTTTCTTCGAAAATGCATGGAACTAGCAGGTGTTGTTGTTCAGAAACTATGTAATAGAACCGTTTTTTCCGGGTTTTTTTTTTTTTTTTTTTTTTTTGCAAACGCAATAGATCTTTCAGAAAATAGTGTCAAAGTGAACATTTTGAACTGAAATTTCCGAAGAAAGCAGACAAACCAGTCAGTAAAGGGAGAAAAAACATCTTGTCACGTTATCAAAATCGCTTATAAGTCAATAGGTAATTTATTCGTCAAAAAATGGAAAAAACAGTTCGATTCCAAATCGCTTCCATAGTCAGGCCTACCAATTTTATATCGTTCCGTTAAAAAATGAATTTGTAAATGTGTCAAAACTTTTTGCGCTTGTTGAGCAGAACAGTTGAGAACAGCCTTAATGTTAAATGTGTAAAGCTATGGGAATTTTACCATTTCAAAAAATGATGAAGAAATTTGAATTTTAAAAAAGTAGGGGCGAAAGAAGTTATGCAACAGAACTTTCCGGTAACCCTAATATAAGATGCTTTTTAGGGGTGTGTGCTTCATTGTCAAAAGGGTGGACATTGTTAGATTCCTATCAGGGACATATTGGAATTTAATATTTTTAAAGTATGGATAATGCAAATTACTTTTAACACGAACAACCAAAAAAAAAAAAAAATCCCCGTGAGTGTTCGCGTTAACGAGGTTCGACTGTATTTAAATTCTTTCTCTACTGCGTCGCGAGATCACGACGCCTCACAGACACCCAAGGGGCCCGCGAAGGGTTGAGTCAATATTCTACATATATTGGCTGGTTTAAGGTGCTTAGAAAATACTACATAATTTTCAAAAGATGGCAGAAAACACTACAGCGCCAAATTGCACCTAGGAAGCCAGAGTCACAATTAATTTATTGGCAAAAATACTAGTTACATCACTCTAAACCAAACTCTCATTTAAAAAAAATAATAATTTTAACAATAATGAAACTACTACCAGTAAGACTTACACAACTTAGTGCGAAATATAACGATATCACAAGAAATGATTGTGGTAGCAAAAATCCGCATACGAACAGCACTTAACCATAGAAGCTCCAATATTTCGAAATGTAGTTGACATATTCGGTGTTGCTGCATACTTTCAAACAATTTTCATATCATCAGATTTCGCACAAAGAATGTTGCAATTATCGTTACAACGTGATCTTCATTATTGTTTCATTTATGAATTAAAGTACTGATTTAACTTGGAGTATTGTTTTTTTTTTTGTTTGTTTTTTATTGAACACATACATCAGACTTGTGTGCTTGACCCCAAGGCCCGCTTATAAGTCATCGTCGATATACAGGAACGAGATAGCACAATGAAATTTACAACACAGAGAATTTTTACATCCGGGAGCTCCACAAAGAGTATGCAACGGAGCTAGCGGGAGTCGAACTCGCAAGCCGCCCCCCGTCTACGCTTTCAAGCGATTAGCAGCGTAGTGTCTTATCCACTCGGCCACGGAGGCCCCAACTTGGAGTAAAAAACTATATTTTTGATTCAATAAATAGACAACGACATTGGTTTACTATACATAAGCTGTTTATTGCAGCGTACTCTGCCATCTCTTAATCGTTTCCGTGCAAAGCATTTCTATTGCTAAATTGTTGAAATGAATAAATGACACCGGAATTTATGAACAAATTCATTTCGAAATAAGAAAAAGCTATATTTCACATACATAATAAACGAAAAATTTTATAGCAAAAATTCTGGTGCCATTATGGCATTGGAGAATTTAAATTAAGTGGTTTCATAAATGTACCACCGCCCTTCGAAGGGTTAAAGCTTGTCTTATTTTTAAATACACTGTATATATTTACATACATTCAATTACAGAAACACCAATAGCAATACAGTATAACTTCAAAAATCCGGCATCATCGAGACCGAAACTATGCCGGATTTTCGAAAATTCCGGATTTTTGAAGGAATGTCAAAAGTAGTAACTAGGAACGAACATCAAAAGTAGTACTGTATCCTTAATGGTGCCTTTAGTCATAATTTAATTCATCATTAAGTGATAATTATGTAAAAAATAGAGAAAATTAAATATAAAAAAAAACTTACATTAATTAATATTTTCTATGTAACAAAAAAAAAAAATCTAATAAAGAATGAAATTATTTCTTCTCGTGTAATTTCGGAAACATCGATGTCAATTTTGTTTGCTTCAACGTCTTTGGCCGTTTTTTAACAAGTGTACAAATAAAGAATCTCTGTTTCGGAAATGCAGTCTTGTTCTCTAAAGCAAATATTAATTCTCTAGCCAAATTTATGCTGTTTTCTAGCTACACCTTTTCTTCTGCTTGTTGCTCATCCTCGTCTTCGGAGCTGTTACTAGCGTTATCGGCGGTTCTATTTAGCACAGCGTCACAAGAGAGACTCCAAGAACTTGTGTACTAATCACCACGCCGTTTCTGAGAAACAGTGCAGCTCCCTCAAAATTTCTTCAGAAAATAATCGCCTCTAACAAATGAAAAAATAATGTTTTTTTTTTTTTTTTTTTTTTTTTTTTTGCGTTTTTACTTTCGAACTTGAAGTTTTTAATTCATAAACAATTGCTATTTTTCTTCTACCATAACTTAAAAGTGTAAAAGAAAAAAGTAGGGAAAACATGGGTTTGAGGCAGGATTTTTGAAGTTGCTGGATTTCTGAATGCCGGATTTTTGATGTCACACTGTATAATATTTAGAAATGTTAAAACAGCAATTCTCCTTCAATTTTTTGTAGTCATCACGGGGCTAATGATATTCAAATTTCAACAGTATTAGACGTTTTGTGGATCGCTGCACATCTAGCTTCTTTTAAACAATAATAATCCTAATGAAAAAATACATACGGTGTTCATGTAGTCACTTCCAAGTAATCAAAGTACTTGAACAAATTTATCGAAAAATAATTAAATATTTATAAGAATAATTAATAGTTCGAATTCATTTTTACTATCACTATCATAATATTTCAATTAGCTTCAAAATAATAAATTAACAGTTTATTAAGTAATTAACATAGATCTTAAAATTGTTCCTGAACATTTGTGTACCGGAAATATACAGTGGTTTCAAAATTATTAATTTATACGAACCGAGTCAGAGACGTCTCTGTCATGAACGAAGTCAAGTGCAAGAACATTCATTTGCCCTTCATTTCCAAACAAGTTAATTCTCCCATTCGTACAATCTTTGGAAAAACACGCAAAACAGATGTATGCAAGTGGATAAGAACGAGATTCGCATAATAATGCGAAAACTTGACTAAACAATAAAATATCCAACTTAATTATATAAAATATGTTTTATTTTTGATAGAAAAGTAAATGTGTGTCCATTACCAGGGCTCTACAAATTGGAAAAAATATGATAGCAAGAGAAAAAATTTTAAAAATTGAAAAATAATAATCGTGATCAGAGATATAGTGCAGCTTGACTATTTCTTTAACTCTTAAATTTGGTTTAATAAATAATTTGAAAAAGATAATACAAATTAAGTTTGCCAACGAACCTCAGCTTAATGGCACTTTAACTTAAATAAGAATTTTATAAACACTTTTTACTTTCTTCTATCTTTACAAGAAGAAAGTATTGGATTCATGAAAATTCTCGACTTTCGGTTTTCGACGGATTTACACGTTTTAGGGGTCAGAGATTCCGAAAAACTTGTTTTTACAAAATGCCTGTCTGTGAGTCTGTCTGTCTGTATGTGACACACATTTTGTGGGCGCTCTATCTCAAGAACTAGTGCATGGAATTTAAAAAAATTTATATTCAGTTAGTCCCTGATATATATTGGTGCTGATTAGTTTTTGGTGTAAATCGCTCAAAAGGTGGCGCTTCTATGCAGCATTTTTCAAGATTTCCACAATAGCTCAATCCCCAGAACTAATGCGCGGATTTTCATCAAACTTTAGATTCAGTTAGTCCTTGACATGAGTTGACATTTTGCACATTTTGGTGTAAATCGCTCAACAGGTGGCGCTGCTATACTGCATTTTTTGCGATTCCCGCAAGAGCTCTATCTCAAAACTAATGCTTGGATTTTCAACAAACTTCAGATTCAGGTATACCTTGATATGAATTAGTGCTGTTTATGTTTTGGTGCAAATCGCTCAACAGGTGGCGCTGCTATGCTACATTTTTCATAATTTCCGCTTTAGCTCTATCTCAAGAACACTAATGCACGAATTTTCATCAAACTTCAAATTCAGATATACCTTGATATGAATTGGGGCTAAAATGATGTAATTTCTTGTACTATTTAAATGATTTAATTGACGTGATTTATATAGAAGAAAGTTTTGTGATGGCTACAACATACTAGTTTTGACATGGTTCTTCAAAATCTACGTTTTCCTACATTTTGATTTTCTTTTTAGTTTCTGGCATGCGTTCTTATGTTTAGATTTTTTTTTTTCATTCCAAACCACCTATCTATAGCTTTCTTTCACTTATAATCATTAAGTAAAAGGCCATTCAAGGGAATTATCGCTAGATGATTCCATTTTTATGCTTACAGCTGCCAGCCAGAACATTTTGGTCACCAATGGCGACTCCGTGACTGCACGTGTCCTAGTCATTACATTACAAAAAATCATTAAAATTTAATAGTTGCCGTTTATCAAAATCATTAACAGCACCAACCTTTTAACAGTTCAAATTCAAATTTCAAAAGAAAATTAGATTTGTCCGGCGCAGGGTTCGAGTTTAGACTGGAGCAGTGTTTCTTAAATTATGTCCGCGGACCACCAAGTGTTCCTTCTCCTAGTGGTTACTTTGTGATTACTTTATCCTAGTGGTCCTCTTCGATTTTCAAAAAAGTCACATAAAAAATTTTACATGAATGGCAGATCACACCCTATAGCTGAACATTTCTAAATTTGGTTATTATTCATAGCATTTATTCATACAAGTACCTTTATAAGTACAAGAAAAATAGGAAATTAATTGGAAAATTTGGTTGTTCTTGTTCAGACTGTGCAAGTGCGTTCACCGGTAGAGAATAGAGTGGTGTTGCTAAAGCCAGAGGTATGGCTCCTGGAGGTACCAGACCCGTTGTTTTATTCCTATGGAAGCTTTACAGACCAAATATTTCTCATGTAAATTCAAAACCATGGTCCTCTGAAGAGCAGTAATTTATCATTACTTAGGGTAGGGTGACATAAAGAAAGTATCCCATTATTTGTAAGCGAAATGAACAAAGATTTAGCGTCCTTTCATTTTGGTTAAAGGGGTGGTGGAAGTTTAAAAAAATTTATTTTAATTTTCATAATAGAGATTTGAAATTTTGCGCAAATATATATTTCACCATAAATATATAGAACACCTTAAAAGAAATTTCCAATCTATATATATAAAAGAAAGTCTGGATTTTGTATTAATCAACGCGCAGCCAAAACTAGTGAACCTAAAATCTTGAAAATCGGAGTAAAAATACTTCTTATGTTATAGAGTGCCGCTAAGAAAGGATTTTCCAAAATTCCACCCCTAAGGGGGTTAAAAAAGAGAACGAACTTTAAAAAAATTCCTTAAAAATCTGATTTTATAGTTATTTTTCAACTGATAACATATTTTGGTGTATTTTTGCATGCTGAATCGAATGGTACTAACTGAATTCTTTTAAGCCCAGTAGTTCAAGAGATATTTCATATTTTTCTAATTTGGCACTATCTTTGGCGCCAAAATCCGAATTTTTCAAGTGATAATTTCTAAAAACACATTCTTTTCATTCTGTTACTATCGCAAAGAAAAAAATTCAAATTGAATAATTTTTTAACCAATCGTTTTGGTTAAATAAAAACAACTTTGTCAATTAGAAAAAAAAAATTCAAACGCCTCAGAAACTAAAACTGTGGTACTTTTTCTTTCTAATTTTCGTCGCGATACCATGCCAAAATGTATGGTATCGCGCCATTTATTTCAACCCTAATCGTGCAAACGATTTTTATTGCAAACCGTGCCACACATTAACATTTGCTAATTATTATACTTGAATATTTTTATGCAGGAATTTTTAATGATGGAATTTATTTTATTCCATCATAATCTCGCAAAAACTTTTTAGTATGTTATTTTTTGAATAGAAAATATTTATTACTGATACTGATATAGATTTTACCATTTCGTAGTTATCTGCTGATGAGGAAGCTACAATAAAATTATTTCAGAAGTTAGGAATTATAAAAATGTTTTGTTCAGAAAACCATGAATGTCTTCATTGAAAGAATGAAATGTTTACTACAATGTGAGACATACGTATTACGTACGCCATGCTTCAGTAGTAAAAGACATTTACAATTTCAAGACTGTAGTTTAAATTGACTATATTTTATGACTTGCAAAATGTTTATTTATTCTTATATTTTAAGTATTTATTTTGGTACCCGTCGACCAATTTCACCAAATTATATAAATCGCCAAACCACTCGCTAAATTATACAAATTGACATATTTTTTATTTTAAATAACGAAAGAACAAATAAATTAGTATAACATTAATAAAAATACATTTAAAACGTCGAAATAAAAATCACCTGATGGCGTAAATACGTGTAACTTGCTTAAAGTCAAGTGAATATGACATTTACGATCAACCATTATTGGCATTTAATCTTATAGTTTGGCAATAGATTTTTGGTCGACGGGATAACCAAGTAGTACCATTATTTTTATTGATTTTAAAAAATGGTAGGTCAAAGTCTGTAATTTTCAAAAGTTATATTTTTTAAATGCTCATTTTTTTTATCAAAAATTTTTTTTGGCACAGATGATTCGCCCCATATTGGCGAGATTTTTTTCTGACGCCAATGTCATATACGCAATGTATACTTAAGCGGCGCCAAAGTGTCGTTATTTTGCTTGATATGGTAACCCAGATGTTGTTGTTTATGCTGTTGATGTTTTCGGCAAATCGGCGTCGGAAAAAAATTGCGCCAATATGGGGCGAATATGACATCTGTGCCTTTTTTTTTCAAATGTATCATTTCATTTTTGTGCCAACTATTACGCTTGGTGACAATGGTGTTGACATAACAGGGAAATACCAAAACAGTTTCTGATTTTATTTCAAAAGTAAACAAAAAAGGTTTAATGAGCAATAAATATTGTAAATATGACTATAACTCAGATTCTACTGAACAGAATTTTGTAGAACTTACACTGTTAAATAGTAAATTTGGTTTATAAGTAGTTTAATGTAAAAGCATCATTCTAAGTTGCTACGAGAGTTCTAAAGTTAGGTGAAGTCGATTATGAAAGGTTTCAAATCAACTAATTAGATGCACAGTAAGTTAGATAATATTTCAAGGATTTTTTCAATATTTATCATATCATTCTGTGTTGTTTAGTTACAGAGCTATGCGGAAAAAGTTCTCAGTGGTACAGTAAAGAAATTGGAAGATATACTCTACAGAGATAGGGTATACTAGAGAGTATATATGCTATAGTTATGGAAGTTAGCTGAGTTTCTTTAAAAATTCAGAAGTGATGCAGTATTTTCCTACCCCTACCTCCTAGAGAGTTCTATAATCAAGTTAACGCGATTATGAAAGTTATATTTAACTATCTCAATATATATATAATGCAAAGAGAAATTTCATTCCGGCCACTTATATCTTGAGTTCTGCTGAATAGATTTTGACGGGACTTACATTGTTAGTTAGATAATTTTTCAGAAAAGATGTTAGTATAAAACATAACGTTCTACGTTGCTTAGTTAAATAATTATGGGGAAAGTTCTAAATCAGATGAACCGAATTTTGAAAGATTTGCTTTTTTAAAAGGTTCCACTGAATGAATTTTTATGGGATTTAAACTGTTAATTAGATCATTTTTAGGGAAGCTCTCGGTATATTTTCCAGTTTAAAAGATTCTGCTAAGTGGATTTCGATGCAACTTGATCGGTTAGTTAATTTTTCAAGAAATTGGTCCTTAACAGTCTAAATTTTGTATGACTCAATAAAAGATATAATAGCGTAATGACATTCATATTGCTTTCAGCAATTCGGTTGGATACATCAGGTAAATGTCCATATTGCTTTAAAACGCATGATCAAATTCACAGATATATTTTGTTTCAGTCAAGATTTTTTTAGAAAAACCGACCAGCGTAGCGGGCGAAGGCGGCTAGTCTTATTATAATTTTAAGGTTTTTTAAAAAATTTAAAATTTTAAAACGAAACTTCAAAATGCTCCTTGTGTCTTAATTTTTTTTATATTTTCTCTATTTTGGAATTTAATCAATTAAACCTCTATTACAAACAAATCTGTGTATCGATTTTTTGATCCCTAAAATAGTTAATTTTTTAGAGATATATTTTTTTTTAATTCCATAACGGTTTTCATCAAAATTCTACCTTATAATAAGTTAAAAATAAAATTTTTTAATGAAGTCGAATATTAAAATGCATACACAGTTCCTTTTTAAGCAATGTCGGGATTCTTTCTTATCAGTTCCATGAATTTTGATCAAAAATTAAGTAGCAAGAAGCATTTCAAAAAAAAAAAAAAAAAAAGCTGAACACCAGTTTTGAGCAAAACAGATTTAAAGTTTATTAAAAGGCCAAAAAATTGTTTGTGAACAAAATTAAAACAGTTGTAACTTTGCGTAAAATAATCGCATCTGCATGCGGTTTTCCACGAATGACGTCGTACAAATTAAAGAATAATAATACACAGAAAAATAAATGTCGATTATGGGGTCGATTTTTATTTAAATAAAGGTTCACGGTCCCCTTAAACGTGGCTAAGTACATTAGCATACCTTACATCACGTATTCTTAAAATAAACAAATTAAATCTCTCTCTACAAGGTAATTTTTTTCGCCTGTTCTTAATGCCTATCAGAATATAGAGGAATTTGAGAAAAAAAATGTGTTTTATGTGTCAATTGTGAAAAAAAAATTTTCAATGTTAAGTTATATGACGTTATCTTTATAGGCTGCAGCGCAGACAATCACCTCATCGAGTTGGAGGCTGAAATAACAGAATTAGTTAAAACTTGATTCGCATATTAAAACGCAATGGGTCTGTTAAGTCCTATCTTGGTGGAAAACACCTGAAAACCCGATTTTAGCGGTTGACTCGTAAGTTTGCCATTGTGTTTTCCTGCTCCTAGTCCTCCATGTTTTCATACTTTTGGGTGCAGGAAAACACAACGATAAACCTAGAAGTCAATCACTAAAATAGGGTTTGTACGTGCTTTCCACCAAGATAGGATTTGGCAGACCAGTTGCATTTTAATATGCTAATCGAGTTCTGTCTAATCCAGGAATTTCAGCTTCCAACTCGATGAGGTGATTGCTTGTGCTGCCACATCCCGGTCTATTAATTTTGTTGCCACACCAGGAAACTAAATTCCAAAGGAAACTGAGACAACAATATGAATAGTTATGTGTGGTCACCCGAAAACGTTGTCTTCTTTTCCACATTTAAATAAAATAAAAACATTTTTAGCAATAAATTAGATGAAATAAAAGAATTCACTGTTTGCATATTACAAAAGAAGGCAATTCTTTTTCGCAAATGAGAAGCATACTTTTCATTAAAAATATATATATATATCATTATTTATTTTGTTGCTACACCAGGAAACCATATTTAAAAAAAAGGGGAGGCAACAATGTGAACAGAGATGCTACGATAGCAGAGTGAAGTAAGTGTCAATGAAAATGATGTCATTTTCACATAATTGTAGTAAAATGTTTTAGGTAGTGAATAGAAACACAGGTAATTGCTGAAATTCCAGGATTAAACTCGATTAGCATATTAAAATGCAACTGGTCTGAGAAGTCATATTTTGGTGGAAACCACCTGCAGACCCTATTTTACTGGTCGATGGGTAGGTTTATCATTGTGTTTCCCTGCACCCAAAGGTGTGAAAACATGGAAAACTGGGACAGGGCTTAATTTCTAAAAAAAAAAGTACCGGAGCCCTAATATTATGGGGTACCGGTACTACAACTGTACCGTCACTCCAATCTGCACATTTATATCTCGTACCTTATTTGCAAAATTTAAAGTATTTTTTTTTTCTTTAGCAAAATAAAATTTTTAAAAATATCTATCAACAATCAGCATATACTTAGTTATCAACTATTCCGCTTTTTAGCTATCACTCCATCCGAATAGTAATCTTTGCCCAGTTTTGGTGTTAATTAATTGCAGAATTCTGCGATTAAATAGGGTAAGGATTATGATTCGGAAATAGTGTTAATACAAAAAAAGAATAGTTCGTAGCTATGCATTTTTTCATAAAAATGCACCGGAGCCCTGTATTTATGAGCTCCGGTGAATTCTGACCAATATTTAAATATTTACTGAAAACAGACAAGTACCGGAGCTGGGCTCCGGCGCAAATTAAGCCCTAAACTGGGAGCAGGAAAACACACCTACCAATCAACCACTAAAATCGGGTTTGCATGTGTTTTCCACAAAGATAGGACTTGGCAGACACGTTGCATTTTAATATGTAAATTGAGTTTTAACTGATCCTGTAATTTTAGCCGTCAACTCGATTCGGCGATGGTTTGTTTTACCACTTCCCTGTCTATCTTGAATGTAACGTTATTTTCTCAGGTGGAATAGCTTTCTGATCTTCTGAGATTATAAAAAGCAGAATATAATCTGGGAAACACGTTTTACTTAATTTCCATCTATTATGTCGCTTGTAATTCTGACAAAATCTGTTTTCGGAATTATTTTTTATTGCATTTTTATTACGACGGTTTTTTCCAACATTGAGTCATCAGTTCTTGTAGATGATTTTTTTACTTTCTTCTATCCTTACAAGAAGAAAGTATTGGATTCATGAAAATTTTCGAATTCCGGTTTTCGACGGATTTACACGTTTTAGGGGTCAGAGATCCCGAAAAACCTGTTTTTATAAAATATCTGTCTGTATGTGACACAAATTTTGTGAGCACTCTATCTGAAGAACTAATGGACGGAATTTAATAAAACGTTAGATTCAGTTAGTCCCTGATATAAATTAGTGCTGATTACTTTTTGGTGTAAATCACCCAGCAGGTGGCGCTGCTAAGCTGCATTATTCATGATTTCCCCAATAGCTATGTCTCAAGAGCTAAAGCACGGATTTTCAGAAAACTTCAGATTCAGTTAGTCCCTGATATAAATTAGTGTTGTTTAGTTTTTGATGTAAATCGCCGAACAGGTGGCGCTACTACGCTGCATTTTTCACGATTTCCGCAATAGCTGTATCTCAAGAACTGATGAATGAATTTTCAACAAACTTTAGATTCAGTTAGTCACCGATATAAATTGATCCTGATAAGTTTTCGGTGTAAATTGCCCAACAGGTGTCACTGCTGTGCAGAACTTTTCACGATTTCCGCAATCTCAAAAACTAATGCACGGATTTTCATCAAACTTCACATTCAATTAGAAGTTGATACAAGCTGTTGCTGATTAGATTTTGGTGTAAATCACCTAACCAGTAGTGCTGCTATGCTTCATTTTTCAGGAAGTATTAGCACGTATCGCCGTTTATTATTACCTTCCAGTGAACTTACATACTTGAATGGTTAAAAAGTATTTATGAATTCGGTTTGTTTGACAGACTCTCTAAATAGACTCGTATCGCGATGAAACTTTTATGTGTTATTGATGTTTTCTGTAGAATTTTCGCTATTGAAAATGAAGGGTTTAGCATTTATAGCTAGCTTACAAATACACAGAAAAGAATTCCGCTGCATTATGTTCTATGGGCAAAATTTGCTTCCGATGCATTTTAATGGTGTTACAATACTTCAAACATGTTGCTTTCTCAAAAGTATAGAATAGTTGTATTTATAGCTCATTTACAGGATGCATAAAAGATTCCATTACTTTATGATCTATGAAGAAAATCGTTTGCAACGCATTTTTAATGATTCTATGATACTTCAAACATAATGAAATTTAAAAGGACCACTGAGGTGCATAACAAAATGTTTTCTATAAATTAAGGACTGCGTAGCATTTGTTATCAACTGATACAGATAATAAAACTGCCAGTCAGATGCTGCACTAGCTTGAGTATTGCCATTGCAACATCACACGTCCCACTGGAAATTGAAATGAATGATCCTGATTATGGATGTTACGACGACTGTGCTGACATCATCCGTAATCGGGATACAATTCAGTTCACTTTGTAGTGGGTTGTGCAATGCTGCAATGGCAACATCCTCCCCAAACATGACTGCTAGTTTCGTTATCTGCAGGGTTCTCGCTGCCGCTCTCCATCGCGCCAAATCACGATAAGATGTTTCATTTGACAAGTAAACCGATGATTAGACTCGAAAAACTGCGAATACTGAATTTTTGCTCATCTTTTTTTTTTTTTTTTTTTTTTTTTTTTTTTTTTTTTTTTTGTATGTGTGTGTGCGTGTTTCAGTACAGGCGACTCTGATTTACATTACTGAACGATTGATGTCACTTATTCATGTTCAATCGTACTGTACCATTTCCGTTATTTTTAGAGATACTAACCCAACACCAAATCACTTTAGCATCAGGCAAAGCCGCAGTAAGCAAAAATGCCATTTCGGTATGGGTTAATGTGCCCAATAGGCAACAGTACTATTTTGAAATTGTCTTTTAAGTATGGGCTTCAATGAAAAGTCGAAGAATTCTAAAAAAAATAAAGTTTTGACACATTTTGTTGTTTATATTTTGAATTTTTCAGAATTCTTTGAATGCAATATCTTAAAATTCTGAGTTAACTGGGATTAGAAGTTTCATTTCACAACATTTTATTAAGTTAAATCAGATTTTTAAAAGATTTCTTGATTACACAATACATTTAGAATACACTTTTTTTTTTTTTTTAGTTTCTGTAGCATGTAATTAAATTTAAATGAATAACTGATCTATAAGCAGTTACAAAAACGCCGGTTATTTTAGAACATATCGAAAAAAAGGGGGTATACATTAAGGGGTTAAAGATCGAATTTGCACTGATTCACAACGAATTTATTTTGCCATTTTTTTTTCATTTGCCGAACGTTTTTTTTATTTCGGATTAGCCAAATTGCTAATGCTTGTGAAAAGTCAGCGAGAACCCTGGTTATCTGTATCACATAATCTGTCCTATTTACGTAAACCATTGACTCTAAAATTGTTTGCAGAAATGTGAAGCTGCCTCGGGAACTTCAGGGTGTGTAACTAAAAGAAAATGCGGTTATATTATTGAAATATTAGGCCTTTGAAGACCCGATTTTAAGATACTGTACAGTGATGCACTATACAATGTATAGTGCATCATACACAAGTACATATATACAATGTATACGTGCCAATATATATCGCCCTATTAAATTCTTATTTTCTTTTCACTCTAGTGTTTCCTTAATTTTAATACAGAAGTCTAAAAATACTCATATTCTTTTAACTTCGTTCTTCATCTTTATGTTTAGAAATCTTGTGTTGAACGCTCTTTTTGTGAACATTATGCAGAAAGCAGCTGCTGTATAATATACAGAGGTGTAGTGCAGGGTATACGAGGGTATACGTCGTATACCTTCTGGATTTTTTTAGGAACACCGTATACCCTCTTTTTCTCAAGAAAGCTATAGTATACACATTCTAGGATATACACTCTGCCTTGAGCTTATACCCTCTGCTTTGAGCGCATACCCTCTGTGTTTTTTACGACTACACCACCGATAATATAGATTATTTGTTTCATAGACTTACGCAAAAATACCAAAAAAAACTTCTTATTTTGGAATTTTATCGCGTACTTAGTATATTTGTCGACACGAAAATAGAATAAATATGACAATGTTAATCAAAAATTATAAGTTAAATTTAATTTTCCTAATTTTCGGAAAATTTCAAAATTTTTAATTTCATTACCTCACATAAAAAAAACCCAGGAAATAAGCTGGCGTTCTTAAAGCTTTTGAACACTAATTATGTCAGTCGTTCTATACTCAGTGTTGAACTCAGGAGGTGACCCGGGGGTGGCCTCCGGAAGGATGTCCTCCCCGGAAGTGGTCCGGGGGGATCCCCATCCATTTCCCCGGAGCAAAGAAATGGCCCTTCCAAGAAAGATTTGAGTTTTTGTGTTTTCAATTGTCAAAAAGTGGAATTTCCTCCGGAACTTTATAATGTACCCAGAGGTCGATCCAGGCAAAATTCGGGGCCTATTTAGGGCCCCTTCACAAAAATAAATTTAACAAAATGGTCCCCTTCACAAAAACTAATTTAATAAAATGGGCCCCTTCGCAAAATTCCTGTTAATAAAATAGGCCCCTTCACAAAATTCCTTTCCATAAAACTATTATTTATTATTTTCATTTTGTTAGGTTTTAAAAGGTGTGATTTGTAAATGAAACCAGTTCACCAGAAACGAAAACTTTACCAAAAGGGTTTTAAAAAGTTTTTGTTAATAAATACTTAGTTCGAATTTGGGTAACTGGATTTCAACTTTCATTATAAAATGTTATTTTTCACAAAAAATTATAATAAAATTCACAAAAATAACTTATACTTTTCACAAAATGTGCCCCAAGAAAAAAAACCTGCATCGACCCCTGGTACATATGCAAGTGCTATAGGAAGAGTTTCCACTTAAAAACAAAAAATAAAAAAATATTAATTAATTACTGAGAATCTAAGCTGAATAAAGCAGTTAAAATCTCACATTCTATGTATTTTCCAGAATCTGTAATGTAATGTTCGACTTAAAATGATGTCTTCGACTTCTTTCATTAAAAAACACAAAATATCCCATAACGAAATTATATCATCTCTCTATACACTGATAAAATGTTTAGTGCTGTCACCTAGTACTTATCATGAAAATCACTTACATTCAATTCGCTGTCATTTATGATACTAGATGGCAGCACCAAAACTCCAAACATTTTTGATAGGTTTATATTGTAGGGTATTTTTTTTAAGTGACAAAAGTTTATATATTTTGTACTTTTAATCATTTATTGAATTCGTATTGGCAGTAAATTGTTAGTAAATGAGAAGCGTGAGCAGCGCAGGAAAGCAAACGCTCTCTTCCAAATTGATACGATTAATACAATTACTACTACACTTCTTGATTGTTTTACGTTTGTATTGTCAGAGTTGTATGTTTAAAATGGAAATAATCTCAAGAAACAATTCTAAGAACAAATGGGCTAATATAAAGCGTTATACCAACAGAAAGGAGTAAAGCAGTAAACAGGTAGACGACCCACTAAGCAAAATTAAACATCGAATTAATAAGTAAATTTTTATTCTGGGATGTGCGGCGCAGTTCATAGGCGCGCCATTTTGTATATATGACTAGCAGGGCCGAAACTAGGGGGGGGGGGGGGCAGGTGCCCCGGGCGCCGCTTTAACAGGAGGTGAAGGGGGCGCCAAAATGAAGATTTTGTTTGACGTTTGACACAAGAATGTATATATATATATATATATATATATTATGAAATTTGTATAAAAATGTCTCGCAGCTGGAAAATTTAAAAGGAAAACTGAACCAAATGCATTAAACTTTACAAATAGATAAAAAGATTCATTACAATACAAAATTTCAAAGTATCATGCCTATGCGTTTGCTTTCTATCTTTTAAATCACTTCCTGTGAGGAGAATCCGAGGGAGAATCATTACCGTTTTTCAAGGTCAGTCTCTATTGTGGGACACCCTACTGTCCACTACGGATAACTACCAAAGGAGAAGTGACCCCTCAGTCTAGATAAAAAAATTCCATGAAAGCTGTTTGTTTTTTTCCGCTGAACTGTGTTGAGCTTCCTTTCTTTCCTTTTTTTTTTTTTTTTTTTTTTTTTTTTTTTTTTTTTTTTCCGCCTTGCCATGGGCGCTGACTGCCCAGGACAACGGGAAGGGGAATGCACAGAGTAAAATTCTTAGTAAAACCTTTCTTTTTTAGATATCGACCTCATTTAGACTATGCAAAAAAAAAAAAAAAAAAGTTTAAAAAGATTAAAATGCAATTCTTTTCAATAACTTTTCAAAGATTTTAATGGATCAATGTTTGACAAAGCTGATTACGTAGTTCAGTTTTATATATTTTAAATTTAAAAATAGGTTGTCTGTTAGATATTTAGTAAAATTCTTTTTTGTAAATTTACTTTGTGGTGGGGGGGGGGGGGGCGCCAAAATCCATGTTTGCCCCGGGCGCCAAAAAGGCTAGTTTCGGCCCTGATGACTAGATAATGAAACTGGCAGTCAGCAGGCACACAAGCGGAAAGGGCCACCATAATAAAGTCGCGCAACCAATTGCAAAGTAAAATGAATCATATTTCGGTTATGGATGACTGTCGCTCCAGACAGGTAACATCCGTAAACAGGACACTTTCCATTTTGGCTTGCAGCGAGCTGTGTAATGTTGCTGTATGGCAACACCCTCCGTCCTCTATCTCCTTGCTTGTGTGCCAGTTTTGCTGTCATCAAACTACAAACACAAAAATCGCCGACGGTAAAACTGTTTGCAAAACTGTGGCGCACCATTCCGAAATACCATATTTTGGTTTATCTGCTTCATCAATTTTAGCGTCTTTCAAGTAGAAATGACAAAGACTACAAAGATAAAAATTTTATTTAACAATTATCGAGTCAAAATGCGAGTCAATGTTTGTGCTGTCCGAGACAATTTTTTTTAAAGAAAATGTGACACAAGGAAAGTCGAAAGTTTGGACAGACCTGTCAAGTTTGTCCTATCTTGTTTTTCTAAATAACCTGTTTTCTCCTAAAAACTGAATATGCGCTAGTAATTGATATACGCTGATTCTATAAAAATTTATAAGGGGGAAAAAAAGGACTCTCTGCAAGATTTCATTACTTTTAAATTCAATCAAGAAATTAATAAAAATTAAAAAAATTAATACCGAACCGATTTTCGGACAGCGTTAAAATCGACACGATAGATGTAAATTAAGTAAAACGTGTTTCATAAATCGCAATCATTATTTCATAGCCTTAAAACAATGGAATAATAACGCTTCGATGATAAAACTGGCGTATACGAAAGTTTTAACATTATAATGTAAACAAAAGCGTGTTTTTATTAACTAAAACATTTTAGTAAGATTGTGGAAAAAATGATGTCATTTTCACCAACTTTTTAACACGCTTGAAATTGTTCAAGTCTATCTCATTGTTGTCCCTGTTTTCGTTGAAATTTAGTTTCTTGATGTGGCAACAAAATCATCCTGTGTAAAATATTTGTCAACAAACAAAATTTTACGCCCAAATAATTTAGCATTATTGTGTAATTCAACAATGTAGATTTTTAAAAACCACAATTTAGAAATAACTTTACGTAACAATGTTTAATTGTTTGACTCATCGTCGCGTGCAGCAATTAATGAAATAAAGAATAAAATTAGGTTTCAAATTCATTTCCAAAGATTTTTTCAAGTTTGTTGGTTGCAATTTAACTGCTCTTGAAAAAAATGGAAAATACTAATGCAATGTCTTTTAAGTCTTTCTTTTCAGGTCGTCGAAAGGAAGCTGGGTGGTTTGCATGCCCAAATGAAAACTTTTATTTGGGTATTGCCGCGTCATTGGACGGAGGCCGAATGCACTGGAAACCCATGCCAGTAGCAGATGAAGAAGGAGCCGTCGAAAAAGTAAGTTCGACTTCTCCCCAACGCTCCCGGAGTTGGTGGAAGAAGTCGAAGGTAAGCTGGTGGCGGAAGGCCTTGGCCTTCTGCTGTTGTTGCTATGAGGCCGATTTTTAATACAGTAAAATTTAAAGATTGCAGTCATTATACTCATATCAAAGGTTGCAATTTTTTTATCAACTGTATTAATTGTAGAAATCGGTTTTAATGCATTTTTAAATTTTCAGTCCCTTTTTTTTTATGTATTATGAATTTATTTTAAATTATAGATATAGATAAATGTTGGCCTATTAGTCACTTGAAAGATGTTTTTTAGTAATGGCTTTATAAAATGCTTTACTCAGTAATAGAACATTTTGCACTGAGATTGTAAACTGATAATAATATGTATATATATATTTTTTTTTATTAGAAAAAAAACTTCAAGTTGGTACGTAGTCAAGTTGGTACTTTTCCTTATAAGGATGCCAATATTGTTTTTGCGCCAAAATTATTAATTTAAAAAATTTCGATGGCCAAGTGAGGTGAACTTTTCATTTCCCTTTGTGAAATGTTGTATTTTGACATTTTTTGTACATAATTTTTTCTTTTAAGAATTACAGTTATATTTAGCATGAAAGTAAAAGTTTATTTTATAGGACGAAACTAATACAATCTTCAGTGTTTAGACAATAATATAAAGACAATATAGTTTAACCGATTGTTAACAAAAATATATAAAGATTATGATTTTGCAGAAGCTAGATTTAAATGCTGGTTAGTGGGCTTGCGTGTAATTTCTTTAAAACTCTTTTTTTTCACGGTTGATAATTTTTTTCGGCCTCATAGCATCTTTTTTCTTATTTATATAATCCATATATTATTATCTTGTTATTTAGTTTATATATATGTTTCATTATTTGAGCGGCCTTTTATGTATATATTTAAATTTTTGCTACAGGTTTGAAATATCCATTTTTTAAGTTAATTCATTTGACCATTCTACATATATATAAATTACTTTTTCTTTGTATCTACGTAGTCTTTTAAGTATATTTATATAAACTTAAGAAACAAAACAAAAATAGACAAAAAGCATATAAAAAACAAATCAAAATAAAACTAAACCAAACAAAAGACAAAGATAAAACAAAACAAAAACAGGCAAAAAAAACAAATAAAAGTCAAAACAAAACGAAAATAAGACAAAAAACAATTAAAAAGCAAAACAAAAATAATAAGAGATAGTAATTTTAAACGTTTTAAAATTAAAAGATGATTTATGTTGCTTTTTCTACGGTTTTTGGCCTCGGGACAATTAAAAACTGATTTCTGTGCGCTTTTTCTACGGTTTTTGGCCTTAGGACAATTAAAAACCGATCACTGTGTTGCTTTTTCTACGGTTTTTGACTTCGAGACAATTAAAAACCGATTTCTGTTGCCTTTTTCTACGATTTTTGGCCTTAAGACAATTAAAAACCGATCACTGTGTTGCTTTTTCTACGGTTTTTGGCCTCGGGACAATTAAAAACCGATCACTGTGTTGCTTTTTCTACGGTTTTTGGCCTCGGGACAATTAAAAACTGATCACTGTGTTGCTTTTTCTACGGTTTTTGGCCTCGGGACAATTAAAAACCGATTTCTGTTGCTTTTTCTACGATTTTTGGCCTTAAGACAATTAAAAACCTATCACTGTGTTGCTTTTTCTACGATTTTTGGCCTCAGGAGAATTAAAAACCGATTCTTCGTTGCTTTTTCTGCGGTTTTTGGCCCCGGTACAATTAAAAACCGATCCTTCACCACTAAACGTCACACAGCACACAATCATCAGGCTTCAGTTAGGCAGCATCAATGTTCTTTACTCATGGGCTAGTTATTACTCCTGTGTGCAATATCACTGAAGTATCGATTTTTTTTTTTGGGGGGGGGGGATGTTAGAAGGGGCAAAGATGTAAATCATTTTCTCATAGTTCGCTTGCATTTATAAGAAATCGATACTTATAATTATTTACAAATTATAGTAATTGTCAAGTTTTTTTTTTTCTTTAAGGGGAAGTTATATTGCTATATTTAGCTTCGCGCGCGTGAAAAAAGCATAGCTGGCCAATTTACCAAGTTTCTTCACTATATTTTTTTAATTTCTCAAAAAAAAAAAAATAAATAAAAATAAACAGCTCTAAATAGCAGCTACTTTGGCAACCTCAGTCAGATAAGTCAATGCCAAATATGTATTTTGCGTTTAAATAAAAATCTTCAGTTGTTGATGAAAAATCGGAAAAAAACAAGGTTTATGATTTTAAATTATAAGATTTTGTAAGACATCGTATCACATAGAAGTGATTTTTAAAGAAAATTTTTGCATGAACTTGCACGATCATCTATAGGTAAATTTTATTCGTACTTCTGTAAAAGTTCTATACGACAGTTTTTTTTTTTTTAGACAACTTGAATGGCAATCATGGGCAAAATATCAAATACATGTTTATTATTATTTTTTATTATTATTATATATCAACAATGTAAAATAGCTTAATAAACAAAAAGAAAAAGAAAAAGAGTTGAATTGGTAACATTTTTAGTATATTTTGCATCGTACACTAAATCGAGCTATTGATTTAATATATTTTAAGTGTTTTCCAAAATAGTGTTGATTTATTTTCTGAATTTTTATATGGTTTCTGTAGCATCACCATTAGATATATGTCGAAGCTTTCGACAGTTAATTGATTGGTCAGTTCTGCTCTAGGGGGGGTGGGGGGGGCCTCCTTGACGAGACTCCACCTTGATGCGGTAGGGAGGCTTAGGGGTGCCACTTCAAATTATATATCTACAGTAAAATCCGAAAAGTTATAAAAAAATATTATCGCATTTTGATATTCCATATAAAACGAGCATGTCTCATGCCTAAATAAATGACAAAATACTTTCATTATTCAATACATTTTTCAAGATATTTTCCCCCTTAACATACTAGTTTAGTAAGCAGTATATGTATGTAATACGGATTTTCACAACCACTTTTAACGATGTTGATTTTCCTGTATATGATAGATTAGATGATGCAGATAACGAAGCTGTCAGTCAGCTGACGCTCTGGCGAGATTGTGTACGTAGAAACATCACATAACCCGACGTAAAATGTAATAAATTGCATCTTGGTTAAGAAAGACTGCTACCAATTCTGGGAAATATCTATAATCGGGATACCATTCATTTCACTTTGCATTGAGCTCTGCGATATTGATGGTGCCAGCATCTCCATTGACTGGCAGTTGTTTTACACATATCATCTAATCAATTATATACACCAAGATTATCAACTCTGAAAAATGTGGGTGGGGGGTGGGGGGGGGGGTATCTATGGAATGTAGTGTTAAAAAGAAAATTCTTAAAAATGTGTAGAATAGTGAAGGCATTTAATCTTTTATTGAGCCACTTTACAAAAATTCTGAAAAGCCCCCGTATAATGCAAAAAAAAAAAAAAATCAATCATGAAAGTTAACTTTTGAATCATTAAATAGCTTCCAGGTATTTCTGAGATTGCTAACTGGATGGCTAACCCGCAATTCAGGCGATTCGATTGAATAATTATATGAGTAGAAACGAAGTGGCACTTGAACTAAGAGAGTCTCATAAAACAAAAATTTATTGGGGATAACGGGATAACTGGGATAAATATTTCTCTGATTTTCGGCTGGTTAGGTTTTTTTGTTTTTAGGTGCGTTCGTAATTATATAAATACGTAGCACCTATAGTCGTCGTTCAGTCCGTCCGTCTGTCTGTCCGCATGTAACAGAGCAAAAACTACCCAACCGAATGGTCTGAAATTTCAAATATATGATTGTTGCAAAATTTTGTCGAGCCATTTCAAATTTTATGAAAATCGGATGTATAGTTTAATTACAGGGACAGTCAAAAGTTTTTCTTTACATTACGGCCAATGGGAAAAATTATTGCAAGTGCATTTTAATGATATTAGAGCCTTCCGAATGATCTGAAATTTTAAAGATATAACTGTTGCAAAATTTTGTCGAGCCATTTCAAATTTTAGGAAAATCGGATGTATAGTTTAATTACAGGGACAGTCAAAAGTTTTTCTTTACATTACGGCCAATGGGAAAAATTATTGCAAGTGCATTTTAATGATATTAGAGCCTTCCGAATGATCTGAAATTTTAAAGATATAACTGTTGCAAAATTTTGTCGAGCCATTTCAAATTTTAGGAAAATCGGATGTATAGTTTAATTACAGGGACAGTCAAAAGTTTTTCTTTACATTACGGCCAATGGGAAAAATTATTGCAAGTGCATTTTAATGATATTACAGCCTTCCGAATGGTCTGAAATTTTAAAGATATAATTGTTGCAAAGTTTTGTTGAGCTATTTCAAATTTTAGGAAAATCGGATGTATAGTTTAATTACAGGGACAGTCGAAAGTGTTCCGTTACATTACGGGGAATGGGAAAAATTATTGCAAGTGCATTTTAATGATATTACAGCCTTCCGAATGGTCTGAAATTTTAAAGATATAATTGTTGCAAAGTTTTGTTGAGCTATTTCAAATTTTAGGAAAATCGGATGTATAGTTTAATTACAGGGACAGTCAAAAGTGTTCCGTTAAATTACGGGGAATGGGAAAAAATTATTGGAAGTGCATTTTAATGATGTATCAGACTATGCGCTTTATGAAGTGCAAAAAAGTATACATTCAGTACAATATGGGGTGCAAAAAATAATTATAAAACTAGTTATAGTACGAACGCACCTCATTTGCCACGTTTGATGAGCAATTTCCAACTTGTTTTACTAGCTTTATCTCCCTAGAATTTTCCGGGCAACCTTCACCAGTGAAATGGCAACTAATTTCATGCGATTTCAAAAGTTGTCAACTAAATGATCTTGCAAACTTTGCAAAATGGTCAGTGAATATTAAATCAGCTTAGCTTCCAACCTCCTGGTATTTTTCAACTCAAAAAAGGTTTCTGAAACCAGAACATTTATTTATTAAAATATAATATTAATCTGCCTTGTTTCTAAGACCTTTCTCTAAGATCTACTTATTTGATTCCATTAATCCAGTACCATTTGATTCCATTAATCCATTACTCCAGATTTGAACCAGAAATTTAAATTAATTATTAATTAAAATTTCTGTTTCAAAGTACGAAGTATGTATTAACTTTCATTCATTCAAGAAATTTTGAACAACAATAATAAACAAGCCCTTATGGCTCAGTCGGAAGATTAGGGCAATAGGGGGTAAAAGTTAGTGGGAGAATGCTTTTTAATATGTATATTTGAAATATTATATTTGAAATATTATACATTTTCTTCTTTTTAGTATAATATTATATGAATACTTAGTAAATACTTACTTAATTGAATACAATTTCTTAGACAAAATTTGAAATATTGTATTTATTTTTTTCTTTTTAGTATAATTTAAAAATATTAGTTGAATACTTAGTAATTATTTACTTAATTGAATACAATTACTTAAACAAAATTTTGAAATATTATATTTATTTTTTCTTTTTAGTATAATATTAGCTGAATATTTAGTAAATATTATGTAGAAATATTATTAAATGTTTTGCAATTACTTAAACAAAATTTGAAATATTTACTTAATTGAATACAATTACTTTGACAAAATTTGAAATATGATATTTATTTTCTTTTTAGTGAAATATTAGTTAAGTAGTACTTAGTAACTATTTATTACTTAATTGAACACAATTACTTAAACAAAATTTGAAATATGATATTTATTTTTTGTTTTTAGTGCAATATTAGTAAATATTGACTTAGTAACTATTTACTTAATTTAATATAATTTTTAGTAAAATGTTATATCAATACTTAGTAAATATTATTTAATTCAACATAATTACTTAGACAAAATTTGAAATATTATATATATATATTTAGTATAATATTATATGAATACTTAGTAAATATTTACTTAATTGAATATAATTTTTTAGACAAAATTTGAAATATGATATTTGTTTTTTTTTTTCTTTTTAGTACAATATTAGTTGAATGCTTAGTAACTATTTACTTAATTGAACACTTAGAAAACTTAGATATACTTAAATGAACTTAGAAAAAATTTGAAATATTGTATATATTTTTTTCTTTTTTAGTATGATATTATATGAATACTTAGTAAATATTTACTTAATTGAATACAATTTCTTAGACAAAATTTGAAATAAGAAATTATTTTTTTCTTTTTAGTATAATATTAGTTGAATACTTGGTAACTATTTACTTAATTGGACACAATTACTTAGACAAAATTTGAAATATGAAATTTATTTTTTCTTTTTAGTATAATATTAGTTGAATACTTAGTAACTATTTACTTAATTGAACACAATTACTTAGACAAAATTTGAAATACTATATATTTTTTTTCTTTTTAGTACAATATTAGTTGAATACTTAGACAATATTAGTTGAATACTTAGTAACTATTATTTAATTGCATATAATTACTTAGATAACATTTGAAATATATTTATTTTTCTTTTTAGTAAAATATTATATGAATACTTAGTAGATATTTACTTAATTGAATATAATTATTTAAACAAAATTTGAAATATGTTATTTATTTTTTCTTTTTAGTATAATATTACCTAGTTGAATTCTTAGTAACTATTTACTTAATTGAATACAATTCCTTAAATAAAATTTGAAATGTTGTTAGACCAAAAAATAAAAAGACAAAAGATGTTTCACTTACATAATATTTATTAATCATTTTCAATAGTTATAGAAAGACAAATAATTTTAAAAAGGTATAGATATTCAAATCAATTTATATGTTTAGACAAAGTTTTCATTTATGCATTTTGATAAGATGATGTATAAACTCAAAGTCAAGATAAAAGATAATGTTACAGTGATTACATTTATATTTCTTAAAATAAATTTTTTTATGTTTAGTTAAAATAGACTTTGATGAAAACGAATTGGAACATTTATCACAATTGTATAAGGTGAGAGTGTTCTCGTGAGACTTCATGTGATTTTTTAACAAAAACCTGTTTAAATAGTCTTTTCCATATTGTTCACATTTATATGAAGTGGTTGTCTTAGAATGAGTTATACTATGTCGTTTTAAATAAGTTCTTTGCATGAATGTTTTATGACAAATTTCACATTCAAAGGGCTTTTCCTCCAAATGGGGTGTTTGATGTATGAATTTTTAACAAAAACTTATTGAAATAGTCTTTTCCACATTGATCACATTTATATGTAGTGGTTGTCTTGGAATGAGTTATACTATGTCGTTTTAAATCAGTTCTTTGCATGAATTTTTTATGACAAATTTCACATTCAAAGGACTTTTTCTTCGAATAGGGTATTTCAATATCCGAAACATGTGCCTCTTGATCGTATAAAACTCGTTTCATTTCACTACATTTATCCCGTTTGGAGGACTTGTGGATCTTCTTGTGTTTTAATAAGTCAGATTTTCTTAAGAGTGCTTCACAACATGAATCACATTTATGTTGCGAAGGTATCTTTAAATGAGATAATTTATGACGATTCAAAACAGCCTTTCTAGAGAATGCTATTTGACAGATGTCACATACAAATGATCTTTTATCTGAATGAATTATCAAATGTTGTTTTAAATTGCCTTTTCGTAAAAAATACTTGCTGCAAAAGGTACATATATAAGGTGACTTCAGTTTTGATACAGAGGATTCCACTTCATTATCTGAAACGGGTTCTACTTTAGGTTGTACTGTTAATCTCGTGTCTTGATCATTTAATCTTGATACATCATCGTTTAACATAGTAGAATATCCATCTTGAGAACCAGCCATATTATCTTAAGTGTAAAAACGTGTTCGCACATTCAAATAAAAGCAAACACTAATGAAAAAAAGTTTATGTATACAGTAGAAGAAGAACCTCCATTATCCGAAATAATTGGGACTTACCATCTTTCGGAAAATCGAAAGTTTCGGATAATCGAGAATGCTTCAATTTTAAGATTAAGGAGAAATATATGCAATATTTCTTATTATGGTAACAAGTGCTTAATCAAAATATAGCAATAACAAAATGGAAACAGGAATAAATTACCTGAATTTTAATTTTGAAATTAAGTACCGTTTACATAGATCACAACGGTTTGAAAAAATGTTTTGTTTATCGTAGTGTCGATTGCCTTTGCTTTGCAGCTCGATCACGAAGTTTTGTAATAGTATTAGTTCACCAGCATCACAGTCTTTCTGCTGCTCCAGCCATGCCAAACCTTGTGCAAAACATTCAAAAGCTTCGGAATTGCTAATTTGTTCATTTTCTTCGTTCCACTCCGCAGCTCACGGGAGCTCAAGTTAAATTCAAAGGAGCTCTAAGAAAGGGGATCGAAAATATTTATATGTATTTGTAGTTCGGAAAGAACCGCTTGCACACAAGGAATATGATAGTTAAAAAAAAAAAAAAGCTTCCACAATGGATTTTGCAGACAAGGAATGTGATAGTAAAAAAAAAAAAAAAACTTTAAAAATGGATTTTGGTTAACCGAGAGTTTTGGTTAAAAGGGTTTCGGATAAAAGCGGTTCTACTGTATTAAACTCAGTAACATGGAAATAAATTTATTATACATGTTTTTATTACTTAATAAGACTCCATTTTAAATAGGACGATGGCAACCTATAGAATCGTTACCTATCTCGGGATATCATTGAATTAATTACTTGTGATAAGATTTAATAGAATAAACACAGTGGTAACCTAGAATCATTATCTAGCATGGGATATCATTGAATTCATTACGTATGATAGGAATTAATAGAATGAAGAAAGCTTTTCAGCCCCCGATACGGTATGCTATTTCTTTCTCCCAGCTTATTTTGTGCCCTCTCCAAAAAATAACGTTACCTTACAGAAGCCAGCCGTAAAAAAAGCAGTACGATTAAATACTCTATAGCAATTTTTTTAATTTCTAAGCATCGCACATTTTCAAGTTTTATACCGTCGTATTGGGAGAAAAAAAAAGTATTTTTAAATGCAATTTGTTTCAAAACTGTATCTCTATTTATTTTTGAAATATTAATTTTTTTGTAGTTTTTAGCACCATTTGTTTAATTTTGGCAACTTAAGTACTCCGTTTATGTAGAAAGTAAAGGGAAAATAGTTGGAAAATAACAATTGTACCTTTTGTTGCCATTTTCTCATAACAACCGAAAGAAAATATCATTAAAATACGTGCTATTTAAAAAAAAAATATATAAACGAATAATTTCTGTTAAAACATGGAGCTATTATAAAATATATTTAATTTTAAGTTAATATTACAAACAAATGAAGGCCTATGAATCATGAGATAGTCGTTTTGTTTTGTTGAGTTTCTTTAATGACGGCATATTTTTGCTGCATTTGTGTATTATTTTGCGATAGTGACACCCTATGCACGCTTTACTGTAGATGTTTAAGAATGGATCGTAAATGTGGAATTCTTAAGCGGAAGCGAATGACGTCATTTTACATAAAATAAAAGTGTGTGCTTTAAGTCTTAAAATTCAAATATGTTTTGTACTATTTATATATACATATATTTTTTTTTCCATCGGGGGCGACACTAAATTCTGAAAAGCAGAATTCCTGTTTTCTAGTTATTTTATGAATACCTTTTTAAGTTTTGATTCGATTTTCATAAAATTTGAAATAACTCATCAGAATTCTGCAACGATTCTATATATTCGGTTGGGTATAGTTTTTGCGCTGTTATATGTGGACAGACGGACGGACAAGACGACGACTATAGGTGTTAGGTATTTATATAATTGAGGACATCAGAAGCCAAGGGGTACGAGTGACAAAATGTCGATTTGGAGTCAATTGAGTTCAAAGGTAATTGACGTTAAATTTGTTCATCTATGATAATTGACTGAATTGAAATAGGAAACTGCTGTTTGTTGCACAGCGGTCTTTGAATTCTTATTTCAATAAATGTGAAAAAAGTAGACTGCAATTTTCTTTAAATTTATAATTAATCAATATTGATCATTATTCGGCAAAAGTGGTTGATCTCTAAAACACAACAGCACATAATTAGAAAATCACTTATAATTCTTTACCTGAAAAGAAAAAAGCATATTTCCAGATCGTCTGTGCTCTTAGTTCAATTTTTTCAATTTTGTCACTTATACCCATTGGCTTCTGGGGTCCTCAATTATGAATGCACATAAAAATATCGGCATGTTCCATCTTATACTGTAAAAAAAAAAAAAAAAAACAGCAAATGTTTTTGAATCAATGAAAATACAGTAGATTTCCGTTACAACGAACTCCGCGGGGCCACTATTTCGTTGTGATGGAATTACTTCTATTTATCTAATGAATTACATATATACGTAAACTAATTATGTAAGATAAACTTAGCTTTCGTTATAGAAGATTTTAATGGAAAAATAGTTAAATTAACATATAAAAAGTTAGTAAAATAAAATTACGGATTAACCTTTATTTAGTTAGCACATTATTGCAGAATATCTGTGATTGAGTTTGTACAAAGGAATGTGTCGTTGATGATAATAAAATGTGTGCAACGAATGAATGTGAGAAAATGCCTCCTCTGGAACATTCTTTTGATGAGAAACAAAAGCACGCATTTTCTCCAAGCATGAAAGAACTCCGTAAGCGGTAACTTTTTAATAGTCGGTAACATCAATATCGTCATCACTGCATTCGTAATTTTGTCGGTCTAATGTACTTTTAACGGACAAAGTGATATCTTCATCAGACACTTCAGAGCATATTTGAATATTGTCATCCACAGATAAGAAATCCTCCAAATCCACCTGATCAGGGACTGATGTTAATTTTTTGGAAACCTTCCAAATTATGCTTAACTCAGAGGAATGATCCAAATCTAAAATTTCTAATTCATTTTCTTCGGTCTCAGTTAACCGGGCATGTATCCAACAGTTAGAAATTACTTTCTGGCTAATTTTTTGCCACGAACCAGAGATCATTTCAAAAATAAGAAAAAAAGAGCGCGATGAAGATTTTTCGTTGTAACGGAATTCCTAAAAAAAATGCACTCCGTTAAATAGGAATTTTTAATACATTAAGGTGAATGCACTTTGAAAAGGGAATTTGTCAAATTTCGTTGTAACAGGATTTTTCACTGTAATGGAATTCGTTTTAACGAAAATCTACTATATTAAATATTCCAGTTGTACTACACACTGTGTAGACATAAGTTTTACTGGTTTTCAAAATATCTCTGTTGATTGTCTCACGATTTATAACTAGATTCTTGTATTTATTCACTATGTATCACTTAACTATTCACTAAGTAAAACTATTCAATGACACTAGATGGCAGCACCAACGTTTTCGGAACGTAAACCTACTGTATACGGAAATCTACTGTATAATGTAACCATGAGCGAAAATAAATAATAACCTCTTTCGATTTATCCTCTATTTGAAAAAGCGTTCTTTATCATTACTAATCTCAGAAACTAATATATTTTCGAGATTCAGACAGTTTCTTTTACTGTCATTGATTTTCGGGAACGTTTCTAAGTTGTTTTCATAGTGCTTTCATCCGTTTCTGAAGTCTGAATATAAGTTTTTAGGATGGGATTCATTCTCAGTTTACCATTTCCAGATGCGTCATTGAATACATACATTCACGGGTAAAAAAAAAATGTTGATGTCAATGCTGTTAATGTATCCTATTTGTCTGTAAAATTTGTTTACTGAACGTGAAAACGTTTACTTGAGAATGGATAGCAACCGAAGATCCTGTATTCCAGGCTGAGAAAACCGACTAATCTGTCAATTATTTATTTAAACTGCAAATAGGAATTTCGTTCCAGCTGTTTGTAACATTCATTCTGTCGAGTGGATTTTGATGGGAGTTGCACTGTTAGGTAGATATTTTTTTACGAAAGAATTTAGTAAATAGCTTATATAGCACATAGCATTCTACATTGCTTAGTTAAAGAATTATGAGAGGAAGTTCTATAATCATATGAACTCGATTATGAAAGATTAATCGAAAAAATTCTGCTGAACGGTTTTCGATCGAATCTGTTAGTTAGATCATTTTTAAGAGAAGGTTATGAACCAGGTGAACCCGGTTATAAAAGATTAGCCTCTTAAACAAGTTCTACTGAATGGATTTCGATCGAATCTGTTAGTTAGATAATTTTTAAGAGAAGGTTTTAACATATAAAATTTCGTTCTACGTTGCTTAATTGAGTTATGGGGGAAGTTAAAGAACCAGGTGAACCCGGTTATGAAAGATTAGCCTTTTAAACAAGTTTTTCTGGAGGGATTTTGATGAAATTTGCACTGTTAGTTCGAGAGTTTTCCAAAGAGTGTTACACTGAAAATTGTTGTATCGTTCTTTACTAAATCTTACTGCAAATGATCAACTAAAAGAGTTTGTCCTTAACAGTCGCAATTTTGTCTGACACATTTAAAAATATAATAGCGTAATGTTATCAGTATCGTTTTCAGCAATACGGAAGAACATTCCGGGTTAAAGATTCACTATTGTTTTAAAACGCAAAGTCGAATTCACGGATTGTTTGAATCAAGGTTCGTTTGGTGAAACCGATCAGAGTATCAGATAAAGCCTGTTAGTGCACAATAAAAACTACCTGGGAACGTTTCCAAAAATCAGCGGCAGCAAATAAAACTTTGTTTTTATAAATGCTTCTTTATATTTCGTAAGTAGATTGTTTTTTACGTTTGTGAAGATAAAAAACGCTTTCGAAATCGTGGGTAACTCGGAAGAAATTTTTGCGCATTTTCGTTCGTAGTTATATATTTTTAGATTAAGGAGGCTGGTCACTCAGCTTCGGAATTCTCCTCCGTAATGTTAAGTCTATGGGCTTTTGTTGCATTCGTCTATTTAAAATATCTTCTTGGGAAATTCATATTTTTAACATCTTTTTTCTGTGTACTCTTCTTAAAAGATGTCTCTTTTTTTCTTAGTTTTCAAAATATTTCTAAAATCTATGCTGAATTTATTAGTTCATGCGTTAAATGCGGGCGAACTGGGAGTAAGATTTTAACACTTCCTGTAAAATTGTCTATACTTTAGAAATATTTTGAGGGAAAAAAAAAGACATCTTTTAGGAAGTGTACACAAAAAATAGAAGTTAAAAATATTAATTTCCTGAGTTGATATTTTAAATATACGAGTGCGTCAAATGCCCATAGACTTTACATTAGTGAGGGGAAATCGGAAGCTGAGTGACCAGCCCCCTTAAGGAACATTTGTCTCTTTTTGCGATGTATGTACATAAAATACAGTCATCCACGAAATCAATTGTTCCATTCTATACACACGGAAATATACCTTGTTCCGTGTGTATACTATACAGATTTATTCGCCTCATACAATTTTAATGAGTGCGATAATGTGTTTTTTCAGGCGATCAATCTATTAGTACTAAATGAATGATAAAGTTTTTTCAGACAAACAGTACCAAATTATATTAGATGTAAATTTCCAACTGGGCGAAAAATGTCCGGACCAGGATTCGAACCAGGGATCTCCTGGCAAAGCACTGGCGGCTTCAGCCAGGAGATCCCTGGTTCGAATCCTGGTCCGGACATTTTTCGCCTAGTTGGAAATTTACATCTAATATGATTTATTTACCAATTAGAATAATTGTGTTAAAATTAATCTAGAGTACCGAATTATGTTATGAAAATAAAATAAAATTCCGACAAGAAATGTGTCTGAGCGATAGTCAATAATTATTAGAGTTAATAGGCTGTGAAGGCTTCTCAGGCATTAGAATATTGACATCATAAAATTTACCCTAATAATTATTGGCTCACTCATTTTCAAAACGAAGTTACATATTTGTATAAATAAACGACAATTAGTTATTAAAATATTCTCTGATGAAGTGCTTGGAAAAACTTGAAAGTACTAAGGATATACCTTGCCTGGCACTTCTCGCTCTTATGTTGTCACTCTCAGTTGGCAGAGCGTTGGTGCGCGGAACCAGTGACTCAAGTTCGAACCCTGGCCTGGATAATTTTTCACTCTGTTTGTTGTACGACTTGTTAGCAATATGAATTAAAATTCACGATGTAAAATCAGAAGACAAACGTATACTACACTTTCATTGCATAAAATAGGCCTAACAATCTTATACATATATATATATATATATATACCAAGTGAGAGCAATAGTGTCTAATTACAGTAATCTTTCATAATCCCGATTAAACTAAAACTCAATAACTCTACTAAGTTGATGTGAAATCTGGTAGCCTTTCATTTTTATTTGAGATGAATATCAGACAGTAATGAATCAGTAGTTGATTCTACTCCACAATGCAACAAAGGAGTTTTTATCTTGATCAGCATGATTTTACCGTAAATGACGAAGTTTTTATGGCGATTTAAAGCAATGATAAACTTATTATCAACTATTAATTTGGGAGGCATCGTTACATTTTTGCAAAAATATTTAGCTACAGAGATTTTGATATATATGACATATCGGTCACCCGAAAGAAACGTGACACATTTCGCAAAAATTCATTTTGCGTTTTATTTCACTAATAAGTTTTTCATAGGTACGTCTTGCTACACAAACAGTTTTATAAGTGTAGCTATAAGGAAAATCCCTTTATTACGCTATATGTCCATTTGGGACCAAAGAAGAGGGGTGGATTGTGTGGGGAGGTAAAATGACCCAACTCTCCAAACCTCATCCTACGTCTTCTCTTTTAAAGGTTTTATGCTTTTATGCACGTTTTCATTCATTCCAGCATGCAGAGCTAAGTGCTATAATTTAATGATACATTAAAATTATGCAAATTTTCTTTTGCCTCACCTGTAAAATCTACTTTTGTCGAGATGTGTCACTTTTCTTACGAGTGAGCGATATCATCTGAATCCGATAATGAAAAAGCCAGTCAGATGCTGCACTAGCTGGAATGTTGTCATTGCAACAACACGCACCCAACTGCAAATTAAAGTGAATGATTCTGATTCTGAATGTTACGATGAGTATGTTAACATTATCCGTAATCGGGGTACCATTCAGTTCATTTTGTAGGAAGCTCTGCAATGGCAATATCTCCCCCACACGTGACTGGTAGTTTCGTTATCTGTACCACATAACCTGTCCTATTTACCAAAATGGACGACATTAAAATTGTTTGCAGAAATGTGAAGCTGCCTCAAGTATTTCTGTTGTGTAACTAAGGAAAATGAGGTTATGTATTATTGAAATATTATGTCTTTTTTCATAAAATATCACAGCTGTCGAGAAAATTGTAATAATATAGTTTGCATATAATCTACTGATAGGATTCAAAACTGTATGTTGTTGACATTCACAGGTGAAAGTCGACATTCCCCAATTTCGGTCTTTCACAGTAACTATATAAGCGATGCGCTTCACTTGTCGAATATTCGACAATCAAAAAGCCGTGATCATTATTAATGTTACAAAATGCGTACAAAAAAGAAGAAATAAAGTGCGTAGGCAGAAGAAAAGGCCCAGGATCAGGAAATTTTTGAGGGCTCTACTTGTTACGGATTTTTTTCCCTCTTTGCGGCAGTCTTATTTTTTCCTCTATGGACTTTTTCGTCGTCTCAATAAATCACAGTTCACTTTTGGACACCTCCCACACACTGTTGCAATTTCGTTATCTATATCATCTTGCGCGGAAATTGGTTTCCAAAACGTGACACTAGATCTCTAACCATAATATAAGGTGAACCAAAAGTCTTGTCCTGATTATAAATATTTATTGTGCTCAAACTATTATAATTAGACATATGTTTGTTTGGATACGGGGCATTCTCACAATCTTTTGACTTTCATGTCCCTGAATAATAATTTTTATTTTAATACACTTTTTGTGTTTTTTTTTATTTCATATAATGGGGAACATCCCATTGCATGATTGCACAACAATATTAACGAGATAAATAAGTTTAGGACGATGTTGCGGGTCCAAACACCTGGAAAACTCCTCTACCGTCCCGTGTCCCTGATGCTGATTTTTAACTTTGGAGCTGTCTGAATAAAATTGTTTCAATAAAAATAATTCGATGTCATTTTTTTCTGAAACTGGAACTATTGTACTGTAAACTGGAACTATGTAAAATAAATATGTAGCTAAAAATTTGCACACATTTTTAGGGTTGTTATTTTTTAAACTCTGTCTCTGGGTTTTAGATTCCTTACCATCCCTCTTCTAAAATTATACAGAAAATCATTTCAGATGCAGCCACATAATTTTTTCAAGTTTTTTCTCATGCAGAAGTATGCTAGAGAAATAATGTCTAAAATTCTTTGGCAGGAAATTTACTGTAGAATTTAAATATCAATTTCAAGCATCGTGGCTTTATTGGTAGTCTCACCGTCCCCAATGTTTATTCCCCCACTTTTCGAGGTAAATAAAAAAAAAAAATTAATTTAATCCAATGTTAACAACTGTTTCTAAAAATCAATGAACATTGTGGCTATCACTTAGTCTTAACATGATTTTCCTAAAAATAGGTGGTAATTTTCCTTACCGTTCCATCCTTACCGTCCCTTTTTACCAATACATCCCCCTTTTTTACCTTACCGTCCTTTCTTTAATTACCCCTTTAAGACAATGTTATACAAAAATTCCGCATTAAAAGTACTACATGGTTATTTTTTCTTATTTGAATGTCCTGTGGGTACTATCCAAATTCATTATAAGTAAAAATTTAGAAGAAAATAAAAAATTATAGGGGTAAAATGGTGCGGAAAATTAAACTCTGAAGTTTAACTTAAACCTCAGTTAAATAAAAAAATTTTCGCTGCTGACCATTTTTTCTTTATTTTGAATCATTAAGGCTCTATCAGATTAAAATGTTATTTTAGCAAGTTTAATTTCACCAGATTTTTTTCCCCGAAAGTCAAAAGATTGTGAGAATGCCCCATACATTGTAAGTACTGTTATACATTTTTTTTATAAGACCACATACCTCAGTAAATTTCAACGTGTGCTCCCATGGTAGCTTGGGGAATGTCTAAGCGGTATTCTAGTTCCCGCCAAGTTTTCTTTAAGATGTCTTCTGTTACAGTACGCACAGCAGCTTGTATCCCAGTCTTCAGTTCTTCGACCTTAGCAATTGGTGTGACAAAGACTCTGTCCTTGATATAGCCCCCAAAGAAAAAATCCAGATGATTAAAATCTGGAGAGCGCGGAGGCCGGGGTGTTGGTCCATCCCTTCCAATCCAGATTCGGAAATGTTTCGTTCTATTGCACACAAAAACCTACTAAAACTGACCTATCCAATGATGCAACAAGTTGCATTATTATGCAAACGGTTAATTTGTAATGGATTATTATAATCAGGGCAAGACTTTTGGTCCACCCTGTATATATATTTTTTCTTTTTTGCCTCATTGAGACTTCTATAAGAAATGCGGACAGAAGCGGACTAGGGTGCAAAATATTTTTAAATGCTAATACAGTCGGACCTCGTTATCCCGACACCCGGTTTTCACGTCACCCCGCTTAACACGCCAGTTTTTCAAAGTCCCAATTTTCTGTATATGATTTTAATGTAAATAAACTCCGTATTTTACATCGTTCAATAAATTTCAACTCCGGATATCCCGACGGTTAAGGAAAATCGTTCATTTTTCATAATCCATCTTATGATCACGTAAATTAAGCGGTAAGAAATGTCTTAGTCAAACTTTTCACAAAAGTGTCTAAAATACCCATTGAGATAGATGAGAAATTTTACATCAATCCTTTATCTGAATAAATTAACCCACACACTATGATTGACCCACTTAAGCTCCAGATAGATGTATCAGCGTACTCGCGGTCTTTTTTTCTGGTCAGGCAGCGCTTTCTTGTGGTTACACGGAGTATTTTATCAGACTAAAACCGAAAAATTGCATAGCATTGAAGCGATCAGAAATTATCTAACATCCATTTCTGAAACAACGAATATTGATTACAATTTATTGTATAATATTGAAGAAAGAATTGTAGGAAGCACATCTAGGGATAAGCAAACCTGAATTTATCAATATTTCATGTAGCAATAAAAAAAAATCATCATAAATCTGATTTTTATTCTTTTCTATTTTGTTTAATAATAATGTTTTATTGCTTAAAACTGCGAGAAAGTTATGAAATTAAAATTGTCTTAAATTAATTAAAAATATAGCTTTTTATAAACATATGTTTCTCCAACTCCGGTTAACGCGACACTCCGGTTATGACGACACTTTTTTCTGGTCATTAGAGTGTCGGGATAACGAGGTTCGACTGTATTTTCCTAATTATTTTAGAAAAGAAAACGAGGAATGCACACGTAAGTAATTAGATTGGTTGGTAGGGGACGTTACGGTCATTTTTTGTACACCGGGATTAAACAGACCGGAACCTCCAGTAATTAAAATGTTAACTAAGAATAAAGTACAAAAATTCACATAAGTGTAATGAATTAAGTGGAGATTTGTCCATAGAAGTTTTTTTAAAAAAGCGTGTTTTTAGCATTTTCCCCCCCTGGAATAGGAATAAAGACTTTAGCTCCGTGTTTTTTGCATGTTATTTATTAGCATTTGAAGAACATTTCAAAAAATTTTTAATAAAAAATTAATGTGGCTCGAGTTACGTGAGTGGATCAGAGTGTCTACAGAAATTGTAAAAAAAAATTCCCTGATTTTTGCCTGACTATCTTTATCAGACTTCCCTAATTTCCATTATTAACAATACCACATACGGTATTTTTTCATGTATGCTGCTTCCTCGTATAAGACACTTATCCAGCTTGCTAATATCTCATATGGGAAAAAAATAAGAGAAAAACACAAAAATTGTCTAATATTCATAACATATTGATTGACAGTTTCATAAATCCTAGCTAAAAATTTAGTCCAACAACTTCATATAGTGGTCAATGGATATAGGGTGACCAGCAGAAAATTTCCACATTTTCTGTAAAATGTTCAATTCTAAGACATATGTACACCTTACGGGATAGCAAATTAGATTAAGCTGGCCATCTGGTCAGGTTATGCTAATGTATCATTTAAAAATTTCAAAAATGGGTAAATTGACTTCAATATCCTCAGGAAATGAGAACATCTGATCACCTTAATTTGTGTTAAATATAAAAAAAACTCATACCATGTGCATCTTTTTAAAAATATTGAGAGAGACTCATGAGTGCAAGAAATCCACCTAAGCCAAGACTGAAAACATTCTCCTATGTATTATGCATAACTAAAGGAGATAGGCTAGAAGATTGTCAATGACTTGTATAATAGCTAAAAATTGATCTTTTACAAGAAAAGAAAGTGATTAAAATTTTTTGCTCGTAAAATTACTATTGTTTCATTATATGAAATGTAATTTATTATTAGCCAAAAATTTCTTCAAGACTTGCACCCATGGAAAGACTAATCAACAAGCGAAAAAATATGGTATATAAAATAGACGAATCAGTCACGTTGGCAAAGTGAAAATACAAATATTTACGCATATAGACAAATTTCCCTGATTTTCGAATATTTTTACAAAATTCCCTGATTTTTCCAGATTGATAAACCTCCCTGATTTCCAGATTCTGTCGCGCTCTATGGATGCCCTAGCCTGCACGCTGTGCACTTCCAATCTGGATCCGATTGATCACCAAAGTCGACTGCAATCAATTTTCCTTAAGGATTATGAAAGTAGAGAATACTGTCTGGAGCTTCAAGCACTTTGAGGTCAAAAAGTTGAAAATCAACAAAGTGGCGGCCATTTGAAAAAAAGTTCTATTTTTGACCCCTTTTTTCGCACTTTGGCGTGCTTCTAAAAATGTTTATTTTCTATAAAAATGGCTGATAGTGGTCCAAGACCAATAAATTATATTACATTTAATTAAAAAAATATAAATAGCAAGATCGGTTTAATAGTTTTTGCGTTCCGATCCCACCCATTTTGCTTAAAATGTGTTTATAGTGTTCCTGCAGACGTGTTGCGTTACAGCCCTCAGTAACTACGAAAGGACTTCGGCCAAATCATTTTAAAGGAATAATTTACAGATTATAGGGAGTAGAAAAATATTAAAAACAGAAAAATCGATTTTTTTTCAACCGAAAAAAAGCAAATCCCCCTTAATGAGACGAGAGTGAGACAGGCAGAATTTTTTTAAATAAAAGTTGTAAATATACGGTAAAACCTGCGAAAATGAAACCTGTTTATAGCGGAATCCTTTGTTAAACAGGAAAAATTCACAGACTTAACGGACCTCCTAATACCATGAAATCATACCTGCTGAAACGGAATTTTTTCCTTGTTCCTAACGATTCAGTTTTCAGGGATTTTAATTTTACCACTTACGCAGTGCTGCCATCTGTTGGTGTAGGATCAAAAGAAAGCTTTAGTTATTGAATAATTACAATAAAAGTAAACAGATCCTGCCCATAACTAGCACGACTCTAATGCACAGTCATGCATGGCGTTTACGAAATTTCGATTCCACTGATTGTAGAGATAAAAAATTGAAATATTTATTATAGTAATCGTAAATTAATTATAAACTGATTTTTTTTAATACATTGACGAATTTATTTTTATTCTTACATGAAGAAATTTTGAAGTGTTCTTATTCAGAAACTATGAAACAGAATGGAGTTTCCATTTTTTAATAGAGGCAAATACTGTTTAAGAAAATATATACAATGTTGACAGATTTTCGGGATACAACAGCTTGGGAAATGTCACGAGATAGCAATCAATTGTAACACAAAGTGTTATCAATGTATGTAAAAAAGCTATTTGATTTCATATCACAATCACTTTAACAATGAATACTGTCTGCAAATTCCATGCTTATTTGTATAAAAACGAATCCATGAATATGCCAAAGTGCCAGGATGTTTAATGGGGAACAATATATTTTTTAAATCTCCCTTAATTAATAAAATGCCTGGAGACAGGCAAAAAATCATTAAACAATATTATCTAGATCGCTCTTATGGTACAGATGTCATATTCGCCCCATATTGGCGCGAGTTTTTTCGGTTGCCAATTTGGCGAAAATATCAACAGCATAAACAACATAATCCGGGTTACCACATCAAGCAAAATAACGACACTTTGGCGCAAGTTAAGTACCTGTTGCCTATATGATATTGGCGACAGAAAAAAATTGCGCCAATATGGGGCGAATATGACATCTGTACCGCTCTTATTAACATAATCGCTCGCATAATCGCATAAACTAATCATAATAACATCCCTCGTATTAATCTAGATAACGCTCTTATTAACAATAGATGCAACTGCAGGACAATTGTTTTCCTTAATCACTGTATTTCATTGCCATAACAAAAACAATTGAGGTTTTGGGGTGCTAAGCTTTAGTTTTGCATCTATAATTTTTAACCCCTATTTTCTAAAATGTGGAAAATTAGCCTAAGAAAGGACAAACATATTGGAAATTAACAAAATGATTCGTTAAGTAAAAAATATTTACAGAATCTAGAAATATTTGCTTAATTATAATGCTTTCTTAATATTAAGTTGATATTAAGAAAGCATTATAATTTTAAAAGGAAATAATTTAGTTTTCTTATCAGATGGGATGAATCAAGACAGTACGCATGATTTTATTTCTAGGGGGTTGGGGTAGGGGGATTATCTAGATAAAAACGGAATTTTTTTTCTTGAAGGGAGGGGGGGGGGGGGGGGGTACCTCTTTATCTTCTGGGTATGCCCCTGAAATGAAGTAAATCTTTGGAATACCAGCAAACCTTTAAAATTTTCTTTTACTTTAAAGACATGTGAACATTCCACTTGAAGAAGTGAACAACAAATTAATTGCTCTCGTAACTGTAATCTGAAGAAATTTTACTGAATAATTAAAAATATGTAATTTAACATTCACCAGGGTTGGCTTTTTACCGGTAAAAACCTAAGGATACAATATACTCTACTAGTCATTAAACTATATTAACCCCTTGGGGACGAGCGACACGTATACGTGCCGCTTGAAGCACTCAGAATCCTTGTTTTTCCTCACCAGTAAAATTTTACTGTAAAATTTGCCTTATTTAATCAGTGCATTTTCTCGATTCAATAAGACACAAATTTCTGTTTTTAAAAAACGGTGACAAAGGATTAAAAATTTCGTAAAAGGCTCCCGTCCCGAAGGGGTTAAATACTATTGATTGAAGCTGTATTTTCATGTAACTGATGCGAAATAAAGAATTAATTCTCTAAAGCTACTGGTATAGTACTTTAATCATAGAAATTTTACCATATTTTCTATTCCCCATCTATATAGAACAACAGATGTTCAGTATCGGTTTCGCAAAGCATAGTTTCCATTTCACTTGTACTCTTATATGATTGTTTATGGATGTACAGCACATTGGATGATCTTATTGGCAGAAGATAAAGCTCCAATATCCATTACTAAACATGTTGATATACAGAAGTATTTCCAAAATCATCTGATAAGTGAAACACCAGTTGCCAAGCGAAGTATGATGGAATAACCATAGAATGTATCTCCACATTTATTAAGAATAGTCCTGCATTGCTTAATATTTGCAAAAATCATGTAAAAGATATTGATATTAGAATTCAAAGATTAGTGAATGACTAATTTATTTCAACAAGTGAAGGATCTATTTCAACAGCTACAACCAGTTGCCAAAGCCTTAAATATTTGTCAGAGCAGACGCTTGTTCTGAATGGCTGAAATTAGTACATTGTTTTGAATTAATTCCATATAAAGATCTTTTTAAAAAACAAACTGATTTGGCTTTAGAACCCTTTCTGTTTTTAGCATGTATGACAGATCCAATGCACAAAAATCAAGATCTATTAAGTGAAACACAAAAGGAAAAGGAATGGCATATAGATTTTATGCCAAATTCTCTTTCACTCCTGTTGGCATATGAAGTTGAAGGATAACCATTTCCAAGAAGTTTCTTTAAAACAAAAGATGTAAAAGCCAAAGTTCGGTGGAAAGCACTAAATAACAAAGAAATGAATCCCGAATTCATACATTTAATGTTGAATTTTCACTCCATACCTTATAGTTCTTCATCCATAGAGCTAATTTTTTCGAACTTTTCACATATCCATCCACAGTAAATTAAGAAATAGACTAGGGTGTACAGAAAGCTACAAAGCTTTTTATAAAATGCTAAAAGACTCCAAGGGTAAACTGTACTAACATTTGTACAAACTATATTATGTGATAATATTTGTAAGCGTTTGGTTTTTATTAAAATGATTAAGTTTTTTAAATGTGATAAAAGTGCTCTTATAATTTTCCATTTCCTTTCAGTAAAAATTAGTAAACTAGTCTCCATTAAGATAACTATAATAAATAAATATTGTAATGTGCATTCTCATAATGATAGTTATAATAAGCATTAGGTTTTAATAATGATAAATGTACAATAATATATTAAAATTTTGAATTCTTCTAGGTGGTAAACATTGATGAATGTCAACTGAGCTTTTTATATTCCTTAAAACCCGCTATTTTCATATAACATTCTTTTACTTACCTAATCAGAAACTAAATTAGGTGAATATTGTTGTATGGAAATAGTGGTATTAAATACCCAGAAAACTTTGACTCCTGGGAAAATGAAAAATTGGAAGATAAATTTTCATAAAAGTGACAAAAAACAGTCAAACTCATAAGTTTTTCAAAGGTGGTAAAAACATGTTTTTCCAAAGACTGTAAAAACCATCAGACAGTAAATACCGTCCAACCCTGACATTCACAGGCTTCAATTTGAGTTTCAGTCACAGTGTGCATAATACACAACTAGCATGTTAGAGTTAAAATCACCTGCTTAACACAGTAAAGTTTGTAAGAAGTAGCATGCTTGTTTAGGATCAGTCTTCCTGATAGTTCACTTATCTGAAATGAAAATAAATAATTATTCATTTATCTTTTCATTGATATTTTTTTAAGCTTAGTCTGATACTTTTTCCAACTGCTGATTTCTAGAGCTGAATTATTTCAACATTTACGATTATATATATATTTTTTTTCCGTATTTTATATTCATTGTCTGAACATCAGAGTAGGTATGGCGTAAACTACTTGCCTATTACTTTTAATGTCATGCGTGAACATTCCTCGCCGATCACAAAATCTCATGTTATCTATGGAAATATTAATTAGGTGGTTACCTAATATAAATATAGAAATACAATTTAAATCATCAGAAAGCAGATGTCAAATGCAGAAATGCATTTTCAAAAATTATTTTCCCACATTTAATTACTTTTAAGAACATGATACATTTTGAAAAAATGCCCAAGTGAAATTTTTTATTAATTTTTTTAATTTTGCTCAAATAAATTTTGAAGCTTAACATGTTTTTTTAGAATATCATAAAAAGAATAGGTGGTTAATCCACCGGGCTCATATGGTAAAGAAAACAAGTAAATGGCTTCTGAATAAAGATTGCTGATATTAAAAATAAACTATTTATTTAAGTATCATCATAAAATATGAACAGAACAAGCTACCCTGCAACGGCATAAAATGAATAAATTTATAACATCATGCAGCACTCAGAGTAACCTAAACAAAAAGAGCAAGCAGAAACAGATCAGCTCTGCAGAAGTATTTATCAGTACTAGAAACAATTTAAATCATGGCAAGTCTCAGCATCCAATCAGGAACGGCACGTGACGATGATGCAATACGTACATACTAAAAATACACTTCCTACAACCGAAAGTTACGTCTACAAATAGAAGGGAACTAGAAAAATGTGTGTTTAATTACATTAAGAGGCATCGGCGATAGCACAATTGTGATCGATGTGCTAAAACTGAAAAATAAAGTTTACATCTCAGTGACACGAGACCTAAGAAAGAAATAGGTAAAGATAAACTTTCACAACAGAATACTTAGAACATACGAAAATTTTTTAAAATGCACTATGTCTGCCCTTAATTTTCTAATGGTGAAAACTGTATTTCTAAACTTATATTAGGTAATGAATAAAGCGAACTCCCATGAGTGCAGTCTTTCAAGGGAGGTCATTTTCTGTCTGCATTAAATGGTGAAAAACTGTGTGAATGGTATAAAACAACCCCTTGCATTGAACAAATTGAATTCCATTTTGGCAGAAATTAAAAGATTGCCAACTTTAAGCTAAAAGAAACAACCTTTCTTTAATTTAGTAATTTTTGTAAAACAGTAAGTTAATAACAATTTGTTCATACAAAAGAATAAGTTAATAAGGACAAGCAAATTATGCAAAGAAACTGCTGTATTTACATAATTTAACTTTTAAAGAAATCTATATTTTTTTGTGATAGTTGATCAAAGGATATTTTTACCTCATCATTTTCCAATTTTGCAATACACTAAAAAATTTGATCTGTTACATCACATTTTGACTAGTAATATCGGCGAAAGCTTTTTTAATCCCTCGAGTTATTATTGGTGGTGGAATGTTTTCATTCTTTTTTAAATTGTCACTGACAATTTATTGATCTCACAATGATCAAAGTTTCACCAAAAGTGACTTTCGAAGAAATAATATACAAAATCAAATTTGATTTTGTCTGCTTGATTGTGAAAAAATTATCTGCATTGTTCTGATACATTACACAATGTCTTTAACATTGCAAATATAAATTGTACTCATGAACTAAATTGGTCTCAAACCGGAAGTACGTCATAAGCAGAGACACATTAACAAGAATCTACTGTAATCACTTAATTTTTTTTATAGGTTAGAATGGGATTTCGTGTACAGAAAAGGGAAAACCTGTATCAGTAAAGCATGTTCTTAATAAAATTTTATAGTATAATAATAAAAATATCAATATTATTAACTGATAAGTCAACATTTAGGCACAAAAATAAAAGATGGGCTCAGCTGCTTTAACACTCTGCCCCTCCTCCCCCCTCTCTATAATATATGAAACAGTTAATACAATAACCAAAAAAAGTCAAGTAAAGAAATTTAAAAACAACTCTGGCTATAATATTATACATATTAACTGTTCCATGTATAATAAGAAGGATTTGAACTCAATTAGGAGATATGGAAATCTACTGATTAATTTTATTTTCTTCTGAATATTCAAACAATGGCATAATATTTGCTGCAAAACAAGTTATATTGTCATTGTAATAATAAAAGAAGGCTATTCAAAGCAGTTTTTATAATGCTATTTTAAAAGAAATAAATGTTAATAATTTTTAAGTTTTTATTATATAAGACGAACATTATTTTAAAGGTACAGTCGAACTCGCTTATAACAAGCCCTGATTTAATGAGAACCTGGATTTAACGAGGAAATCATAAATAATTGGTTTGTACAATGTTACGTCTATGGGAGCATAACTCGCTTTTAACGAGCAAACCCCGGTAATAGCAAGCAATATTTTTGTGATTCATAAAATTTCTATTGACTTCCATCTCTCCATCTCAGATAAACGTTTCTTGGAAAAATTCCTTTAACATTCCGAAGTTAACTGCAATTGAGTGCGTAGAAAAACTTCAAACAGTTTTCGAAGCCAGACATCCAAATGACGATGTTTTTCGGGCCACGAGTCTTCTCCAAAGAACAATAACACAAGAAAGAGACAATAAGACAGTTCAAAGCAAATTAATCAACTACTTTTGTACTGTACAGAAATGAAAAATAAATGAAGTATGTATAATAAAGTCAGTATGCATGAATTTTTGTAATTTTTTACGAACCCGTTTTTACGAGCACCCAGTTATAATGAGCAAATATCACGGTCCCTTTGCGCTCGCTAAAAGCGAGTAACAATCATGTAGAAAGCAAACTAATTTTTTGCTATTTATGTTTCAGGTAACTGAGCAAAGAAGATGGAGCAAAAGTCACAGCAAAGTTCGAAGTCATCTGGTGCAAACACATCAGAGTCAGAAGGCATAACTACCTAGCAACTTTTTCTTCCAGTGTTGGGCAAAAGAAAAAGTTTACAAGATTCATTTTAATTAAATGAATCTTGTAAACTCTTTATTTTGCTCAACAGTAAATTTGATAAAGAAAATTTGTGATGTTTGGAAGATAATTTCCAAGATTTCTAAAGACAAGCTGTGGATAATGTACCAATATATTTCCAGTATTGTATTGATAATGCTGGTCCTTTTGTTAAATTCTAAAGATCATTTGCAATGGTAATATGGGGCCGTAAGCTACCAAGGCCAAATACATGTTAAATTTGCATACCTACTGCATTTGATACAATTTAAAATATCTATTAACTTATCAAACACTGTACAGATGATTCACATACTTTTAAGAAGCAATTATAAAAGGGAGACCTTACTGAATATAAATTTATATATATACATACACCTGCTTTTAGATCTTGAAATATTTAAGTTCATGCAACAATTGAGGAATAATTTTATATATATATATATATATTTTTTTTTATTATACACCTATTTTTAGATCTTAAAATATTCAAGTTCATGCATCGATTGATAAGTATATTATACTTATCATTTATAAAACAACATCTTTTTCATCTAAATGTATGCATACTTGTTTGCTATATTCACAGTGAAAAATATAAATATATCCCTCACAAATATGTTTTACATCATTTATTTAATACATTGTTTAAGCCGATTTTCACTTTTAAAAAGACTAATACTACTGGAATTTTACTTTTTTGCATTATTTAAATCTCTACAATTATTTTTTAGTATGCATTAAAGAGCTAAGGAAAGATTTGCTTTCTAAATTATAGTACAAACCCACAAATCCAAACTAATTGAGATCTATTTGGATTACCAAAATTTCAGATAATAAATTTTGATAAAAATAGAGGAAAAAAGACAAAAAAGGTTGGAAATTATCAGTTAGCAATGTTTTGTTCTATTCTTTTCTTTTAAAATAATATAATAATACACATGCAAAAAGCATTTTTAGTTTTAAATGCTAATTTCTTTTTTGACCGGGCTCATTTCCTCTGTTTTTCTTAAATAAATTTAGATAAATTTCAGTTCCGATTATCTAGACTTTTGGACTAATGGGGTTCTACTATATATTCCACTTTACAGTAAAATGTCTATAACGGACACTCCTGAATAACCGACAGTTTTTTAATCCCCAACATCTACATATTTATATGTTTTTACCTCTGAAAATCGGAACCTCCAAATGGCAGACAAATTCCGTGCTCCCAGGTGTCCGCTATTCAGAGATTTTACTGTGTTTAGATTTATTTATTTCTCATTATGTAGTAAATTTTCAATTTCACATAATGATTAACATGTACAAAAGTTCTAATTGTTTATAAAAATAATCTTTTCAATCTTCCATCAAACTGCTTTACAAAATACAGATATAGTTTACAGTATTCCTTGTAAAGATTGTGATTGTTTAGATTGGTGAAACTGGGTGATCATGCAACATCTGCTTAGAAGAGCATAAACGTCATTACAAATCTCGTAATTTACAATCGGAACTTGTTAATCATTCAATAGATACCGATCCCATTCCAAATTACAAAAATATTAAAACAATTAAATCTAACTGTCATAATTACTAGTTGGATGTACAAGTCCCAAAACTTTCTTCTATCTCATATATCTCAAATGTCTATATCAATATTTCAAATGCAGTTACATTTGTTATCCCTTCAATATTATTAGTTCAATATTATACCAACTTTTACTTTCATCTTAAATTTCTGCTTCAGTCAATTAATCGGAATAAAAACGAGTTAATCTCTATCATGATGTTTATTAAAATCAATAGTTTTTCGCTATTCTGTTGTACATCAACTTGTTGTTAAACCGTCTGTTTGCGAATAGCCGATTTAGCAGGATGCGAAGTTCCCGTTGCTGCACGTGCCGCCGATGTACAATAGAACTACGATAAATCGAGAAAATTATACAAAAATCACTATTACAGCGCACACTTCCAATGGAATATTTCAAAATTAAAGGAGTACCTTCTGACCATAGCTAAAAACATACACAAAAAATTTAGTTCAATTCTATGGATAACTTCAAACACTTTTCGATGGTACAATAATGAAAATCACACAAAAATCGGTATTACAGTGTCCCATTCCGGCAGAATATTTCCAAATTAAAGGAGGACCTGCTGGCCGTAACCAAAAATATATACAAAAAATTTGGTTCAATTCTATGCATAACTTCATACACTTTTCGATGGTACAATGGCGACACACAGACATTTTGTATAAACATATTTTTAGTGATATCTGAGCCCTAAAACGTATAAATCCGTCGAAAACCGGAAGTCGGAAAAAATTTTGATTACAATACTTTCTTCTATTGAAGATAGTAATAAAAGTAGAATTTCTCTGAAAGATTACAGAAATCCCTCTTAAGGCTGTTTTCAAATCCAAACGGTCTACTTTCTGACATATTCTTTAATTCATTTTTGTTCGGTAATGCAAGAAATCAGCGTGTGTTATTATTTGGAAACTCTGTACTTGAAAGATGTTTTCCATTTTTTGGTAAACGCAAAGGATCATTCAGAAAATACTGTCACAGTTGGTGCTCTTAACCAAATTTCAAATGCAAGAAAGGAGAAAAACTGGTGGTCAATCGACCCAAAATCACTTATAACTCAATAAGTAAAGAAGGGAAAACTCATTCAATTTTAATCCATTTCAATAAACAATCCTGCCAATTTTATGCATTTATATTTATTGAGCAGGGAATTTGAGAACAACCTTAAACAAAGCATATACAATTCCACAAGAACATGTGGTCCTACTGTTACATATTCTCCCTGGAGATTTAACATTTAAAATGCATTATTTTTAACATGAACATGTCTAAACAGCAGCTTTGGTTTTCGATTAGCATTTGTATAGATGTAGAGCTTGAAACATCTACAGTTATTGATTTTATTATGTGTTTTTTAGTTTTATTAAATGTCTTTTAACTTTAAATTTGGATTCTCAGACATGATAGATTTAGTTGTCTGAATTCTTTTCGTATGTCTGTTAAATATAAAGCAAGATTTTAAAAATATAAACACATTAATTCTGAGTGCATAAGCATTAAAGCTTTACCATTCACCACTAACTAATGGTGACATTTACATGTTTGCAAGTAATTAGGAACATTCTTTTCAGGCTACAATGGGATGGATTTTTTTTTTGGGGGGGGGGGGGGGGGATATATAAAAATACGAGCAATAGTGTATGATTGTTTAATAGATCGTTAGAAATTTATTTTGTTTCAATCTTTTTTTTTTCTCTGTAAACAGCATTAAAATTGCGATTTTATTTAACCATTTCATTTCTTAACTAAATACATATTCCCCCCCCCCCTCCCCAAGAGCTTTCATATATGTAATCATGTAAGTGATCGATAATATTGAAATTTTTACATGATTATGTATGAAATAGTCAGTACTTTTATGTTATTCAAGTGCAAATCTTGCCAATAGCATTTTTTATTTCTTTTTACAGATTTTTCTCCCTTTAGTGTGTAAATTAGAAACAATACTTTGATTTTGAAAGAAAATGTTTATGCTAATATTTAATATTATTACTTAATATTTTAAATGAAATTAGTCAAAGGCATGTATTTTAAATAAATGCATGTATTTAAAATGAGAGTTATGCTTTTTAAATGAAACAAGTAAAAATTTTATATTTTAAATTAAATGAATGCAATACAAATGACGGCAATGAGAACAATATTTGGCAATTAATCATCTGCACCTGGCTAACATAAAAGTACCAAATATTCTTTAAAAAGAATTTCAATTCTGCAGGAGAATTGGTATTTTCTGTAGAAATTGAAGTGAGTTGTGTACACCAATGCAATAGCTTTTATCTAGAAACCAGAGAATTTTGACTCATGCAGACCACTAATGTACAGTCAAAACTGCAATCAGACTTCATATAGTAAAAGCTGCTAAGTTGTTTTCTTGTTTGTTTGCTCAAAGTATTGAATAATTAATTATAAACAGTTCTGAATATTGAAAAACTAGATAAGCAAATTGATTGTTTTTTTTTTTTTTTTACAGAATTTTTTATGTGAAAAAGCCATGGGTGAAGCCAGTTTTGGAAAAAAAAAAAAAAAAAATATGTGATCACATGTCTGAGGATAAAATCCGATCAGTGGTTTAAAAAAAATAAAAAATTTCCCATAAATTTGCTATCAAAAGTTCAGAACTAAAATGGCTTTCTTAAATGATTTTTTTTAATGTTAATAATGCTTAAATTTAACTGTCTCCTTAAAAAACTGTCTTACCACAGTCGGATTCTAACCTATCCAGTCAATCTTTTTTTCTCTCTCACACACATGCATGCAATTTTTAATAAAACGTTTTTCCAGATAGAGATCTCCACCTTATTTAATCACAGAATTTTGCAATTAAATAAGGCAAATATTGCAATTTTAAATAATGGTATTAAAAAATAAACACTGATAAAATTCAACAAAGATAAACAGACAAGGATAGTTAATTACTTGATCAAATACTAACATTTCTAAGTTTTTACTTTACTTTATTATAGCCTTATTTCATAGAAAAATGAAGAATAAATATATACAACTATTATATATGTTTCATATCTTAAATAATTTATATAAACTGTATTTCAGTAATGATCATCATAACAAATATAAATCATTTAATTTATATTTTTCATCTATTATAAATACTATACATTTTAGTATCACAATGTGATATATAATAATAAAAGTTATTTCAACTGAAATTAAGCCTACTAAAATCAAAACATATTTCATGACAGGTTTTAACAAAGTTGGGTGATATTTATAACCAAAGCACATTTGTTATAAGGAATATAAACATGTTATATAAACTGCAAATGCAGATGAAATAAAAATAAATTGACAAATTCTCAATACCAAGTATTGGTATTTGGATAATAATGTATAAATAAAAAGGTGCATACTAATTTAAGCTTTTGTTCTATTTTGACATGATAAAAATGCCTGAAAATATTTCACTTCAGACATCTTCAAAATATATTGTTTTACTTTAATACATTTTCAAAGATAAAATTAATAACAAGCTGCAGTACATAGAAGAAAGCACACTTGTTATGGAATATATATACAGTCGAACCTTGTTATCCCAACACTCTAATGACAAAAAAAAAAAAAAAAAAAAAAAGTGTCGTCATAAACAGAGTGTCGCGGTAACCGGAGTTGGAGGAAAATATGTTTGTAAAAAGCTGTATTTTTAATTAATTTAAGACAATTTTAAATTCATAACTGTTCTTGCAGTTTTAAGCAATAAAACATTATTATTAAACAAAAATAAACACAAAAACAAAATTGAAAACAATGAGAATCAGACTTGTTTTTTTATTGTTACAAGAAATATTGATGAATTAAGGTTTACTTATCCCTAGATGTGCTTCCCACAATTATTTTTTTCCATATTATGCAATGCAATGCTTCGGTTTTAGTCGGATGAAAAACGCTGTGTAATCTCAAGAAAGGTCTGACCAGAACAAAAAGACTGCGAGTAGACTGATATATCTATCTGGAGCTTAAGTGGTTTATTCATAGTGTGCGGGTTCATTTATTCAGATCAAGGATTGAAATAAAATTTCTCATTGATCTCGATGGGTATTTTGGACACTTTTGTGAAAAGTTTGGCTAAGACATTCCTTGCCACTTAATTTCCGTGCTTATAAGATGGGTTATGAAAAATGGACAATTTTCCTAAACCATCGGAATATCCAGAGTTGAAAATTATTCAACGACCAACAAAATCCAGAGTTTATTTACATTAAAATCATATACAGAAAATCGGGACTTTGAAAAACTGACATGATAAGCGGAGTGAAGTGAAAACCGGGTGTTGGGATAACGAGGTCTGACTGTACCTATAAAAAGACTGCAAATTCAGATGAAATAAAAAGATTTTGACAAATTCTCAACATGCATTATTGGTATTTGGATAAGAAAGTATATATAAAAAAGGTGCTTTCTAATTAAAGCTGTTTTTTCATTTTATCATAATTAAAAGCTATACATAAATGCATGTGATATATATCTGAATACATTTCAAATCAGACATTCAAAATATTATTTTACTTCATTAAATTTTCAAAAGATAAAATTAATTAGAAGTTGCAACACATAACTATACAAGTTTTTAAGTAGCTTCATTATACAAGATATAATGAAATAGGATATTTATAGCAAAGTAAATTTATTATGGAATACAGTCGAACCCCGATTTCACGAATTGTTCAGGACTAGCAACTTTGTTCGTTAAATCGAGATTATTCGTTAAATCGGAATAGTCAAAGGAATTTCTTTTATACAATAGAACAAGTTGAAAAAAGAATATAAATTAAAAGAACAATGCTCACTTAATGATGTTAAATATTTGTTGCTTTAAGGAAATACAGTGTATAAATATTTTTTTTTTATTATTATTATTTACGACTATATATCACAAGTACTGTAATTAAAAAAAAATATCATTTATTCAGATTTTATAGATAAATCATTTTTTAGAGAAGAAATGTTTTATAATTTTTTGTATGCTTTTTTCGTTTTTGTATTTTAACCCCCCTCACTGACAAGCCCATGTTAATACGTTCACTAAGCTCCAGGTTTCACTGCAATACAAGCAATATTTAAAGTAATATAATTCTATTGATTTAATGTATTTTTAATACATTGAACAATGATTAATACTTCTAAGGATTGCATTCATATTCGTTATTAAGTTTTTTTTATAAAATGTTCAAAGAATCTTTTTTTTTAGCATTTAAAACAAAATGCAGTAAAAACAACATTACAATTTTGCCCTTTTCCAAGACAGCCAGAGGGTTAAACATCGTTATTGATTTTTTCCAAAGCTATGAAAATAGTGCCATCAACCTCATGAGCAGTCAAATACAGTTTCAGAGTTTCCAAACTGCGAGCTGCTTCATTTCTTTTTTATCTCCTTCATCAGATACACTACTACTGTTATTAATAACCTCGCTGCAATATACAATTTGCATGAAAGGTAGTTCTGCACCAAAAGATACATATTCATAAAATTGACAATTAGGGACATTGAAAATTTTTGATAAATATTAGAAAATTTCTTCAATTTTTAATTTTTTTGACATCGAAAGTTATTTGTTAAATCAAGATTATAAATTCTTTAAATCGAAGCATTTTTGTTCCATTTTCATACGGAACATAAAAAAATTGCTAAATCGAGAAATTCGCTAAATTGCAATTCATTAAATCGGGGCCCGACTGTATATATAAATAGAAAGACTGTAAATTTAGATGAAATAAATTGTCACAAATTCTCAAAATGATGTATTCCTATTTGGATAACAGTATATAAATTCAAAGTTCATACAAAAGAAAGCATTTTTAAAATATTCTTTATCATGAATAGTAAACTATACTTAAATGCAAGAGATAAATAAATCCAAAGCTATTTCATATCTTCAAAATATGATATTATTTTACTCCAATAAATTTTCATAGATAAAATTCTAAGAAACTGTGATACATAACTATACATCTTTAAGTAACTTCATTACAGAAAACATGAAGTAATAACAGTATTAACAGGAAAATTCATTTTCAAAAACTGAACTGAATATGACAAACATTTAGAGCAAGTCAACCTTTACAACACTGTTATTTACAGAACAGGTTAAAAATATTGAAAGTATTTTAAAATTTATAAAACAGCTGATCAACTGCAGGGAAACTCAAGAGTTAACTCCCAAATTCTTGCTTAACTGCCTCTGCGATTTCTTCATCAACAGAACCAATAGTGTCAACATCACTACTTTCTGCATCTCCAGCAATTTCTTCCATATCAGTAAAGTCCTTCTTGGGTCTTTTCCATCCTTTGGGGTAATCCGCAGAAGAAAGGGATTCTTCACTTGAGTCTGAAGAATTACTACTATTACTTTCTTTTTCGGATTCTTCACTACACGCTTCTTCAACTTCTCGGTCCATATCTTCAATGTCATCTCGTGATAGAGAGAGACCAGCTTCGACAAAGATCCTCTCAGAAAACTCCTCCTCCTGAACCTTTTTACGGCTTTTCCTCTTTTTTTCACTGTGAGGTCGTTTGGACCCAAGCCATCCTTTCAAAGACTTTCCCGTCAATGGATCATAGAAAGAATTTTCAACACTGCCTTCAAACTGTTTACTTCCTTCTAAAAAAAGAGGTGGAACATCTTTTTTTAACGTAAATAGTCTTTCATCAGCTCGTTCCCATCTCTCTGCACAGCAAAACAACCAATCTAGGCCAACTATAAATATACCTTCATGTCTCTTTGCAGCATTTACTTTTGCAGTGCCAAGTTTAGATGCAACTACATGAGTAGTTCTGTTTTCAGATTCATCCTCTAACACTAGATCTAGAGACACACGTGCACCTAATGACTCAGCAAGAGTCCAAAAGCGACTAGTTTCAGGATGGAGATTGGTTGGGATCACACTACTGAATACAATGTTACAATCTTTAAGAACTTTGCGCTTGACTTCAGGAACTATGACTTTCAAATCAGGAATACCCTTTTTACCTTCTGCTTTCATTTTGTGATATATTTTATAATATTCTTTATGAATATTTTGTAAAATTTCTTCAAGGTACAATAAATAATCATCAGGAGGGGAAAATTCAATATCAAATTTCACTTTGTTGTTCTCTGGCGATTTTACAGCAGAAGATTCTTTAGGTTTCTTTTCTGTTTCTTCACTATCTACAGGGGCAGATTCCTTCTTACATCCATTATTCTTTTCAGAGTTTTCATCTTTAATAGAACCATTTTTAGCAGTGACACTATTACTTACTTGATTACTCTGTTCCAACTCTGTAATTTCTTTACCATCCTCAGAATTTTTCTCATTATGTAAATCAGACTTACTACTACCTGCAGGCTCTGTAGCCGTTGAAGTCTCGGCATTTACTCCAGATACATTATTCATGTTAGAGCCTGGTGCCACAAATGGAGGTGCATTGATATCACCAGTATGTTGAAAATAGCAGTATGGTTTAACATGCACAACATTTGGTGCAAAATTCCAGACATCTTCCCTATCATCAATGATACAAACCATATCATCTCCTCGGGGAAATAATGCCCTACAAAAAAAAAAAATAAATAAAAAATAAATAAATAAATAAATAAATAAAAATCTTGTTGAACAATTATTATTATATTTTCATAAAAATTTACAACTATATAAAAATGATAAAATTATACTCCTTTTATCCTAATAATACAAAGTTTCCATCAAGATAAATAAGCTAAAATTTTAAGCTTTTTAAGCTTCTACTGCTCACTGCAACTACAAAGTTTCAATTCTCTTTCAAAATTTTTTAGTAACTCTACTACTTTAACAGGAAAGAAGTCTGAGAAATATTTTGTTAATTAGTTGCTCTCTCTTTTTTTTAAGGACAAAATAAAATAAAAATGGTTATTCAAATAATGTTATTTTAGTGTGTACAGTTAAAAAATATGGCTCCATATGAGATAAAAAATAAGTAATTTTGCATTTATTTTTGGTGAAAAATGGAAGAAGAGTTATTTAGAACTCATTCACGCTTCATTTAAAATTTCTCTCAGTAACTTACATATACGGGTAGTTGAAGACTCATTAAGGTGACTCTTCACTCACTTAAAAACATCGGTTCGCTAATGTTAAACCTATAGGCCTGTTGTTTTCGAATTTCTCGTTTAAATTTGAATACAGTGAAACCCACATTTTACGTCTCCCGGATCTATGTTTTTCTTGACTTATACTTTTTTTCATCAGGTCCCAGTTTTCCCGTATAATTGTAACGTTAATTTAACCCGGATCGTAAGTTTGTTATTTATGGAATTTCCTGCATTTTATGTTTTCGCTGGAAAGTAAAAAAAGGAAAAAATGTTCTAAAATAAGCAATAATTTTTTCTTTTGTGCTTTTTTAAAGCTAATCCACGTTATTGAAAGTTATGTAATCTATGAAAACAGAAACGCATTCTACAGTCTTCTAAAACTGGTTCCCCTCCCCCTCCTTTGTTGAACACCTGCTGCCACGGACTGCTCCCTTCTCTCCCCCAGACAGCTGGCGGGGGAGCAAAGTACAGAAACAACACGCTTTATTAATGTAGGAATGAGATGGGCAGGGGAAGAGATACTCCAGTTACCAATCAGATGGGGTGGCTCATTTCTTTCATCGGGGAGGGAAAGGGGTCCTTACCCTTCTTCACGTTTTCATATTCAGTTGCTGTTTAGCAAGCGATGGTCGCATTTCTAACCTTTTTGTGCCAAAATGACGAGTATAAAATGCAAAAACTTTTCTGTTGCTGAGAAAGTCGAAATTGTTAATCAATTTAATGAATTTCACAGAACCAAAGTAGCGTTTGCTCAGTCGCAAGGATTTCCTGTGACAGCCCTGCAATCCATACTACAGAAAAAAGAATACATTAAAAAAAAACATCGAGAAAGTAGGATAAATAAATGCTAAGAAACGGGGAACCAGGGGTGCAGAATATGTCCAATCTGGCGATCTAGGATCGGGGGGAAATTTTAACCATCTGGGGAAATATTGCAGAAACATATACAATTGATTTCGATTTTAACAACGAATTCCACAATTCCCGAGATAGAAAAATTTCACTACAAATAAAAAGATCCGTATGGCGACCTTCACAAAATCGATCTCAGAATAATATGTACCATATACCAAAGGTGATTCTATTCCAAATTTTCCGAAAATTTAAGGCATTCGGTTCTGAAATTTTTTTTTAAATCGGTCATCAATCTGAAAATTCGAACATAAATATGCCGCAAATTTTGTCCAAGAACTACAGATAAACGCGAATTTAGTCACAACATCACAAAATAACCACAAATTTCATCAAAAGACTGCAAAATAACCGCAAATTTCGTCAAAAGATTGCGAAAGAACCGCAAGTTTCGTCAAAAGATCGTGAAATAACCGCAAGTTTCGTCAGAACATCGCAAAAACGTAAATTGCGTCAAAAGATTACGAAACAACCAAAAATTTCACCAAAAGATCGCAAAACAATCGCAAATCAAGGGCGGATCTGGAGAGTCCTCAAGGGGGGGGGGGGCGATTTTAGAAATTTGGAAACTCCAATCTGATGCGCGGATCGGGGCTAATTTTTTCACTGCGGGTCGTGTTACTTTTAGTTTTTGCTGTGGGTCGGGTTTGGGTCCGGTTGACTTCTATTTTTTGCTGCTGGTTGGATTAACTTATACTTTTTTGCTGTGGGTGGCGTTTGGGTCTGGTTGATTTCTATTTTTTGCTGTGGGTGGCGTTTGGGTCTGGTTGATTTCTATTTTTTGAGGTGGGTGGCGTTTGGGTCTGGTTGATTTCTATTTTTTGCTGTGGGTCGGGTTAACTTCTACTTTTTGCTATGGGACGGGTTAACTTCTACTTTTTCGATGCGGGTCGGGTTTGGCCCGGTTGACTTCTACTTTTCTGCTACAGGTCGGGTTGACTTTTACTTTTTAGCTGCACCTAACGCGTTGGGTTTGGGGCAGATTGATATACATTATATCCGGTTTGGGTCAGTTTCGGTCAGTCTACTGCAACTTGCGAGAAGGGTTCGGGTCGAGCCGTTTTCTTTAAAAAGAAAGTAAGTATTTTTGAAGATAAAAACTATATGCAGTAAAATCTCCATAACAGACACGTCCAAATAATTATTTAGGAATACGTTTTAATCTCCAGAATTATGTAAAAAATACTAATTTGGTATAAGACTGCTTGCCTGTTTATATCTAAGGTGAGTTGTAATTCAGTAAAGAATGCTTTGAAACTTATTAAAAAACATTCCGGGTGTCCTTAAATGGATTTTAAAATTTAGTACTTTTCGTATGGTGACAGCTATTTTAAAAAATCTTGCAGGAGGGTTATGTAAGATGTCATGAGACATTTTACTGTGATTCTTGATTTTACTGTATAATAGCAGCGATAGATGGCGCTGTAAACAATGGTCGTTAAGCCTACCTCCTCCGGGAACCGATTTAGCGCCTCTTGCTTCCAGCACCATCTTCGTTGCTATTTTAAACTAAAATCAAGAATAGCAGTTAAAAAAATTATCAGGGGTAGAGTAAAAGAAAAAAAAAAATCTGAAATTCAAAGAAATTTTTCTGAAAGGTTTCAGCAGATGAGGAGATTCCCTTCTGGCACTAATTATTTTTGTTGCAGGTCGGGTTAGCTGTTTTGGATTCGGATCGAATTCAGGCTATTCCTGCAAGCTGGGTTTGGGTTTTGTTTTTTTTTTTCAAAAATTAGTTCAGTATATTATTTCAAGTTAAAAATTATACCTATAATAATAAACGTATGTAAGTGTGCTGTTTTCTAAAGAGACCACTGCCTTTTCCCCACGACTCTTTGATGAAATTCGCTCGTCTTCGACCCTTTGATGAAATTTGCGTTTCTTCTGCAACCCTTTGACGAAATTAGTGTAATTTTGCAGACCTTTGGTAAAATTCGCGTTTTTTTCCCGTGACCCTTCTACAAAATTCGCGTTTTTTCAGCGATCCTTTGACTAAATTCGCATTTTTAAAGCGATTCTTTGACTAAATTCATTTTTTTTTCCACGATTCTATGAAGGAATTCGTGTTTTCTCCACGATCCTTTGACGAAATTCACGGGGTTTTTTTTTTCGCGACTATTTGACAAAATTTGCGTTTTCTCCGCGATCCTTTAACGAAATTCGAGTTCTTTTCCGCTTCCTTTTGAAGAAATTCGCGTTTTCTGTGATCATTTGAAGAATTTCGCATGTTTTCCGTGGCTCCCTGACCAAATTCGCGTTTTTTTCTGTGATCATTCGGCGAAATTGAAGTCATTTTCTGCGAACGATGGACGAAATGGATTTTTTATGGAGAACATTTATCAAAATTTGCGATTATTTGTATGTTCGAATTTTCGGATAGGGGAATTTTCTAAATTTTTGGAACCGAATGCCTTAACCCTGAAGCTGCGTATTATTATTATTATTATTATTATTTATTTTTTATCAAAATAGGTTAAAAAATTGCGCATATTTTTTACTACACATTTCAAATCTGCACACATTTTAGAGTAAAATATGTCCCAAAATCTTTGTGAAACAGGTTTTTTTGTAATAGAATTAGATCATAAAAAAAAGATTTGCTGCGGAAATTGCGGGTTGCACAAATTTTGACACTTTACGTTGGTCGTGGAAATCGCGGGTTGCGCAGCGAGAGGGTTAAATTTTCGGAAAATTTGGAATAAAATTACCCCTGTTCCCGACATCTATAACTCTCCTGCAAGTATTTTTTTAACATCTGTCACCATTTGCAATTTATTGAATTTTAAAATCAGTCAGTCCATTTTAGGACACCCGGTATATTCAGTAGTTATGGGATGATGGCTGAAATTAAGCATTTAAAAAAAGTTAAGCTGGCTTCAATATGTCAGTTAGAAGTTTACCTGGGCTGAAGTTATCAGGCCGAAGCCCAGGTCCAACAAAGATAAAAAAATAAAACTATTGGCCCCGCGTGGTATAAAAGCTAAAAAATCAACTCCAACCCTGCCTGCATTTTGCAATTAAAATTATTCATAAAGTACACTTGCTTATGCTCATATTTTATTTTCAGATTATGTTCGAAATTCATGAATACAGAAAAACAACAATATTAATGACTATAACGATGACTATTTAGGCAATTACAGTGCTCAGCAAAAGTTTAGACAATGATCGATTATGCTTCTGTGCTGAGAAGTATGTAACGAATTGTTGTAACTCAGCTGTCATATATTACTGAAGACTTATCTTTCATACACAAACAATAAATTTTAATATATACACTTTACATAATATATAATGACAAAAAAACAAATTTAACATTGTTGCAAAAGTATAGGCAATCTGTCTGTTAACAGAAAAATATCCATAAATTAAAATCGAACTGCACCTACATTGTCTGCTATTAATGCAAAAATGTGACTTTCCATCGAAGAAACTAAATCCTGCATCACTTGGGGGTCTATTTCGTACCAAACACGTTCAACATCTGATCGAAGTTCATTTACAGAGGGGTATTGTTAAAAAATTGCATAAACCGTGTGAAATATGATGCCGCAAAAGTTTTCGATTGGATTCAGATCAGGGCTACACGGGGGTCAGTCGAAAATAGTAATATTTTGAGAGTTAAACCAATTTTTTGATTTGTAAGCAACATGAATATACGCATTATCTTGCTCAAATACATACTTTGGAAGAGGTAAAAGTTCACCAAATGGCTGTAAATTGTTTTCCAATGTATGTATGTAGTCTTACGCAGCTTGGCGACCATTGAGAGATACTTGAGAATTAAAACAAAGTGAGGCCCAAATCATCAACCCTTTAGAGGGCAAAGGACACCTAATTTTAATTCCAAAAGTGACAAGAATATTTAATTAAAATTTTCCTTTTATAATACAGTCGGACCTCTATTTAACGAACCTCTATTTTGCGAACTTTTACTTGGAACCGAGAACATTTTGCAAATTTCTTCTAAAATAACCTCCAAATAGCGAAGTGTATTCTCTATTTAACGAACTTTTCCTTGGGATCTAAATTTTTTTTCTCCCTATTTCTTAAAATATTACTGGACATTTCAAACTTATTCTTTCTTTTAGTACATTTTATGATGATCAATAACCATGAACAGGTCTTACCAGGTATCTAACTCACCGAGAGCAGTAAAATCGTTGTGATTCTTTGCTTTCCATCCAAGACGAGCAAACTCTCAATATCCCCTTTTAACCCTCAATGGAGCTACCCTGTGTGCTTAAACTATAGTTTCCCGTTTTCTAGATTGTTGATCATGATCAATCGTGTCGGTAATTTCGGTTCTTGGAGCTCGAAAATGTCAAAGCAAAAGTGCTTGAGCATTAAAAAAAAATTATTCTTGATGAGGTAGACAAAGGCATTAAGAAAAAGAATACTGCTTTAAAATTTAGTATTCCTCCAAACAGCTTATCAACCATAATAAAAAATCGTGATTTTAATGTAAAATTATTTTTTAATTGAAAATACAATGCATTTCCAGACAATGTTTTGTTTCATTCTTATTTCCCTTGCAGATTTCTTTTTGGTGGGTAAAAATAAGTAAAACAAATAGATATAATTTATAAAAAAAGTGTGACTAATTACCTTTTTTAATTATATTATTTAGTGTTTATGGACTTAAAATGTGTTTTACGTAATTTAAAGTATTTTAAAAGGTGACTCTCTATTTAACGAATTTTCCATATAACGAACTTTTTTTCGGGATTTAGCGACTTCGTTAAATAGAGGTCCGACTGTATACGTGAAAATAAGCAATTTCATATTTTCTAATAACTTCGTTTATAAATTAATTCTGGTATCAGTCCATTATTTCATCAGTTTATAAAAAGAATTACTCCGCGACAGGAAAGGGGTCAATTTGTTGTGAGATTTCAAGGCTGGTTGTTTAATCATTTTCATGTAAACTAATGTACATCTTTCTTTAATGCATCTACGAAATTATCCGTTGACACAGAAAGCTCTGACTCACTTTTAATGCGATTAGCAGTCATTATTTGTCTAGATGCCAGTTTATGGATCCTTCTATAATCTCGTTTTCTGGCCACACGAGTCCTTCCAGATCTATGTTTTGCTTTGAAAGAGTCACCCTTAGACAGTACTTAATAGACAGTCTTCTTTGGCCGATTCGAAGTAGCTGAAATTTCTGCAACAGTCTTCCCTTTCTATTTCAGCTTCCATGCTTTAATTACTTCATCTGACTGAAAATTTCTAGCTTGCGGCATCTTCACTAACTGATGCTCTCGCGATGTGCACTTAAATACTTCATGCATGTGACGACATAAGTTTGAAATATGCGTTTTTCTGTGAACAATTGCCAAAAAATCACAAAAGTGTCTAATTTTTTGCAATATGTAAATTTCACTTTTTTCAGCTAAATTAAATAATATCCTACATTAAAACCGTTATTTCTGTGCTAAAACGTTTAAAATATATTTAAAAATAAGTACAGTCATTTGTATAACCCAAGTGTTCGTATTTTTTATTTAAAGGTTAAAAATCACCAGTGTCTAAACTTTTGCTGAGGACTGTATGTACGTAAACACTACGTAAAAATATGACTTAGGCAATTACATTCAAATAAAAATCCAGTAAGATAATCAGTTTAGAATGAAAGAAACGGTTGATAACAGATAATCATAATTTTAAAGCTCTACAAAGTAAAAAAGTAAATTTAAAAAAATGCATCTCTGTAACTTATCAAATCAAATTAAATTTCTAAAGATTTCGCTAAACAAATGTACAAAACAAATATAATTTTTACGAATGACAAATAAGTAAGATTGCAGACCAACTTGGGCTCGGGAGAAAGAATTTATAGGAACGCACGGGTCATGGTCGGGCCAATAATGCTTATCATACGGGCTGAAACGGACCAAATGTTTAGCTTTTATTCCGGGTCGAGCCCCGACATGGAAATTTTGGCTAGTGCAGGCCTCTAGGAAAAATGGAGTCCAGGCCAGGCTCGATCTGGAGGAAAAAGAAGCCTGGCCCGAAACGAATCTGCAGAAAAAATTAAGATCGGGAACGACCCGACTCTAAAAGAGAAAAGACCTGACCCAGCCCGAGTCTCGTGGATTTAAACTGGCTCGACGCGGGTCGGATCGGACCAACTTGGGCTCGGGAGGAAGAATTTAGAGGAGTGCACGGGTCGTGGTTGGGCCAATAATGCTTATCATATGGGCTGACACGGACCGAATGTTTAGCTTTTATTCCAGGCCGAGCCCCGACCTGGAAATTTTGGCCAGTGCAGACCTCTAGGAAAAATGAAATCCAGGCCAGGGTCGATCTGGAGGAAAAAGAAGTCTGGCCCGACACGAATCTGCAGAAAAAATTAAGATCAGGGCACGACCCAACTCTAAAAGAGAAAAGACCTGACCCAGTCTGAGTCTCGTGGATTTAAAGTGGCGCGACCCGGATCGGGTCGCGCCGGGCTCGAGCTCCGCCCAAAGTCATTTCCCGTGAGGATGCATAATGTCGTTTTACAAATCCTTTATTAGCCCAAGGGGGGGCGATCGTGAGACAACCGCAAATTTCATCAAAGGAACGCAAAAAAAAAAAAAAAAAAAAACCCGCAAATTTCGTCGAAAGATCGCGAAAGGAACGTAAATTTCGTTAAAATATCGCAAATTTTGTCAAAAGATCACGAAAGAACCTCAAATCCCATTAACCGATCGCGAATTTTGTAGAAAGAGGGCGAAATAACCGCGAATTTCGTCAAAAGAAAGGCGAAATAAACGCAAAACTCATCAAAAGATCGCGAAATAACTGCAAAAGTCATCAAAAGATCGTTAAAATACTCAAATTTCGTCAAAAGATCGTGATAAAACGCGAATTTCGTCAAAGGGCCAAAAAAAACAAAAAAACATAGTGCTGGGAGTGGATTTCCGTCTCTTCCCTCACTCTTCTGTATAACCTTTCAGAAAATTTGCTATGAATTTCAGATTTTTTTTCTTTCACTCAGAATCACCCTTGCGCATAAGTTGAGAAATATTTGGAAAAATAAATTTTCTATACCTATGGTAATACAGATTTACCTATAATATACCGTAAAATTTTGAGGAAATTTTCATGTGGATTGGGGAAATGTTGGGAGTAGAAACATTTTCTGCACCCCTGCGGGGAACATTGAAAAAATCGCTGCATAACGAGCTGGAAGGTATCTTATTAAGTGGTTTAAAGAAGCTCGTGCCACACATGTACTTGTAAATGGCACAATACTAAGAGAAAAAGCTCTAGAAATCGCCGATAGACTTGGTGGTTTGAAAGACTTCACAGCTTCAAATGACTGGATTGACCGAATGAAAAAAAGACAATCTTGTGTATAGATCGCTTTCAGGAGAATCATCAAGTATAAATGAAGCTACAATAGAAGATTGTAAGAAAAATCTACCAAATTTGACCAAATGATACAAGCCAAAGGACGTATTCAATGCAGATGAAACCGGACTTTTCTTTAACGTCCTACCGGATAAAAGTTACATTGCTAAAGGAGATTCCTGCCATGGAAGGAAGATGTCTAAATTGCGTCTTATGGTTTTACTGTGCTGTAATTCTGATGGAAGTGAGAAGCTGACGCCTCTTGTTGTTGGAAAGTTGTGCAACCCACGATTAGTAGGAGAGCTGTTGAACATTTTTGAGTAGGTATTTGAGGCACCCTGAAATTTTGTGCAACACTTCTTTTGTAATGCCTGAATACAAAATCGAATGTCTGGCTGAAGGATCGTGACCCAAAAACTGTGCCAGACACGTGTCAAGTGCCATTTTTTGACTACCCAGAAAAGGTATTTGAAGCACGCTGAGATTGAGACAGAATAATATTTATGCTTAGAAAAAAATATATTTTAAAAATGACAGACACTTTAGTCGGCCCAAAAACTGTGCCAGACACATGTCAAGTGCCATTTTTTGACTACCCAAAAAAGGTATTTGAGGCACGCTGAGATTGAGACAGAATAATATTTATGCTTAGAAAAAAATATTTTGAAAATGACAGACACTTTAGTCGGCCCAAAAGCTGTGCCAGACACGTGTCAAGTGCCATTTTTTGACTACCCAAAAAAGGTATTTGAGGCACGCTGAGATTGTGACAGAATAATATTTATGTTTAGAAAAAAATATTTTGAAAATGACAGACACTTTAGTCAGCCCAAAACCTGTGACAGACACGTGTCAAGTGCCATTTTTTGGCTACCCAAAAAAGGTATTTGAGGCACGCTGAGATTGAGACAGAATAGTATTTATGCTTAGAAAAAAATATTTTGAAAATGACAGACACTTTAGTCGCCCCAAAAACTGTGCCAGACACGTGTCAAGTGCCATTTTTTGACTACCCAAAAAAGGTATCTGAGGCACGGTGAGATTGAGACAGAAAAATATTTATGCTTAGAAAAAAATATTTTGAAAATGACAGACACTTTTGTTGGCACTTTTTACTTGCCAGACAACATAGAATGTTAAACGCGAGTGCCAGTAAAGCTGGACTTCCGGTGTCTTTTTAAAAGTATATTTTAGAAGTATATTTATATAAAAGTATATAAATATACTTTTATAACTATGATTTTGTCATATACATTTATATGTAATGAAATTTAACGATCGTTTAATGACGGTTAGTACAAAATTTAAACTGATTAAAATTGCTTTAAACTCAAAGTTAAGGTCCCGATTCTGAGCACTGTCGATTTGTGTTCGAAAGTGTTAGTGTCGGAGACAACATGAGAAAAGTATTGTTGCCATAGATACAACGACTTATTTAATTTCGAAATATATAATGAAATAGTTCTTAATCGGACAGTTACATTTAAAGTGCACTTAAATTTATCCAGCCGGTGAAACCATCCGAAAATTAAATAACTTCAGCAACGCGCAACTTGTATATATTACATAAGCTTATAGAAAAAATAACAAAATATTTCATTGTTTAAGTTTAAATTCCTTAAGTACCGTGCATTCGAATAATCATTTAACAAGCAATTTTCAGATGCATTAAATTATTCGCGTTTGGTGAGGAAGAGTTTTACCTGCCAAATCACGTGCACATTCGTCTTTTAGCGGCAAATAATAGAAAATATTTTATTTTTAGCTCACAGGCTATCAAAGCCTGAGAACTTACGTGCCCGCCGGTTCTGTATGTACGTAACGCGATAACTCATGATAGAAACATCCCATTTGCTTCAATTTTTTTTTCTTGTTTCATTCTGATATGCCGCTTCCCTGATTAGTTTTGGGGACTCATTGGTTAAGGATAAAGGGGAAAAAGGGGAGTTAGTCCACCCACCCTTAATTCAGATAAATGGGTTTTTCATGAAGAATTATTCGATTTGCTCTGAATTTGGTATACCAGTTTATTATGTTAAGGAACTTCCCTGATTAGTTTGGGAGTTCATTGGTTAAGGATAAAGAGGGAAAAGGGGTGTTAGTCCACCCTCACCTTATTTCAGATAAATAAGTTTTTCATGAAGAATTATTCGATTTGCTCCGAATTTGGTATGCCGGTTTATTATGTTAAGGAACATCCCTGATTAGTTTTGGGGGTTCATTGGTTAAGGATAAAGGTGGAAAAGGGGTGCAACGCGATTTATGCTTTGTTTGTATCGTAAGTCAGTAAATGGATCTTCAGCGGGGCACCGCAAGTCCAGCTTTACTGGCACTCGCGTTTAACATTCTATGTTGTCTGGCAAGTAGAAAGTGCCAACAAAAGTGTCTGTCATTTTCAAAATATTTTTTTCTAAGCATAAATATTATTCTGTCTCAATCTCAGTGTGCCTCAAATACCTTTTTGGGTACTCAAAAAATGGCACTTTGACACGTGTCTGGCACAGTTTTTGGGCCGACTAAAATGTCTGTCATTTTCAAAATATTCTTTTCTAAGCATAAATATTATTCTGTCTCAATCTCAGCGTAAATACCTTTTTTGGGTAGTCAAAAAATGGCACTTGACACGTGTCTGGCACAGTTTTTGGGCCGACTAAAGTGTCTGTCATTTTCAAAATATTTTTTTCTAAGCATAAATACTATTCTGTCTCAATCTCAGCGTGCCTCAAATACCTTTTTTGGGTAGTCAAAAAATGGCACTTGACACGTGTCTGGCACAGTTTTTGGGCCACGATCCTTCAGCCAGACATTCAATTTTGTATTCAGGCATTACAGAAGAAGCGTTGCACAAATTTTCAGGATGCCTCAAATACCTTCCCTAAAACGTTTAACAGCTCTTGGACTAGATGCTTCAAAAACGTGAGAAGTTATCTGACAAAGTACAAAGCAAACAAAAATGTGTGAATAATCAAACCCCTTTTCGAAGACATTTTGCGCAAACTAAACAAAAAAATGGAGTCGCAGAATCATAAAATAATTTTGTTCATTGATCAATGCAGTGCACATCCGGTTTCGCAGCTGTCTAATGTGCATGTCGAATTTTTTTCCTTCAAATTGCACAAGCAAATTGCAGCCTTGTGATCTCGGCATTATTCGATCTTTCAAGGTTTTTTATAGAAAGCAACTTGTCCGGAAAGCTGTAGCTGAAATAGAAAATGGAAACCTAAATGACACCTGCAAATTAAAGTTAAGTGTTCTAGAGGCTATGCATTTTATTTCTGCGTCGTGGAGAAACGTTACACAATAGGGCATTTCCCATTGTTTTGAAGAAAACTGATTTGTAGCATCTAATGAACCAACAATTGTTGAAGAATCAGCTGCGGTAGACTCAGATAATGACAACGAAACAGTTATCTATGACTTCGACGATTACATCCCGGAAAACTTAGAAACATGTGAAGCTGAAAGAGCTACTGCTCCACCTGTAGCCGACGTTATGGCCTTTTCGTCCACCGATGAAGATGAAGAAGAAGAAACTGAAGCACAGCCCGTCCCTTCTTTCAATATTGAATTGAAGAGCTTACAAATAGTGAAAGACTATTTTCTTTCTCATAAAGACCAGGAAAAAAACTTGCTAAGTATTTCAATCCTGGAAGATGCTGCATTCACTTTGAACTCAATGACTAAAAAACAATACATTATTACGGACTATTTTCAACATAAACACCAGGATTCGCAACTAAATGCATTAAAATGATCTTAAAATGGTATAATGTATAATAATGTTCTTTTCGTAAAATATAGATTGTAATACCTTTCGAAAGAGTCATCTTTACTACCTTTAGTTTTTTTTCTACTATTTTTTGCTTTCTATGTATTTCCCATATTTTACGTTTTTTTACTCAGTTCTTTGAGAAATGTGAAATCGGGGTTTCACTGTATTTTTACACTTTTTTTTTGCATAGGATAGCTGAGGTCAATCTTAAATATGTTTCTTTTTTTGTTTTTTTACTTTTTTTATTTTGGTTGAAGATGTTTTAAAATAAAGGTACTTTCACTTCTGCCGAAAGTGAAAGTGCCTTTATTAAAAAAATTGATTGAGCTCAGCTATTCTATGCAAAAAAAAATCATTTAAGCATATTCAAATTTAAATGAGAATTTTGAAAACAGCCTGCCCATAGGTTTAACATTAGCAAACGGGTGTTTTCAAGAGAGTGAAGAGTCTCCTTAAGTAACAGATGAGTTTGGCTGATGAGCCAAATAGATGAGCCCGAGGCTGATGATTAGAAATCTGACCTCAAAA